>CM040924.1:13994051-14606551 GCA_023029165.1 Gobiocypris rarus | reverse complement strand
TTAAAAACTCCCAGCCTGGTTCATTACTCAAAACCGCAATCATGGGTAAGACTGCCGACCTGACTGCTGTCCAGAAGGCCATCATTGACACCCTCAAGCGAGAGGGTAAGACACAGAAAGAAATTTCTGAACGAATAGGCTGTTCCCAGAGTGCTGTATCAAGGCACCTCAGTGGGAAGTCTGTGGGAAGGAAAAAGTGTGGCAAAAAACGCTGCACAACGAGAAGAGGTGACCGGACCCTGAGGAAGATTGTGGAGAAGGACCGATTCCAGACCTTGGGGGACCTGCGGAAGCAGTGGACTGAGTCTGGAGTAGAAACATCCAGAGCCATCGTGCACAGGCGTGTGCAGGAAATGGGCTACAGGTGCCGCATTCCCCAGGTCAAGCCACTTTTGAACCAGAAACAGCGGCAGAAGCGCCTGACCTGGGCTACAGAGAAGCAGCACTGGACTGTTGCTCAGTGGTCCAAAGTACTTTTTTCGGATGAAAGCAAATTTTGCATTTGCATGTCATTCGAAATCAAGGTGCCAGAGTCTGGAGGAAGACTGGGGAGAAGGAAATGCCAAAATGCCTGAAGTCCAGTGTCAAGTACCCACAGTCAGTGATGGTCTGGGGTGCCATGTCAGCTGCTGGTGTTGGTCCACTGTGTTTTATCAAGGGCAGGGTCAATGCAGCTAGCTATCAGGAGATTTTGCAGCACTTCATGCTTCCATCTGCTGAAAAGCTTTATGGAGATGAAGATTTCATTTTTCAGCACGACCTGGCATCTAAAATATATGAAAGTTTAATTTTTATCATTACATTATGGAAAATAATGAACTTTTATCACAATATGCTAATTTTTTTAGAAGGACCTGTAGAGTCGGGTTTTATGGAGGACAGTTTGGAGTAAAGACAATATTTTGAACCTGTATTCTAAATAATCTTTGTGTTGGTCATAAAAAGGCAACATTGTTCAACCTCAAGTGCTTCTCCCACTCTCTCTGATAAGGGCAATTCACCTGCACTTCATATTGTCAGACACACAGGACCTAATTAAAGGGCTTCCTTTCATCTCATTAAAACAGGGAACTACCAAAGTGCTTAATGGGATGAAGTTAGATAAGAAACCCTCGAATGCAACTTGCGTTATCACTATCCAAGAAAACTATTTCTAATTAACACACAGCTAACTGGATGGTATCTTCGATGAACACTTTATGGTTAATGGACCAGTTCTAAACTGGAAAACCCTGACCCAAATGCAGACGCTTTGATGTCTTACACTAAAACAGATTTTCTTTCTTTATCAAAATTGAACGAGGTGAAGCACCAACCCTGTTCTTTCCACAGCTTTAGAGAAAGAGCCCGCAGAAGCCGCTCAAATCACACTGACCCCTGGCCCTTGGCTCTTTGACGTGTGCGTGTCCAATCACTCAAGCAAGTGATAAGACCGCTGTGATTTCCTCTGTGTCTAGTCGGCTAGGGCTGAGATTAGTCCCAAAACTAATGATCCATCATGAAGATCTGTGGCTGACCAGACAACACTTTGACTTACAGCCATGAAACAGGCATTCTCTAAGGGAACAGGATAAAATACTACATTTCTCCGACATCCTAATCTAAGGTGGTCATTCATCACACATCTCAACATCTCTCTCCCAAAATAGTCCTTTAGGGATTCCTTAAAAATATGAGTCGGGGTGAAATTAAGTCAACATAAATGTTCCTGTCTGCTCTGGAAAGACTTGTGTGTGATGGCAAAAGAGCACATTTTCTGAATACTTAAATCTTTAGGGGTCTAATGATCAAACTGACAGATTAATTATTTTTCCTTGCATTACTAGGGAGGGCGAATTCAATATCCTGTCAAGATGCTCCTAAACCAGAGCACATAAACACGAACCCCGAGAATTTGGCTACATGAGTGTGCAGCAGGCCTGTCTAAAGATGATAAACTTTAAGGTCAGATGACTCAGATCACATTGCATTTCTATTGCATGTATCTTCTCCAGCAGTGTGTTGGGATTTTTTCCTCAAAATGTGATATCAATAATAGGCTGTTTATGTATGCGCATCACTGCACCTGAGTCTAAGATGAGTAATATGACTCAGTAAGGCTCGCTTGGTGTCTTTCGATACCCATTCAACACTGCAAAAAGGTACAAAGTTCATTTCGATTTCTTCCTCATGTCATGAGAAACATTCTTGAACATAGGCTTGGCTGAGACAGACCATTGCAAAAACATCCAATGACTCATGCAGTGAGCAGGAGGATCTTTAGTAAACAAACTTAAAGTTAAAGTTTTTCAGAGTCAGGAGATAATGAGTGACGCAAGGGGAAAAGCAGGCCAGTACATTCCATCCTACTTTATTATAGTGGCTGTGTATGTCTACATTAGTATTCCTATTAATATTAGTATCATAGATTGGCTTTAAATATATTTAACTGTAGTTAAACCAGCTATAGTATAGCTTTATATAGGTCATTCCATGAAAGGGTTGGCCCTTATTAAAATTTTATTGGCATCATTGTTGTGCTGCCAATAACTCAAATAACTCACTCAAAAAAAAGTATGCATTTCTTTAAGATTTATGCAATTTACGTGAATTACTGAACAATCATTAATCAATTATTCAGTTAAATTACGTACAGATTAATTCAATTGCATTAATAATTTTTTAATGTAACTATTATGTTTTTAAATATTGTAGGGGATATTTGCAAACATGCACATTTTGATTGCAAAATAAAAATAAAAGCTAGTATTTAATATGTATCCACTCAATATATAATTTTAGGTTTTAGTGGACAAATTATATTTATTAAAAAGTTATTATGTTGTGTATCCACCCTGTTAAAGTCATACTTCCCCTTTATCTTATTTAATCAGTGCTCTTCAAGCCAAGTCTTTTTAAAACCATTTAATCTCTTCAAGTTTGTCAGTAAGAGGCAATCTTAAACAGTTTTTGTACTCGGGTTATGCATCAACCCTGTTAAAATCATTATCCCCCTTGTTAAAAACAATGTACAAATCCATAAACTACTAAAAATGTATGCATGCTCTTTGAGAATATCTTATCTTCTCATTTGTTTTATCACAATTCATCAGTAATGGACTTATTCAGTCATCCCTGTTACCATGCAGTTGTACAGTAAACAAATTATAACTGAGAAATGGAAATTTGTACAAAAAAGTGCATTAAATTATCTTTCTAATAAACATCTTGTAGCAAGAGTAAAACTTTCAACCATGTTACTTCACAGCCAAATCCCAACATATATTAGTAGTTATTAGTTTGCTTTAGATGGCACACTGCAATTTACATGATTTGTCTAATAGAATGTTTAAAATCTTACAGATATTTCAAGACAAAATTGTCCCAATCCATATAATGACCCATATATACTATATTAAAGACAAATAACAATAGATATAGAAATATTTAAAACAGAGTTTTAAATATTTTATAACGATATACAGTATTATCTTATATTTAAGTAGGTTCAGCCAGTCACATCAGCAAATGTCATGCAGCCTATCATTTCAGCAACTGTAAGCATTCGTTATCACACAGTATGAAGTTCTGCCTAAAGAAAACACAACATAAACTCAGCATACGTTTCTATAATAGCAGTGCTCTTTGGACTGGCGTCAAATGCCGTATGTGTAAACAAACACATTGTATTTTCCTCTCTATAGCAAATCCTTGCACGCTACAGTTAATATAAATGTAGTCATTATTATTCTAGATAGAACTCACCTCACGTTACGTGCGTATCTTCATGCTGGAGCTGACACTTGAGACAAATTAAACCAAGATGCGATTCAAAGCGAGCAGTTCTCTGGGTTTAAACGCAGTGAAGAGGAAAATTCCGCAAACTGCGCTCTTGCGTGAGAAATACAGTAAAAACAGTGATATATCCGGAAGCCGCGCGCACTTGAATACAGTTGTCACGCACAAACTGAAGGGAACCGCACAAATCCACCTTTCGAAAAGCTTTGTGGTTTATGTTTTTTTGGAGTCGCAGATGCCAGTAATCCAAACGGATGGAGCGGTGTGCGCTGCAAATCTCGTCGACTGCGCGCCGTCAAAGGAAGAAAGTTTCCTCTCCGCAAACATTGACTGACGCCGAGTTTTTCCACAGAGGAGAGAGTCGAGTGAGTGTAATGTCAGCCTCAGGAAGCGATGACGCGCGCGCGCTAGAGAGCGCTGCCGCTGCACGAGACTCTGGCGCCCTCGGCCGACTGCGCTTAACATCCTTTATGAATTGTTCCTGAACTCCTAAAAAATGTTTTTTTGTTTGTTTGTTTTTTCTAACAGATGGACAGTAAAAAATAGGTTCAGATAATGTTAACCAGGAGGTCAAACTAAATTATAACAACAGATTTATTTTATAGGATAATGTAATTTTATATAATGTTTCCGATTGATTTTAGATTAATTTTAGGATATATGAGATTAGAAAATATGTCAAACATTTGTGCCATCTCGATTTTGCACTTTTTAAGCAATAAACATTACATAAACATCATTAAGCAGCGAAATATTACGAGTAGGCATTAAAATGGGTAAATAATGTAATATACTTTTACATTTAGACAGACAGACAGACAGACAGACAGATAGATAGATAGATAGATAGATAGATAGATAGATAGATAGATAGATAGATAGATAGATAGATAGATAGATAGATAGATAGATAGATAGATAGATAGATAGATAGATAGATAGATAGATAGATAGATAGATAGATAGATAGATAGATAGATAGATAGATAGATAGATAGATAGATAGATAGATAGATAGATAGATAGATAGATAGATAGAGATTTAAAAAAAAAGTAAGTACATTTTGTTTTTGTGTAAATAGGAAACTCCACATTTTTACTTCATTCCCCATAATTCCACACGATGACGTCAGAACGCACCAGCCAATGATATGCAGTGTGACCAAAGAAGCAAGGTTCACCAGGAAACATCATCAGAAATGTAGAGCATAGTTCATACATCAGTGACTGCGTTTACCATCTGTGTATATCTCAATAAACGGTTATCCTTTTGTTTTTTCGTGTCCACGTTTTCGTCATAAAAAATGCACAGAGTGCAGGTTTTGTCGGGACATCTGCCTTCAAATAAACGTGTGGGAATGAGGCAGTGCAGGGCATCAGCTGCCGATCCAAATGATATCGTTGTGGTTCATGGGCTCCGAACAGCCATTGGCCGGGCAAAGAGAGGATCTTTTAAGGTGGGTCAATATGACTGCTTGACAGTGACATTCACTGCATTCTAAGGTCTGTCTACAAATATATAATATTTATTTATTTAGGACACTACCCCAGATGAGCTGCTCAGTGCTGTGATGAGTGCAGTTGTTAAGGATGTGGGACTGCGACCCTCTTTACTAGGAGATGTTTGTGTTGGTAAGTCAAATGACAGCCAGTCTGAGCAAGACACACTGAAGCACAACAATATGAGGAGTAACTTACATTTATGTACACTTACTGACTGCTGTTTTTCAGGTAATGTGCTACAACCTGGGGCAGGTGCACTTATGGCTCGAATCGCACATTTTTTTAGGTGAAATGATCAAAGAATTTAGAATACATACATAGATATATTGCTAAACATATGAATTGGCTGTAAAATATAATACTTTCTTCAACTTTCAGTGGTTTTCCTGAGTCTGTACCCGTCTACACTGTAAACAGGCAGTGCTCTTCTGGACTACAAGCACTTTTTAATGTTGCAGGTAGTGTAAGAATGACATTTAAGGCACATTTTGAGCTACAGCTTAAGAAAATACAAGATTACAGTTAAAACAGGCTATTTTCCTGCCTTTTAAGGTGGGATCAGAGGAGGTTCGTATGACCTGGGACTTGCCTGTGGGTTAGTATGCAACATTTGTAATTGTTGATTTCATTATCCTATAGTATTAATCATTGTGTAGGTCTCATTCCTTTTTTTTTTCCTTTTGTTATCCTTTTTTAAATTGTGAAACTGTGTACTGTGCACTGCCGGTCAAAAGTTCGAATAATTATTATTTTATTATGTTTCTGAAATAAATCCCTTATGGTATGCACCAAGGCTGCATTTATTTAATCTAAATACAGTTAAAATACTAATATTGTTGTCAATTCTTATTACATTTTAAAATATCTGTTTTCTATCTTAATATATTTTTTAAAGTAATTTATTCCGGTGATGCAAAGGTGAATTTTCAGCATCATTACTATTCATAAATCATTCTAATATGCTGATTTGATGTTTTATTATCAATTATGATTGGTGCTCAGATATTATTAACAGTTTTTATTATTATCAATGTTGACTTTTGATCTATTTAATGCATTCTTGCTGTATAAAAGTATTAATTTCTCTCTTTTTTTTTACTTTACTGACCCCAAACTTTTGATTGGTAGTGCATCATTGTTTCCAAACAAATTCTTGAGCAGCAAATCCGCATTTTAGAATAATTTCTGAAGGATCATGTGACACTGAGAACTGGAGTTATGGCTGCTAAAATAAGCTTTGCAATCACAGGAATAAATGAATACAATATTACTGTTTTTAGCATTGTTTTGATCGAATAAATGCTCCCTTGGTTAGTATAAGAGACTTCTTTAACAAAGATTAAAAAATTAATTATTCCAAACTTTTGCAAGTGCTTTGGCAGTGTAAAGCCTTTTTCCATGCCAATAAAGCTATCTGAATCTTCTAGCTCATCTCTTTCTTCTTTTCTTTCGTGGCAGTGTGGAGAGCATGTCCCGTCGTTCGCCGGGGGACCCAGGAGACATCAGCCCCCGACTGATAGACAATGAGAAAGCCAGAGACTGCATCATTCCCATGGGGTATTGATGTTATCATTTTAAACTGCCTCTTAATCTTTACATTAAAATAAACATTATTTTCTCTGTTTCCTTTCAGAATAACCTCAGAGAATGTTGCTGAGAGATTTGGCATCACTAGGGAAAAACAGGACAGCTTTGCTCTCGCTTCCCAACAAAAGTAGGTGCTCCCATAACATTTACTACATTTATTTTCATACATACTAGCTGTTAGTATTTTGTGAAACATGCACTTAAAGCAATTGTTTGTGGACTTTTATAACACTAGGGCAGCCATGGCGCAGAAAAAAGGCATATTTGATCAAGAGATCACACCAGTCACTACTAAATTTGTGGAAGATAATGGCACTGAGCGCACCATTACTGTCACAAAGGATGATGGGATCCGGCCTGGGACTACCTTAGAAGGCCTTGCCAAACTGCGACCAGCATTCAAGGAAACCGGCAGCACCACAGCTGGTGTGCATGCTGAATTTTTGAAAAAAATGTCATGTTACATTCCATAACTCAATTCTTTCATTCTTTCATTCATGGCAGGTAATGCCAGTCAGGTGAGTGACGGTGCTGCGGCAGTGCTCATTGGGCGGAGATCTACGGTGGAGAAACTGGGACTTCCTGTTTTTGGGGTGCTGAGGGCGAGCGCTGTTGTTGGTGTTCCACCGGACGTAATGGGCATTGGCCCAGCCTATGCTATCCCAGAAGCCCTCAACCAGGCTGGTGAGCATACAGCCTCTCTTACTGTACCTCTACGTTCATTTGAGCCTTTTATATATATTTCAGGAATCAATTTTCCATTTTCATTATTCCAAAATAATGGGTGTAAATGAGCCGTGTTATTGCATTTGCTTGTGCAGGGCTAACTGTGGATGATATTGATGTGTTTGAGATCAACGAAGCATTTGCCAGTCAGGTGACTGATATATTTTCTTGAATTACCCCCCAGTTTTTCCGAGTATTTTCCTTTTATTAATATCAGGAACTTTCACAATTATCCTAGGCTGTGTATTGTGTGGAAAAGCTGGGCATTCCTATGGAGAAAGTGAATCCTAATGGAGGGGCCATTGCTTTTGGTCATCCACTGGGCTGCACGGGTGCGCGACAGGTCGTGACTCTGCTCAATGAGCTCAAACGCAGACGCAAGAGGTGAACCTATGTTTTCCGTTTTATTCTTTTCTCAAATTATATTTCTTTTCCAATTATTTTTACAGGATTCTGTTATATACTAAATTCAGTTTTTATGACTGCATTCACGATTTTCAATCATAGGGCCCTAATATAGTCATTTGAGCCTAACTACACAGCAACAAAAACATTTCAATCCCTATTCCCATTTATAATCTTGTTTTTTTTGTTGCAGAGGGTATGGTGTGGTGTCCATGTGCATTGGGACTGGAATGGGAGCGGCTGCAGTTTTTGAGTACCCTGGACCGTGATAAAAGCCCTAGTTAAAAATCCCAAGATGCAAATCTCCTGATGAAACTAACAGCCACCAATTATTTTTAATCAAACTGTCAAGCTGCTAGAACTATAACTATAGAACACAAGCAGAGAGAGGCGCTTCACCGGGTGTTTGCCTTAATTTTGAGGATGTTATGAACATTCAGATCTCTCTTGAAAGTGCCTTGCATTTCAAATGTGATAACAGATGGTGGAAATAGACATGTCTGTATCTGTAAGAGCTATCAGAATAACAACTTTTAAATCTCTTAATTTGTGACAATCTGATGATCTTCTGATATGGATATAGCAGAGAACTTTGTTTTTTAATAATCTATGTTAAGGACCAGTGTAATTCATAAAGATGTGTGACTCATCTCATTGATTTTAAAGTTTCAAAGGCTAGCGTTCAATTTTGGGGTTAGTACATTTTTTTTTTTTTTAAGAAATTAAAACTTTTATTCATTATCAAAATTGACAGCAAAGACATTTATAGTGTTACAAAACATTGCTATTTCAAGTAAATGCTGTTCTTTTGAAAAATATATATATATTAAAATAGAAAAGTTATTTTGAATTGTAATAATATTTCACATTATTACTGTTCTTACTGTAAAAAACATTAAAAAATATTGCAGACCCCAAACCTTTGAACGGTAATGTATGTGTGAATTCCCTGTTTAACAACAACTTGACCTTAGATCCTTGATTCACAAACATACACTAGGTCTTAAGTAGGTTTTTAATCGGTTTTATAATTAAAAGAATAAACATTTCACAAATACAATACTTTAAGCACATTGAGATCAGTGTCTAATCAAACTGTTGAATGTCTATACGGAAAGAAAGATATTTTTTGGTTCTCTGATCTTATATGTGTATAAGTGTTTTATTGTCAGGTGTCAGATATTGGCGGTACAAAACTCTGATCAAATGATCCACTTCCAATGACCTTAAGAACAAGTGGCGTCTCTCCAAGAACCCCCTGCACCGTGATGATTGTCAGGAAATCTCTCGGTTCACTATGGGGAAAACACTGTTAGTATAAAGTTTAAGAAAGATTGCATCTGATTAAACAAAACAGTTATATAGAAGTATTCCTGAACTTAGAACTCAAACTAAACATAAGGTATTACTTCATCCATTGCAGTTATATAAATATATTACCAATTTCTTGAATTAAGTATTTTCTACAATGTGATTGGTTGGTATCGGATACGGTAGAATATACCTTGCAGTGAAGCTGATCTGCAGCAGCTGTTTACAGGACGGTGGATCCCCAAGAGGTTTCAACACACCAGTGTTAGGACTCACCCTGAACACTTTATTGTCACCTTCGGCATCTAGACACAACACAAAACATCAGCTCAAATAGATACAAGGTAATTACCATGATTCTAAAGATCACATGATAAAAAACAGGACTAAAGGTACAATCTGTTATTATAGTATGTCAACGCTAATGCAACTGTATATGGTCTTTCCACTTTAATGGCAAAAAATGTTACCTGTTAGTGCAGTCCAGTAGCTACAGGAGCCACCTCTGTTGTAGAGGATGACCTCTTTGACAGTTGTTCGTCCAACGTTGAAGGTGCCAAAATCCACAATGGCGCTGGACAGGTGCAGTGTCGGTAATGCCAGATGAGCACGAAGGGACACTGTCTGAAACGGACGAATTTCACACTAAGATTTTAAGAAACCTTGCTGACTATCGTTCTAAAGTTTTGATTTGATTTTAAAAGAAGTCTCTTATACTCGCCAAGGCTGCATTTATTTAATCAAAAATACAGTAAAAGCAGTAATACTGTTAAATATTATTACAATTCAAAATAATGTTTTCTATTTGAATCTATGTAAAAAATATATTATTTATTTTTGTGATAGCAAAGCTGAATTTTCAGCATCATTACTCCAGTCTTCAGTGTCACATGATCCTTTAGAAATCATTCTAATGTGCTGATTTGGTGCTCAAAAAAACATTTCTTAATCACTTTTTAATACTTTTCTGGACTTTTTTTGTTTTGTTTGTGTGATGAATAGAAATTGTGAAAGAACAGCATTTATTTGAATGTCTTTTGTGACATTACAAATGTCTTTAAAATCACACTTGATCAATTTAATGTATCCATACTTTAATTTCTTTTTAGAAATTTAAACAGTAGAGTAGATTATCAACAGTTTTCAAAATGGGGTCTGGGGGCCAGAAATTTAAAGTGAACTAAATATAAAATGTATAAATAAATATTACATTTTATAAATGTATTAATTATGGTTCCACAGACAGGGTTTAGATTAAGCCAGGATTAGGCATTAGTACAATTAGGACATTTAAGTAGCTTTTATAAATGCGCCTTACATATAAAAATAAAAATTACTGACAAAACAATGGCAGTGACATATTTTAAGATTTAGTCTTGGCTAAAGCCTTGTATGTGAAACCGCAGGATTAATTATTTAATATTATGAAAAAATTCCAAAGTCCAAATTTTACTTCTTTGCTGTAAATACGAGTTTGAATGAATATGAGGCTATTGTTCCAGCACAAGATGGGGATATTATTACCCACCATAATCTGCAGGAGCAATAAACGTGAATATTGTCTTGAAATGTCAGTTCTGTCATTAATATCAGCTTTGTGCACCTCACAAAGTGCTTTTTTATCTGAGAATGAATCATTTTAGATATTTTAATGAATCCTGTGTAGAGACCTGTACGCTGTTATTGCTGTACTGAATGGTAAGACTTTGCTGAAACTGTAGTGTCCTTTCTCCAACATCACTGCACAGAAGGGTAGCAGAGAGCTGAGCATCTGATTCCTCACATGGTTCATTCAGACAGCTCAGAAGTGAAGCTGAATTATGGAAAGCCACCTTAACCTGCAAATTAAAAAGATCATTGAAACCATTTCTGGATCAGTCTGACAAACGTTGATTGGTTTATCACCTGTAAATACAGTGCTAAATGAGTAGAAAAACAATCAGAGCATCCGTAATTTTATACTTCCTTACTATATAGTAGTCAAAAAGTACTCAGATGACCGGCAACTTCCACCAAGTGTCTGAAATTCGCTTTCAATGGACACTTTACTATCCCATGACGCAATGGGAGAGTAGTTGTGAATGCCGGTGAAGCGGCGCAACTGACGCCTTAGGTTACAAGACAATAACCTCATGACAAACACACATTCATACTATGTACATAGAACATACTTTTTTAACAGTAGCAACGTATTAAAACCAAATGTCGTATCAACTATACAGTATGCAAATATGTTCAAATGTGTATAATATGTTTGCATATACCTGCATGATGTGTTTAGGCTGTAACAGAAGTGATGTTTGCTCGTCTCCTGACCCAGAGAGTCCTTGAGTGTGTCTGTGAGAGGGTGAGCTGCTGATCAGTTTAAGGGGCTGTCGGGGCCGCAGCACTGAGAATGGGGGGTGTGTGCTCAGTCTGAAACTCAAGGCCATATCGGTATTGTTCTTCAGGTGGAACGTCCGAGTGATCATGGATTCCTTCTACACTTAAAAAATGAAAAGACACAAATGTCTAGCTAAACCCTCATACCACTAATAGGGCGCTGTCAAAATGAACTTGCTTGTCTTTCATTTAGATATATTTTGTTGTAAACTGCACCTGCGTGTGAGATGTTCCATCTAGTGTATCACTGGCAGCTGCATTGAATTCCAGTACCTCTGAATCCTCTGCCATCTGCACTGACAAGCTACACACACACACACACACACACACACAGGTTACTAGTTTTCTGTTTTATCGTGTATATGCATTTGTATTAAACACATCTGTAACTCACATGGTAGGTTTTACATTAGCCTGCATATCCAGCCTCAAAGGTTCTAGTTCATAGCCCTGGGCTCTCTCTACTTTGCCTGGAGTCAGTGATGCAAGCTACAAGATAAATAACATGGGTACTGTATGATATTATAAGTAGAGTAAAATGGATGGGTTTAATTTCACACACACTCACATACCTTAGTGTCCAAAGTCATAAAACCCAAAGCATAACCCAAACATCTTTGATTGGCTGAACATGACAGGATCAGAGGAGTGAAAGACACGTGAATGGTGGTACTGCCCCCTGCTGGAACTACCTGTATTAAAGCACAAATTAAAGGCTTTATCCCATCAGACCTTCTCATCATAAGCGTTCTACATCCAGATATTTAAATAAAACAGATTCTAATGGAGATCTGGAACAGCGCTGCTCCCCATAACCCACGGTTTGCTGTGGAGTGATGCAGTATGGGTAGTCCGAGACATTCCCTTCATGAGGCTTCAGAAACACAGAGAACAGCTTCTTCACTGGAGCCAGAGACACAGAAGCCCCACTGCCCTCCTCTCCATCGCATTCTTTCTCATTCTCTCCAAAATCATCCTATAAAACAGAATAAGTGAATTGAAAATGCACTTTTTTGTTTGTGTAGTGAAGCTGCACCAGAACAATCTGTTTCGGGATGTTGCCATGAAAACTAAGGCTAGACTCACAGATTTGGTCATGAATGTCGAGCTTGTTCCTTCTCTGCTGGGGGTGTGGCTGTCATCCCACGTGGGCGGGAACATGACGGAAGAGTCCAGCCCTCCGACAAACTCATTGCCATCTGCATCCTTCAGAGGAAAGGGCTCACCACATGCAACCAATAGATCTATCAACTTACTATCGCCAACCTCCAAGTTGTAGGTCACCCAATCCATACGGATATCTGAGAAGTTTCAGAAAATAACATGATTTATGCAGTTTTTAAATAAAAGTTAACAATCAAACAAGAAAATGTACACTGTATTGCCAAAAGTATTGGGGCACCCCTCCAAATCATTAAATTCAGGTGTTCCAATCACTTCCATGGCCACAGGTGTATAAACTCAACACCTAGGCATGCAGACGCTTCTACAAACATTTGTGAAAGAATGGATCACTCTCAGGAGCTCAGTCAATTCAAGCATGGTACTGTGATAGGGTGCCACCTGTGTAATAAGTCTATTGGTGAAATTTCCTTACTACTAAATATTCCACAGTCAACTGTTGGTACTGATGGTATTATAACAAAGTGGAAGCAATTGAGAACAGCAACTCAGCCATGAAGTGGTAGGCCACGTAAAATCACAGAGCAGGGACAGCGCACAGAAGTCGCCAACTTTCTGCAGAGTCAATAGCTACAAACATGCAAACTTTGTGTGGCCTTCAGATTAGCTCAAGAACAGTGAATAGAGAGCTTCATGGAATGGGTTTCCATGGCCGAGCATCTGTATCCAAGCCTTACATCACCAAGTGCAATGCACAGAGTCCTGACCTCAACCCGATAGGGATCAATTAGAATGGAGATTGTGAGCCCTGGCCTTCTTGTCCAACATCAGTGCCTGACCTCACAAATCTGCTTCTAGAAGAATGGCCAAAAATTTCCATAAACACACTCCTAAACCTTGTGGAAAGCATTCCCAGAAGAGTTGAAGCTGTTATAGCGTGTGGGCCAACTCCATATTAAACCCTACAGATTAAGAATGGGATGTCATTAAAGTTCATGTGCATGTAAAGACAGGCGTCGCAAAACTTTTGGCAATACAGTGTACGTGAGAAACGTTTGTAAGCTTAATGTGGTGAATGGCTCACCATACGGACTGGTGTTAACGAGCCGTAAAGAGCGTGACACAGTGTCTCCTCCAGAAACATGGCTTCCAAATCTGTCAATCAAAAATATCTAGGAACAATCTTTGCATGTAAACAGCAGCATCTAAAGTATTCTCTATGAACACTGACCGTATAATTGGACCCTGGTTCTGATTGTCAGGCTGTGGTCCAATCATCTGAAAGTAAATGGGGCAGCCCCTCACAGACATCTGGATGGGAATTGGAGTTGGATCTAGATCTCCAACCTAAAAAATGTCATAAGTTCATAAGAATGCATTGTACTCAGCTCTCTGATTTGAGAAAGGCATAATGTTTATAATGAAATTAAACTGTTTGCTTGTGTGGTGAAATAAATACCTTGCATATAAGATTGTCCTGATAATCTCCCCACATATTGGTGAAAGCAGTGATATTGATGGTTTGACTCTCAAATGGCCCTAGCATTCCCCTGTTTGGTTTAACAAAGAACGCTGCACCTCTTCCATGGGAAAGCAGACAGTTTACAAATTCTGAAAGCAAAGGAAAAAAAACGTTGACTTTGGTGTTTCACTTTCTCTAATACTGAAGAACAGAAAGGATTAGGTTGCACTGACCATCATATGCTTTCTGCTGTATTTTTTGGGCCTGGACGGAGTGGAGAGGTGCACTGCTCCTAAAAAAAAGGCCAAAGGGTAAGGTAAAAGAGTTTTTTTATATTATACTAAAATATTAAAAATAAAGACTCTTAAATATGATTGAAACTTAATTACAGTTTTTTCAAATTGATTACACTGAAAATTGAAACTTTAAACACAGTTCTATACATTAGACACATCACTCAAAACTAACAGCTCTTGTGTTTCATTTTTAAAACACTACCATTTTAAATGGCACAATCATTTCCCCATTACCTAAACCCAACGGTCATGTGTGAGAACACCTATACACAAATTGATCAAAGCTGAATATACATACACATGTATATGTATAACTATACATAAATAAGTCATCACCTTTTAGTGCTTAATACAATACAGAGTATTACAAATTCTCCTGAAAAGCAATTCTAACAAGCCAAAAGTGTCATTATTCAGCTAAAGTCAGTTCAGTTTAATAACTGTAAAATACATTAATTGTGCACACATACTGTATATACAGTGTATTTATGCTATGCACATACATGTACGTGCGACAAACTCCTGTACACTTCACTACAGTGAAGCACACTGACTACACTGAAGATGCAAAGGACAAAAGATAGTAGCGTTTTACATTTTTCACATACGTGTGTAATTTGGTGTGTATGTGGTTAAACATTTGATGTTTGTGTGTAGAGTTACTACGCAAAAACACCATTAGATGGTGAGTTAAAATAGTTTTGAATGAAGTGTGCGGGATTTTTTTTATCCTCTTTCCTACGCACCTACCAACAGGTGTGCGATGGTAATTGTCAATTAAAATATATATTTAAAAATATATATATTACTTCACAATATTACAATAAATGCAGCATTGGTAAGCAATGCATAAGAGATTCTTTCAAAAATATTTAAAAATCTTACTGACCCCAAATTCAAGATATGTACTGTACCTTTCAGAGTTTTCATCCGATTGTGAAGGGCAGTATGCAGTAAAGTACTCTGCCTCGACAGTGAACAGAGCAGGTATAGCAGTGTGATTAGTTATCAGCAAATGCCGTTTGATTGATTTGCCAATGATGACAGGCTCATGCTCTGTGAAGTCCAGTGTGATTGATTGGTGCTTGTCATCACTTGAATTAATACTAAAAATGTAACAGTGAAGAACACAATATAAGAAAAAAAAGCTAATAAAATGACTAACCAAAAAAATTTGAATATGTGATAAATGTGACTTTACCAGTCAGAAGGCAATGAGTAGGACACTCTGAGAGGTTTGGCTTTAGAAAAAAATCCCAGTAATAATGGACTCTCCATTCCTTTTACTTCACAAACCGCAGCCACTTCAGTCAGTTCCTCCTAAAAACATTCAAACAAAACTCAAATTTACAATAATGTGAGGAACAATATTACACTGGAGCTTGAATTTCATCAAATGTTTAGTTTACAAGCTGTGGGTGTTAAGAGTATTACAGTAGTATTAGTATTAGCAGTACGTACAACAGTGTGAGCGGTGAATGATACAGTGACTTCTGTAGTGGCATTGGGCTCCAAAGTGCCTCCAGAGGGGCTGAAGGTTGCAGAACAGAGGTGAGCTTGTGCACCCTGGAGCTGAGAGGGAGAGAAAACATTGAGAATGACTAAAAAAGCACTGGGATTTATATTATTTGGTGCAACCTCTACAATTCTCAAAAACATTATACCAGAGCGAAATTGATTTATTTTGATTGGTTGACAGACATTCCCAGATTTGTTTATTCCATGAGCAAAAGTATCTAATCATGTGATCTCAACATGTCTGCCACCTTGTCTTCATTTAATGAAGAAAAATTACTGAGGGCACTTAATTTTCTGTAAGTATGACCACATTATGGTTTAATATCATTTGATCATGTTCTTTCCAAACTAGAAACACTAGCTTGGTTATTTTAAACTAGATAAACACATCCTCACCTTACTCCAGGTGAAGTGGGCTGGCAGTAGTGTTTGGTTAAACAGGGTAACACTGCCTGTCTGTGGAACACCTACATACAGATCAGCAAACACCAGCTCACAACTCAGCAAGCACACCTGAGGAGACTGGACAACCGCCCGTACAGAGAGGTGACTGAAGACAAACACAAATGCTCCACTCAAATATGTGACAAAAGACAGTAATAACGCTCTTTCATTAGGTAACATTTAAGTAGTATTTGCTTCTTCTAGTTTTCAATGACATCTGCATAATACAACAAATGATGTGACTCATTCCCTCACCATCCAGTGCCGTCAAGCACTGTAAGCTGTAGGACTGACTCAAAACAATGGCAGTACAGGGCTTTAAAGACCACATCTACACTGCAGGACGCCAGGGGGGGCAGAACACCTTTATTTGGATTGATATACACCTGATCACACATGCAGAAAAGGAGATACTAAAGCATTTCTTTATATTATGTATATTTATTATTATTGAAGAGGTGTAAATAGGGTGTCTTACCAGTCCCTTGATGGGCGGCTGGGTGTGGGACAGTTCTTCTAAGCTCCAAGGGGCATCTACCAGGCTGTTGTTGGTGATATGGATGGTAGAGATGCTCTCATTTCCCATTTCCAGCAAACCAAAATCCAGACTGGGCACATTCACTGAGCAATGCGGACCCTGAGACACCATATTAAACATACTGAATATGAATTCAGTTGTAAGACATCACTTTCTAAGGAGAACATTTGTGGTGGCCTCCACACAGAGTATAAAGTATAAATCAGTAGGAAAGGGATTCAAACACCTCTGACCTTAAATGTGACCTCAATGGCCAGTCCTACAGTTTTAGGATGGTGCTGAATGTGACACTGCAGGGTGGAGGAAAAATGACCTGGATTCCTTCCGGTCAGAACCAGCTCCATGTCAAAACACTCATTTATCTCTGTAATCAGGCAACAGGTTAGAATTCATTTGTTTATTAATTAATAGATTAATACTCTATTTTTAGTAGTGTATAAATACTCTGTTATTATATATATTATGAATTATTAGCTACTAAATACATCTTCAGCAGTATAATATTATTCTAATTACTCTCTCTAAAAAGTATTGGATTACTTATTACTAATTACTTTCTAAATCGCATAGCAACCTCAACTAGTTGAACAATACAAGGATAGACATGAAACTGCTATTCATATTCTTTCAAATAAATAATATACAATTGCATACATTATTCTTGAACTGACCAAAGTGTGTAAAGGGAGAAGGTTACAGTAAAAACATACATTTTACCATTACATTTGATGTTAAATCTACTATTGTTTTACATAGAATTGTTGTATAGTCTTTACAGTATTTAATGCACTGACATTAGATGTAACTCAAATTAAATTACAGAAAAATTAAGAGTATTCCCTTACTTTACATTTTTATGGGAAAAGTGATGAAATCACAGTCATTAGATTACTTAGTAATAATTACACCCGACAATTTTTTAACGTTTTTGAAAGATGTCTCTTATAGTCACCAAGACTGCCCCTACTGGAAAAATTCTGTAAAAACAGTAATATTGTGAAATATTATTACATTTTAAGATAAACTGTAATTTATTCCTGTGATGGCAGCAGCCAATTCGGCAGACATCTTCACTGTCAAATGATCATTTAGAAATCATTCTAATATGCTGATTTGGTGCTCAATATGAATTATTAATGTTTCGATCAATTTAATGAATCCGTGCCTTATCACTAAAAATGTATTAGCGACCCCAAACTTTTGAAAAATTGTGTATATCTGTTAGTTCATACATTAATTTACTGATACACTGCAATGCTCTGACCTATTTCTCCTGTTGATGGCTCCACTTCAATTACGTGACTGTCAACAATACGCTCCCATTCAAAGTGAACGACTGATTTGCTGTGATTCCACATCTAAAACGCACACAGACCGAAGCATAAAAGCACGTTGTAAATTATAAAATAGAAGTTTGGAGTCATTTTGACCTCCAGACTCAGCGCTACCTTGAATCTCTTGCGGATTGTGTTGTGTATGTAGGTCTCCCCTGGTATTAAAACAGCATACGGCTCAAGAAGGATCTTATACGGCTCAGCAGAACTTTTCACTTCAACCTCTAAAACGGTCACATCATTTACTTGGAGAGCTGTGTCGAGACACGTCCTGCAAATCAGCAAATGCAAGTTTCTATATGGCATGTGCTTATTTCGATTGAAAAATCTTACATTTATCTTAATTTTAAATTCAAATATCAGTTCATTTCACCCATCGTCACTGATTCTGGGTGGACTAGGAACATCCATGATCACCAAGCGGCAGACACTGTGGTACTCTTTCAGCTGAGACAGAGAGAAAACAAGTGTTCAGAGGAAAGTGCACGTGTATAAGGGGTTGACACGCAATGCGCATTTTGCATTCCACTTCACTACTTTTTTCATTGTTTTTCAATGTAAACACACACTAGATGGATGTCATTAACTGTTGCGCTTGCATCTTTTGCAGTGTCATGACACGGCATGGTAAAAACACGGTGCTCAAGTTCAACTTTTAAAAAACACGTCTTTAGAACAGCAAAAATGCATTCTGAACTAGCCATACCTAAGTATGTTTATATGTGTGAGTGCACATACATACATCCTTGGGACAGTATGTGAGCAGGAACTCATGTTCCTGTGCAGGGGTCAGGATGCCCATAAAAGGAGAGATGCTGAACACACTGTCTGTATCAAGATGATGCTGAATGCTGGAAGGGTTTGGAGCTTCTCCAGGCAACAAACATTGAAGGTTGGGCTTCATGATCTGCCAGTGGTATGGGAGTTCCAAGTGTCTACACAGAAGCAAAATAATGATTTACAAACATACCAGTAAGTATCTACTGTATATACTATTCTGTGTTTATGCAGATGTGTGCAGGGAGCTCACGCATTGTTTTTTACGACCACCGTCTTCTGCAAGGTGGAATGTGGATTGGTTGGGTTGAATCTGACAAAATGGTCAGCTGTGATGTCGCACAACTCCCCAAATTCAGGCTGATCCTCTCCGCCTGATACTGAAACCAGCTCCACAGTGACCAGCTGACCTGTACCTGAGAGAATTTATTGTAACATGTACACATATATCTTTTTGGAGGTTTTTGTGTTAGTCCACATCCACATTAATCTGGATACATTTAAAAAAATAATAATAATCTGCTCTTTTGGCCTTCCATCCACACCAAAAAGTTGTTTTTGTTTTGCGAAAACCGAGCCTTTTGAAAACGCTGTCCCAAGTGAATACATTTTAAAAAGCAGTTTTTGTTTTGTAGTGTGGAATGTAATAATGAAGATATTTGAAACGATAACAGACACGTTTAGTCATGTGACACATATTATACCCATAGATAATTATGGTTATGCCGGCATTGTTGTGCCTGCTATTCAATTTTATAGTGTTGTTAATAAATGTTACTTTGTACAATCTTCATATTACATTTCTGCAAAGATTAGAGAAAATTCACTCAGAGATGACATCCTGCAAAAATAACAGAAAAATGTTCTGCACAAAAGCATGAGGGCGATTGCGTTTTAGACCATAGACTTTTAAAAACTCTCTCAAAAAAATTCACAGTGATCCAATAGAAGAACTATTTTTGGTTGTGCAAAGAACCTTTCAGTGAACAGATTTCACACTCTAAAAAAAGCTATTTTTTCAACCAAAATCCTGGGTCGAGAATGCTGGGTAAGGACACTAAATTGATTTTACCCAATTTGGGTTGAAAATTGGTGTTAATCTGTAACCCGGCGGTGCTGGGTTGGGAACCCAGCCGTAAAAGAGAGCATGCACAGGCGACACAGGCGACGCCATTGAGAGAAGCCACCATTTTCTAAGCATCTTCAAATGGAAGCCCAACATTTGTATAATCTAAATAACCTTTTTTTTCACTATAAAGAACCATGGATGTTAAAAGTACTTCATGGAACCATAGATGCCAATAAAGAGCCTTTATTTAAGAGTGTTCATGGAATACCGATTTTAAGTGCGACCTGGGCACACCAGAAAGTGGTGGGATATTTTGCGAATAAAATTATTGTGCCAGAAGAATTGTGTGACAATTTCATGATGTCGGTATCACCTCAATGAGCATTTATTATGTTTTACGCATCCATTTCAGTATGAACCAGGAACTTTTGAAAAGTAGTTGTCAAATGTAGACGTAGTCTGAAATCTCAGAGAAGAATATACATAACGTATTTACATACTTAAGTTTGGCTGAATTGACTCCCTACCTTGGAGGGTGATGTCCTTCACTTGACAGTTGTCACAGACAATGGTGAAGTCCTGAGAAATTATCTCAGCAGTTGTGGGGAAAAACACAACCTTAACAATGAGATAAATCCAAACACACAGAGTCACAGACTTGCAGATTACTTCATTTCATTCAAATCTGAGCAACATCAGTCTTTATGAATCACTGTATTCACACTGTGTGGTAATTAGCATAAATTAGCATATTCATTCGCCTTTCAGAATGTCTTTCTTTGCAAGTTTCTAAGGTGGTGGCAAAATCTGCATCTTAAAATGGAAATGTTTAGAAGTTCTTTCTAAAAGAAAAGAATCCTTCACAAAAATTAAAAATCTGTTCTGCCAACAACAAGCATTTATTTTTAATCATAATTACAGTCACTAAAAAGTTACATGAGGGAACGGGTGTATGAGGATGTCAATCAAAACTGCATATTTTTAAGAGGAAGATTAAACAAATATATGATCATGTGAAATCTTCTAGAGGATATTTTGGTAATTTGAGTGAAACTGATTAAATGTATAAGATTTTCTATGTTGTTTGCTGATATGGTTTTGCTGATCACAATCAGTGCTCTTCAGTCAGTAATATCTCACCTCTATGACAGTGGCCTGTCCAGGGAGAAGACCAAAAATAGAGGGACTGATGGCAAAGGGAGGCTGTTCTGCGAAAGTAGACTTCACTGCAGACTGAGACAAACTATCAAAATGACTTCTCAGGATGGTTAACAATATACCAAGACAAAAGCAATCAAGGTTAAAGTCACAATGTAAAAGACTGAGACAAGATCTTTAATTCTATATTGTGCCATACATTGAAGCGAAACGGATTATCAGAAAAGAAAAAATGAAGGGCAGGGACTTGGATGGAGGCAGACCCATCTGGTGGACGTTTTCACACCACATGGTCTACTCATAACCTCAATAAGAATTATTTTGTTCCTTTGGCTACAAAACTGTTGAACTCTGAATGTAAAGGACATGACTGTGTGATTGATGTGTTTATCTACTCTTCTCCATTTACACTACGTCACTGGGACCCATCATACAGGCACATGGCTTCTCATACCATTGCTATGCTGATGACACTCAACTCTATCTTTCATTTAAACCAGATGACCCCACAGTAAATGGACGCATCTCAAGCTGTCTGGCAGACATCTCGGCATGGATGAAAGAACACCACCTTCAGCTCAACCTGGCAAAGACTGAGTTTCTCGTCTTCCCTGCCAATCCGACTCTACAACACAACTTCACCATCCAGCAAGGTTCATCTCTGATTACCCCCTCAGGGTCGGTCAGAAATCTTGGAGTAATCTTTGACGACCAGCTGTCCTTCAAAGACCACATTTCAAAGACAGCTCGATCATGCAGGTTTGCTCTGCACAACATCAGGAAGATCAGACCGTTCCTTACAGAGCATGCAACACAACTTCTCGCCCAGGCCCTTGTCATTTCTAGGCTTGACTACTGCAATGCGCTTCTGGCTGGTCTTCCATCGTGCAATCAAAACTCTTCAATTGATTCAGAATGCTGCAGCACGTCTTGTATTCAATGAGCCCAAAAGGGCCCATGTCACACCTCTCTTCATCTCTCTGCACTGGCTGCCACTTGTTGCCTGCATCAAGTTCAAGGCCTTGACACTCGCCATGGATCCACCACAGGCTCGGCACCAGCATATTTCGACTCGCCTCCCACGAGTTCACACTCTACCAGAAGCCTTCGCCAGGTAAGGAGCGAGGCTTATGGTACCATCACAGAGAGGCATGAAATCCCTCTCCAGAACTTTTCATTCACCGTTCCTGGCTGGTGGAACAATCTTCCTACCTCCATCCGGATGGCAGAATCACTGTCATCATTCAAAAGACAGCTAAAAACTCATCTCTTCCGTGAACACTTATCATAAAAAAAAATAAATAAATAAAAACTCTTCTCTTTTATTCCTTCCTTATTCTAGCTTAAGCTTATTCTATGTAATATCCAAAGCTTGGTATTTAAGGCACTTTTTGCGTTTTGCGCCTATTCATGACCGATCGCTTCCTGTACTCCTATGTTGTAAGTCGCTTTGGATAAAAGCGTCTGCTAAATGCCTAAATGTAAAAATGTAAATGTAAATGTTTATCTTGTTATGCAGCTACATATAAAAGTGTTTAGATGGGGCTGTGAAAATATGTTAATGTACTTATGTACAGTAAATATGTTCATAATCTGTAAATATGTTTATTCTGTCTAAACCTACCTGTGTCTTTATACTTTTTATGTTTTGTTCTTACATTTTATTGTGTGTCATGTTATATTTATAAACAGTATGTGCACTGGAATTCCTTTTGTATGGCGATAAAGCTCTTTCTGACTCTGATTCTTATTCTGATATGTATCACCTGATACAAATTTCTCCTAAAAGGGACAAATAAGGGGTTTAAGTGGACTAAATGATTAGGAAGTCTGACATAGGCCTAAGTCACCAGAGATAAGTCTGTCATTTCACAGGAGATCAAATTATGACATTTTCATTAAAAAATGATGAGCTCAAAAAAGTTAAAATAATGTAGATGAATAACATGCAATAAGATAGAGTGAACTTTTATGTCACTCTGACTTTAAGCCAATGTTTGTATTCAAGTGAACTCAGCTAAAACTGCAATTTAAGTTCCATTGGTAGCCATAAATAATAATACAGCCAAAGAAAGGAATCCAAACTATGAATTGAATGAGCTTTCATGTCGACATTTGCTTGCTTACCCTAAGGCTTGAGGCAGGCCACTGTTTCTTAGGCATTACACAGAATGTTCCAGCACTCAGTCCTTCATTCCGACATAAAACCTCCATAAACTTCACCCCTCCAGCCAGGCAGTAACCACAGTCTGTGACAGCAGGCACTGGCACATGAAAAGAGAAAATGAATCCTTTATTACTGATCATTAACAGATGAAGATACTTTGAAAGTCAGTTGGGTCCAACATTGGACGTTTTCAAACAACATTGGACATTTTCATTTTAGGGTGAATTATCACTTTAAGATATAGATGTTAGTAGAGTTATATTTATTTTGACTCACAGGAGAGTATTGGAGGGGTCTGCGGGCCTCTATCGGTATAATGAGAGGATACGGCAACTGCGTCTCTACAAAGAGAGCGTCCTCATAGTCAGCCAGAGTGTCTGGAGCAAAACGCACCATGTACTGGCAGCTCATTCCTGGAGCGACAATCCCTCCCTCACCAGGGAATCTGCCTGTTGAACATAAAGCGTTGACAAATATTTATTCTTGATGCCAAAAGGCTTAGATCGCATTAGGTATGGAAGTAATTTTTTACATTTTTAACAGTAGATGTCGCTGTTTTTCTATTCTGCCACCTGGAGCTGCAGGGTAAATACCTAAGAAATTTGTATTAAAGAATCCTACTCCAGCCCAGGCAGAGCTATTTCCTCTAGTACTGCTACAAAACGACAGGCTCAATGGAAACTTGCTGCCGTCATAAATGAGTCTTTCATGAGGTCAGCAGGTGCTTTTTTTTAGACTCACCCAAACCAACGGAGAAGTGTGGAGAGGTTGGAGGAATCATTCGAATGTGACGGCTGGTCGCAGTCATGTTTTTAAGCTCCACCGCAGTCTACAGGAAAAAGAAGGCACTATTAAGAACTGAAAATATACCAAACTGAAAGCCATTCAGTAGTGGCTGTGTAGGGAAAATCTAATTAACAAAATATGAAAACCATGCAGTATACAGTGACAATGTTTTTATAATGTGGAATCAAGACAATTCAAATGTACCAAAATGGTTGGTGCTTTTATACAGTACCTCATAGACTTGTCCTACTCTGTAGTCAGTGAAGAAGATCACAGGTGGATTTGCAGTGAAGATGGGAGCGGAACCCTCAGGACTAGAAAGTGGAATTTTATAACCAAAAATTTGTCACATTAAGTTAATACGAACACAAATTAAATAAACAGAGTAGTTGTCATGTATCCTAAACTGAAATGTCTTGATATTTAAAGGGATAGTTCACCCAAAAATGACTCATTTACTCACCATCAATCCATCCTAGGTGTATATGACTTTTTTTTTCATATATTCTTTCAGACGAATACAATCAGAGTTGTATTAATAAATATCCTGGTTAATCTAAGCATTATAATAGCAGTAAATGGCTGCCCAAAATTTGAAGCCCAAAGTGCATCCATTCACCATAAAAGTACTCCACATTGCTCTACGGGAAATCGATGGGTTTTTGTAAGAAAAATATCCAAATTTAACTCACTATAAAGTAAAATATCTAGCTTCCGGCAGACTGCCTTCCATATTTAACTTATGTATAACGCATGTAAACACTTTATATGTTAAATATAAAAACCCACACTTACAAAAACCCATCAGTTCACTCCAGAAGGCCTTTATTAACCCCGAGCCGTGTGGATTACTTTTATAATAGATGGGTGCACTTTTTTAGTCTTCAAATTTTGGGCTGCCATTATAAAGCTTGGATTAGCCAGGATATTTATGAATATATCTCAGATTGTATTCATCTGAAAGAAGAATGTCATATACACCTAGAACGGCTTGAGGGTGAGTAAATGAGGGGATAATTAAAATTTTGGGGTGAATTATCCCTTTAAATCAATTCTCTAGAAAATCCAGATTGCAACAGTTTTATCCCATAAATATCCATCTATGTGCGGTAAGCAACAATACCTTTGTGCACTTAGAAATCATTTTGTCACACCACAGGATAATTTAAAAACGAACAAGTAAAAAGGGTGTATAACCTAAAGTATACAATACAGTCATAAATATTGGAACATTAAATCTTGGTGGACATGTTTTGTGGCAACTCCGAAGCTAAACTTTATGAAAGATCTCATTCAAACAGGATCTTTTGTTCTATTGTTGACTGCCAAGAAACAGAAATCAGGAACTGCACAGAGCTCATTGACTCAAAATGCTGAAAGAGTCAGCTGAGGCATTTTGATAGTCTTGTGATTCATTCTGTTGCTGTGAAAACCCTCATTTAAATGGTCAGAGATATTCCAGTAGGCCCGGCTAGTGAAACAGCCAAAGGAGTGATTCATTTGTAATCCAGCTTTTGATGTTCTCTCTGATTACCACCACCTGTCATGCTGATGTGAGCTTGGAGACGATAAAGTCAATAAAGGACAAAAAGCTATTTAGGCTGCATGGCTGGTAATATTAATAGCAGAATAATCCATTCTACTGGTTTGAAATATCATGTTGTACTTTTCAGATGTCTACACAAGCCATTAAAAAATATATATCACAGAACATTTAGCATTTATAATATATGACAAAGAATAGAGTGTGATCTGTCTCCTGAGTGCTCATGTGTATCATATTTCTCCTACCCAAGCTGCACAAATATTTTGGTACTAATGGTTGAATAGAGCTGTGTAAAATGCAAACAACGCTATAACAAAGGACAAGTTTTTCAAGGATTAAAACAGAAGTCAACCAATTTGTTCTGAATTTGATAGGATAGTATTGAATCAAAGGTGATTGTTGACCAATGATAGATGGGAAAAGGGTTTTAAATTAAATTAATACGTTAAATTATTGAAGATTATAGAAATCATACATCAAACATTTCTAGTGTCTCAAAGAAAGTGGTTCTCAACAAAGGGGCCGAGCCCACTAGGGGGCCTCAGAATGACATAAAAATGACAAAACAAGCATGAAAATAAGATCAAAATCAAGATATTTCTTATTATTTGGTTATTTTAATAATTAATATAGATCTTTCTAGTAACGCCAAGCTATATTTATTTGAGTAGAAATTGTGAGTGAGGGGTACCTTTAAATATTGTTGTGGACTCAAGTCAAAGAGGTGACTAAAATGATCTTCCCAAAGAAAACACACATTCAAATCAAAAGCAGCGGCACACCTCTCTTTGCCAGTCTTTTTCCTGCCCTTCCCCACATTCTCCTGCCTCTTCCCTGGCATGATAAGAGACTTTCCCCCACGCTGGGCATTTGGGAGCAGGAAGCGAGGGTTGCGCAGGAACTTATGTCGGTCTTTGTGCTGCTGCAGGAAGCCCTGTCTTCTGCCCGACTCTGAGCACTGGGCTTCTCCATCCAAGAGGCATTATGCACCACTCCGAGCTTTTAAGTTGAAAAATTGGAAAAACAAATAATGATACATTTTTAATTAACATCAAGATTTTAGGATAATTATTTTAATTGGTATGAACAGGCACTTTCTCTTTCCTTTTTAAATGACTTTCTTGCTGATTTTATATGATCCTGCAGTGTGACAAAATAACTTACAATGATATCCTTTTAAAATAAAGCATATTTAATATTTATAATATTGGTAAGACTTTACAATAAGGCCTTGTTTGTTTACATTAGTTAATGCATTAACTAACAACAATGAACAATATATTTTTACAGCATTTATTAACCTTTAATGTTAGTTCATGCTCATGTTAGTTCATAGTGCATTAACTAATGTTTAATAACTTTGGGTATTAAAAATGTGGTAGTAAATGTTGAGATTAACATGATTAATAAATGCGGTGGAAGTATTGTTTATTCTTAGTTCATTTTAAGTAAAACTTACTTTAAAGTGTCACAATAATAATTATAATATTAAAGTACAAAAATATTTATTTTTTAAATAAAGTGTAATATTAAAATTACAGCAAAATAATTATAAACAAATAGTAGTGTATAGTTGCATAGCTTGTTATGTCTACGTTTATGTGAACTAGCATTGAAATTGTTTATCATGTTATTTGGCGTCTAGTCTTTTAAAGAATGTGATGACATAGCAAAAAATATAAAGGTCATTCTTCTCCCTTTGACATGAGGGAAACTGAATAATGTTTAGGGGAAAACCTCAGTGCCCTGGATGGAGCTGGACTCTGGAGAGGAAGGGAGTGTAAGTGTCTCCTCTGATTGTTCCAGCAGGCTCTGAGCCGTGTGCGGAGGTGGGGGGAGAGGAGTGTAACCATCGTCCTGCTGTTCGGTGCTGATGTGCATATTATAGGAGATAGTTGGCTGAGAAAAGCCTGGAGTGAACTTGCCTGCAACAAATGAGAAAATTACAGTATCATCATTATACATAATCTGACTGTTTGAGTATGTTTTCACTTTATATGTCAGTGAAAAATTACCTTTTGGGCTTTTACCAACTGGGGTGTGCACTGTTGTATAATCCAGTGGGCAAATCAAGCTGTTGCTCCTGAGAAGCTCACTGTCCACACACCACTTGAAGGCTGATTTAACTTTGGAGACATAGAGGATTGCTCAGTTTACAAGGTCTTTCATGTCATAAGACTACTTATGCTACTACAGGCTGGAATACACTAAACGACTTCTGCTCAGATTTGCAGTCAGAATAAGTCAACAATAGAATATTTGCCAAAAGATTTTTGACAGAAAATCGCATAGTGTACGACGGGCACAGACTACGATTTTTTCCATCCAGTCAGAGGATATCAAAACCGATTTGAGCCGATTTTAGAACACGTAATATGCATTGCTACTGAAACCAAAGCTGTCCTCTATCTACCAGTGTTGAAATAAAATACAATACAAATACAATAATAATAATACAAAAGTAAATTAACAGAACACATGTAACAAATTAAATGCAATATTTGACTCATCAGCATAGATAAAACATCCAAATGCGCTTAATTTTTCTTTTTCTCAGCTTACAGATTTGCTACAACATCTACTGTGGTCTTACCCTTCACATCCATGGTTGTTACATCTGTCATGCGTCTCCTAGCAATGCAGGCGTGTTTCTGTGCGAGTTTGTTGTTTTCGGAACAATTCGAAAGTCCGCTAGTGGATGATCCTCTGTTGTTTAGTGTATGATGCCTAATGTATTCCAGGCTTAACTAACTTTTAAAAGTCATGTATTCCAGGCTTAACTAACTTTTAAAAGTCATGTAGTGTATTCCAGGCTTAATTAACTGACAGACAGTCTGTCTGTGGATAGTAAAAATAATGGGTTGTTTGAATAAACCGAACTAGAGAAATGTACCTGGGGGGAGACCCAGCTGATGGTAGGCCTCACCCACTTGTTCCATGATTTTGTTGTGATCATGCTCCTCTTTTGCTGCAGCTTGCAGACGGGCCTGGATGATGTGTGTCTCCAACATATCAGCATTCTGAATGCGTCTGTTGTATTCAGAATGAACCTGACAAAATCATAATAAGATAAGTATTACATATAAACATAATCTGATGATACAAATCGGATAAAACTATAGAGATGATACAAATCTGATAAAACTGTAACACCCTCTTTTTCCGAAGGAATTTTATTCCTGGGGTTTTTAATGACCACTGAGAGTCAGGAACTCTGTTTAACATCTCATCCGAAAGACGGTGCTTATTAACAGTATAGTGTCCCATCATTATATTGGGGCGTTAGGACCCACACAGACCACAGGGTGAACACCCCTGTTGGCCTCACTAACACCTCTACCAGCAGCTACCTAGTTTTCCCAGGAGGTCTCCCATCCAGGTACTGACCAGCCCTGCTTAGCTTCAGTGGGAAACCAGTCTTTGGCTACAGGGTGATATGGCTGCTGACAAACTCACAAGCAAACAAATACAGAAACACACTGTTTTATTTAATGTACTTTAATGTGTACTTTGTAGAGAATTCTAACGTATAGCCACCTAGGCATTTTGTATTAGCACAGATGTGCCATCTGTGTTTAAACCCTGTCAATGTCAAGAGCTTGAATTAAAAAAAAAGAGAAACAAAAAAGAAAAAGAAACACACTGTAAATACTCATACCAATCAAATACATGCATGTCTACTTGTCAGTGGTGTTGTAAGTTACCTGAAATGTGAGATTTTTTGCATAACATCCTGGTCGTATTTGCGTTGTGAATATTAGCAGCGCATTTGTTGTCAAACTGATGAAGATGTTTTCTTAATTTGCTGGTGTTTTGGGGTTTGCGTGAGCTCTTTCTGCCACCATAGTTTTTACTATATTTTCGAGCAAATAAATGTAGCCTAGATTTTTTTTTTTTTTTTTAAATCATACAGACCCTA
This sequence comes from Gobiocypris rarus, assembly GCA_023029165.1. Taxonomy (NCBI): domain Eukaryota; kingdom Metazoa; phylum Chordata; class Actinopteri; order Cypriniformes; family Gobionidae; genus Gobiocypris; species Gobiocypris rarus. Next base: position 14,576,724 of record CM040924.1, on the reverse strand, counting down.
AAATGTTATAGTGTATAGTAGGCCACATTTTATTAGAGATGTTATTTAGTGATGTGATGGCACCTGTTGTAGCTCCTCCACATATTTTTCATGGTAGCTGTTGCCTCCTCTTCGTGATTTACTGAGATTACAAACTGTGTCCTTCCCAATCACCTCTATGGTGTAAAGGTCGTTGAATATGCTGGCCAGTAGATGAGAAATGTCCTGTACACACAAAACCAGTCATTCTCAAAAATATGAAATTAGCTTTAGTGACTTTATTATATTCATATTACTGCTGGAATTCTACATAACATCTAATTTTGTGTTTCAAGTAATAAAGTTGTACAGGTATGAAACAACATGAGAATGAGTAAATGATGACACAAGTTGCCAGTTTGACAGATTTACTAATCAAAATGTTAAAATAATAATCAATTGCAGTGGTCAGTAGTCATTCTCTTACCTGAGTTGTCTTTGATGCTGGCTTGTGTCGGTTCATGGAAGGTTCTGAGCTCTTTGGTGCTTTTGGTTTAGTTTCATCGGCCATTATTTTGTCGTGAAAAGAAAATACTGAAACGCAATTAAATATTTCAGTAAGCTCTGCCGCGTGAGGTGCGTATAGCAAAGGAAGTTATGGGGAAAGTCTATGCAAACGTCCCATAGACGCTAATATGTCTAATATAAAACGGAAAGTATTCAAATACACTACGTGACACCATGGAGTTCCCTTTAACGTTACTACATTGCCCACTATATTTGTTTAGGACGTCACCATGGTAACATAGCACGCCTCCTAAAAGCTCCTCATCCAAAGCGATTTATTTCAACGGCCACAATAACATTTGGACACTTAAACCACACAAATACTGTTTAAGGTCAGTAAGATTTTTGAAGAAAATCTAATACTTTTACTCAGCAAGGATGCATTTAGTGCTAACTGATCAAAAGTAACAAAAATGAATAATGTTACAAAATTTTTAGATATCATACAACGTTAAATGCTGTTCTTTTGAACTTTCTATTAATCAACGAAAAATAATGTATCAAACAGCACAAGTGTTGTCAACATTGATGATAATAAGGCAAAACAGCATATTAATTTCTGAAGGATCATGTGACACTGAAGACTAAACAGTTTAAACAGTTTAAAAATATTACAATAGAAAATATTTCACATTATTACTGTTTTTGTATTTTGAATGCAGCCTTGGTGAGCAGAAGAGACTCCTTCGACCCCAAACTGTAGAATGATAGTGTATATTTTCTACATTATAAATGTAATGTGCACCATCTTTATTGTCTATCATTTTATCTCTATTGTCACTTAATGCAACATGACATTTTTTTATCATAAGCAGTCTAGTTAATGATAAAATCTACACATTTGTTTTTTTTAGTGCTGTCACTTTTTTTTTCATTCAGTGTAATGCAAATTCTCTGTTACACCAAAGTGTCATCCATTACACTGAATGACAGGATCACTGTATAAATCACTTGCTTTTAGCAAGGAAAAGAGAAAAGTATTCAGGATTGCGATTGTCAGAATAATAGCGTACCAATATTACTGAACAGAGAGTTCCCCCTCACTATGGTATGTCACAAGTTCAAAAGAGACCATTGAGGGGATTCTCCAACCAAAACACCCATCCTGATGGCATTGGAAAAAAGTAGGCTATTGTGGTGAGATCTGGTATTTACCTCAACTCCTGATTAACCCTTAGAATACAATAATAACTGCAACTAAGTAGCCTTGTGCTGTCAGGTCAGTATAAGGCCTAAACCTTCACTAGCTTGTTTCACCTATACCAGTCATCTAGGTATATGACCTTGTACCCCTTAATGAACAATAACATCAATAATCAAACAATTAACCATTTGAATGCATTCTTGCTCACCTTCCGGCTGATCATTTCAGAGATGGTTGCCTTTGCCCTTGTAAAATGTACTAAAAATGCTCTTTCTATTCTTATCGAACTGTCTTTATAAGCTGAAGTAAAAACTGAAAAGTATTTTGTCTTTACAAAATAAAAATTTATTTATACAAAAGATAAAAATATTGGTTACACAATGATTAATAGTTATTAGCAAAATATCAAAAAGTTACAGATTATAATACTTCAGCTTATCCAATCTCAACAGGGGAGTCCTGTATGAGTGGACGAATACAGGCTAATTACCTTGCATGCAGTTCGAAGCAATAGATGTAAAGAATAACTTTGTTCTCATTTGAGCATTTTTAAGTTAAAATAATACAGCAGAGCAATTTAGGCAAAAACTCGTAGAGAGCTTAATTCTCAACGAGGATACATCTATCAAGCAAATCAAAAGATGCACACCTATGAAACAAAAGACACGAATATTTATACAGAGTCCTCTACATTGATCTCAATGCAATTTCTTCTGGTTTTTCCAGAGGATCTAAACGTTGCTGACCAATTGTCAGGTGAGTTGTGTCACTCCAATGTCGGACGATATCAATCTCTTTATCATTTGACATGAGGAACTAAAAGTTGCTGACCAACTGGCAGCTGAGTTGTGTCACTCCAACGTCGGATGATATCGATCTCTTCATCCTTCGACAAGAGATACCGCTTTCTTCGCTGCTTGCCATATTTGGACATTCTTCCTCCTTTCTCTTAATGTTTTGTCTCATATGTGTGTATGTTTATGCATCTGGAAGTGTATTTGTAAGTTCACAATTCATTTTAATATTTATATTAGGACCTTCCCTTACACTATTCATAAATATAGCTGCAAAGTGACAGGATAAGCAAGCATGGCAGAGTGCATCTGAACAGTAAAAAAATGCTTCTGCTGTTAATTACTAATATTATTAAAACTAATTTAATGATACAGACTAATACTAAAAACATTGCAATAATTGGAACAAACATTCAGAGTAACAAACCATGGTCATTCAGTGTAACGAATATATTTATGTAAAAATGAAACAATATACTTATTCTGACATGTAATTATTAAAATATATCAAATAATATGTGATCATACAAAATTGTATTATATTTTAAATGATTTTCCCTTACAAAAACTTCTAGCTGACAAAAGGGTAAAAAGAATGGTGTTAAAAGGGAAAAACATCCAGTATGCGGCAGTCCTGTGGGCGAAAATGCCTTGCTGATGCTAGAGGTCAGAGGAGAATGGGCCGACTGATTCAAGCTGATAGGAGAGCAACTTTGACTGAAATAACCACTCGTAACAACCGAGGTATGCAGCAAAGCATTTGTGAAGCCACAACACACACAACCTTGAGGCGGATGGGCTACAACAGCAGAAGACCTCACCGGGCACCACTCATCTCCACTACAAAGAGGTAAAAGAGGCTACAATTTGCATGAGCTTACCAAAATTGGACAGTTGAAGACTGGAAAAAATGATGCCTGGTCTGATGAGTCTCGATTTCTGTTGAGACATTCAGATGGTAGAGTCAGAATTTGGCATGCACAGAATGAGAACATGGATCCATCATGCCTTGTTACCACTGTGCAGGCTGGTGGTGGTGGTGTAATGGTGTGGGGGATGTTTTCTTGGCACACTTTAGGGCCCTTAGTGCCAAATTGGGCATCGTTTAAATGCCACGGCCTACCTGAGCATTGTTTCTGAACATGTCAATCCCTTTATGACCACCATGTACCCATCCTCTGATGGCTACTTCCAGCAGGATAATGCACCATTTCACAAATCTCGAATCATTTCAAATTGGTTTCTTGAACATGACAATGAGTTCACTGTACTAAAATGGCCCCCACAGTCACCAGATCTCAACCCAAAAGAGCATCTTTGGGATGTGGTGGAAAGGGGGTCAAACACAGTATTAGTATGGTGTTCCTAATAATCCTTTAGGTAAGTGTACATACACAACTTTTATGTTCGATGCGCTTAATCACGATTAATCGATTTGACAGCGCTGGCTTTTTATCAATTATAGCTAACCTAAAAGCCAAAGGGTAAAGTCACTGAAATTGTCTAAATGCACCTGGCCATAAAGAAATAACAAAACATGTTAACCAATCCAAAAATAACCTGCACACAGTGCACACCTATGCATACCTGTAGATCAGGAATGCCTTGCCGGTTTTGAAGGGTGTGCTAAAAGCTGCCAGGCAGGATGATTTTCAAATCTCCATCATCATAATGCAAAGAGGTTGTATGTGCATAGTCTATGCCATTGGACTCACCCGTGGCCTGTGACGCTAGTTCATAGATTTCTTTAGCTCACCTTTGTTTATTGCTTCACACCCTACAAGACAAAATGAGATTCCCCCTGTTCGCTTACCATGTAGATTGGCAATGTTCATTTATCCCATGATGCAACACAATCACTCACAATAAATCAATATGCAACAGTTAACACCAAAACTGTCACAGAGTCAACTGCACCGTTGCACACTCGCTGCACCTGCACCTCATCAAGGACTTACCCTTTATATTCACTGTTCACCATTCACTCCTTGTCTAGTCTCGTCGCAGTATACACACTGTTCCACATCAGATTCCTTGCCTCTCTACCTACCTGTGATGGTCTTGTCTTGTCTCCTGTCTTCAGTCTGTCTGCCTCCAGATCTCCCCTCTTCGTATGCAACGTCACCTACAAGAAATATCAACCTGAGTCTTCACCATCTACATCCAGCAAGTCACCATCCACTTCCCAATGCCTGGTTCATGATGTTTCACCTTAATTCACTCTGCTCAAATAAACATCATTAACACTTACCTGCCTGTCTGTTCCCTTTTGTGTTGTGACAAAAACAACAATAAGCAAATACATATTTAATAATTAGTAATATTTTAAAAACATGTTTTTAAAACTTGTTTTATTGTTAAAAATAAAGGTTCTTATGGCTCCATGAAGAACATCCATGGAACCTTTTCAATGCAGAAAAAAAAAAACATTCTTTAGATTATAAAATGTTCTCTTCACACTAATAAAAAAAGGTTCTTTGGGGAACCAAAAATGTATGGCATTGCTGCTTAACCTGCAATTAAGCCTACCCCTAATTGATAAGATAATGTCATGCTTATTAAACAAATCTAGGTGGAGAGTCAGATTAAATGCAAACCCAATGTGATTATAGTCTTTTAAGAACTGCTTGAAGTGGTAGGCTACTGCTGGACAAGAATCTAAACGAATGAATCAAACCCACTGACACACATCCTTCCGCAAATAACCAAAAAGTAGAATTGTTTCTGAAATAAAATTCAGTTGTTTATGCTGGGTGGAAACAAATTAACTTTTCAGGGAATTATTAACTGAAAACAGAGACTTGAAAGACCGGTGTTGTTGTGGGTGTTGGCGATTACTCGATACTGCACTCGTATAGGCGGGTTCCACACGGAGTCGGATGGTTTAGGACACTGACTGTAGTCTACTCAACATAGTAAGGCTCTGGGTGACTTTGGGACGTGGAACGTCTTGTCAAACTGGGATATACTCCAACTGAAAGAAGGAAAGAAAAAATGGAAGTCAATGGAAGTACCAGCAATTTCGGTAAGTTTTGCGGTGATGTTATGTTTATGTTTATTCCGCGTGAGAAGTAGGCTAAACATTTTATGAGTGACAGTAGGCTATTCATAATGGCTATACAAAGACCGTGATTTTAATTAATTCTTTTGTATGTTTGATATCAATCTGAGTTAAATGTGTTAAACAGACTTTGTATAAAACAATTGACTTTAAAACGCAAATATGGTTCTTTGGGTTCTATGGTTCATGGGAGTGTTGCCTAATACTGCATTAGCCTTAATTTTTAGTGGTAGGGCTATATCATAGAACAATTTGCTATCATGTGCTTAATCTCTGAACAGTAGCCTATATGCAGTCAGTTTAAGACAAACGTGCGAGTTCGCAATAAAACAATGTCAAACTTCGCTTTCACAACCCACATTCAGACTGCGAATGACATAGGCTATGTCACGCGAGGATTCAACCACAAGAAGGCGCCCTATCACAAATTACGTTGACATTCGAACCGGTTCACTAAAATATTTTAAAATGAAATCATTTAGATTCAAATTTAATCCACTAAGAAATTCCATATTATTTTAAGCATCGAAATTACACGAATGACAACAATTATATTTCGCCAACTGCTAGATATGACAGATAAAAACTTCAATAGCGTTGCATTTTGAGTTTTGTCATTTTAAATGTCTGGCCATTAGTTATTTTCACATTTATTCATAATTGTTCTGCTGCATCCGTCTGAATGACAAGCAAAAAATAATGTCGCCTATCATTCCGTCTGTCAAGCAGACGTACGTCACGTTTTGAATCTTGACTCGTTCAGTTATGAGGGCGGGGTCGTTCTGTTGGTTCAGCCAATGGAATGCTGTTTTACACCCCGAACTGGAATGCTATTGGTTCGCGCTATAGTCAGAAACCTTGCGCTTTAAAAAGGGAGAGACTTCAACGAAGATTACGAGTCAAACATTAAAGTGAACGAGAATGATTCGTTCGAAACCAACATTTTTCCATGAGCGAAACGCAAGAGAAAAGTCAATAGGCAAAAACAGGTTACTGACAACCGTTTGAAGAAAGTTTAAAAACTATTCCCAATCGACGTATATAAACATATGTGATATGTTTATCTTGTTATTTGGGCATTATATATTTAAATACCACAGTGCATGCTACAACATGTCACATGCCACAACGAAACTCAGGGACACACATTAAGAAAGTGAATCGGAACAAAAACAAAAGGATGATTTTTGCAGGTTTAGAACCCGCCCCGTAGAAAGAGACTTGCAAACGTCATGGTTTTCCCCCGTCAAGTTATTTTTCTACCCAAAGTAAGTCGATTATAGGATCCCGTAGAGGATTTCAACAATGTTTTGTGCGCGTAAGCCGCACAAAAGGACGAAATCACAGGAGTTAATTTATCAAGAACAGTGCAAGAACGTGGCACACGAGAATGGGAAACGTATAGGTGGGTGTCGCATTTGTGTCGGCTTACGGGCGGTCGTGTCGTGCATTAAATATAGCCCTCCGTGGACTAAAAATGTTAACTTCCATGGCTCTAGTAGTTCCAGAATGTAGAGTTTCATCCAAAATGCCATGGTTATAGTTTTTTTCCGACTACTTACTGTAAAACCAAAACAGTGGGATCTCATTAAAAAAGTGTAAAAAGTGAAGAGATTTCACCTTCCATGTATATAAACAGTGTAAAAAGTGTGTAAGTGGCTGTTCACGTTAGAACAATAGCTTTGACTGCACATACAGCATTTGAAATAGTATTGTTTATTGTACTGTTTATTAGATGAATAGTGTATGTCAACAAATCTCTGCAACATCTTGTCAAGTCAATGGGTGTGACGTTTAGTTGCTGTAAGAAGATGCATTCTAAATTTGATTAAAATTAAAAGGACTTAAACATTAAGATCATTTCATATAGGCCTACACTATGACGATGAAATACAGCAGATGTTTAGTGAAGCTTGCTTTTGATGAAAGTCACAAACATGACTGTATTTCATAAAAGAGGAGCACTGAATGCTTGACTTATTTTTTATGTTTGGGATGAATATTTGCTCAATGGGATTATCCCATTCTGCTTTATGATGTTTTGCTGTATGGTGTTTAATTACATTCCAGCCAAAAGGAGCAGAGAGAAGATCTGTTTTGTTGAGTGTAGGATTGCAAAACCTTTCTAAGTAAGAATGAACCGTTTTTTTGGGGTTGACTCATCACACTTTAATCGTACAACTGATGGCTACGTTCCATTGATGCAACATCAAGGTTGGCTGACTGTAAGATTCCTTATTCACCTTTCTATAAATTAACCATGCCAACCAGAGCTTCCCAGATGGCATTAATCTCCATCCAGTTAAATGGAAAAAAGCACCAAAACGCAGCTATGAAATCAACATTACCAACATCATTTCTTTGCAGTGCCCTGAAACTGAATATGTTTGAATGCTTGAGTTACTAGGTTTACATATATTTTAATAATCATAATATAGAGCTTTCATGTAAATTTTAATTAAATTGAGGTTTTATCCAAAAGAGAATTGAAATGTGGTGGAGATCTTAAGCATTCTGCACTCTCAGAAATGATGTGTTAATTAATTACACAATTTATGTGTATGGCTGTTTTGGCTGTTTTAACATGTTTTGTGCATTTTGTGTATTACATCGTATTACATTATTAAATGTAACATAAATTATGTAATAACATGTTAATTATTGCCATATAAACATTTGAATCTGACTACATTGACAGTAAGTCATGTTTACTCGCTCCTGTTACGAATGCTCTTAGACAGAAGGTAGGAGATCCAAACGCAGCTTTATTAGAGGGTAATCCACAATCGTAGTCAGAAAACAGGCAGAAGGTCATACACAAGCAATCAGTCCAAGCAAGCAACCAAAACAGAGGAGACAGGCAAAAGGGTAATCCACAGAGAAGGCAAGAAATCCAAGACCAAGAGACATGAAACCAGGGTAAACGCTCAGAGATGCAGTGTAACACTAAACAAGTGTTACACTGCACATTAATTCAACTTGTGCACTATATTCCAACTATATATTATATATTCCAAATCCCAATATTCTTTTGAAGTCATGGGAAGGAACAGACCAAGAAGTTGTTGTTATTGTACAGGAAAGCAGCTTGGATGTTTTGCTTTAAGTAAATAATTCAGGTTTCATTTCAAGATAGCAAGATAAAAAGAGGACTCTCTTGGCATATTTTTAGTTGTTACGCACATGCTGAGTTGCATAACTGTTTTAGTCAGCTGTCTGATCTGACTTACATAGATGGTGTAGAAAATACTGCTTTTCTGCAGTTTCACGTATAGTAAATTTATATTTTCATCAGATTGCAACATTTATTATGCATATATAACCAGAAAGTTCAGAATTTGCAGGCATTTTGAATGAAAATTTGTTTGTGGTTTACATTTTTGAAAGCAACACATCAATATGTCATTGTTATATATTTTAGTTTCGGAGGCCCCTTAAATATTTCCTGTTTCCCTGTTTAAACTGCCATTGACATGTATTACAGGTATTACAGATCTTTCTGGCTTTAATTCTAGCAGTGGCACAGCTGAAATCCACTGACTTTGCAAATCGTGCTGGCCCTGTTTCTATCATGTTTTTGAGGATCACGGTAATGAGAAATCAAAAGAGTATTTGAACTTGGCGACGTCTATTTGCATGCTGAATACTTCTGGCGTGTGATTTGAATGTGGAGATGAAACGCCTGATGCATTTTCCTAAATGTTAAATACCTCACTCTTTTCAAGACTGCAATAACACTAGTATCAGTCATCATCACAATAAAACCACACACAAGAGTTTTCTGAGAAAACACGGGCAACCATCCCAGCGCAGAAAATGCTTTCAGCTCCATTTCAAAGTATGCTTTCTGAAATCAGCTCAGATTTTTCAGCATTTCTCCGCCTTCTGCTTGAGTTCACCCAGAGCCTCATAAACAGCCTTTGTGGCAAGAGCTTGTGTAAAAAAAAATGTCAGCAATGTTGTGGTTGTGCCCACACCCTTGGTTCAGAGAAGCTGTAAATATTCATAATTCATAACTGTTGGGCCAATTAGCACCATGATAGCTGCAGGACAACAGCTTTGCATTTCATCGGGACGTTGCAGGCTTTATCTGCAATATTTTATTGTTACAAATTCAGCCACTCCTAAAAAAGAAAGTAGAAACATTTTATGGAAAGGCTGATCTTTTATTCCAACATTGAAATTAATGGACTACACACACCACCCCCGCACATACACATTTTTTTCCACACTGCAGTGCTATTGTGGTTATCTTTGTCTAACTTTATAGATGCAATAATCCTTGCATAATTGTTTAAAAAATCAATCCTGAAAACTATCACACATAGATGTTTGGAAAGTGAACTCAGTATTTTAAGTGAACTGATGATAACTAATTATGTTGTAGTCAGTGTATGCTGACTAATTTTTGGTTTTTCTAAGTATTTTTTGTGCCTTTTTTGCCAAATAATGTTCTCAGATAAATCCCTTAATTAAGTTTAGTGTTTTGGTCTTCCCTCATATTTAAAATATTTAACAAAATGTACATTATTTATCATCATATTTTGATTGTTAATCAAATATGTAGGCTCATTAAAAACGAATATCCCCTCCGGAGTCCGGGCATCACTTTTGACCACTGCTTTATGTATGTATGTATCTACAGTGCTCTATATATATGTAATCTGTATATATTCACAGTCACAGTGTTGGAATCTTTGTGAGGGATGCAAGTGATTTTATTGCTAATCTTTACTCTATATCAGCACTGTGGGATTGTGGTTTCAACTAGACAAAGATAACCACCATATCATTGGTATAAGTGCTGTGTGGATGAATGCATGTGGTCAGTATGTGTCAGTGTTATCTTTTAAACTATGAGAACTATTGAGGATACTTTAATGAAGAGAAAACAGTACAATATACTGTATGAACTAAATATAAACAAAGCACAATGATGTACCTAAGGCTGAAACTATATTGTTCAAACCCAAATGCTAGATAGCTATTGAAAGGCATCAATGCTGTCATGTATATTAAAGGAATTTACTATCAAACCTAACTGGAATGGGTAAACATACTTTCATTGAAATAAAAACTCAATTACTTTACAATGTGTAAATATATACAGCATGTAAGAGTGTCAAAGAAAATGGACATGGTAACCTTTACCATACTTATAGCTCACTCAGCAGGTTTTGACCTTCAGCAAAACCTTGTCAATTGTGCAAGATCATTTTTCAATTGTCTGGAGAGAGGTGTGTCCAGGCATTAACATTATTGCAAACATTTTTAATAGCTTTGATGTATATATGACTCACCATTGAGCCCAGATACTTGTGACATGGTCTTTATTTGGACTGTCAAACATACATAAATTAAGATACTTTGATAGTGGACTTTAAAACATTCTATGACCTTTGTGAAATCCATTTGCACTAATGCGTGAACCTGATGCTTGCTTGACTTTTAGGTCTGCAGGGAGACCCGGACCTGCAGTTTTTGCTGAAAGGTGGAGACCTATTAAAGGTGAAGTCTAGCTCATGGAGGAAGACCCGCTACCTTCGGCTAAATGAAGATTGCAAGACTGTGTGGCAACAGACCAGCAAGAAATGGAAGAAAGACTCCAGCTGTAAGTATAAATCCTGTCCCTTTATTCAGTTCAGTGACTGTTTGAGGGAGATTGGGGGAACAGGTTTTCTTCATATCATGAAGAATCAGATTTTTTTAGATAATAGAGCTTTGTATACTATGAAAAACATAGCTATGCTGCCAAAACAACGCTTTCTGAACGTTTGCAGTTTTGAAAAGTTACAACACATGAATGTCCATGTTTACGAAACAATGATCGGCCCGCCTAGTTCATAAAGAGAAAGCCTGCATAAATACTATTATTCCTAACAACAATACTAAAATGTGTCAACATTTGGCAAACATTGGTCACAAAGAAGTCAATTCTGAATTAAGTATAATGACATATACATAATATACGTATATAATACACTACCACAAAAGTTTGGGTCAGCAAGATATTTTAATAGATATTTTTCTGCAAGGATGCATTAAACTGATGAGAAATGACAGTAGAGACATTTGTAATGTTTCAAAAATAGAATAAACATATATTTCAAATAAATGCTGTTTTTTTTTTTTAACTTTCTTTTCATCAAAGAATCTTTAAATAAATAATCATGGCTCCCACAAAAATATTAAGCAGAACAATTGTTTTCAGCATTAATAATAAGAAATGTTTTATGAGCACCAAATCAACATATTAGACTGAGTTATGAAGTAACGTGTGACACTGAAGACTGGAGTAATGATACAAAAAATTCAGCTTTGCATCACTGAAATAAAATACATTTTAAAATATATTCATATAGAAAACAGTAATTTAAATTGTAATATTATTCCACAATATTACTGTTTTACTTTTGACTGTATTTTTGATCACTTCTTTCGAAAACATAAAAATCGTACTTATTCCAAACTTTAGACCAGTATACACACACACACACACATGTTGTGTTTCCATGTTTTATGGGGACATTCCATAGGCGTAATGCATTTTATACTGTACAAACCGTATTATCTATCCCCTACACTGGGGAAACCTACCCATCACAGGAGACATGCTGCATTTTTACTGTCTCAAAAAACATCAGTTTTCCTCATGGGGTCCAAAAATGTCCCCACAAGGACAAGGATTTTGGATATTGCCATCTTTGTGGGGACATTTTGTCCCCATACCGTAGGGATTACCAGTCCACACACACACACACACACACACACACACACACACACACATGTTGTGTTTCCATGTTTTATGGGGACATTCCATAGGCGTAATGCATTTTATACTGTACAAACCGTGTTTTCTAGCCCCTACACTGCCCCTGCCCCTAAACCTACCCATCACAGGAAACATGCTGCATTTTTACATTTTCAAAAACATCACTTAGTGTGATTTATAAGATGTTTTCCTCATGGGGACCAAAAAATGTCCCCACAAGGACAAGGATTTTGGATTTTGGATATTGCCATCCTTGTATATATATATATATATATATATATATATATATATATATATATATATATATATGTATATATGTATTTATATATACTATATATATATATATACATATATATATAAACTGTTGCTTGATACACTGTGATCATATAACCTTTAATTAAAATAAATGACTTCATGGTGAGCTGACATCAGCAAGCCTCACATCAAATGGCTCTCCTGTAGACTTTATAGTGCCCAGAGCTGTAAATAGATATTGACCTGTCCTTCACCTTCCCCCACAAGCATTTTGAACATCTTTAAGGCCAGAGAAGGCTTTGAGATGGGCAGAAAGGTAACATTTAGGACAAAGAGAGTAGAGAGGAGGGGAATTACATTTTTTGGTGATCTTAAATCTTTCCCCCACATGTTGTCCAGAGCCCTCTGCTCCTCATAGCTTCCGGCCTGGTTCCTCCTGGCCAAAGGCCTCAGATCAGGCCTCTTTATCTGCCGTCTGCCAGACGTGGCTGCCTCCTCTTTGGCGTGTGTGTGTGAAATTGAGGAAACCAGGACCAAACTAAATCAAAGGATTCTAGTGAAAACACCAGATATCAGCAGGGGAACCCTCTGGTCCTGCTCACATGATATTTTCACCCATTAGTCGGGTGTTTTGACAGTCGTTTTACTCCCATGGGCCAGGAATGATGATTAGATGGCTTGCACATGCAGCAGGGGTGTTTCGGCCTCTTTTTATGTTCTCTAAACAATGACATAAATGATGACAGAATGCTTGGAAAATGTATTAAACACTTCAAAACAAGAAAGATATTAATTGGCTTAATGTGACTATTGAAACATTAGAGGTTGATTCAGAGACTAGCCATTAGAGCAAATAGTGTACTCTATAAAACTTAAACTTATTTAGTTAAAGGGATGGTTCACCCAAAAATGAAAATTAGCCCATGATTTACTCACCCTCAAGCCATCCTAGGTGTGTTTGACTTTCTTCTTTCAGACGAACACAATCAAGGTTAATAACGACCTTCTGAAGCGAATTGGTGGATTTTTGTAAGAAAAATATCCATATTTAACACGTTATAAAGTAAAATATTTAGCTTCCGGTGGACCGGCTTCCATATTCAAGGACATTTTCCACAGCCAGGACATTTTTTATATAACTCCAATTGTATTCATCTGAAAGAAGAATGTTTAATGGTTTAAATACAAGACAACAAGGATTTCATGTTTTTAAGCACAGGAAATTTGTTTTTTTATTATAGTGATGGTGCCAAGTTTATCTCAAGTTAAATGGACTTGCAGGGGTGGGAAAGAAACAGAGGAAATGTAACAGATTGTTTTTATCAAATACTAGTACTGATACAGCCCTGCCCACTGTAAAACTGTCCAGATTAGACAATGACTTTTTTCTTCTCTTAAACCCTGTTGGACAGAGAAAATGTATGTAAAACTTCTACCTAAGTCTTGTACTCCATGATCAATAGAATAGCTGCAGTCCTGTGTGATGCCCCATTTCATAGTTTGCCGCTATTATTCTGTACAACAATGAGCAGATTTTACCCCTGGGCGTGTTTGTCATGTGTTTATTATTCCCGCCTCCTGCAGAACACAATAAGAGGTCACATGGTCACACTCTCACCACTGTAAATTACAACAGAGGTCACATGAGGCAAAATCAGTCTAGAACGTGCCCATAGATACACTTTACAAATGTTTTTGAAAGCCTCGCCAAGCAGGGGCGTAGCCAGAAAATCTTTTCAGGGGTGGCCAGGTAAGACCTAGTGATTTTATTGGGGTGGCCAAAAAAATTACTACTGACTATGACATGCTGTACCAAAGCAAATTCTACAGAAAATATAGATCACAAACGAACAAAAATTATTTAAAATTATTTACAATGTCATACAAAATAAGTAAAATATGTACTGTATGTTGATAATTTTAGGGAAAAAGACAAAAAGCTTAAAGTCAGAAAAAAAATCCTTAGTCGTTCACACATGAACAAAATTCTCAAACTTTTTATGCTTACTGCTTTGTCCTTTGCTAACCAAAATGTTGCCCTAAGAAAACAGATAAAGTATCATTAAAAAAAGAGAAAAGTTACAAAATTGAAACAACTACAGTTGAAACAACTCCATTCATGACAATATTTATCGAAATCAGGCTCATATAAATGTCAGGAAAACATGATTCCTGGCTGCATGTCAATATCCATGGATCGCTGGATCTTTGTTAAGTTGTAAGGAACACTATATCGAGTCCAAAACCTTTAGTTTAAACTGATAACTGTTTTTGTTTTTACTTGCGTTTCCCAAATCAAAATCCATTCATGCAGCAGTCCCACTGAGTCCCGACTAACCTCAGTGCGCAAGCGAACCCCCTCACCAGAAACCCTGCCCTGCAGCTTATTTCATTGGTTAAGGTACCAGTGACAGGTGGTTTAGGAATCAGTGTTTGGTCAGTACTGTGATTGACATGACCAATAAAATCGTAAGAATCCGCTGCAGGGCGAAGTTACCGTCAAACGGGTTTTGGGGGGGGGGCTGTTCAGAATAGCGCACTTTGCGCAGACTGTTTGTGTGAGAGCAGCGATTTAAACGTCAACTCTTTGTTATTGTCAAGTGCTTTTCAGCTTGCACAACAAGTGCCACCCCTGTTTGAAGCTTGGCCAGCCCTCTGGCCACCCCTTAGCTACGCCAAGGCTGCATTTATTTGATCAAAAATACAGTAAAACTGTAATATTGTGAAATATTAGTAACATTTGAAATCACAGTTTTCTGTTTTTAATATATTTGAAAATGTAATTTATTCCTGTGACGCAAAGATGACACATGATGATCCTTCATTTCGGAATCACTTCAAAATTACGGTTATTTTTTTATCAATGTTGAAATAAAATGAAATTCTTTTGGAATTATATGTATTTCAGGATTCTTTGATGAATATAACATTTATTTTGTATCAGTATAAATGTAAAAATAACTTTTAAATAACTTTTGAACACTTTAATGCATCATTGCTGAATTAAAAATATTCGTTTTGATATTTTTGAGCAGCAAATCAGCCTTATTAGGATATAATGTATATTTCAGTAATTATGCTGAAAATTCAGATTTATGCGTTACATTTTAAAATATAGCTATTCTGATAGAACGCAGTTATTTTAAATTGTAATAATATTTCACAATACTACTGTTTTACTGTGTTTTTAATCAAATGAATGCAGCCTTGGTGAGCATAAGACTTAATTCAAAAGCATTAAAAAAATGCTTAATTATAGTATTTCAGTTACTTATTTATAGTAACTTAGTTCTTCCCTGGCATGAATTATATCTAAAAAATTGGGTGGCTCTGAGAATTGGACTTTCTCTTCTGTGTGTAAGGAATCAAGAATGAAAGTATGTCACAGGATGTGGTTTAACAATCAGGTATATTTCGGGCTAGTAGTTATACAAAACTATATACCAAGGATGAGACATGAATTCAGAAGAAATCATTTTTAAAGTTGATGTGTGCAATTTCTGCATCATCACTACATCAAATTGTGATTGTAACAAAATGATCCACTTACCTTAAAAAACATTTTTGTTCAAGTATTAATCAAAATGTGTTTGTTTCAATCACCGTATTGTATATTATAAATTAAATGTAACAATAATAATCTGATGAACTCAAACAGAGGTCAGAATTTGGCCAAGCACAATGTTTCCTTTCTGTCAGCTTGTTTGAACAGAATCTGAAGGATGGTAGACTTGTTTTTGACACTGCTTTCTTTCAGCAGTTCACTTGAGATTGGGTGTAATCCAAATTGTTCTCCTACAGACCCCATATTTTGTTACATTTATTTTATTATTTGTGAGCGTGCACCAGATCTTAAACAGCAGATTATCTCCAGCTGTGGTTTTTCAGAACTTTCCACAAATACTGTACAAATTAATGTCTGAAGCATTTGCATAACGTTTTTCATTGAGTGGACAATGCTAGAAAGTGCTTAACCTTGTGTTATACATGAGGTTCAATTACATATTGTAGGTATGAACGAAACACAGTTTTAAACCTTGCGATTTTGTCATTTTCTAGCAATAAGCATCTTAATTAAATAGATCAAATCTATAACATTTAATAAAAAATAACTACCTAAGAATGGGTAGCAGGACTACCCATTAATTCAATTGTAACTAAATAATCGAATAAATGAGTTAAAAATTAAAATGAGTATTTACTACAATTAAAGGAACACGCCAACTTTTTGGGACTTTAGCTTATTCACTGTATCCCCTAGCCTGACAAGCCAGACCCACATCAAGACGTTGGGTCTGGAAACTCACCTTTGACATGGCTCAATCCGAGGGGCGGGATAAACGGTTGTCTTTCAAATTCCCTCTGCATGCAATTGGATAGCGCCATGAGCACCACAACCAACCAGAGCGAAGAAGAAGGTGAAGCCGAGCTAACATTAGTTGATAGACTTTCGCCGTATCTGGTCAGCAAAACTCCGAACACATCTTCTTTTCTTAAGAATGACTTCAGTGCCGTTCTTTGTTCTTTTCTCAAAGAAAAGCTTAACTCCAAGTCTTCCAGAGTCGCGACCAAAGTCGTTTCAAAAGACCGCTGTTCGTCAGCTTCTTTGTTTACGAGTAGCACGCAGAACCTCCGCAACTCTGCAGTGACGTACCGTCATTACGTTAAGCCCGCCCACTGATTCTACACACGCTGTGATTGGCCTGACCAGAGTTTGGTTTTTCCATGCAGCTTTCAGGTCTACCGAGAGTTGCTAGACTACACTCGCGGCAAAATAAATTCTGCCGCTAGGGTGCGTCTAGATTTCTAGGCTACGTATCCCCCAGAGTTAGATAAGTCCATACATACCATTCTCATTCCTACTGGTGCTTTTCCATTACCAGTACCAGCTCAACTCGACTCACCTCGGCTCTGCTCACTTTTCGCTCCGTTTTCCATTGCAGATAGTACCTCCACAATAGTACCTGGTCATCAAACTATTTAAAAATGGTGCGGTTATTCAGGATACTCCGTCTGGCGCGTGCCATGACGACGCAGTGAATAGTGACGATTCTCTCTGACCAATCTGCAGATTGCGGTGTTTTCACGTCACATTTTAGTATCATCTCAGCTCGTCAGAACCTTGCCGGAGGTGATATGAAAAAAAGTACCTGGCAGCAGGTACAGGTACAACTTTTACACAGTGGAAAACCAAACAAAGGCGAGTCGAGGCGAGGCGAACTGGTACTGTGTAGTGGAAATGGAAAAGCACCATATGTCTGACGCACCCACTGCTAGCCTAGCTTAGCACAAATCTAGCCTACTGCTCAATAAGTGACAAAATAACACCAAAATTTTCCTATTTACATGTTGTGATGTGTATAGTTACATCGTATACTAAGACCGACGGAAAATGTAAAGTTGCTATTTTATAGACCGATATGGCTAGGAACTATACTCTCATTCCTGCGTAATAATCAAGGAACTTTGCTGCCGTACCATGGGTGCAGCGGCGCAATGATATTACACAGCGCCTGAAAATATTCGCCAGCACGCTCTCTGTGCACGCAGGTTGTCACGTTGGTTATGTTGACGGAAGTTAGCCTATTTTTATCACTATCATATCAGGCCGAAATCCCTAATATTTATGGTTTACAGACATTTGATGTTTTCAATACTAGCTACTTTTCATGTTAGACTAATTAATACATTACCGGTTGTCTAATATATCCATTAGACCTAAAAGAAAAAGATCTGTGCCTTTACTGTTTTTGTCATGCGTAACCAAGTGTGCTGAATGAATGGGAAGTAGCTTGAGTAGTATTTGCTTTGTTTCAGTCGGTTGAGTACAGTACACACAAACAAACCCTGATCGGGTTCTTAACAGTAAGCCATCTATTGTGTCTACTTGTTTTATTTGGGATCATGAATTGATTGCTAGAGAGATTTCAATAAATCTGTCTTGTCCCTCACTTCCAGGTATCGAGTATCGATGCATTCGCACACAGAAAGGTCAATTAAAGCTCTAATTAAAAACTTGACTCAGTTCTGTTCAGACATTTCTCCTATAAACACTGTGATAACAGCAGAGACAGATAGCCGCCTATGTTTGGGTTCCCCCTGCCTGTGTGCAAGAATTTTACTGAGGATTACGTCTGAACTCTTCCATTCATTATCCTATACTGCACAATACACATGATTTGAGAGGAATTGCGCTTGTCCTTGTATTTGTATTACAGTGGGATTAAAGGGCAGAGGCTATAGAAGGGGAGAGATTGTAATGTACAGCTGTGTTTGCCAAACATATTTAGTAACCCTCAAAGAAGATGAAACCATCAAAGTTTATCACCTTCTTATCAGTGTCTGACTTAATGCCTGCAATGAGTTTTCTTTCATACAGCAGTACTTTGCCAAGATTTATTGATTGAGAAATTATTATTTAGATTATTCATGTACCTCTCGAGTTAAAGGGATAGTTCACCCAACATGGACAAATCATGTCATCATTTACTCACCCTTATGTTGCATTTTGAAAAAAATATGTCACTGAACATTGTCACGCGTTGCTGTGTAAACGAAGCTCACAAAGACGAACAACACTTAGTGTTAACTTTAATACAAACACACAGGAGAAATCTCTGGAGAAAGTGCAAACACAACAGCTATCACCAAACAAAAACAGACAAAGAACTGATGAGAACACAGGGCTTAAACAGGCAGATGATGATTGAAGAAACAAAACAGTTAACTAATTACTTAATGAGGGAATTAACTAATGGACAGGGACATAGGCAAACATGTTATGGCCTCCCCCAAATAGCGGAGGGAGGGAGGGGGCTCTGGTGGAGGACGTGGAGCTGAATAGGGGCATAACCAAACTATTACTATCAACACAGTCCATGGGGGAGTGGAGGATGGGAGGAGCAGAGGGAGATGGAAGATGATCCAGAGTCCAGCCAGGAAGGAGGCCCAATGCGGTGTTCAGGGAGGGAGGAGCCATGGTTCAGAGGCCCTCAACGACACTATGGGAAAGGACGTTGGAGACAGAACTAAAGATGGTGGAGCCCTGTGCGCAGACGGAACCAGGCGACATCGCTTGTCCTGGCGGTCGCAACGTAGCTGCAGCAATGACCGTTCAAGGAGGAACCAGGGTACCTGAGGGCTGTGAAGCCAGAGGAACTGAGGGCTGAGGTGGGGCTGGAAGGAGGGCAGAGCCAGATGGAGCCGTAATGGTGGAGAGACCGAGCGAGTCTGTGACGCTGGTAACGTCCAACCGAGGTGGAGCTGGAGGATTGAGGGTGCGTCATAGAGCCATAAGTCTGATGGTCCCAGGTAGAGCCTAGGGAGGGAGGAGACAACGCAGAGAATTCTGGACATGGGCTGAGGTGGAGTGACAGGATCAGTGGCTAGAGGCAGAGCCAGGGGACTCCTACATCCAGGAGGAGCTGGATGCTGGAAGGCCCAAGGTTAATCCACGTCACAGAGGGAAGGCAGAGTATGAGCCGAGGGGCTGACGGGAGACAGCAGAGACTGGGCAGAAAAACATTGCTGAAATTTGAAGAGGAGGAGGGAGAGGGAGGTTGGGAGGGAAATCCTGGGAATACAGGAGACTCTAACCTGGGCGGGACCAGGGGGTGCACTGGAGAATTCATACTGGATGGGACCAATGGGGACAGGAAAGATAAGGTTCAAAGATGTTCTTCAAAGAATTCCTTAAATAGTTCAGAGGCAGCTCACCGTCAGTGGGGCGAGTGTGGGCCAGGCTCTTTTCCATCCCCTCGAAATCCACAAGGAATCCCATTATGACAGACAATGTTGTTGGCTCACACACCTGGTCAGATATCTTGCGAGGCTCAGGGACGAGGGCGATGGCTTGTCCCGCCCTATTCTCCGGCATGGGCTTGTACATCGCGGCATTTATTAAAATTTAACTTTGATTAATTAAAATTGAACTATATAGATTTTTTTTAAACAAATTATCAAATCTAATAAAAAATTGATTTATTGGAGTGCGTTTCAGTTTTTCTACTTCAAAATTTCACATTTTATTCCTTGCATTACTTTTTTACATTCAAAATCATTTTTTGAAACTGCGTTAAGAGATAAAACCTTGAACCTAAAATTTTGCTCACACAGCTGTATCTTTTAGTGATTTGGAGATTTTAGGTGTAAAAATATACTCTATAAATATTGCACCACTTCACATAAAGACCTGCATATCACATGTGTCTCAGAAATAATGTTGTTTCAGGCTGCAATTTTGTTGTAAATCATTGTTCTGAGTTCAGACGCCAAAAGATCGGACAAACAAAGATTTAGCTGTTTTATTCAGAATAGGTTCAAAATGTTATTTGAAAAATAGTCAGTTCAGACTCAGAAATGAGTAATAAAAATCTCTTGCCTCTTTTACAGTCAGCCTCGAGGACATTGATTCTGTGCGGCTTGGCCGTCAGACTGAAGGGCTGCAGAAGTACACCGACTCCTCAGTGGAGGACCGTTGCTTCTCCATCATCTTCAAGGGTCGACAGAACAACCTGGACTTGATTGCCTCATCCAAAGAGGAGGCCAAGCATTGGGTCAGCGGTCTGGAGAAGGTCATCAACAGCATGTACAACCTCAACCGCCAACAGAACAGCGAACAGTATCCTTGAACATCTATTCTTCAAAGCATGGTCTTTGGACTCATTTGTCAGTATGGTTGTAATTGAAGGAACACATATAAATTATGCAACATTTATATGAAACTTTTTATTTAGGAAAGTTCTGGATAAAATGTTTTATATACAGTCCCTGACAAAAGTCTTGTCGCTTGTGTACAAATTGACCTGAAAGGCCCGCTGAAATATATTTCTTATCAAGATTTTTTACAAGAAATGGCTCATTTTAATCCCAACAGCATTTGTAATAATGTTTCAGTGCAAAATGAAACTGTCAAAAAATATTCTAATATTCACAGCCTGGTAAAGCCCATTGAGTCAATTTTTGCAAAGACATAAGTGTTGTCGCCTTGTCATATGAGCTTCACCTGTGACTAATAATGGATCAATTAGGTCTCAGGTGTGTATAAAAAAGAACCCCAGTACACTAGACATTCACATCAACTGCAACTAGACCTCTGCAAACATGCCTAAGATTCACCCTGAGACTAAAGTTTTGATTATCAAGAGGCTGAAGACCAGATCCACTGCTGATGTGGCAGACACCTTCAAAGTGTCTCAGCGTCAAGTGGATCCGAGATTCACCCAGAAAACAGTGAAGTTTGGTGGCGGAAAAATCATGGTCTGGGGTTACATCCAGTATGGGGGTGTGCGAGAGATCTGCAGGGTGGAAGGCAACATCAATAGTCTAAAATACCAAGAAATCTTAGCTACCTCTAATATATTCCCAACCATAAAAGAGGCCAAATTCTGCAGCAAGATGGTGCTCCATCGCATACTTCCGTCTCCACATCAAAGTTTTTCAAGGCGAAGAAGATCAAGATGCTCCAGGATTGGCCAGGCCAGTCACCAGACATGAACATCATTGAGCATATGTGGGGTAGGATGAAAGACGAAGCATGGAAGACGAAACCAAAGAATATTGATGAACTCTGGGAGGCATGCAAGACTGCTTTCTTTGCTATTCCTGATGACTTCATCAATAAATTGTATGAATCCTTGCCAAACCGCATGGATGCAGTCCTTAAAGCTCATGGAAGTCATACAAGATATTAAATTTGGATCTCACAGCACCACTACTTAATTTGCTGACATATTTTTGTATTTGCATTAAATTTGTTCAATTTCTGTATAGGCGACAAAACGTTTGTCTTGCCAAAATTTGACCTTTCTGTCTTGATTAAATGATAAATCTTTTTTCAGTGAAACTAATTTATTTCAGTGCATTAAACGTCATTTTAGCTTTTCATATGAGCTATTTCTAACACCAATTGATGAATTAAAAGTCAGGTTAATAGCAGGTGTTTCTACAAAATAGATAAGCGCGACACAACTTTTGTCAGGGACTGTATATATATTAATTCTAGTGTTTAATATTTAGTCCTTACATCAGAATAAAAGCTGGATCTATAACTGCATGCGTAAGGCAGACAAGAATGCAGACAACAAAATGTCCTTGAAGGAGTTGAAGCATTTTCTACGTCAGATCAATATTGAGGTGGACGATGGTTACGCTGAAGCACTCTTCAAGGTTAGAGACGAATCATAAGGCTTGACTATCAACTTATTTCAACTTGCACAGCTCAACTTATATCATTTAATTTTTTATCACTGCTGTTCGGGATTAGGGTGAAACAGAATATTTAAAGAACTTTTAAACTCACTGGCAGCAGTCTAAAATGCTGAAATTTTCAAAAAAATGTTGTTGGTGTCTCCTGTTGCACTGTTTAATTTTTTTATTATTTCATATATTGCAGCAATGTGACACATCAAATTCAGGAACTCTGGAGGGATACGAAATTAAGCAATTCTACAATTTGCTGACTCACCGTCAGGAAGTTGATGTGATCTATGGAAAGTACGCTCATACTAATGGACAGATGAGCTCCAGCGACCTGTTGAACTTCCTCCAAAATGAGCAGAGGGAGCCGGTGTCATTGGATTATGCACATAAGCTTATCGATAAATTTGAGGTGGATGAAATAGGTAATGGCACTTTAATGACACAATTACCTGAAGAATACTCCTGATAACTTTTCTATTTAAATAAATAAAGCGGATAGCGTCAGTTCTGGCAGGTCACATTAGTCTAACTCGCTTCATCTGTCTGTCAGCTGATCACGTCTACCTATAGGAATACAACGTCTATCACCACATACATATGTAAGCTCCTTCAGTACTATCAGCAGCTATTAAGTTCTCCGGAGCTCATTTACCCTCTTCCACCCCCAGCTCCTCCTCTCGTCAGTCAGGATTTGGTATTCTAATTCCCCTTGAATCAGACTTAATTCCTGAATTATTTTGTATGCTAAATATCAAGATTTATGAAATCTGCAATACATTAAGCTGGTTCTGTTCTGTTACCCTAAGGGGGGTTATTGCTGCTCTCCCTGCTCTTATCCATGCTAGGCTGCATGGATGCACAGGGAGTTCTTGCCAAGAACAGAACCATACCAGCAATCCAAACTATATGCTAAATAGTCAATCAATCATCCTTGACAATAGTGGTCCTGACAGAAATGCTGTTCATTTGAACATCCTATTCATTAAAAATCCAGACAAAAAAATGGTTTCTATTAGAATATTAAGCAGCACAACATTCACAACATCAATCTTCAACATTTATAATAATAAGAAAGGTTTTTTTGAGCATCAAATCATCATATTAGAATGATTTCTGAAGGATCATGTGACACTGAAGACTGGAGTAATGATGCAGAGAAATATATTTTAAAAAAAAAATTATAAAAAAATTGTTACAATATATATCTATAAATATATATATATATATATATATATATATATATATATATATATATATATATATATATATATATATATATATATATATATATATATATATATATATATATATATATATTTTACCATGTATTTAGTATAAAACAGTGTTTTCATATTTACCCAGCCAAAGTGAACAGGCACATGAGCAAAGATGGTTTCCTGATGTACCTGAACCATGAGGAATGCTCCATCTTTAACCCTGCCCACAAACCCCTGTACCAAGACATGCGCCAACCGCTCAATCATTACTTCATTTCCTCTTCCCATAACACCTATCTGATGGAGGACCAGCTGAAGGGGCCTAGCAGCACAGAAGCCTATATCAAGTACGAACATGTCTGTTTACGCAGGAATTCTCAACAGCAATGCATTAACATATTCATCCATAAGAAATGTGAGAGAATTGTTGTTGTCTTTTAGAGCGCTGACGAAGGGATGCCGCTGTGTGGAGCTGGATTGCTGGGACGGTGAAAACGGGGAGCCGGTCATTTTCCACGGCCACACGCTCACGTCTAAAGTGCTCTTCAAAGACGTCATCAAGGCCATTAAAGAATATGCTTTCAAAGTGAGCAAAATTACACAAATGTTATGGTGTGATGACTTAATTGCAGATTTGTGGATTATGAAAACATTTGTTTCTTTGCTACGCTAGACCTCACCTTACCCTGTGATCCTGTCTTTGGAGAACCATTGCACCATACCGCAGCAGAAAATCATGGCCCGTCACTTAACCTCCATCCTGGGCAGCGCTCTGCTCACTCAACCGCTGGGGCATAACATGCCCACCATTTTTCCAGGACCTGAGGTTAGACCCCTTGTAAATAAAAAGCTTTACATGCATGTTTCCTGCACCACTGCTCATTCTATAGAGTGCATTATTGCCCGACCACTTTTTTCAGCAGAGTTGGTTCCGGAAGTAATTTTCCATGAATTTTTCCTGTAGGATTTAAAAAAAAGTCTTCATCAAAGCGTTATAAGGCATAAACCAAACCAACCAGCTATGAGGTAAATCACAATATGACAAACATTTATTTGAAGCAAAAAAAGACAATTGGCAAATTGGACAAAAAGACAAAGGTACAAGACTGGCCCGTGTGGTTAGATGCAGCATTGCGAATAAAGTATTGCGAATTAGATCATCAAATTAAAAACAATAGAGACATATAAAGCTATTATGATTGATAATATCTATTAAAACAATATATTTTAAGTTTATTGTAAAAAATGCATATATAGATACAAATATTTAAGTATTGTGAAAGTGTAGGGAGACCGACCTGATAATGTAATTTGTGGTGTTTCATGGAAGTGGTCATTCCCTGCAGAGCTCACTGCGACTCTCTGATTGGTGGAATTTTCTATTCATCATGGATAATGTAGTTTTTCACCACGTGATTAAACACGATTATTATTAAGTTATAAATGATTAAAGGAGTACTTCAGCGCTGGGAGGATGATTCTGTATTTAAACTTGGTCATTTATGTAGTAGAAATGTTAAATTATTTTTGAATTTGGTGCCTTCTAGACTGAGAAAAGACAGAAAATGTATTTTTGTCTCATGGGGATGAAAGACAACCATTCCCAGAATGCACTTGCTTCGCTGCCCTACGAGGCCACCCTAGGCATGGCTACTGGATTACTGGATCACTTGCCCACCACGTTCATTTTCAAAAAAATCAGTTCAGTTAGAGACACTACAATTAAAAACTGAACGTGTCTTTTCAATATATTGTAAGTGAGCCGATTGAGTGTGACGGCGCAAACGCAGCAGGAGACAGATTATATTCATCACACAACCTGAGGTAAACACGGGATTCGCGTCTGCATTCACAGTGTGTGATCAGTCTGGCGCATTTTCAGTTCATGTCTTTGGAAGCTTAACTTTCATAGGAAGTTCATTTGAAAAGTTGAAACACTCATTTTGCTCTCCACTGCTCCATTTACTTGAATCCCCGCAGCTCCCCGAGCCGAGTGCTGTGAGTGCGATGTTGAAAACATGCGGAAATAGCGCCCACTGCTGGCTGTAGTCTTTAGCCTCTGGCCAAAAAATCCTCTGATCTGAGGATTTTTTTCCAGAAATAAAATACATAATTCTCTCGTCTCAGGGGGATATGAGGGGGGAAAGTACGATAATTTGAATATACTCCTGGGTTTCTACTGATACAAAGCTTAATGCTAATCGCTGAAGTAACCCTTTAAGTTGAATCAATGCGAACTGATGGCTTCAACAAAAGCATTCACCATCGATGAAAAACATCTGAGTTCACAACAGGTCTGTCTTTAAAGGTTTATACGTTTATAATTTAGCATTACAAATCAATTTCCCTATGGAGAAAATGAATGGAGTTTTTACTTCTGGAACCTGACTGTTGCACTTTGTAGCGCTATGATAAAGAAATGATGTGTACAACTCTGCATACAATAGATGACACTTCATATTGCCACCTGGTGGACAACAGAAACATATTTCTAAAGCTAAACCTCTCAAAAGCTCACCACACCCCACTTTCCTCAAATTACTTCCTCGTCATCCCTGCTAACTTCCTGTTTACTTCTGTATCCATTAATTCAGATAGCTCAAAACAGAGGAAGTGATTATCAGGAGAGTATCGTAGACATTTATGATTCACCAAAACACGCACTGAGCTTTTGAGCTTCAGTCTGAAAGGCAATGTTTAGACTGGTTGCTTATTTTGGTTGTGGGCTGGGAGGGGCTTCTGAATGATGTCACTAGGTTAATAAGCTTGTCCAACAGGCTCAAAACTTTTCAATGACGTGTTCTAATGTAAATTTCAACCCTGAGATTTGTCCCGCACTGAGAAGTTCTGAAAGTTTCTCTAAATGAAACAGGATGATAATCAAGGGCGATTCTAATGTTTCAGCCTGAGGGCAGCTCAGCCATGAACCATCATCCACGCACAAACACACTAACAAGAGACACAATAGTAAAGCATCATCTTTCAGTTCCGTTTGTTATATGTGAAGGTTATGTAGAATTTCTCACGCTAAACTCCTACCTATCACACACCTCACTTGGGTTTTTTTTGTGTTGTTTGTAAAAATTATTAATGTATTAATTGTCGCTATTGATTAATTTAATACCTCACAATTAATAAACATTCATTTTCTTCAACAAAAATGTGACCCCAAAACTTTGAACGGTAGTGTATAATAAAAAAAAGTAACATTTAAATTTACAGTCAAACCAAAAAGGATTCAGACACCAGATCATTTTTTACTAGTAGGTGTTGGACACTATAGTTCATTTATGTAAGTTAGGGTAGCAAAATAAGGTAAACTGTGACATATATGTAGTATGCACAGATTAACTGAACACATGTGAACATATTTCAGTGGAATGTAAAAAAAGATTATATATTTGTGTCATCTACAGTACATGTTTACATTTGCAGGAGATGAAGGGACGTGTCCTGATCAAGGGAAAACGTTTGAACAAACTGGATGCGGCGTTCAACAACAACGCCACAGAGGATGTGGAAAGTGTGTCAGAGGAAGACGAGGCCGCTGAACTGAAAGAGGGTGAACAGAAACCAAAAGACAAGGTCTGTTTAAAAAACCCTCAGTCATTCAAAGTCCAACAACACAACAACTGCTGACCAACTCATGATCATGATCAATACAGTGGAACTCTGGAACGTATATTTACAAAGAGCTTTTGCTCTACCAATAAAAAAGAAGAAGAACTAATACAATTTTGGAAAACATGCTGTCAGTCAAGTGCTAGAAAATATGAGTAACAATAGTGAAAAGGCACTTAATTTGGCACCAGACTTTATTTGGTTTAAATCGAATAAGGTTCATTTTTTATCTTATTTTCTATTAAATGTAAAGTGGAGAACAAACTTTCAAAATGCTCCACATAGTACACTTGCGGACATGGAGTATATTTGCATACACAAAGCTGCAGTAGATAAGGTCGAGTTCAAATCAGCACACTCAGCTGTCGCAGACATTTCTACAAAAGCCTGATTCAAATCATTAGACCACAGATTTGTTCTGCTTATTTGGCATCCCTTTGTCATTGCATGTGTTAAGTCTATTTATGTTGCACCCTGTATTTAAAAGCTATTTTTGATTACTTTGTAGACTTCCAAAAAGATCAAGCTGGCTAAGGAGCTGTCAGATCTGGTAATCTACTGCAAGAGTGTCCATTTCAGCAACTTTGAGCATTCAAGAGATACTCAGGCCTTCTATGAAATGGCCTCCTTCAAGGAGAGCAAAGCAATGAACCTGGCGGAAAACTCAGGTACAAGGGAACACAATAGAGCTGCAGGGATGGAGTATTTTTGTAGACCAAAACCCAGAAATGAGTAGCATTTTAGCAGTTCTGTCATTAAAAGGATAGTTCACCCAAAAAATGAAAATGATGCCATGATTTACTCACCCTCAAGCCATCCTAGGTGTTTATGACTTTCTTCTTTTAGTCAAACACAATCGGATTTATATTTAAAAATATCTTATCTCTTCCAAGCTTTATAATGGGAGTGAATGGTAGATTCTGAAGCCCATCCTGGAGTGGTATGGATTACTTTTATGATGGATGAATGCACTTTTTTAGACTTCAAATTCTAGTGTGCCATTCACTCCTATTATTAAGCTTGAAAGAGCTTTTAATATAAGAACTTTTAATATATTGTGTTTTGTGTTGTGAGCTCAAGATATTTTAATAATAAGAATAAGAAAAAAATAAGAAGAATCAAACTTTTGTTATTCATAGAGCTTATTTTCAGCAATAATCCAAATACCCTGTTGGGTTTTTGCAGAGGAAACCAGGGTGATGCTAACTTCCAGGTTTGCTTACAAAAATATGTCATCACTGCAGTGCTCCAAAAAAAAAAAAAGACATTTTGCTTAAGATATGAGTGATGTTGTCAAAATGTCAAATTTTCGCCAAATTTCTTAAAGCTAAGGCATTTATTCATCACAACATGGATAAGCTGAGCAGAATCTACCCAGCCGGCTCCAGAACCAATTCGTCCAACTACAATCCGGTGCCACTGTGGAATGCCGGCTGCCAAATAGGTGCAAAACCCACTATGATATGACACAATATGAGTCGGATGCAGTCTAGAAAATCTGTTTATAATATTAATCTGTGTTTATCTCTTTAATTGGTTTACAGTGGCTCTAAACTTCCAGACTCCCTGTAAAGAGATGGATCTGAACCAGGCCCTCTTTTTTCCTAATGGCAAGTGTGGCTACATACTGAAGCCAGAGTTTCTGAGGGACCCGGGCTCCCAGTTTGACCCAGTGAACCTCAGTGTAGGCCCCTGGCTGAAGAAGAAGACCCTACACATCATGGTGAGATTCTTCTGTCTAAAAGAAAACAAATTAGGGATGGACTAAAATTATTCTGCCTGATACAATAATTAATTAATAAAAAAATATTTAATATTTAATTATATTTTTTTACTTTTATATTAAAAATGAAACCCTAAAAAAGGTGTATTTTAAAATGTGAATCACAGCATTATAATGTACACTATTAAAATTAATATTCTTTTTGAGATTTGCTATTTAGATTAGGATGTTATTATTTAATTCGTTTTTACAGATTAACTTTAAAGGGTTAGTTCACCCAAAGATGAAATTTCTGTCATTAATCACTCACCCTGTGTCGTTCCAAACACATAAGACCTTCTTTCAACTTTTGAACTCAAATTAAGATATTTTGATCAAATCTGAGAGCTTTCTGACCCCACATAGACAGTAACACAACTACCACTTTCAAGGTCCAGAAAGGTAGTAAAGACATTGCTAAAACAGTCCATGTGACTCCAGTGGTTCAACCTTAATGTTATAAAGCAACTTTTTGTGTGCAAAAAACAAAAATAACGACTTAAAAATAACAATCTCTTCTCTTTCGTGCCACAACGCATGGTACTGAATATCATTCATTCCTAAACCAAATGCAATCCTATCTAAACCAATCCAAACACAGTCACAATATGTCTGTTTAGATCATCTCAGCCCAGCAGCTGCCTAAGATCAATAAGGACAAGCAGACGTCCATTGTGGACCCTCAGGTCAGAGTGGAGATCTACGGTGTGCCAGATGACAACGACAGCAAACAGACGCATCACATTGAAAACAATGGCAAGCGTCAACAGTGCATTTACAGTTACGCATTTAGCAAGAACTTTGTTAACCAGAGTGTAGGTCACTTAAATGTTTTTTGTTACAGGTTTCAATCCTATGTGGAATACAAAATTCAAGTTCACCGTTCACGTGCCTGATCTGGCTTTGGTGCGGTTTGTGGTGGAGGACCATGACGTTGCTTCCCATAATGATTTGGTTGGCCTGTACACTGTGCCCTTCAACA
Organism: Gobiocypris rarus; assembly: GCA_023029165.1. Classification (NCBI taxonomy): domain Eukaryota; kingdom Metazoa; phylum Chordata; class Actinopteri; order Cypriniformes; family Gobionidae; genus Gobiocypris; species Gobiocypris rarus. The sequence goes on along the minus strand of CM040924.1, from coordinate 14,546,391 downwards.
GCATGCAGAATGGTGAGCCGGTGAAAATAAGTGCGAAATGACTTTCTGTTGTGCAGTTATTATGAATTTGCTCATCATAAGTCCGATCTTCTGTCTTCAGGATACCGGCATGTGCCTCTGCTCACGAAGAGAGGAAGCCTCATTCCTTCAGCGGGACTGTTTGTACACATCATGATTCTTGATGCTAAATAGACTGCAATTTCCTCTCAGTCATCTCAATGTCAAAGTGTGCAGATCAATGAACAGGACAATCTACTGAACTCTCCTATGCGGACACTTTCTAGGATAAGATTTGGACGGTTTACCATTTAGCCCACTTTGCTATACGAGTACCAAGACGTACCTTAAAGTGCTTCGTGGAATTAGTAGGTGTGCTTCAATTTAGAAGGTGGGGTAAAAATTCCATGTTAGGCCTATGTTGAACCTGCAGCTCAAAAACTTTAATATTTAAGCACAAATCAAATAACACTCAGCATTCTACACATAAATATTGTTTAAATATAAATTATTCATAATTTAAATATTACTCAAGTTAAAACAAGTCTATTTTATATAAATGTTAAAAATATGAAAATAATATTTTTATATATATTTTAAGTGAATTTGAAAAATTTAAAATGTAAAAATTGGCTTTTGGTGACCAATAAGAGAGTAGTAATTTCAGCTCCATTTGACCACATTGAAGTCGATTTTGGAGAATTATAATTCTATACACAGGGCAGAAAAGTTAAAAGCAGATTTAGTACGTGACTACTAAAAAGAAAAAATGTTCCAGTCTCTTTCCTGTCTGAATCAGTATCACCAACTTTATCAAACTGATTCACTTTATTGTCAAAGATTTGTATGATTTTTACCTAACACTGTTTTATTTTTAATATTTTTAAAAGTATGTATTTAAAAAATATACTACACTGGTGCCTTTTTACATGAACAGAGTATTTAAACAGTGTTTGTATATTATTTCTTTCTGATTATCAATGAAATTGTGTTCTTGGCCAAACATCATTTGTTTTTCCTTTGCCTTTTTCGCACGCACACATCAACGTTGTCAAGCCGATCCCCGTTCACAAGGATCCGCTGTATTATGCATGCCAGGCCAGTAGATGGCGATCTCATGTTTTGCCGCAGGACAGCAAATGCAAGTAAATCTTTGCAGGACTCTGTGATATGAAGAGTGTGCAAACAAAGTAACACTACAAAGTAGTATTTTAGCAACTGTGTGAAAGTGAATAGCACATAACAGGCACAATACTGGCAAACTATCGGTACATAATGCGTCACATGACTAAACATGCACCGTAGCTTTCAAAAACCTCCGTTTTCACAGTCCACGATACCGTGGACTTCAAATTTATCAGCTTTGGAGAGCGTTTTCAAAAAGCTCAGTTTTCTTTAATAAAAACACTGTCTCAGTGTAGACAGAAGGTAAAACGGAGAGAAAAAGATGTGTTTTATGTATTAGTGTGTGGGAAAGGCCTTTGTAAAGAAACACTACGCGTATATAGGCTGAAACGTAATATGCATGCGCATGAGAAATTTGCTGTTTTGTAGTTTACATGGAGAGTTGGAGACGATAAAGGTATAATTTGAAAAACTTTGAAACCCTTTTTCAAAAGTTTGCATTTTCAACCCCCCCAAAACTAATTTAGCCCCGCCCACAACATACTCTGACTCGAATCTAAGTATGATGACGTCAGGCTACCACAAAACGGCATTTTCATGTAAATGAACGGCCTAAACGTTTTAAAAGTTTTCCACTTTTAGTTGAAATGGTGTTTACACCATAGCATGTGTGTTCAGTGTAGTTTTTCTTTACGAAGTGACATCGCCTGCTACTGGCCTGGCATGCATAATTTTAATTGTTTTCGTGGACGTTGTCGTCTGTACGTGAAAAATGCAATGGTTGCAAATGCAAAACTTTTCCATTTTTAAGACATCATTGTCGTGTAAACGTACCCTTAGTTAAAGAGATTGTTACTTGTATCTTGACAAAAGCACCCCTGTGTTAAACTGTAATAATTCATTTTGTTACTGTGTGATCAATATATTTTTTCTACAGTGGCTTACGATGGCTAATGGCTAACATGTTCTTTATTTGAACTCAAGATACAAAGGATGGAAGATGAACCATTTCCCCCATATATTACCATATATAATACATGCTATCCGTTATTTTCTTATAAACATGTCCTGAGAATCTAAACAGCAGGTGTGTATCTAGTATCTGGTCAGAGCAGTAGGAGAGTTGCACTACAAACGTGTATAACATAAAAGAATGGAGAAAAGTTATACATTTACATAGGTGTCTTTTATATTTTTAAGGTGTTTATTTTGTATTCGTTGTTGTTGGTGTAAGGTATTGTTGCTTTTTATCTGCTCTAGAAATATTTCTATTTTTTATGTTGTTCTTAAATGAACTAATGTGCCTTTAAGGAAAGTTGTTACATCAGTAATATTAAGCCATAACAACATCTGTTTCTCATGTCCTGTTCTGACGTCCCCCTAACAGGAAAGAAATGGCTTTGCTGACTCTACAATGCTGTGATGAACCATTACATTCATTAAAACTGAATTAAACATCTCAGAAACATTTCTAGCCATACATTGTGCTTTTATTAGTACTAAGAGGCATTTATACATGTTGTATGTGACTGATAAAATCAGAATCCATCATTTGTGTCCGAGATATTTACAAAGCATTTCTATTAGGGCATACCTTTTAAAGTGTCAATACATTTCTTTGAATAAATAAATCTTTAACAGTGAATAGGTTACAGTCTTCTAGCCCGAAATACCCCAAAAGCACAATAATCATGTCTGAAGATCAGACTTCATCGCATTATAGTAAAAGCAACTCAAAACAGTCCTGCCTTCTTTTTAAGGTCGTTCTGACGCCATTTAGGCAGTCGCTGGAAACTGCTACGGGTGCAGCCGAGGAGATTCTCGAATTCTGCATCACTCAAATATTCCTGAAATAAAGACAGTTTAGGGGAAAATGTTCTACCAGATGATAAATTCAGGGTTTCCACAGGTCTTTGAAAAAGTCTTAATTTGACCTTCTGCAATTTAAGGCCTTAAAAATGTCTTAAATTGGAGCAGAAAGTCTTAAATTAAATTTCATGGCATTAAATTAGGGCCACATGATTTCTACGATGCACAAAACATGGATGGAACCACAGAATCCATTCATAAAAATTAAAAAAGATGGGATTTGAGATAAAAATTAAAAATTTCATAGCACCCCTTTTAATAAATTGCTGTTAAATTGTCTGTTTCATGATTTTAATTAATTAAACATGCTTTTTGATTCATACAATTATATTTTAAATGAAACAGAATAAACTATAAAACAAAAAATGTATTAATAAAATAGGGCCCTAAATTTAATTGCAAAATGAAATACACGCTGCCAAAAAAAATTTATCTAGGATTTTTGTTTTCCAGTACAAATATCTAAACACTTCAAGATACATTTACTTGACATGCAAAATTTTTTTTTTTCTTGTTTTCTTCTAAATTAAGCGAGTTTATGCTTTAAAACAAGAACAAATATCTGTCAGTGTTATGAAAATAACTTTGAATTTAAATGAAGTTAATTTTTATGAACCTACTGGCAGATATTTGTTCTTGTTTTAATCATAAAATCACTTTCACAAGATTTCTTATCTCAAACTTTAAGCTATTTTATTTTGTAAAATTAGTTAAAAAGTTATGAAGATTGTTGGAAATAGTATATTTTAAAACTTTGAAGTGTTGCCAATACATACATAGGATTATTAGGAACATCTGTTCAATTTCTCATTAATACAATTATCTAATCAACCAATCACAAGGCAGTTGCTTCAATGCATTTAGGGGTGTGGTCCTGGTCAAGACAATCTCCTGAAATCAAAACTGAATGTCAGAATGGGAAAGAAAGGTGATTTAAGCAAATTTGAGCGTGGCATGGTTGTTGGTGCCAGACGGGCCGCTCTGAGTATTTCACAATCTGCTCAGTTACTGGGATTTTCACGCACAACCATTTCTAGGGTTTACAAAGAATGGTGTGAAAAGGGAAAAACATCCAGTATGGCAGTCCTGTGGCGAAAATGCCTTGTTGATGCTAGAGGTCAGAGGAGAATGGGCCGACTGATTCAAGCTGATAGAAGAGCAACTTTGACTGAAATAACCACTCGTTACAACCGAGGTATGCAGCAAAGTATCTGTGAAGCCACAACACACACAACCTTGAGGCGGATGGGCTACAACAGCAGAAGACCTCACCGGGTACCACTCATCTCTGCTACAAAGAGGAAAAAGAGGCTACAATTTGCACGAGCTCACCAAAATTGGACAGTTGAAGACTGGAAAAATGTTGCCTGGTCTGATGAGTCTCGATTTCTGTTGAGACATTCAGATGGTAGAGTCAGAATTTGGCGTAAACAGAATGAGAATATGGATCCATCATGCCTTGTTACCACTGTGCAGGCTGGTGGTGGTGGTGTAATGGTGTGGGGGATGTTTTCCTGGCACACTTTAGGCCCCTTAGTTCCAAATGGGCATTGTTTAAATGCCACGGCCTACCTGAGCATTGTTTCTGACCATGTCCATCCCTTTATGACCACCATGTACCCATCCTCTGATGGCTACTTCCAGCAGGATAATGCACCATGTCACAAAGCTCGAATAATTTCAAATTAGTTTCTTGAACATGACAATGAGTTCACTGTACTAAAATGGCCCCCACAGTCACCAGATCTCAACCCAATAGAGCATCTTTGGGATGTGGTGGAAGGGGAGCTTCGTGCCCTGGATGTGCATCCCACAAATCTCCATCAACTGCAAGATGCTATCCTATCAATATGGGCCGATATTTCTAAAGAATGCTTTCAGCACCTTGTTGAATCAATGCCACACAGAATTAAGGTAGTTCTGAAGATGAAAGGGTGAATTAGTATGGTGTTCCTAATAATCCTTTAGGTGAGTGTATAACTCATTGAGTGCTTCCTAGACATTTACATTCAGTTAGAGAACACATTGACGTGTTATGTTCCCTTTAATTTATTACATTTTCTTTAAATGGTTTTCAAAAAAAGGTCTTAAATGTACCTTCATTAAACCTGCAGAAACCCTGTAAATTGTATCACACCAACCAAAAAGGTTTCAACACCCACCTCTTGTTTTTCAGGATCCACTCCACTTACTTGATGCGGCTGGTTAGGTGTTTTAACTAGCTGCTCAGAATTTTGCTTCCCAGAAGGCTTTGCTCTGGTGGGAGACTGGTCTAGATGTGCACTGGACATGGAAGAGGACATCCGCTGATTATGGGACTTTATATTCCCCGGTCCTCCAGGAGCGCTGTAGCTCCCTGCACCTCCTCCTGTCTTCTTATTCAGGTCTGTGTTGTTGAGATTCTACAGGAAATGAGGTCAACATTACGTTTAGATCTGCATATAGGTGTGTACACCATATCAATATCTAAACCTAATCAGATAATCAATTTAATCAAATAAGATGAATCAATTAAGATGCATCTGTTGACATGAGGAACAAGCATTTGATCAGTGAGGTGAAAGCTTTTTACCACAGTGATTTGCGAAATATCACCCATCTGGCTTTTCATCTCCTCGTATGAAAGGCCTCCCTAGAATATAGAGTGAAACTGAAAAACTGTCTCTCTTTGTAACTTCATCATGTGGTGTGAAGGTGGGCAAAAGTATTAAAACTCAACATGAAATGGCACGTGACCAATTTTACTTTCGTAATTGAATATTTAACGAGATAAAGTTTGGCGGGATTTGATTTTAGCCATCTGGAATATGATGGATTGTGAAAAATAAACATGGCCTGATAGCTTAATACTACAACTACTAATAATAATAATTACTATTATTAAAATATGAATTAATAATAATTCAATAAATAATAAAAAATAATATAATTGTTGTTATTATTAATAGTCAATTCCTTCTCTAAAATATGATGATGATAATAATAACTATCCTTATTATATCATAATTAAAGTTGCTTCAGAGGCAGATCAAGTTATTTTCATAAAAATATTATTTGGAATTAGGTCTGTTGCAATTATTGATTATTTGTTTGATCGTATTCGATCTAATCACAGTTTATTATTTGTTTAATTATTTATTATTACATTTGCCATCAAATATGCAACGTCAAATTATATTATATTATATTATATTATATTATATTATATTATATTAAGTGCTGTCAAATCGATTAATCGCATCCAAAAAAAAAGTTTTTTGTGTTTATATAATATATGTGTAAGAAATATTTGCAAGTATATATATATATATATATATATATATATATATATATATATATATATATATATATAATTGCAAATATTTCTTTCGTAATAGTTTATACTATTAATAAATATAAATATTTTATATATAAATATAACAATTTGTTATAACAAAAGTGTATTTATAATAACATAATAATTATACACAGTACACACACATAAACAAACTTATTTTGGGTGCGATTAAGCACGATCAATCGATTTGACAGCACTAATTATATAAATTATATTATATTAAAATAATCATATTTTATTATTTTCACAGTAATAATGTAAATCATACATGCCTAATTTATTACAATGTTATTATTATATACAAATCCAATTTTTTTTTAAACGATGTAAATCGTTAAGCGCTGTTATCTGCATGAGAATTAATCGTGGGCACAAAATTTGTGATCGTGACAGGCCTATTTTGGAATAACAACATAGAATAAAAAAAATGACGCACAATAAGACCAGGAACGTGCGTTAAGAAAGTAAAAAGGGTCAGTTTTTCTTTCATGTTGATCATAATTAGGTGAGAATCAACAAACGATTGTGTGGATTGAGAGATTGTGTTAGTTTGTTAGTGAATTTATGTTGTGCATTACTGCCCCCTGCTGGACTATTTCAGCCTGTTCGACTCACGCTCCACTTGTGAGCATCCCACGCATTAAACCAGCCGGTGAAGGTGGGCGGCTCATAGCCTTGTTTAACAGTGGTGATCGGTGTGCCAGGGTCCCGTCCTGCTGGGTGGGTTTTAAGAAAGTCCACTGCACTGCTATAGGACTCCTGAGTCTCGTACTGGTTGGCTGAGTTGCCAATCCAAAGGAAAATCTGAGGGACGAAGAAGAAGAGGGGTTTAGGAGATTGACATGTAAGTTTTCAAACATTTTTAGATGCTAGAGAGATGCGAAAGCCAGCTATATAGCTATATAGGCTACTATATACTTTTTGTCCCTCTCTTTCCCTTTCTTTCTAATTTTTCTTCCCTGGTCCTCAGTTTGAACCCCTTGGTTAGAGTAACTTAATACTCAAAACAACCAGCGGAATTGTTGTTTGATGTTATTTTTTTCTGTTTCTTTTGCATAACCCAGAACAGAACCGCCATTTCACCGCAGCCACATGCAAAAGAAGCCGACGGCATGACCTCACGCAACCCACCTCCTCCCAGGTGTCTAACAGCATGACATCATCCTCATCCAGATCGTCCTGAGTGAAGTCCGACACTTCTGTCATGAGGAATCGACCCGTCTGATTGGAGCATTCAAACAGACGAGGGTCGTGAGATGCCACTTCTTTCTCCAATCTGGTGGAGATACAGAGAAAGTCAGTGGAAACTGTCCTCAAGAGTTGAAGTATGAGCTCATGTTTTTCCTGTTTTTATGGTTGTACCTCTTGTCACTGGCATATGGTGCTTTCCCTCCCAAAGCCACCCAGAAGGCAGCTGGTTCCTGTCCTTCCATCACATTCTGCTTATCCTGCTCAGAAAGCAAATCAGCTACGGCTTTCCCCATCTCCCTCTCATCTCCACTGCAGCCCTGTGAGAAACAAAACACACACACACACACATGATGGCTTTTCATGTTTTATGGAGACTTTCCATAGACATAATGATTTTTATATTGTATAAACTATATGTTATATCCCCTAACTAACCCCATCCCTAAGCACAACCTTCACAGAAAACTCTCTGCAGTTTTACTTATGGGGACCAAAACATTTTGGGTTTACATGTTTTACGGGGACATTCCCATTTACCTAAAACTAACCATCACAGAAAACTTTCTTCATTTTTACATTTTCAAAAAAGATCACTTAGGTTTAAAAGCTGTTTCTTCATGCACGAAGTAACAGCTTTTAAACCTAAGTGATCCCCATGGGGACCAAAAAATGTCCCCACAAAGTCAGGGATTTCAGAAACAGCCATCTTTGTGGGGACATTTTCCCACATAACGTAGGGCTTACCTGAACTACACACACGCAAACTATATATACACCAACCAGGCATAACATTATGACCACTGACATGTGAAGTGAATAACACTGATTATCTCTTCATCACGGCACCTGTTAGTGGGTGGGATATATTAGGCAGCAAGTGAACATTTTGTCCTCAAAGTTGAGAAGAAGCAGGAAAAATGGCCAAACGTAAGGATGAGAGCGAGTTTGACAAGGGCCAAATTGGGATGGCTATCGACTGGGTCAGAGTATCTCCAAAAGTGCAGCTCTTGTGGGGTGTCCTCGGTCTGCAGTGGTCAGTATCTATCAAAAGTGGTTCAAGGAAGGAACAGGGTCATGGGTGGCCAAGGCTCATTGATGCACGTGAGGAGCGAAGGCTGGTCCGTGTGGTCCGATCAAACAGACGAGCTACTGTAGCTCAGATTGCTCAAGAAGTTAATGCTGGTTCTGACAGAAAAGTGTAAGAATACACAGTGCATCCCAGTTTGTTGCGTATGGGGCTGCATACCCGCAAACCAGTCAGGATGTCAATTATTAGTTACAGATGTATTTAATTATTATATTTCTTTACTTATTTGTTGTATATTTATTACATTTATTCATTTAGCAGATGCTTTTATCCAAAGTGACTTACAAATGAGGAGAGCAATAGAAGCAATCAAACTAACAATAGGGCAACAATATGCAAGTTTTTTTATTTTTTTATTTATAGATATAGAATAGTAAGTGTTAGTATTTATGGGTCAAGTGTCTTCGGAAGTTTCATTAAAATAGCTAAAGACTCGAGTAGAGATGGGCAGGCCCTGTTCACTTGCAGAATACAAGCTTCTGGATAGCACATAGGTCTGAAGGAATAAGTTAATGTATAGGGGTTCAGAGCCAGTGGATGTTCTGCAGGCGAACATCAGCGCCTTATACTCACCTTTCCATACCACAGGAAGAAAGTCTGATGAGTTTTGAGCAGAAAGACGTCATTAGTGTTGAGAGAGGAAGCTCGGGCTGGCACCTCTGTTGCCTTGGTGTTCATCTCATGTGTCCCTCTGACCTGAAAGAGTCTGGCACCAGGATCAGGGTTCACAACACCCGGTCTACCTGTCCCACCCTAAGAAAACATCAATATGTCAGTGGGACAAGAGCACTGAAAAAAAAAATGCTTAGTAATAAATGTAACCGACAAATAAATGACGGTTCAAATTATTTATAATTTTACAAAACTAACAATTGTTAAGGATTGCATATTGTAAAAATGTTTGATAATGTCAGTAACAAACGTTATTATTAGAAAAATCTCATAGAATAGTCAAAAGAAGCAAGAATACATTTATTTGAATAAATCCTAGGGATGAATATGTAAGTAAGTAAGTAAATATTTGATTTGCTTTCCTGAAAATGGTAAATAATTCAGATAACATTTAGAGCTATACTGTATGTTCCATAGGAATGAAGGGACAATCACCTCAAAGATGATGAGTCTGCCCTTAAAGATGGCCAGGAAGTGTCTGGGCTCTTTTCCCATGACCACTCTGACCTGTGTTGGGGCTCCATTGTATTTGTTATCCAAATTCACCGCCTGATAAGCGCAAGCCGTCACCTCATCCTGTGTGGCATGGCGACCCTGGAGAACACATGCTTCATGTCATAGGGTCTCTAAATTGTAGATCCGGATTATAACACGGTATCAGTTTTTCAGGTCAATGCAAGTGAATATAATTTGAGTAGAGTTCAAATGTTTTACTATTTTTAATATTTTCTACTGTAGCCATATAGCAACAGTATATAGTACAGTGGCTCAAAACATTTATGTCACACTTTGCATTATATAACATTTATTTGAAATGCATATAGCACAAACACACTTTTACAGCACTTTAAAAAGATGCTTTTTGTGGGGAACTGACTGATAAATCCAATATAAAAAAAATCCCATTAAGACCAGCTGTCGTTGCAAAATAACTCAAAGCAGCTTTGAGAAAATCTCCAGTATTATTTGTCTGTGGATGCCACTTAGTGTAAAGTTTTGTTATCTAATGCAATGAAATTCATTCATGTGATTTTATTATCCTAGCTTGGGTCATTTGAACTGGAACTGGAACTGTGTTGCTCTACAGACTGTTATGTTTTCTCCACATTATGACATAACATAACATTATTGCAGTATATATTGTATTGGAGATAGAGTATTCATGTTATGCTCCTCACCTGCCACATGTAGAGGATGTACTGAGGTTTGTTGGCTCTGTTGTAGGTGTACAGCACTAGATAACAGTCTCCTCCATAGAACTGTCCATAAGTGCTTCGCTCCACCTCCTTCAATTCAAGATTCTCAATCCGCCAAATCTGAACACAAGGCAGAAGTGATGCTAGATGGCAGTGTGACAGCAGGCCCAAACTTCTGAATTCAGGTATTATTATTGCATCATACCTGAACTTGTCCTGAAGCATCGTCCACCATCCGCTCCTGAGCAGCCAGCTTTGGCTGGGCGTGAAGCTCCATAACGTCAAACTTCACCTGATCCACTTTAGCTGTGTATACAAACACATTGACACAATCAAATATGATGCTTATAGTAAAATGACAATACTGAAACATCTACACTCTCACAAATATAATGCTGAATGATGAATCACCTATCTTCCCTACAGAGTGGGTTCTTCCTAGGCCTTGCGTTTGACCTTTTTCTTTCCAGGACTTGAAGAGATGTTTAAACATTGCAGACTCTCCTCCTTCACTCATAACTTCCACTTTAGTGTTGGATGGGTAGTTCTTTGCTTTTATAAAGCCCTGAGGGATGATTATTTGTGTACACCAATTATGACACAATTAGAGAAAGGATTTTGGTCATTCGAATTTCATTTTAAATAAAAAATACTACTTTGCCAATCAAGACAGATACATACAACCGCTCGACTCAGTGCTGAACGTCTCTCTTCATCTGATGCTCCTTTTCCCTTCCAGACCATTATTGAGCTGCCACCTTGATCTAAAAAATAGCAATCCTGCAAACAAAACATACATCAAAACATAACCCACGGTTAGTTGTGTATCATATAATGATATTGTGGGTGATTTGATAGATATAATGTGTCTCACCGAGGAACAAAGCAAATCCTGGGTCAGTGGACTGGCAGCCACTTCCTGTACCAACAGCTGTCCACTGGCATCAGACACACTGACAATAATAGAATGTTAATTAAAGACCGTTAATCAGATGCTAGCTTATCAATTAATGATCAATATCATCATAAGAAACAACAACTAATCATAAATAGCAATAGATACTTGAGAAAGGATAGATAGATAGATAGATAGATAGATAGATAGATAGATAGATAGATAGATAGATAGATAGATAGATAGATAGATAGATAGATAGATAGAAAGATAGATGATGGACGGACGGACGGACAGACAGACTGGATAGATAGATAGATGGACGGACGGACGGACGGACAGACAGACAGACAGACTGGATAGATAGATAGATGGACGGACGGACGGACGGACGAACGGACAGACAGACAGACTGGATGGACAGACAGACTAATAGATAGATAGATGATGGATGGATGGATGGATGATTGACGGATCGAAGGACGGAGAGACAGACTGGATAGATAGATAGATAGATAGATAGATAGATAGATAGATAGATAGATAGATAGATAGATAGATAGATAGATAGATAGATAGATAGAAAGAAAGATAGATGATGGACGGACGGACGGACAGACAGACTGGATAGATAGATAGATGGACGGACGGACGGACGGACAGACAGACAGACAGACTGGATAGATAGATAGATGGACGGACGGACGAACGGACAGACAGACAGACTGGATGGACAGACAGACTAATAGATAGATAGATGATGGATGGATGGATGGATGATTGACGGATCGAAGGACGGAGAGACAGACTGGATAGACAGATAGATAGATAGATAGATAGATAGATAGATAGATAGATAGATAGATAGATAGATAGATAGATAGATAGATAGATAGATAGATAGATAGATAGATAGATAGATAGATAGATAGATAGATGGATGATGGACGGACGGACGGACGGACGGACGGACAGACAGACTGGATAGATAGATAGATAGATAGATGGACGGACGGACGGACAGACAGACAGACAGACAGACTGGATGGACAGACAGACTAATAGATAGATAGATGATGGATGGATGGATGGATGATTGACGGATCGAAGGACGGAGAGACAGACTGGATAGATAGATAGATAGATAGATAGATAGATAGATAGATAGATAGATAGATAGATAGATAGATAGATAGATAGATAGATAGATAGATAGATAGATAGATAGATAGATAGATAGATAGATAGATGGACGGACGGACGGACGGACGGACGGACGGACGGACGGACAGACAGACAGACAGACAGACAGACAGACTGGATGGACAGACAGACTAATAGATAGATAGATGATGGATGGATGGATGGATGGATGATTGACGGATGGAAGGACGGAGAGACAGACTGGATAGATAGATAGATAGATAGATAGATAGATAGATAGATAGATAGATAGATAGATAGATAGATAGATAGATAGATAGATAGATAGATAGATAGATAGATAGATAGATAGATAGATAGATAGATAGATAGATAGATAGATAGATAGATAGATAGATAGATAGATAGATAGAAAAAGACATACTGGTAGAGTTTGACGATGGAGGTCTGGTTTTGGTCTGGTTTGTCATCAGGGATTGCCTCTTTCAGGTGAACAGTCCTCTGACCCAAAACAGATTTCATGACCTTCATCAGGTCAGGAGAGGCTTCTTCCTGCCCACCCTCAATCACACCAATCTGAGTCCGGCCTCCACGCTCTCTGTCCCTGATGTCCTGTGCCAACAGAACAGCCTACAAAAGACAGGAGAGGAGAGAAACCCAATAGAAATCAATCAATTTGTCATTTTACACTACACTATATTGTCCAGCGTAGCATCTTCCCCTGTTACTTCCATTACCTTTAATTTTTCTTGTCTATTGCTTTGAGGACCGTTCCATTGAATTATTGCTTTTCCAATGTCCAGGAGGAATATGTCCCCTAGATTAAAACTGCTCCAGGAAACCTCCACCTGCAGAGAGACACACACAGCCCGCTAAAATTCACCAAGAGTTCAGTCAGTAGAAGAAATCAGACATTAAAAGTCCTGTTCAGCTTTGAATACGATATTTAACTTCCTGTTTCTTTCTGAAATGGAAAAAACTACAAGACAAGGATCTAGGCCAAAACATCAGAAGGCATGAGGACAGACAGAGACAAGATTCTTGACCTTCTTATGCATACAATTCAATAATTTAGAGTCTGACAGCTTCATTTACTGATTCTCTTAATGTTGGCCCTTAGCCTGAAATATAAATATCTGTCCCCACAGTCAATTTAATTGCAAATCCTCTGTGCTTTGACCACATTTATAAATCAACTCAAGCATAAAAGGTTGTCTGTATTCTGTTAAAACAAGGGTTTTCAAATTGGGGTCTCTCTCTCTCTCTCTCTCTCTCTCTCCCTGTGTGTGTTATCTGGGACAAATTTACAGTTTAGATTTACAACCAGGGTGAGGTGCTTCTTATTCACCTTATTCATACATCATTTCCTTATGAATTTATGGATATGTTATGGAAGGGTTAGGTTTAGGGGTAGAACAAAATTTTCAGACAGGGATGTTGTTCCAGGATCAACAAAATACACTATATTGTCAAAAGTTTTGGGACGTGCACATGCACATGGACTGTGGACAGTGACATCCCATTTTTAATCCGTAGGGTTTAATATGGAGTTGGCCCACCCTTTGCAGCTGTAACAGCTTCAATTCTTCTGGGAAGGCTTTTCACAAGGTTTATGCAGGCCAGTCAAGTTCCTCCACACTAAACTCGCTCATCCATGTATTTGTGGACCTTGCTTTGTGCACTGGTGCGCAGTCATGTTGGAAAAGGAAGGGGCCATCCCCAAACTGTTCCCACAAAGTTGGGAAAATGAAATCTTGGTATGCTGAAGCATTAAGAGTTCCTTTCACTGGAACTAAAGGGCCAAGCCCAACCGCTGAAAAACAACCCCACCATAATCCCCCCTACTCTAAACTTTACACTCGGCACAATGCAGTCAGGCAAGTACCGTTCTCCTGGCCAAACCCAGACTCGACCACCGGATTGCCAGACAGAGAGAAGCGTGATTTGTCACTCCAGAGAACATGTCTCCACTGCTCTAGATTCCAGTGGCGACGTGCACCACTGCATCTGACACTTTGCATTGCACTTGTTGATGTAAGGCTTAAATGCAGATGGATGCACTCTGTGATTTTACGTGGTCTATCACTCCGTGGCTGAGTTTCTGTTGTTCCTAATTGCTCCCACTTTGTTATAATGCCACTACCAGTTGACTGTGGAATATTAAGTAGTGAGGAAATTTCACAAATGGACTTAATTGAACTATCATGGTTCAACGCTTTTTAATATCCATGAGCTTAGCCTTCACTATAGAAGAAACATTAATTTTGCATTGCGATTCGAGGTGTCTGGTAGAGTTTTGCACCTCTCTGGCGGTCACGTGTTTCGTGCCTTTGACGTGGAGCAGGCGCTGAATGTTATACATATTGGTCTCCACATGAGTGAATCCCGATCCCACACCACCTTTTTTATATCTGCAGGAAACAGGAAAGTGTGGACATAATCAGAACGTTATGGAATTGGGAGCAAGCTAAAATATTTTTGTTTCACTCACATGAGGCCATTCTTAAAGCAGCTTTTGAATTTGGCTGATTCATATCCCTGGACCTCCCGGTATTGGACCGGACTGCCTCCGAGAGATTCATCCAGTTGGGTTACATAGATGGCTGCCGCTCCCTGCTCATCCTGAGAGGAAGTGCTGCCTATCCAATAGTGTATGTCAGTGGATTGTGTGGCGATGTTGGCCACCTGAATAACACAGGACAGACACACCTATGCTTAAGAAGATATCATGCACCTACTTTTAGTACATCAGTAATAATAAATTAATCAATCAATTCATTAATTCACATTGTTATTTATAATTTTATTAGTGCTGTAAAATTGATTAATCACATCTAACAAAAGTTTGTAAATACATAAAATAATATGTGTGTAAATACGTTATATATACATACATAAACAAACATATATTTTGTTTTATTTCAAAATATGTTTTATATAATCTGCTATATTTATATATTTTATAATTATATATTTTTAATTTTTTTTAATTATTTTTAATTAACCAAGAAAAATCACCATGCATTATCATTAGGAAAAGAGTAGATCATTGACAACTGGAGATGTTCGAAAGTGTTCATGTATAGTAAGCCTTTCCAAAAGCACTATTTTAAATGGCTTGAAGAATTAGATTGAAAGGACTTACGTTAAGAATTATATAGCAGTCACCCTCAAAAAAATTTCCAAATGCTTGCTCTGGGACAGGGACCATTTTCATTTTCTAAAGAAAGAAAAAACAGAATAATATATAATACTAGGCATATAAAAAAATGCAATGTCAGTTTGACTTGTTTTCATGTTTTTTTTTTTTGTTTTTTTTTATTAATATTAAATCATAGAGCTCATAAAAACGAGGGCAAACAACAGCGGTCTCTTACACTGATGGTCCAGATCTGCAGGCCAGGCTTTCGCTGGATGTTTTTAAACACATCCTGGGCTTCAGTCATTCTGCTGGATTCTGAGGAGAAATCTCAACGCTCAAACTATCTGAATTAAAACAGAAATTCACAGCGTAAAGCTTCAAGACATTAAGAATCAAAATGTATCATTAGGTATAATATACAGAAATCAATTCAGTTTTATTTACTTGAGCAGAAAAACACTGGATTATATTAATTAAAGTTATATTAACTTAACACTTATAAACACATCATCTACATTACAAAATAGCATATTTTAACATCAGACAGACTGATGATAGATGGACAGATCGGTCGACAGAGATCGATTGACCAATTGACAGACAGACAGACAGACAGACTGACACATAGGCCGTCAGAAATACAGACAGATAGATAGAGAGGCAGAGAGACAGATCGTTCGACAGAGATCAATCGACAGACAGATCGATCATCAGACAGACAGACAGACCAAACAACAGATATTGACCAACAGACAGACAAATCGATCGACAGACAGACAGACAGATAATTTAACAGAGATAGCAGTCACCCGTTGTCAGTCACCCTGATTGACAGATATCGACCGACAGACAGACAAATAGATCGACAGACAGACAGATATCGACAGACAGACAAATCGATCGACAGACAAATATACAGACAGATCGACAGGCAGAGAGACAAAGAGACAGATCGATCGACAGAGAATGATCGACAGACAGACCAATCAACAGAGATCGATTGTTTTCATGTTTTCTTTATTTTATTAATATTAAATCATAGAGCTCATAAAAACGAGGGCAAACAACAGCGGTCTCTTACACTGATGGTCCAGATCGATATCGACCGACAGACAGACAATTAGATCGGTCGACAGACAGACAGACAAGACAGATCGACAGACAGATCAATCAATAGAGATCGATCGACAGAAAGACAAATAGATAGACAGAAAGACAGACAGACAGATACAGATTGATCAACAGAATGATCGACTGACAAACAAATAGATTGACAAAATTACAGATATCGACCGACAGACAAATAGATCAACAGATAGACAGACAGATATACAGACAGATCGACAGGCAGAGAGACAAAGAGACAGATCAATCAACAGACAGACAGACAGACCACTCAACAGAGATCGATTGACAGATATCGACCGACAGACAGACAAATAGATCGACAGTCAGATCGATCGATCGAGAGACAGAGACAGACCAAGCAACAGACAGACAGACAGACAGACAAGTCAGACAGACAGACAGATCAATCAATAGAGATCGATCAACAGAAAGACAAATAGATAGACAGAAAGACAGACAGACAGACAGATACAGATCGATCAACAGATATCGACCAACAGACAGACAAATAGATCGACAGACAGAACGATCGACTGACAAACAAATAGATTGACAAAATGACAGACAGACAGACAGACAGACTGGTCGACAGACATACAGTTTTTAATGAAATGTTATGACAGATTTTTGCAAATGTGAAATATCAGGGAGGTTGGTTTTATGATGGTTTATGAAAGGATGATGAAGAGGATATGTGGAGATTTCACTTCCTCCAGAGATTCTGCACCACTAATAAACTGCGCCGCCCAGTTCCATGGCAACAAATGGTTTTCACATTGAAGAATCTGCTCAGTAAACGCAAAAACTACTTGGCAACTGAAAAGCTAATATAGAACAGGTTGCTATTCACATTACAAGTTATGTGGAAATATTTTTCATGATGGCCAAAATCTGAGATGTTTTATCATATATGTGCCTTGCCTACAGAATCTATTCAAAAAGCATATTCAGACGAGCAGTGAAGGTTGAATAAATAGCACAAAAAACAACAACTACATATCAGCAACCAGTCCTCTCTCATAAAACTCAACGTTAACAGTGAAAAGAAACGCTGACCTTTCATAATCACAGCAGCTGTTGCTAAGAAACTGGAGTGCGAGAATATTGACTGAAATATTGTATTGAGAGTGGAGCACGAACACAAGGAGCGCAAGGATCACACAGAACAATCTCAGCAGGATGTAGAAGAAACCATCCCAATGAACAAATAGTCGTACTAATTCACCCAAAACAAACAGAATATTGGATTTCTCAGAAAATGGTATTCATTGAGAAAACCAACAAACTGAAGCACAGCTGAGTGTTGGTCATATGATCGACTAATAATCAGAAGTAATATCTGTCTCAACAGCTCTTATGTCCAAATAAGACATTCATCTGATCACTGACAAACAGCTCATCTGCTGTACAAGCCCTGCGTATTTAATAGTTCTGTGTGCTTTCTGTCCTGAATGACTGGTTTTCCTGTCTATTGACAAAGCTTTTTAAACAATAGTCAACCCTGAATTTTCCATAAGTCCTAATCAACATGGTTGAGTCTCATATTTCCCAGTGTGAGTTTAGTCATGCAGGATCTTTTGATTCTTTATGACAAATTTGTTACACATTACAAAATAATATGCATCCCTCAGCGAGCAAATCTGCTTGTATTGCATATAAAAGACCAGTTTTGAATCTCATACAATTGTATATTGTTTTTCTGGTTATAATCATGTAAAACTTTGGCACATGCAGTATCTAACGTATATCAAATGACTGATTAATTTTGATAGTGTTGTTCTTACCTGTATCGCACACAGAAGTATTGTTCAGGGTGGTAATGTATTAACGAGTTATGATGATTGTATACGAGCGGCTTCCTCTCCCTGCATGCATTGTGAATGTGTGCTGATCAGGGTAGGGCTTGTATATGTCCAGCCCCACAGGTGAGAACACACCTTAATACCCACGCAAGACTTTATATGGACAAGAACAGGAGTTCCTTTGACCTCTTACATACATAACCCTATAAATAAACCTTTAGAAACAAAAAAACCTTTAGAAACAAACTACCACAAAAGCCAATAAGTGACATCAATATGCATATGTTTGTCCGTTCCATAATTCCAGAATGATCTTATGAGAAAACAAGGACCCACTTTAGGTGGACTTAACTACTATGTTTTATGTTTTACATTTAGATTAATAGTTTGATACAATGTACTCATTGTGTACATACATGTTTTTACATTGTACTGACATATTCAAAATTGCCCGCTTGTAATTACATCTGTAATTAATTTACAGTTAATGAATCACTAGCTTCAGTTCGCAGACTGTTGTGAATGATTCAGCCTCACTGAAGGGGAAGATAATCAGTGAATAATGACTTGAATTTTTGGTATTTATGATTTATAGTGTTTTATGATACTTTTATGGAGTTTTCCAATGCTTTTTGAAGGTTGAAAGCATCAGTCCACAATAATTGTATTTGCATGAAAAAAATGGGCTACGACATTGTTGGATGTTTTCTCCTTTCACATTTCACAGAAGACTGGCAAACATGTTTGAAACAAAAAACATGAGTGTTAATATCTGAAGTTTTGGGTGGACTAACCAACCCTTTACATGAATTAGGAATCCCCCGTCTTAATCACACATTCTCTCAGTTATCTAAAACAAGCTTGTTTGAAGTCGGTGGATGTCAGAGAGACTCGATCGTCTCTCTCCTGCTCTGGATTCCTCTCACATCAGCTCTGTCTCAGCTCTTTCACTCTTAGATCATAAGGAACGCTTCAGACGGGAACGCCACACAGACACTCAGGAGAGCCAGAGAGAGGAGACAGTGATTAATCTCTTCCACTCCAGCAGATGGGGAGACTGAGCGTACGAATCCCCCGCGAGAGGCTCTTGGACCGATATCAGAGGCTTCCTATGGCAAACGGCCCATCAACCACTTACAAATAAAGATAAGCAAGCGGCAAAGCGCTTCATTAAGGTTTAGAGGCTTCACCTTAATTGCAGGCCAGAATAACATTCTGAGGAAGACAGAAAAAGTTGGGCACCGTTTCTATAGGTGAACAATAGTAGGCTATCTATGTGTGGAAAAACACAATTACAAGAATAAAAGTAAAAAGACATTCATAACAAGGAAAAAAAAGCTGCTTTCCAGAGTGAAAACAACCATCCATCCATCCAGTCTGTCTCTCTATACATCCATCCATCCATCCATCCAGTCTGTCTGTCTGTCTATCTATCCATCCATCCACCCACCCATCCACCCACCCATCCATCCAGTCTATCTATCTATCTATCTATCTATCTATCTATCTATCTATCTATCTATCTATCTATCTATCTATCTATCTATCTATCTATCTATCTATCTATCTATCTATCCATCCATCCAACCATCCATCCATGCATCCATCCATATATCTGTCTGTCTGTCTATCCATCCATCCATCCAGTCTGTCTATCCATCCATCCACCCATCCAGTCTATCTATCCATCCATCCATGCATCCATCCATCCAGTCTGTCTGTCTTGCTATCCATCCATCCAGTCTGTCTGTCCATCCATCATCCATCTGTATATCTGTCTGTCTGTCTATCCATCCATCCATCCAGTCCGTCTGTCTGTCTATCTGTCCATCCATCCACCCATCCAGTCTGTCTATCTTTCCATCCATCCATCCAGTCTGTCTGTCTGTCTGTCCGTCCATCCACCCACCCACCCATCCAGTCTGTCCATCCATCCATCCATCCATCCATCCATCCACCCATCCAGTCTGTCTGTCCATCCATCCATCCATCCAGTCTGTCTGTCTATTCATCCATCCATGCATCCATGCATCCATCCATCCAGTCTTTCTGTCTGTCCGTCCATCCATCCATCCATATATCCATCTATCCAGTCTGTCTGTCTTACTATCCATCCATCCATCCATCCATCCATCCATCCATCCATCCATCCATCCATCCATCTATCCATCTATCCAGTCTGTCTGTCTATCTGTCCATCCATGCATCCAGTCTGTCTGTCTCTCTGTCCATCCATCCATCCATCCATCCAGTCTGTCTATCTTACTATCCATCTATCCAGTCTGTCTTACCATCCATCCATCCCTCCAGTCTGTCTGTCTATCCGTCCATCCATCCATCCATCCATCCATCCATCCATCCATCTATATATCTGTCTGTCTGTCTATCTATCCATGCATCCATCCAGTCTGTCTGTCTATCCATACATCCACCCATCCATCCACCCATCCATCTATTCTGTCTATCTTACTATCCATCCATCCAGTCTGTCTGTCTGTCTATCCATGCATCCATTCATGTATCCATCCATCCAGACTGTCTGTCTGTCTATTCATCCATCCATGCATCCATCCATCCAGTCTGTCTTACTATCCATCCATCCATCCATCCATCCATCCATCCATCCATCCATCCATCCATCTATATATCTGTCTCTCTGTCTATCCATAACCTATTTGACAATATCACTAATAATTAATAATAACGAAATCAGAATTTACTTTCAATCGTAAAATATGGCTATTTTTCTAATAAATATAATCAGTGAACATTGTAACGTCATTTAAAATAATAATCTAATATAAATTATAATAATAATTATTTCTTTTATTCAACACTTTTGTGTTTCACCAAGAAATATACCCCAACTCCCATCTCATAATGGGGCTCTTAAGGCGCTTTAAAATGTATTTATTTTTTCAGTTCCACCCTCTCAAAGACCCGTAAAAACATATTAGTGAATTTAATGTGGAAAAAACCCTCAATGACACTGTTTAGGAAAGAGATCAATAGGGTGCGGGCAAAATTGATTATGTTTGCCCTAATGTCATTATTACGTTAAGGTTTCCCAGCCGGTTAAGTAATCCATTACAGTGCTTGTGAAGCAACACAAACTTGTCCATTGAGGTATGTTGGTGGTAACCGCTTAGTGTTAAATGCTTATTTGATTAATGCAGTAAAACTGTGTTAGGAGGAACCTTAAGGATTTAAGAGCATTTTTCTCACTAATGTCATAGGACTGTGTCCTTCCCTCTCGGTGCAGAACACACACGTATACAAACATTCATGACAATAGTAAAGCAAACAGATGTGACTCATTTCCAGAGGAGCAACCCAACATAAGAGAGCTCATATTCAGCTGCTCCTTTCATCCACCTTAGGCAAACATTTCTCTGACAGCACCCAAATTCAAAAATGTAATTTTATACTCTCAAACACACACACACTGCAGTTTTCATCTCTAAGAAGCAAAACACACAACCCATAAAGTTCTCAAGGTCATGTGATTCATAGGTTTCTAGGTACCATATTTGGATATTCTGAAGTTAATGAGATCAGGAACTAATGATATATCATAAATATATCATAAAGTCTTTTGTAACCTAAATAAATCTTTCAATACATTTTTTAAAAACATTCTTTTATCAGGTCAGGTCAAAATACTTTCCTCAAAGAAGTCTTTTCAATTTTACAGTGTAAACTGAGACATAAAATATGAAATGTGAAAACCATCTTACCTTTTAGACTCCAAGGTCAACAGATACAACAATTCAATAATGTATAAATGCAAAGCTGACCGCCTCCAAATATATATCCATGGGTAAAAAAGAAAATCCCAGCTTTTTCCAAAGTTCTACCACCATTTTTTGGTTGCGTCTCTGTAAGTAAAACGCTTAAGGTTCATGGGAAATCATGCAGCAAACTAGACGAGCGAACAAAGTTTGCTCATTAACTACTTTACACAGAGCCCACATTTCTGAGGACAAAATCTTGTTGAGGAAAACCAAGCATATTTAAATTCACTGTACTGTAAGTCCTGTACAATGGACTCATTGTGTGTCATCGGCTCATGGCTTCCCAGCATCCCTAGAACTTAATCAAGTGTAATGCACACAAATAGACACAAACATGTGAGCCATTCTTTATATTGATTGCATCTTTTATTTTGATAATGATTATTCATTTCAGATCATGATGTATTGGATTGTTAATTACCGCTTTTTCCACAATATATGTTGTATTATTAGTTGAAATCACAGTTGGGTAATAGATGCAAACATTTCTTTTGAACACAATGCTTATATGCTATATTTTCGAAGGCATAAAATAACCCAAGAAAATAACGGCATCATCTTTTGCTTGATAATATCATTCAGTCCAGTGAAGACTCCTGACCGTCACCAAAGTCTTCATGAATTGTAAAAGACTTATTGTTTGCCTTGGTCTTACAGTAAGTGTTTGTTTAAAGGTTTCGAATTGTAAATATACAGCATACAAAAACTCATTTGTGTCCTCATAAAAACAACAGTCAGAAGGCACTTCGTTTGGTACGAGAGACGAAAAAAAAAAGAAAAAAAAATCACAGTTGTTGGAACTACCGGTGACGCCACGGAAAAGACTGCCTGCATAGCCTGAACAGAAAAAAAGTTCAAAGTGTTTTCACGCCGGCCCAGAAAAATAGCTCGTCTTCTTGTTCTTCTCTTCTTTTTTAATATACTCAAGGATAGTGTTTCTCTTTTTTTTTAAATGACACTTTGTTTGCATCAAAATTGAGTGTATATATTTGCTCGCCAAGGGATATTGTTGGCGGTTGGTCACTTGAGAGAGATAAAGTAGCGTTCGTTGGGTGAGTGGTGTCCTCTTGAGGCCAGAGCTGAATGGTGGCTTGACCCGTGACGGTTTGTGTTTGCAAGGCAGTGCTGAACCCGTGTGCTACCTGGCCCTCAGGCTCTGTAACACACCGTAAACGTCCGTCTCTCTGCTCAGGCCTTCAAACAGTGGCAGTAAATCCAGCAGCTCGGTGTCTGCCATGTCATCAAACCACGACTGCACCGGCACCTGCAAACACAGAAAGACACTTTAAGGGGCCGTTACGCTCGTGCTTTTTGTAGTGTCTCGCACATGAGTGCCGCGTTTTTAAAGGCACAATATGTAATTTCCGCTGCTATAGGTCGCTTATTCTAAATAAAGGCGTAGCTTGATGATGCCTTGATTTCGCGGAATCATGGGAGTTGTTGTCTTTACCTCTACAGCTGAAAAGAATCTCATGGATGAGTTACTGTATTAAAGATTTATTAAAGTTACTGTCGTATGAAGCAGGGTGGGGTTGAAAGCCACTGGAGCGGAACGAGGCCGCTGGAGCGATTGCTAATGAGAGACAAGCGCGACACGTGGTTCGAGAGCAGTGGAGCGAGCGCTTCCGCTTCTTCCGGCATATGTAAGGAAATGCAGCGCTGTTTTATCATGTTAGATACATTTGAGTGTGTCGAAAGTTCGCTCGAGACACTTGTTGCACACTGCAGTAAGCTAGGTTGATATTAGGCATGGTAAAACATGGTAATCACGGTAAATCAAGAAAACGAGATTTAAACAATAAGACTAACTGTGTTGAGCTATATAACATTGACTAGTTTTCTGTCGATGAATGTATCAAACCAGTTGCTCACCTGTTAAATTAAACACACATGCGGGTATGATGTCATTTATAGGTGACGCACAGACACGGTCCGTGTCCTGGTTAAAATTCCTTATTTCTTTGGATTTAAATATTCTTGGAAACATTTAGGATAAAAGTAAGTACACAAGTCAGCAAAATATATAACATCCTAGTGGTTTTTGGATATTTTATTCCAAAAATCTTACATATTGTACCTTTAAGACACTTAAGTTAAAAGAATTTCAACTTTTACACACAGCACCACTCATCAATGTCAGTTCCAAAACAGTGGACCAATTAGAAGACCCCAGAGGCGGGGCAAGCATTGCAAGCTTTGGTTTACAGTAGCAAATTTGCATGATGGCAACTGTTTTATTTGATGGCAACATGGTGGAAGAAGCACTCAAAGTGGCTGTGTCCGGATACCCTGAATTATATAACATTTCTCCAAGCAATTATAGCATCCTGTTTCTTAAAAAAAAAGAGCTTGGAGAAGGCTGCAGTTTGGGTATTTCTGCTATTTCCGTTATTGTATCACATCTCAAAAGCACGTCTCGAGAGCCTCGCGCCCCGTGCTTTGCTTTTTTTAAGCCATTCCTAAGCGCTGCGTCTCGTATGCAGCATCGTGAACCAGCATCTATGCTCACTAGCAATTATGCTCACTAAATTAGTATTCGAGCAAAATAAATGTATTTTGATCAAGAACCATTTGGTCACTGTATAGGGTCTCCTAATAAAACAGTCTGATAACTCTTAAAAGGACTGTTCACTCAAAAATGTAAATTCTTATGTTGTTCCAAACCTGCGTGACTTTCTGCTGAACAAAAATAATATTTTAAAGATGGTCAATTAGATTTGGAATGACAAGGGTGAAAAAATTGAGATAATTTTCCTTTTTGGGGTGAACTATTCTTTTAAAAGAACACTTTCCCTTTAAGATTTTCATGAACTTAATGATTGATGTCATAAAATGGCCAAATAATGTCATACAAATTGAACTGATGTCCATTGATGTCTCCTATAATTCTTTCATTATTCAGTTTGTGTAGAGAACTAAGTCGAATAGAGATTTACTCCGATTTATCGTGCAGGAGGAACTGTCGACAGCAGAGGCAGATAAAGGCATACACGACTGAGCCAACCAACTTATTTTGCCAACTGTGTGCAGTGTCTTGAGAAGTCTCCACCATCTCAAAGATAACAGGCTTTAATAAGCACCTTCAGCTCATTAGATTGAATACAGAGTTACACCTTCTAATCTAAGAGGACGGATGCGAGCAAGTGTAGGAGGTGACAGCGGTGAGGTAGGATCTGTCTGACTGCGGATTCCTCCTCAGGTCTCTCGCTACAGACTGAGCCTATTGATGAGAAGTTTTGACAAAGGAGTGTACAGAGCCAGCGGCTGGGTTCTACCTCATTAGTTCCACTGGGAAAAAAATATTCACACACATCCCAAGTTCTAGGACATGCAACCTATATTATATAGTGTATTCTGATGCTGTAATGTCAAGTCAGCTGCAGGTGTGGCCTATAGTGGTACGTACGGCGTTCTCTGGATGGAAGATGTAGGAGGCAGGAGAGTTGTCCACTATGATGACTTTGTTGAGCTCCCGGCCCAGTCGGCTGAGGTCTTTGACGTAGTTCCCCCGGTGGAACACACAGGATTCCCTGAAGAGCCGTGCCCTGAACACACCCCACTGGTCCAACAGGTCTGCTACAGGGTCAGCATACTACAAGACCAAAAACAGACAGCTATGAGCATAGCACACAAACAATACAACAACATAATATAAGATTTATGATAGGGCTGCACGATATAGGGGAAAAACATGTTTCTCTGCAATATATTTAGGTTTTCTTCAATATATGAAAAGAATTAATAATTCTATGATGATTGGGCTGATTTTGTAGGGTAGTGCATCTCCATAGAAAATAATAAACAAATTACAAGCATAGATGAATACAACAGAACAAAGATACAAATGTTATTAGCTGTTGTCACTATTAGACAAATGCACAGATCCAATATAATGATACACATCTGTTTTCTTTCTGTTCGCAACACATAATTGTCTTTGTTTACGAGGAAACTCTACTTAATTTTGCGTGCATGTGTCCGTTCAAGCTCAAAAAGAAGAGCAAGAGAGCTGAATTGGATGTTCACGTGCTGCCTGTGCGCGCAAAACTTTGGTTAAACTTTGCAATTCATCTGCGAATCACATGCTTCCCGAAGACAGTGGGACCTTATGGATCAACTATGATCTATACTTGACATCGCACAACCTGCAGTGTTACTGTGGCGAGGCAGACGAGTGAGAGTCGTGGGAGGAGCGAGTGAGATCGGTGCGTGACTGAGAATGAGCGTCACATGTCTCAAATGTCCTGCCTCTCTGAGGTCTCGAGTCCTCTTATGAGGGAGCTCGGAGGCATATAAGGACGAGCGACACCAGTGAAGGACGAGAGAGGACCAGGCCTTGAATTTACGTTGTGTTTTGTTTACATTTTGTATGTGTGCTGCCCGCGGTTTACTTTCGTTTTGTTTATTTATTTGATTAAAGTCTTTTAAATGTTCGCCGGTTCCCGCCTCCACCTTCCCTGAACAAAGAACTGTGTTACAGTTACTATCGCGGATGCGCATGTCGCGATATTGACGCTAAAACAATATATCGTACAGTTCTAAATTATAATATTTACAATATCATTATACTATTATTAATATTTAAAGGGGACCTATTGATTTTGTTCTGGGGGTCTACTAGATTAGTTTTTCATGCTTTATTTTACAAAAAACATTTTTCATATTTGAAGTCTCTATGAAGCCCACGCAGTGTGCTCTGATTGGCCGGCTGAACCAGTGAGTTGTGATTGGTCAACCGTGAACGCATGTACGGCCGTTGCCGGAAGCCAGTGATTATGGTTTATAAATAATTAAATATGGATATTTTTCTTACAAAAACCCATTGTTTCGCTTCAGAAAGCATTTATTAACTAACTGGAGTCGTATGGATTACTTTTATGATGGATGGATGCACTTTTTGGAGCTACAAAAACTCGGGCACTGTTCAATACCGTTACAAATCTGGGAAGGGCTAGGACATTATTTAATACAGTGGTGGCCAAAATTATTAGAACTCTGGGAGTCATCTTATTGGGCCTGGATTTATTTTCAAGGAGGACAAAGACCCGAAACATTCTTCTAACTATTGCCGGAACTACATGCAACCGAAGGAATCAACTGGAACATTGAAAATGATGGACTCTTCAAAGTCCCCATCGAGCACATTTGGGGCAAGTTGGAAAATAAACTGGACAGATCTATTGTACATTCATATGGTATGGGATGACATTAATGTTGAAGTTCTCAGAGGAAATATATTGCCAGAGAGATGTGCTGCTGTAATGGCTGCAAAAGGTGGACATACCGAATATAACAGTACGACTCACTTCATCTGATATTTGATAGTCAGAGCAACCTGCATGTTTCATGAACATTATGAAATTATATCATGTGTTCTAATAATTTGGGCCACCACTGTATAACTCTTATTGTGGTTAGCTGAAAGAAGAAAGATATATACATCTAGGATTGCTTAAGGGGATAATAGGATAAAATTAAATTATGGGATCATTTAAATTTTTGGGTGAACAATTCCTTTAGGTACGAAATAATATTAATTAACAACATGGCACTTACTATATAATTAGTGCTAAGGTTTGGTTTAGGGTAAGTTGCCTTTAATTATGCATAATTTACTGTTATTGCTACAGTAAGTACAAGTGACATATAAAACAAGGACACTGTAAAATAAAGTGTTAAAATAAAATCCCCTGGCTTTTTAAAAACTGGAATAAAGTAACATTAAAATAAGATGTAATTCAATTTTGACAAGGAATCAGTTCTCTTGCTGCTAAAATTGAACGTTCTGCAGGGAAAGCATTGTATATATAAATACCAGAGGTGCATTATACATCATATCATGAACAAGACGCGATTAACAATGCATGAACCAAACTCACGACAAACTTTTCTGACTCATCGTTTTTAAATAGATGTGTGTAAATATATATATATATATCATACAGAAGGGTGAAATCACTCTCAATAACATCGCCCTCTGTTCCACCTCGACTACCTCGAAGGAGTTGGATACTGTGAGCTCTACTGACTTCATAACTTATTTGCATGAAGTTAAACTTTTCTTAACTTTGTTGAGTCACTGGGTGTGCACACATTGCATTGCAATGATAATGTTGCTAATGTGCCTGAAAAATCACCAAGTTCCATTGAAAATGACTGGGTCTGTGAAATATTGACAAGAAATGGATGAGATGGTTTATATGCAGTGTGAAGAAACATTAGAAAGCCTTACCTTAGCCAGACTGGCTGTAAAAAGAACACATTCAAACAGTTCGCCCATTTTCTGCAGAAACTCATCCACATGAGGCCTCTTCAGCACGTAGACCTTCAAACAAACCAAACAAACAGCTATTACTGATGGAAATGAATCACTTGTGATTCCTGGAAATAGACAGAGGAGATGTTGACACTAAACTTTCACCAAACCTCTTTGTGGCTTTTCAGTCTTGAACTTGTCGATCAGTTGCTGCAACCAAGTGCAAGTAACCAAGAACAGGCCAACCCTGATCCACAAAGCCTATCCTGGATTACTTGAACCAGGTATCAGCCACGTCGCAGATGTATTCCAGCCATATTGACTCCCAGACAGACTTACTATCAACACAGTTCAGACTCCCCTTAAGTGTGTTTACACTGAGCTTTCAGATGTGTTCAGTCTTGTTTACTTCAAGTTAGTCACCTCAAGCTGACTACATCGCACCCAACGACTCAAGGAGAATGATAAAAGGAAATGAGTCCAGATTACGAACGTGATTTAGCATGAACCCTTTGGGGCCACTCACTTATTACATTTTTTTTCAGAGACGAAAGGATGGGCAAAAAAAGAAAAGTTAATAAAAATACAAAGCCTCGGAGGACACACGTTGGAATCATTAACGCTGATGTCTTAATACGGCAGAAAATCCACAGAACAGCATGGTCGCTGTCACTAAGATGTATTTTATGTTGCGATTTCTAGTTAATTGATTTTTTAAAGTAATATTCTGGGTTCAGTGAATGTTAAGATAAAAGGAAAGCATTTGTGCTTACCACAAAAATGAATTTCTACTTATCCCTCCTTTTCTATTTTAAAGCTGGGTTAAAGGAAGGAACTTACAATTGAAGTGAATGGGGCCAATCCATAAACGTTACAAAACTCACTATATCACCAGTAAAAATTCTACTGTAAAAACCTGTTAATTGCGTAATGACAAGTTCCCTTACTCTATCCGCCTCATTTTGCAATGCGGAAGTAAGCTGTTTTCTTTGAATGTAGAAGACTTATGATTCACTAGCGCTTTTAGGCAAATAACTAGAAGAATATAGTGCAGTAAACAGTCTACAAACCAGTTTTTGCACTACAAACCAGTGTGTTTATGACTATGATAATGAAATTAAAATAATATGACTAAAATAGTTGCAATTTAAAGCAGCTTAATGGACTGTTTTTGTAAAGTAACTGGAAGCGAATGACACTGGAAGACAGACATTTAAGTTACAAATGGCCGCACTCACATTAAAAATAAGTTGGGTAGATACAGTGAAAAACAGTAACAGATCTAATGGGACTTTTAATGTAATTTTACAGTAAAATACTGTTGTATAAATGTAGTTTTTAGACATTTTATAATTTACAATGAAAAAATGTACATTGACATTACCAGAATTAGCTGGGTGACAGCTCACATTTGATGTCTTTTCATTGACATAGTTGTTTCTTCTTATCATTCATGTACATTAGGGTTTTATGTTTATGCAGATTTCATGTTTTTTGACACCATGCGCTTTCTCTATATTAACATCTACCTCAGCATGTGGAAAATTGTAATGAACTTTGAGTCCTCATGTAGCTTTTTTGATATATGAACATTATTTCACTTATTTTAACTGTAAATGTAATTTCAATTTCATTTCATTTCAATCTGTTAAACATAAAAAGTTGCAACCATATTTTATGGAACATTATTGGCAACCACAGCTGCCATTTTTTCCCTTTCTTTAACAGTGTAGCATAGCCACAACATGTAAACAATGTGATACAATGGTTTTAATGGGGATTTTCAGTGTGAAGTTATATAAAATTTTACAGCATTGTTGCCATTAAAACTCACTGTCTCAAGTGTATATAAAAAAAAAATGTTTTCTGCTTTTAAATCCTCCATTAACTTCCATTGAAAGTGCCTCATCTTAAACCTTGATTCATGTTGACAATTGATCTTATCTTGTATGGAACCCAGAATATTTCTTTAATTTTAATTTATGACTGATTGCTGAGGTTAAGTGACACTGACGCCCTTTGTTTGTAATCCGCTGCAGAAAAATTGTGAACATTTACCCATTGCTACATTTGAACCCATTTGCACGGTACCTGATGAACTGTTCCGTCAATCTCCACAGGGACTATAAAGTCTGCGTTGTTGATGGGCTGCGGGCACAAAACAGGAAATCACACATCAGGAGTCTGCTTGAAACCGACTGTAAGAATGTTACAGCTGTATCAGCTGCGCTGTTCTCTGAGAGAGCCAGAGGAGGCATCCATCGTTTCACAGCTACCTGTAGTCAAGCCTTTCAATTAGACTTCTTTGAGCTGTGAGAGTGTATGTGCAGGAGCGTGCGTTTCTGACAGCTGACTGCATGGAGCTGGGAACGGCAAGCTTCTTTGAAAAGAGACTTGATACGCTTTTAAAGAAAGCGAAGGGAGAGGGAGGAGGACACGACAGAGCGCAGGGAGACGATGAAAGAAACGCAGCGGGCGGCTCTGAGCTCTCGTAATGCAAAGAGAGAAAGGGAGATGAGGAGAAAACTTTTGCTGCGCTTTTCAGGGGCTTGTTAAGAACAAGGTAATTCTGCTTGGACGGTTTTGATTGGACGGCAGAGATGGAGGCTCATCATGTCCCCTCTCTGACCTGGTTTGCATAACATCATGATGAGGATGGATAGTTTCACTTACTGTACAACACGATTTAACAGACACACAGAAAAACTATTTTCTTAATTAGGGATGTGTCATGTTTTTCAGAACAAATACATCCTGATTATCCTCAAACAATACATTTTTACATTTTATCCTTTTAAATAATTTACTTCATATTTAAATGATATAATGTTCTTACCCAATTGGCATATTTCTTGTTTTAACCATACATTTAACAACATTTTTGAATGATTTTATGCCTAAAAAAAGAACAAACTACTCATCAATACACACACACGAAAATTACCTTTCTTAGGTTTCTAAATGTTTATCTAGACATACAGTTGACACATTTTTGAACGTTTTAGCACTTCAATGTCTAAATATTTAATGAAGGGACTGATTTCAGATCAGTTTTCAGTCAACTGATTTACACATCAGTTCATGATATGGCCAGCAGGAGGAGTGTGAGATCTTTACTATTGAGGGTTATGGCTAGAAAATGCAATCTTGAATCCTATCCTATTATCATATGAGATATGCATTCATATGAGATATGCATATTTTTCCCATTGTTATTTTTCGGTATATATCTTTATTATAAGCTTATACTGTCCTCTACACAAAACAATCAACATTCAGTCAGAAAGTGCAGTGTATAATCTCTGAGAGAGAGAATAAGAGGGATAAGAATATTGTGTATATACTGTAATACATATGTAAAGACTAGTGCTGTCAAATGGATTAATCATGATTAATCACTTCCAAAATAGTTTGTGTTTACATAACATATGTGTGTGTGTGTATGTGTATAAATATTATGTATATATAAATACACACTCAGTTATGAATATATTTAAGAAATATATGCATGTACATACTATATATACTTATGTACATACTATATCCTTAACTATATACATGCATTTGTGTGTATTTATATATACAGTACTTAACAACTATACACAATACACACATATATTATGTAAACACAAACTTTTATTTTATTTGTGATTAATCGATTTGACAGCACTAATAAAGACACTACACAGACTGACCTCTCCTAGTAAACTCACTGTCCCTTGACTACTAACACATTATTACACGGAACTCTA
The DNA here is from genome assembly GCA_023029165.1 of Gobiocypris rarus. Lineage (NCBI taxonomy): Eukaryota > Metazoa > Chordata > Actinopteri > Cypriniformes > Gobionidae > Gobiocypris > Gobiocypris rarus. Next base: position 14,513,984 of record CM040924.1, on the reverse strand, counting down.
AAATTGCTGCATGCTGTGGTCAAATATGCTTGAGTAATGACCTGTACATACAGTATGCAACCAATATATGTACCAAAAAATGTATAACTCAATACAAAAATTTAGTTAGGATTTCAGACTCTACATTATCCCATTTAATGCATGGCTACTTACTACATAAGTAAATGCACTGACTTTGGATATTGATTTGAGTAATAGTAATACGTTGTAAACACTCATTCAAGTACGGTCACGGTCACATTTTTGTGTGTGTGTGTGTGTGTAACTGTGAGCATACCTTTTTAATGTGATGTGTGTGTGTTTTGGTGTCGGGGTGGGTGTTTTCATGTGTATGTGAGGTTGTGAACGCGCACAAAGGCATGCATCCCTTTCTCTGGGCCTCTTTCTCTCAGTCGCCGCCTTTCTCTCTTCTCTGAGCAAAAACAGGAGCTGCCAGGCAGACATTTTAAAGGAGGACAGGCTTTGCTTTAACAAAACACAGTTATTAGTCTTAGAGCAAACACATTCAGTATCTGTCACTGTCTCTCTCTCTCTTGGGAGTGAGGATGGATCCAGCTGTTAAAGACATGTACGCATTAAGCTAGATGTGTGAACATATGTAAATGTACATGGTCCCACACACAATCGTGGACACACTCTAGACTTACTTATCAGCAAGGGTCTAAACATTTCATCAATTGTTGTTAAAGATGTAGCATTGTCTGATCATTTCTGTATTTTCTTTGATATTTCAATCTCTCCTGCCATTGAAGCTAGATCTGTCGCTGTCAAAAAGAGAAGCTTAAATGAGAACACTAGTGAGCTATTTATGAAGGCTATATCTCTAACACCAAGCATATCTGCAGACTCTGTTGATTCTCTCCTTGACTCCTTTAACTCAAAAGTTAAGAGTGTAATTGATAATATTGCTCCTGAGAAAGTCAAGAAAAGAGTGGAAGGCAGAAAGCACCTTGGAGAAACTCAACGGCAGTGCAAATAATGAAAAGACAATGCAGGAAATCTGAACGCATGTGGCGGAAGACAAAACTTATAATCCATTATAACATCTATAAAGACAGCCTTCATGATTTCAATGTGGAACTAGGCAAGGCTAGACAGACCTTCTTCTCAAATATTATAAACAGAAACATAAACAACACGCGCACTCTTTTTGCTACTGTAGAGAGACTGACAAACCCCCCGAGTCACATTCCCAGTGAAATGCTCTCTGACAGCAAATGCAGTGAGTTTGCTTCCTTCTTCTCAGAGAAAATAAATAATATCAGGAAGGCGATCAGCACATCCGTGAGTTGCTTTGGGGTCAGTCAGATCAGACCACAACCTCGGAAAGTTACTATGTCTGATTTTGAAGCAATTGATTATAAAATTTTAGAAGAAACGGTGCAGCACCTTAAAACATCAACCTGCCTCCTTGACACACTCCCCACTTCTTTTTTCAAAAGTGTGTTTAACTGTTTAGAAGCAGATCTGCTAGAAGTGGTAAACTCATCACTTCTCAATGGGAATTTTCCAAACTCCCTTAAAACCGCAGTAGTTAAGCCTCTTCTGAAAAGAGAAATCTGGATAACTCCATATTGAACAACTACCAATCTCAAATCTCCCCTTCATAGGCAAGATCATTGAAAAGTTGTCTTCAGTCAGCTGAACAAATTCTTAAGCTCAAACGGATACTTTGACAATTTTCAATCTGGTTTCCGACCACATCACAGCACAGAAACAGCGCTCATAAAGATCATAAATGATATTCGCCTCAATACAGATACAGGCAAAACATCAATTCTGGTGCTACTCGACCTCAGTGCCGCATTCGACACTGTTGACCATAACATACTTCTTGACAGGCTGGAAAACTGGGTCGGACTTTCTGGGATGGTCCTTAAATGGTTCAGGTCGTACTTAGAAGGAAGAGGTTATTATGTGAGTATAGGTGACCATAAGTCTGACTGGACATCCATGACTTGCGGAGTCCCACAAGGGTCAATTCTAGCACCACTCCTATTCAACCTGTATATGCTGCCACTGAGCCAAATAATGAGAGAGAACCAAATGGCTTACCACAGCTATGCTGACGACACCCAGATCTACTTAGCACTATCACCTAATGACTATAGCCCCATTGACTCCTGTGCAAATGCATTGATGAAATTAACAGTTGGATGAGCCAAAACTATCTCCAGTTAAACAAAAACAAAACTGAAATCATTACATTTGGAAACGAAGATGAAATTCTCAAGGTGAACGCATATCTTGAGACAAAAGGTCTAATAACAAAAAATCAAGTCAGGAATCTTGGTGTGATTTTGGAGTCAGACCTGAGTTTCAATAGTCATGTCAAAGCAATAACTAAATCAGCTTACTATCATCTGAAAAATATTGCAAGAATTAGATGCTTTGTTTCCAGGCAAGACTTAGAGAAACTCGTTCATGCTTTCATCACCAGCAGGGTGGACTATTGTAATGGTCTTCTAACCGGCCTTCCCAAAAAGACCATTAGACAGCTGCAGCTCATACAGAATGCTGCGGCCAGGATTCTGAGCAGAACAAGAAAATATGACCATGTCACGCCAGTCCTCAGGTCTTTACACTGGCTTCCAGTTACATTTAGGATCAATTTTAAAATATTATTACTTGTTTATAAATCACTCAATGACCTAGGACCTCAATACATTGCAGATATGCTGATTAAATACAAACCCATCAGATCACTCAGATCATCAGGATCAAGTCAGCTAGAAATACCAAGAGTTCACTCAAAGAAAGGAGAGTCTGCGTTCAGCTATTGTGCCAGCCGTAGCTGGAACCAGCTTCCAGAAGAGATCAGATGTGCTCCAACAGTAGCCACATTCAAATCTAGACTCAAAACACATCTGTTCAGCTGTGCCTTTACTGAATGAGCACTGTGCCACTGTACGTCCGACTGATTGCACCTATTCTAATCTATGCATCATCTTAATTTTTATTTTTATTTTATTTTTTATCTATATATACACTGTAATAATTTTATTCTTTTTAAATATCTTTACAACTATATATTTCTATTGTCTTCTTATTTTAAAAATTCTCTTTACAACTGTTTTTAATTATCCTGTTTTATTTTTAAGTCTTACACGTGGTATTCTTAATTCTTATCACTATTTTAATTTCATTTTCATGTAAAGCACTTTGAATTGCCATTGTGTATGAAATGTGCTATATAAATAAACTTGCCTTGCCTGCCTTGCCTTAAATGTGGGGTGATTGTGTGTAATCAACTGGCCACAGTTGTTTATTTGATCATATGTGTGTGTGTAGTAGATAGAGAGAGAGAGATAGAAACCAACATAAAACCAGGATGCAGAGAAGTGGGTCACTGCGCTCAGCAGGTGGCTCCCTGAAGCACTACTTTCAAGGGACCAGACAAACATTTAGTCTCTGAAGAGGATTTAATTAATCTAGGACTTAAAATCCACTCCAACAACCTCAAAATACTGCCATTGCCTTCTGTTATTATGTTTCAGGTTGCTAAAATAAATCATTAGGCCACTCAAAAACACTGTGCAGAAGTGAATCTCACTGAATTTAATGTTTTCATTTAGGAATGAGGACTGAAATGGAAGCTCTGTACCAAAACCTAGCGAGCTGCCTTGTTGTCTTATGGCTACATAGGGAGCTGTCTTCTAAGGGGGCATTCTAACTGTAATGGAACTTCATTAGTGACAGATTTGGAATGCTCTATCCACCTTATTTTGCAAGACAAAGTAAGCTATTATCTGCGAATGTGCTATAGGTAAATAGCTAGAAGAATAACTAAATCCAGTAAATTGTCAAATTGATTGATTCCAATAGCGGGTATGCATCAACGTCAATTTCCTGCCGGAAGACGCCCCCCTCAGCCGGGACAGAGTGGCAGAACAGCTGCTGTTTGTTTAGAAGCACGAGTAAAACAGTTATCAGTTTAAACTAAAGTGTTCCTTATGACTTACCAAAGATCCAGTGATCCATGGATACTGACATGCAGCCAGGAATCGTGTTTTACTGACATTTATACAAGTCTGATTTCGTTACATAAATATAATCACTGTCAGTCATCACAATTTCGAGAGTGAATCTTATATGTGTATGGACCTATGTATTGAAGCGTGTATGTGGCCGCTTGTCAAGACTGGAAAACAAAAGTTTTATTCAAATTCTGAATATATTATAGGCCTATTAATAATTTTTTATATCGCCTAGACAGCGCGCAAAGAGCTGTCACTCATTCATTGAATGCGATCTCACAAAGTTCCGTGAGGAGCATCAGTGAAGCTGACGACACAATGAATCTCTTATTTACATAATGTCTACACTTTGTTAGAGAGGATTTTCACGTGTGCTTAACTCTGCAATGGACAAAAACTCGAGCGGTGAGTGAATTCTACCTGTGATTGGCCATTGCGTTCAAGAAATCAACAAACATGTCTGTGATTGGCTACATTACTCACCGAAGCGAAAACACGTTGGAAACGTAATCATTTGACGAACGCAAATACAGATACGCACTGGATCTTTTGCCAACTCTTCTTTACTAATAATTTGCTATTATTATGAAGAAAACAGATCCTGCATCAAAAGTTATGGTCAGTTTTTCCCTCTAAAAGCAATCAGTAGCAGAGGCAGCAGGCGGCAGTGGTTTGAGTGAGAAAATTACACGCCATTATCAAGTCCATCTCCCTCGATCCGGAGGGGGGCACAGGGATGTCCAAGGGGTCCATGACTAAGCCCACCCCGATACCCCCTCTGGTGCCGTGCCTGGTTTTGTGTGTTTTTGCCGGCATTCACGCTAAAAAACAATGCTTTTTTATTGTTCTGAGATTCTTAAGGGAACATTCCATTTTATCATTTTATCAACATTAGCAAAAGTTCTGAGGTGGTTTCCTGTTAATGCACTCTGTGATTTCCCTCACTAAGGATAGTTACAGCACTAAATTTAGTTGTCTTGAGAGGTAAAAATAATTAAGATGCCAACTTATTTTAAAAAACACCTTAAAATGTCCCCTATGTAAGTAGCTAACTAGGTTTTGGCACACAGCAATAGTCATCTTGAACTATTCAAAAGCAAGTGAGCCAATGTAGAGGACGGCAATGGTTTCCAAAGTATAGCTGATTAACAATCAGTTTTAACAATATGCCATGCATTCACTGCAATATAAAATATGATAACATAACTGTAGTATTTGTGTTTGTACATGTGTGTGTGTATGCACAAGTACCTTGAAAGAGCTGTGCACAAGGGTCTCATCCAGGTCAATGACCACACAGTTCTTGCCGTAATCATTAATGCTGACCTCAGGCAAGAGGCATTTGGCTGGAGGCTGGAGGAAATACGGCAAACAAGCAGTTCAACAGAGCATAAAGATACATGCTTATCATATCAGCCAGACAGTCTGAGTAATAATCAAAAGCTACGGTCTCTCCTCTAATGGTACACAACATGCACTGGAGATTCCTCTGTTGTTGTTCAATACAAATCCCAAATGATGTACTGGGAACGGGTGCTTTTGGATAACCTTGAAACAATGATCATAGCTCTGTGTTAAAGTGACTGGTTCGGCTTCACTGCCAAGTCATGTTGCCTAAGCACAAGCCGCCGCTATAGATGGTCTGCCAGTAACTGGGAAGAGATGTCCTTTACTAAATCTGACCTGATGGAGGCAGATGGACTTGCCTAAGAGGCAAAACACTCATATACACATATCCGCAGATGCAAGTGAAGTCATACACGGCACATGCATGCATGCATTCATAATATATGTACATTCATGACAGTAATATGCCTAATATTCTTTTTGCATTTCAGAATGAGCGTGAAAGAAAGGCCATGGAAGTCATGGATGATTTATCTGCGCCGGTATGAATCGGAGTCCTCCATGACCATTCACTGGCAATATCAGATTTATAATATTAGCAATTCTAATCAGGTTAAAGTTGAATTAATTATTTATATATTTCATAATTACTCCAGCATGTTCAAGTATATAAATGTGGCATGTCAAATATGGAACAAACAACTCAGTGTGGGACATTAATATTAGTGCAAGTGCTAGTGAAAGTTTAATATTAATATAATGTTCTTAAAGGGGAAGCATACATTTTTTCTGGTATAAGTTAGACAACTATAAGTAATTACCCAAAAAATATTTTTATGTTGTGACCGATAACCAATAAATGGCTGATATTAAAATTCTATAATATTTTAGTATAAATGAATTAAAAACAAAACGCTGAAAACTAAAATCAACCGTTATATGCTTCAAGTGTATTGAGGCATTGCAAAAATAAAAAGTACAGTTTTAAAGAATAAATATTTATTTTGAGATTTTCCAGAGATTACATTTGCATTATTAATCACTAGTGTTTAAACATTAACTTTAAGTGAGCGTTAGATGACGGCAAAGGTCATTTAAAAATTAAAACAATTAAATATAATACTACAATATCCATTAATACTAGTATTAAATTAAATTTACAATATATTTTTTTCGGGGTTTGGTATCATTGAGGGAACATTCAATCCCCACATGGATACACAAACAAGAGCACACACACGGTCAAATGTATGCATGTCCCATGAGTTCATGCAATTACATCATTACAGTAACTCTACGGTTATTGCTTTAACCATAATTGTAGCCTCATGCTGTGTCAATCAATCCTAGCATTCATTTAATGGCTTTCAAATGCTTTACATATTATCACTCGCTTGCGCTATGATTATTTGTTTGCTTTGAGTGAAAAATGACAGCCAGCGGTTTGTGGTTCTCTAAATTCCCAACTTAACCTTTGCCCCAATCCAGACACTTTCAAAAAGCCTTAGAGAGAAGATATTGAGAGTTTGACATCATGCAGTTGACAATTTGAGTTATTATTGTCATCCAGTGAGAGCAGGAGGATCTGGAAGCAGGCAGTGAGACATTCCCAGCTGTCATCTTAGAAAACACCCGAGGTTTGATTACAATTACTGTGAGAATTAAAACTCCTGCCAGCATTTTCTCAGCGTGGATGCTGGGTTTTTTGCTGAGCAGGCAGAGGTAGGTGGACTGTGTCAGGATTTGGGTCTCCCCTATCTCAGGCCCAGCATGAAGGTCTGGCTCAGATCAGCAAACCTCTCTGCACGCTCTTCCTCTAGCAGGTGCAGTGTGGGATGGATTTGACTTTCTGAGGCTGCTGTTGTCCTCGAGTTCAGCTAATTGCTATCAACAATATTATGACAGTAAAACATCATGAAATCGCATTTGAAATGCATTTAAAGGGATAGTTCACCTAAAATGAAAAGTATGCCATAACTTTCTCCCCCTCATGTCCTTCCCAAAAAGTATGACTCTTGTGTGGAATGCAAAGGAAGTTAAATGAAAGTCAATTTGGTCTAATCAGTGTTGTTTAGGACAGTGTGTCCCAACCATTTTTTGGCAGTTTTGATAAGTTAAAAAATCCCACAGCACTATATAAAAACATAACAAAATTGCACAAACATGCAAACAAGCAGAGATCGCTAAACTGTGTGCAGGACTTCATTCTTAATGGAGGCGGGGCCGAGTTATGAGGTTTGACTGACAGTTTGAGGAGCCAATAGAGTTACGAGGTTTGGTCACAACCTCTTTTAAATGCTTTTTATTGGTTAAATATTTGTAAAACCCACATACAGATGTAAAGGATGACCAATCCGCTTGTTAAGTCGTGAGAGTGAGGTCCAAGCCTCCACTCATTTCACTTGAGAATGCTATCGATGGCCGTTTATGAGTGCTATTTATTCATATTAAACATCAAACATTTTAAAAAGTTAAACATTTTAAATACTTACAGTCTACACAACAGTCTCTGTGCTCACAGCATCACAGACATTAATATTTTAATTATTAAGATTTATAAAAGATGAATCACTGTCTGGCCATCTGGAATTTTGGTATGGAGATAAAGGTTATGATAAATGTTTTTTTGCATTATTACACCACGTTGTGTATACATATTAGCACCGTTTGTTGTTTTTCTTGTGGCATGAGATAGAGCATTTGGACCCGGAAGCGCTGCCGTGTGACGTCAGACTTAACATCCGAATAGCAATGCTTTTTATTTAAATTTTTTTAAATGACAAAATATAGATATACAAGGTTTCAGCCTGACAGCGATGAGATATTCGTATTATTTTTGAGAACATTTTTATCATTTTCCAAGGCACACCTGACAACCTGTCGGTTGGGAAACACTGGTTTACGATTCAACTGACTTTCACTGTATGGAAAAAAACACATGAAAAAATCTATAACAGTTTTAGAATGACATAAGTAAATAATGACAAAATAATTTTCCTTTTTAGGTGAACTGTCCCTTTAACTTTACAAATTCTGAATTTTGAGTGAAACGGAAATAATAAATGGCACTTTGGGGATTTGATTTGATATGTTAGGCTATGATATTTTGATATTAATGGTTAATATTTTTCTCAGACTTACTGCTTTGATTTTGTCAACAGAAAAAAACATATCAAAGACAGTTATTATAATTTTCTCCCCCTTAGAATAATGTGCAATTATGTGGACAATAAGACCAGGGACATTTACTGAAAGTACTGATTTTGATCAAAACATTCTGATGAGATCTGAGCTGTGAACGTTTTCTGCAAATAAAAGGAAATGCAGGAAAGGTTTGCACTGCAGGAATGAACGAGCCATTGCAAAATGTTTTGCTATGGACTGTAGGCCAGTGATAGGCTAATGTAAAATGATATTAAAATAAATAAACCAAACAATAGACTTGTAAAGCTTTTTTTGTAATATCTATTCAATGCATTTGTCACAATAACGTAATGTCTTTGAATAATGCTCATGTAATTAATTCAATTAAAATGTTTAATCAATCGACAGCTTATGTTTTAAACCCTTCTGTCATTTACACACAATATGTGGCTGTTTTCCAAGATACTGCTTTTTATTTTTTATGAAATCTAGTAAAGGAGTTAAATGCACCGCAGAAAAAACAAAGCCAGGCAGGTTTTTTCAATAGAGAAAATATAGCATAAGCATGCAGGCAAAAAAAAAAAAAGAAGATAAATACATACACTGGGAATAGGGATGACCTGGACCTGATCACACTGAGAAATAAAACCAGACAGAGAGAACAAAACAGGAAAAAGAGAATCATCAAAAAAAAAGAACATACAACAACAACAAAAAGCGCAACAAACACGACACTGTAAAAGCAAAAAACGCAACAGAGATTACAAACAGTTGTACATTGTTATTACATGACTAAGACACACAGACATGCTGACAAAAATCACAGTGTAATCTTGCTGCCAGGATTCTCGCAGTGAGGGCTGAAAAACACATGGGTTTCATTTAAAGTATCTGTGGGTCTAAAACAGGGCACCACATGTAAAATGGCAGGACATTCCTCAGCAGATCGCGAGTCATTTACAAGCAAACATTCACAGTAACGCGATCTGATTCAGATCCATTTATAGCTGCCTGTACCTGCTTTGGCAGCACACATGAGTGTTTGTGGAGCGCCGTGGCTTAAAGTTTCACCACGGACAGTGAGGTCATTTCACACGGTACACTGCCCAGCGTGTGTGTGTGTGTGTGTGAGAGAGTGTTTGGATATGTGCAAGAGACAAGAAAGAACAAGAAAGAAAGTGAGGGGTAAATACACTTAACAATCGGCACTGAATGAGCTGAAATAATGCTACCCCACAAGTATTTGAAAGTGTACTTTAGTAGTATTGTGCCAGTCTTCTTGGAGAACAAAAGTTTCAGATAAAAGGGGAATAAAGCGAGTATTATTCAGCCATGTCATGTGATCTGAACATGGCGGCCCCCATGAGGTGGTCTGCTCCATGTAAAATAAAATAGAACAGCTTTTTATTATGAGTGTGATTGTGCAAAATAAAGTAATAAAATACATTAAAATAGCCATTAAGGGGCCTAGCACAAAGAAAGCACAACAAGTCAAGTCTTCATGGCTGGGAGCATCAGACCAATGGCAATAATGAGCAATTAAAAGCATATTACGATGATTTTAGGAAAAAAGCCTGAAAAACAAATACAAATACAAATGCTAGTAATGTGATTTATTGGTTTATCACTTTTGACCAATAGGTGGCGCTGTGATGTGGTGTGGTCAGAGTGAGGTGACAATGACATATGCAAAGTTTGGTGTCAATATGCCAAAGCATTGCAGAGATACAGCCTCAAAATCATTTTGGCATCATGCCATCAACTTTGTTGATGTGGTATACGAAAACGGCTTCATATATCAGCACAAAATCCATAACTTTTTTCCGTAAGATCTGAAGATTATACGATTCTAATTTGGTGAAAATCAGTCAAGGAGGAGTAGGAAAAAGTTTTTTTTTTTAAAAGAAAATCAAAATGGCGGACAGGACGTTTGGCTGACTATATGGCAAAATTGGTATGTATGTTTTCGTCATGACCAAAGGAATCTGTTAAGACCAGATCATTACAATAGGCTAGTTAAAGCAAACATTATTAGCATATTTTTAAATTTCATTATAACTTTTTGCCCAAACTTTTTGAGTACTGTCAGGGCATGGTGCCAAAGACAAATACAGAGTTTCGTAACGATACGCCAATGCGGTCGTAAAATATAACATTTTGGGACAAAATTCAAAATGGCCGAGAACGGTTCTGTTATTTGAGAACGGTTAGATGAATCAACTTGAATTCCATAACTTTTTGTCGGCATGGTTTGAAGATGATCTAGTTAAATTTTCGTGAAAATCAGAGCAACGGCATAGGAGGAGTTTGAAAAAATACTTCAAAATGGCGGAAACATTTTAATGACGGAAAATGATGTCATAAGGTGCAATCGAATTGATTGAATTGATCGAATTTGAGACAAGGAATCAAAGGAATCAATTTTGTTTCTAGCCCTTATGGTTCAAAGTTATTAGCATAAACATGAGTGCAAATTTGGACAGTTGGTGGCGCTATAGGGATTAAATTAGAGAGTCCGAATTTGCTATGGTGACAGTACAGAGGGTCCTCTATCTGTGTCCCAAATTTAATAACTTTCCCACAATCAGTTCTATGGCAATAGACTCAAGAGCGGAAGATGGCCCCAAAAAATAAAATATACATATTTTTTTTAAAGGCCCCTTTATTGTAAAAGAACAGCCACACAGGAGTCAAGTGTCAGTACATGATATATTTGTACATCCCTGTGTAAAGTTTTATTTTTTAAAGGATGCTTTTTTAAAGAGATTTATTGGACTTCCTTGTTGTGTTTCCTTCAATATCGATTATGTCTTGGATGTTTCTTGTAAAATTAAAATGAATTATTTATTATTCAAAATGACTTTCCTTTGAGGTGACCTGCTTTGCATAATTGCTTTATTAAACGGAAAACAGCGCAAATAAACAACACTCAGCATGCGCAACACATTCTTAGTGTTTTCCACCTTAAGAGTACAGCAAATGGCAGAAGGGGAGGAAGAGAAAGAAAGAAAAAGAGGGGAAGGAACAAACTGGGCAGCAAGTAATCAATCACACAAGACACACACTTTATTGGAATTATAGAACCAGTTCAGGAATGTGTGTGTGTGTGTGTGTAAGAGAGAGAGATTGTGTGTGTGGAAACTGAAGAATGTGTGTGTGGGGAAGCAGGCCATCATTTCTAGAACTGGATGGTAAACATCACGGCGGGTTCACAGAGTTCGGAACAGCTGGAAAACTTTGCGGTATGGACACGGGAACAGCGTGCACAGAGCCTGCATTCGGGCGCAGCTCGCAAACAAGAAAAAAAAAACCCTCAGCTAAACCGAGAGAAAATGAGCAAAGTTTGCTAATAAACAGCCGTTATTCTGAACTGACACAACATTAGTAATTCAAAACGCTGTAAACTAAACTGTCCAATTTCATGCGTCCAGTGCAGAAGATTTTCACGCCTTTAAAAGTGCTGTTAGAGAAATAAAGGAGGCCTCACCTTCGGAGGGCTGCTGTTCTCCTCGGCAGGTGGAGGGAGGGAGCAGGTCTTGTTGTTGGTGGCTGGTGGTTCCGCATTATAGTCCCGGAAACAGCAGAAGAAGGGACTAAAGATACTTCTGTTCCTGTGTTTCTTTAAACTGCTGTTGGACTGGGAGACTGTGACAGAGAAAAACACACACACCACACGTTGGTCACTGCAATGTACAAACTGTTCAAAACATCTGGGGCTTTACCTTCCCTGCCCTGTAACTTAAAACCCGTCGGCCTCGCATACAGCGCACATTCACGAAGGAGGTCGTAACGACTGAAAAAACAACGGTCCGTTGGAGTTTGCTTATTGGTTACCGTGTAAAGCACACATGACCGAACAAGTGTGCAAACAGCTCCTTTTGTGTATTATGGTACACAGAACGCGTCTCCATGGGCGACTCTGTCACCTTTGCCCCCTGCGCTTGCACGGCTGCTGTTCTGCGATTGCATTCCATGAATACAACTGCACGTCATTGTACACAGCAATATGTCTCAAGTACACTTACACAACCCGCATTAAAAGCTCCCTATTTGGCAAAAAAAAACTACAATAGGAAATTGTAAATGCTGAATGCGTGAGGAATACATGGTTAATACATAAAATCCTTGAGAAAATTGTTCTAGTCTGTTTGTGTGTAACATCAGGCAAATGCTTTATAGTTGCATACAGCCATAGTTGCAAACATATGTATAATGTCAAAGGAAAAAAAAACAAACAAACGAAAAACCCCATCAAAAAGCACCATCCCAAAATAAAGGGAAAACCTTTTAAACCTAAAACAAACCAAAAATAAAAAGAATAATATAAAATAAAACGTGATTTTTAGAAAAGACCAGTTTGCACCATCCCAAAATAAAGGAAGAACCTTTCAAAACCAAACCAAAATAAAATAAATATAGCAAAATCAAACAATGCATTGGAAATAAATAAATAAATGACGTCCTCTCTATTGTAGAAGAACAGTTTTCAACATCCCAAAATGGACCCTTTTCACAGACTGTGATGACACGTTTTAACGGTCATCAATATCGTAAATCCTGCTACGTTTTTTGTATTTTCATTTTTTTAAATGTATGTATATTTATTACACCAATAGTTTGTATTATATTACTTTTGCATCAAATTACAAAAAAACAAGTTATCGTTGTTGTGAGAGTGTTTCTAATACAGCGTCTATGGGAGTGATGGTTAAAATAATGTCTTTCTCTCTTTTCACTGCCGTTATCAATCTCACTCTATTATTTCCCTCTTTTTGAAAGTTGTGAAATCACTATTGTTGCGTTTTGCTTTTGCTATTTGAGCAAATCGGGACACATTCTCTCATTCAAAAGGGTCTATAAAGGGAGAACCTTTCAAAACCAAATCAAAACAAAATAAAAGTAATAAATTGGAATAAAATAAAGAAATAGATCAAATTAAAATAAGTGATGCCCTCTCGATTGTAGAAAAACAATTTGCACCATTCCAAAATAAAGAGAGAACCTTTCAAAACAACTAAACCTAACCTCATCTAACCTTTAACCAAACCAATAAAATAACATACAATAAAAAAATACAATAAAAGTGATTTCCTCTGTATTGTAAAAGAACAGTTTGCACCATCCCAAAATGAAGGGAAAACCTTTCAAAAACAAAACCAAACATAACAATCTAACCTATAACCCCAAAATAAAATAAAAGAATAATAATAAAAAAGTGATTTCCTCTTTATTTTAAAAGAATAGTTTGCATCATCCCAAAATGAAGGGAGAACCTTTCAAAAACAAAAACAAAGAAACCACCTAATCTAACCTGCTATAACCAAAATAAATAAATAAATAAAAACAAAAAAGTGATTTCTTCTCTTTATTGTAAAAACCATCCCAAAATAAAGGAAGAACCTTTCAAAACCAAGACCAAAAAAACTAAACAAACCAAAACAAAAACAAACAAAAACAAACCAAAACAACAAACCAAACCAAACAAAAACAAACAAAAGCAAAACTAACCAAACAAAACAACAAACCAAACCAAACCAAACCAAAAACAAACAAAAGCAAAACTAACCAAACAAAACAACAAACCAAAACAAAACAAAACAACCAAAGAAAACAACCAAAACAAAACAAAACAAAACAAAACAAAACAAAACAAAAAACAAAACCTTTTGAAGTAACCATTTTCCCCATCTCATAATAACATTCTGGTTATGCGCATGTATGTGCATGACATCTTACCCAGCTATCGCAGGAACTACACAAACAGCACTATGAAAAAATACTGAATATTTCGGTAACACTTTACAATAAGGTTTCATTAGTTAACATTAGTTCATGTATTATAACATGAACTAACAATGAACAAAACGTGTTACAGTATTTATGAATCTTTGATAATGTTAGTTAATAAAAAATATAGCTCATTGTTTGTTCATGTTAGTTCCTTGGTGCATTAACTAATGTTAACAAACACAAATACATTTTGATTTTAATAATGTATTAGTAAATGTTGAAATTAATATTAATTTAGATTAGTAAATGCTGTATAAGTCTTGTTCATTCTTAATTCACGTCAACTAAAGTAGTTAACTAATGTTATTGTAAAGTGTTACCAATATTTCCAAAGCCACATCACTTGGTTGCACTTTAGTTAAAAAAGACTGGATGAAAAACTGGCTCTCTTTAGATTATAATGAGGCATGCAGGGCAGGCAGGTATTGCGATTGGTTGCTCTTGACAGCAGCAGAAGTATATGGCAAAACCGAATGGGAGCAAAATAGCATTTGGAAAATATGTATTTTTCTTTTAAATTGAGTAACAATAGGCTCAATCACAGACGATTGAGATGTTGGTCTGGAAGCGTCTGACCTGCTGCGTGTTAAACTGGCCCGGTACAGATTGGGTTTCACGTTATCCAGGTCAGTCATGAGGGCCAAGTGCTCTCGTTGTTGCAGTAATGTCTGTTGTTACTGCACCTTTAAGTGGTAACAATCAACCAATTATACACTTTCATTAAATCAGGAACTAGTACAGAGCAGTAAAAATTTTTGCAGGAAGACATGGATTGTGATTTTCAGAGTCCAGCCAATTATTTGTTCATTTAAGCTGGGCTAAATAGGATAACTTATTCAATTTGCATTTAAAGACACAAATTTGTGGGAGTCTTAAACTTTTTGGCCATTGCTGGTCTTGGCCAGGTTTAGTATATCTTGTTCGAAAGCTTTAAATCTCAGCGTGTGTAACCTCCTTACATAAAGATTTAATAAAAATAAACCCGTGAGCCAAGCGGGTCTCAATCTCATAATGGAAGAAGCTTTAGGGTAATAGCTAACAGCATCTGTCTGATTACTGCTATTGGAAAACACATAAGGTCACAGAGAGCATCAGACCATGAGGAAATCCGCTTCCTGTGGTCCGGTACAGCTTGATGAGGTTGACAAGAACTCAGTCCAGCCCAAGTACATCAGTATTTATGATGATCCCCAAACAACAAGCTTTGGCTGGAGCCACTATTAACCACCTGTATGAGTACAGCGGGTCACTTGCTTATATTTTCAGAAGTGGCTAATCTGCATGTGAAGTCATTGTGATTTAAAAAGGAGATATTATGGAAAACAGGAATTTCCTTGTTTGTTTTTTTAAATATACAGTCATATACAATATACAAAATATCCTTTATTATATGAGAGCCCACATGTACAATATTCAGCATATCTGGGGATGCTGCTCATTTTACAAACCAAGACAAATCATAATAACAGTCAATCATAACAGGTCATTCATATAGCCTATAGAACTAGGGATGCACCGAAATTTAAATTATGGGACAAAAAATAAAATGACTAATCTGTTAATAGGCTTTTTAATTAATTTTAATAATTTTACTGAATCTGAATTTTAATAATAATTATAATAATAATTTGTTACATTTATATAGTGCTTTTCAAGGCACTCAAAGCGCTTTACATATAGAAGGGGGGAATCTCCTCAACCACCACCAATGTGCAGCATCCACCTGGATGATGCGACGGCAGCCATATTGTGCCAGAACGTCCACCACACATCAGCTGATTGGTGGAGAGGAGACAGAGTGATGAAGCCAATTGTATATATATATATATATATATATATATATATATATATATATATATATATATATATATATATATATATATATATATATATATATATATGGGGATGAGTAGGAGGCCATGATGGATTTTAAAAATACAAGCCAATAAAATAACATAACCACACTTTTATTTAAGGTAACACACCAACAATAATATAGGTCCTATTATATTGGACAGAAAATATATTAAAATAATTAAATATCAATATATTCTTTTATTTTAATATATCAATATATATTTTTCTAGTCGACTAGTAGTCGTTCATTTCCGCTATTAGTCGACTAATCACACGTTTATATTTATTTTATTATAATAAAAAAATGGGGTGGGACCAAGCACATAAAGCGTCATATATTTTCGGCGAAAACAGTATTATTATTAACAGTATTAAAATTGGTGCATCCAGAAAAGCCTGTTGATGGAAAATGGATATGTAAAACAAAAGTATGACTGTTTCGGTGGAAGAAACATTTACTAACATTATGAATTAATAGGCCTACATGAATAAATTAAACGAAATACCAAATAAGTGCACAATGTCGACTATGTGCAAGAGATACATAAAAAAGTACACAAATAAATAAAGCGATTTCCACAACTTTTGAGTACACACGTGAGAGAATAGAAACTTAAAATTAGCATTGTAAAAATGAATTATCAGATATTTTCTTTCTTTCTTTAATTTTTTTATTTTATTTTTTTATGTGAAATTACTGATTATTGATTGTAGATCTTGGCAAAGTTTCAGCAAAATTTGAGATATTGTTTAGACAGAACAGGCGACACGTTTGAAAGTATTGCTGTCCTCTTTGTCACACACGCTTTGCAAAAAAAAAAAAAAATAAAAAAAAAAATAATATATTTATATATATATATTTTTTATATATATAAAATAACAGTCATACGAGGAGTGTCTATAAACAGATCGTTATGTAGCTACTTGTGCGAAACTAATTCGAGAGCTTGGGTGGGCGTCACCAAAGACGCTCCGAAGACAGAGACAGAGGCGCTAGACCCTCCGATTTTCTATCCAACTATAATTACCTGACAGTTGAAAAGCTGGGCTCTGAGGCATAACGACCTTCCACACAGAAACGCTACTCAGAGGGGGATTTAATACTGTATTTTAAAACATAATTGCACACTTGAACAAAGTTCTCAAGCTTATTAAAAGGAGTAACTAAGTCTACAGAGGATACACAGTCTGTCATAGAACACATGGTACAGTACAACCTCACATTCCCAAAACACCATTCCTACGCGATCCCTCCCGGGCCTCCATTTTGAGACTATTTTCCCGCCTTGATCGTCAGCCCTGCACGGCAGTCTAATAATATGCAGGCGGGAAGGACACCAGAGGGAGAGATGGAGGGAGGGAGAATGCAGGAGGAGGGCCAGTGTAATGAAGCCTGTGCAGCCCTCTGAACAACCATCCGTCCAACACAAACAGGGTTTTCTCCACACGCACTCATACAAACATACCCATCTAAAAACATATTCTCTGGCTGACCACAGGAATGCGGCTGGAGTCAGTTTGCATGGCGGTAACGTCCCTGCTGCAGCGTGAAGTGCTGCGTATTCTATTCAAATGCAATCATTTGTCTAACTAAGTGGATTAGGTGCGCACGATTAATCCAAATACCGAAATCGCGATATGGCTTAGCGTAATTATCAAATGGCAAAGGCTGCAGTTTAATTAAATGTTTCCGTTCTCAGCATCTCAGAGTGGCTTGGTTGCATATGAATAAAATAAAATATATATTTTTTATTTTATTATTTAATGTATATTGTCTCTTTCTACCAGTGTTATTAGATAGCATTTTATTTATTAATAAAATTAACATTAACTGAACATTTGCTTATTTTATTTTGGCTAAAGTTGCCAAGGCTACATTTATTATTTTACATTTATTTTAACTTTAAAATAACTAAAACTGAGATTATAATTATAATAAAAAAAAACTATAGACATAATTAAAAGGAATAAACTAATAAAATAGTCCAAATCATACAGCAAAATTTCTTTTAAATTTAAAGCGGACATTCTAATCTCACGTGGTAACTTTATTTATTCATTATTTTACATGAGCATTTTCCATCAACAGGCTGTTTTCACATTAGACTTCTATATGTGAATGACCTTTTATAATTGACCTTGTTATGATTTGCAGTATGTTTATGTGGCAACCATCTCCCCAAATGTGTGATGAGTGCTTGTCAACAAAAGAAAAGCATTAGGGGTTGATGGTTATACGTTTGAAAATTAAGAAATTAAGACAACAATAAATATTTGAACTGTAATTTTACATTTGTACTGTAAAATAAAATTATTATTAAATACTAGATGTTTATAATTGAATGTGAAATATTAATAATGTATTGTTTAATATTTTTATTTAGTAATAATAATAATAATAATAATAATAATATTGTATATATAAATATTATTATTATTATTACTACTACTAGTAAATAAACATATTAAACAAGACATTTATTAATATTATATAATATATATATATTAATATATAAATAGTCATTTGGATATCTAATCAGTTTTTGGCCACAAACCTACATTGTAAAATATTGTTGGTTTAACTTAAAAAAGCAAGTAACCTGATTGCCTTAAAATTTAGTTAATTTAAATAATTTTTTTAGTTAAAACAATGAAGAAAATTGGTTTAATAAATAGAAACTTAAAATATTATTTTATCTGAACCACATAAATAAATAAAACACTGTGATAAATAATGAAAATAGCACAATTTAGCTTTAACTGCAATTTAACTGCATTATAACAGATAAAACACACAATTACACATTATGTTTACACAATCTTTTAATACTTTTTGAATAAAGGGTGATGACAATTCTGAAAACTGTTTAATGTATTAAACTCAAAATTTTAATTTCAGTGAACTCAATTTTAAGGCAACCAGGTAACTTACTTTTAAAATATTTTTACAGTGTACAAATGCAACTGCTTATTAATGCTACAAATTATTAAGTTCCTCCAACACTGTGTTCTTTGTTGGTTGAACATAATTTTATTAGAAGTTGTCATTAATGTTGATGTTAATTTTGCAAAGCATTTTTAGAGAGCTGGTTCGGAATTAAACATTTGTGATCAACGATATTGTTTTTTTAAAATATACATAATAATTATACACAGTACACATGTAAACACAAACTTTTATTTTGGAATAATAAAAATAAAAGTTTGTGTTTACATGTACTGTGTATAATTATTATGTATATTTGAATACACACACATACATGTTTATATTTAAAAATATTTACATATATACTCTATATGTATAATTTATATTATATATAAATATTTTATATACATTTTTCTTAAATATATACATGCATGTGTGTGTATTTATATATACAAAAAAAAATATCCTGCAGACTCCAAACGATAGAAAACCAAGACTAAACGGGCCTGACGGTCCTAAAATGCAGATGTTTGATTGACAGCTTTTTGGTAAATCACAATGCACAAAAAAGAAGTGTAAAGGGAATCTCAATATACAAAACAAGAGCTGCAAAGACAAAATTCATACTGCAGTTTAAAGGTTAGCTAATGGAACTCTGGCTGAAGCTTTGTTTTCATCGTGTGCCGACCATTCCCACAGTCTGCGAGTGAGGTAATCCGATGCAGAGCGGTCACATGGGTGTGCACGTTCTCTTTGCTCTCACAGCCGAAAGAGGAACGCAGAGGAAATTCCTGACATTCCTGACAGGAAGAGATAATAACCCTATGACCCAAAGCGTGGAAAACTGCCCATCTGCAAAGAACACAGACCCTCAGCTTCATTACAGGGGTCAGAACTGGCTGTGGTCAGTGTGTTTGTGAGAGAAGAGTGGCGTAAAGAAAATGGGGGAAAGGTTAAATTAGAGAGGGATACAGAAACAGACAGAAGCAATGGTCGGGTTAAGCATCAAACGTTCGCTCAGCTGTTGCTTAAATAATTAAGACGGACAATCCGCTGTGAACAAACAAAAGAAACAAAGCTAATAAACAACAAGTTCACAAATCTGTTTGTAGTCTTGTTCCGACAGCTGATCCGAAAGAGGAAAAATGAGAAAGAGATTAACTGTATATATCCTCTACACCGTATTATCTTACTCAAACAATCCGTGTTGTCTTAGTGAAGCCAATTGCTAAAGTATTCCCTCTGGCTGGTTTCTTACCTAATCAGCCAGATGAGTAGCGAAGATCCATGTCTTACATCATGGGTTTTTAAATGTTTGCATATTGAGTGTGCCGCTCACATTGTCTATCTCAAGTCTGTTATAGGATGATGTAAACCAGAGAACATCACAGAGCCGAGGCAGCCGACTGATGAAGACATAAATGACTGTTGATTGTTCAGTGAACTATTCCTGCCATATCAAGGATGTTTTTCATGTATGTATCCCCTCCATACTATAATTAAACTGGCCTTTGTGAATCTTTAGACTGAATGTGTAATCTAATGTGTGTGTGTGTGTGCGTGGTGTGTGTGAATATATGTGTGCGTGTATATATATATATTAGGGCGGGACTTTACGCGTTAATTAAGATTAATTAATTGCGTGACTTTAACGCGTTAATTAAGATTAATTACGCAAAAATAGATAACAATTTTAACTTATTTTTGCACATGAGCGTTTTTAATGAATGAGTTATCGACGGACCGATTATACTGGAACACCAACTAGCGTTCTTGACTTCTGAACACAACAAACCACAGTGAACATGAACAGAAGCTGGCGAGACTGCTTTGCTTGGCCCGTGGATGGGGAATTTTGTTTTAAAAAGCGAAAGGATGGAAGCGTCGACAAGAGCATGTTTGTGTGGAAGCTATGCAACAAGGAATTTTGTCGAGCCTCAAATATCACCTCAACGCAAACGCTGGACATAAATAAATAAACAAAATTTTGTTGATTAAGCTTATGTATTCAGTCATTATTCAATGGTATACTAAAAATCCATGTGAAAAAATTACTTCTCACTGTTCTCAGGTCAAATATTTATATGCAATTAAAATGCGATTAATTTCGATTAATTAATTACAAAGCCTCTAATTAATTAGATTAATTTTTTTAATCGAGTCCAGCCCTAATATATATATATATATATATATATATATATATATATATATATATATATATATATATATATATATATATATATATATATATATATAAGGATTATTAGGAACACAATTTCTCATTAATGCGATTATGAGACTAATCAACCAATCACATGGCAGTTGCTTCAATGCATTTAGGGGTGTGGTCCTGGTCAAGACAATCTCCTGAACTCCAAACTGAATGTCAGAATGGGAAAGAAATGTGATTTAAGCAATTTTGAGCGTGGCATGGTTGTTGGTGCCAGACGGGCCGCTCTGAGTATTTCACAATCTGCTCAGTTACTGGGATTTTCACGCACAACCATTTCTAGGGTTTACAAAGAATGTTATGAAAAGGGAAAAACATCCAGTATGCGGCAGTCCTGTGGGCGAAAATGCCTTGTTGATGCTAGAGGTCAGAGGAGAATGGGCCGACTGATTCAAGCTGATAGAAGAGCAACTTTGACTGAAATAACCACTCGTTACAACTGAGGTATGCAGCAAAGCATTTTTGAAGCCAAAACACACACAACCTTGAGGCGGATGGGCTACAACAGCAGAAGACCCCACCGGGTACCACTCATCTCCACTACAAATAGGGAAAAGAGGCAACAATTTGCACAAGCTCACCAAAATTGGACAGTTGAAGACTGGAAAAATGTTGCCTGGTCTGATGAGTCTCGATTTCTGTTGAGACATTCAGATGGTAGAGTCAGAATTTGGCGTAAACAGAATGAGAACATGGATCCATCATGCCTTGTTACCACTGTGCAGGCTGGTGGTGGTGGTGTAATGGTGTGGGGGATGTTTTCTTGGCACACTTTAGGGCCCTTAGTGCAAATTGGGCATCGTTTAAATGCCACGGCCTACCAGAGCATTGTTTTTGACCATGTCCATCCCTTTACAGAAAAATACAGAACATATATATTTATTGTATTACTTTGTCTTATATCGCATCACATTGAAAATATATTTTATTTTACCATGGTGCTGTAAGCTAAACTTCAGTGAGAATAGCATTGCAGGAGACACTGCAGTATAGTGTGTGTAAGTTATTTTGATAAGGAAACGATTGCCTCTTACTGTGATGTCAAGTAAGCACTTGTTTGAAGTCGCTCCTGGGCCTTACCATTGATTAGTATCAAAGTGCTTGTTGTTTTGCTTTGGGGATAACTAGCACTTATGGTTGATGGTTTTGTGAGGGCAAAGAGGATTGTAGCATGAATAAACACACAATGTACCAACTCAAAGACATCACCTTGAGGCAGGGAGTTCCTTATACTGAATCTCAGGCTGGACCAGGTGTGCCTTAAAATACAAATATACGAGGTAAGACTTGGTACAGCAGAACTACAATTCAAAGTTCTGCTCCACTGCCTTAAACAACATTTTAACAAGAGCACTAAGCTGAAGGACTAAAAGAAGAATGACCTGTCAGGAAACTATTCAATACAATGCATTGAGTGAGACAAGGACAAAGAGAAATGCTAGTGTTTGAAGTGTGATTATAAGGCTAAGGAGGCACATTTAGACACTCCAACTGTCTTTTATCCAATGTGACAACATGAAAACAATCAAAGAAATGTGTTGACAGATAAATGTTTACAATGGAAGTCTATTGTGGCAAGCAGGGTTGGGCAAACAGCTGTGGAAGCGGAGGGAAGCCGGTGGCACGAGTGTTAATGAGTGTCACCTGCGCGCCACACCGGTCTCGAGTCTCACAGAGGAGCTCTGGAAGGGTAAAAGGAGGAGTGACAACAGTGCTAAAGCCTGGACTTTATGTTGTTTTAGTTTGTTTTGTTATTTGTGATTATTTTGTGATTTACATTGAACTAATTGCCGATTCTAGCCTCCTTCCTCCCTGAACTTTAAGCTTTGTTGCATCGGTGCTGAAACACACGAGGAAAAAGAGCCCTCGATGCTGAGGGGGAACGCAGTACTGAGGACTTTGGGCAGCACAGAGGAGCGGTGACCGCCAGTGGCTGACCAAGGCAGTGGTGCTGGAGCAATGGATACGGGATGGAAACTTACTGCCGAACCAGGTGGTTCAAGGGGGACAGAGGAGACAGAAGAGTCGCCAGCGTTAACCGGAGGCTAGTCCTGCTGCCATCCGCCTGTAGGAGCCGTCTTCGTCCACCAGGGAGCGGAGGAGTACGAAGCCGTCCACAGAGGAGCATCCAGTACCATCGCATGATACTGGGCAAGCAGGGCGGGGCAGAGAGCAATGGGAACAGAGCAAGGCTGGTGGTGCAAGTGTTAATGAGCATTACCTGTGTGCCACACCAGTCTCGACTCCCATGGAGGGGCTCCGGAAGGATAGGAGGAGGAGTGACGACAGGGAAAAGGGGAGGACCAGGCCTGGGACAATAGACCCATTTAGAGCAGACGTCACAGTTATGTCACTTGCCGCAGAATCGGAATGCAAAAAATACGGTCTTCGTTTTTATAGATTCCGTCATTGAAGACGCTCTTTGAAGCTAAACGCAGACGTTTATGTTGCAAGTCATCATTGGACTGATGATACATGCAATAATTAGTCTACTATTAAAGCATGAATTTGATGTAAATAATATTCACATATGCAGTATTCACATATCATATGGGACATACATACATAGCAGTTACAGCCTGAAATAATATTTAAACCTATAACATTTTACATAGATAACTTTTAAACATTTGTAACATTTTTATCTCACAATTCTTGACTCTGTTGCTTGCATTTGCATGTTTATATCTCCCAGTTCGGACTTTATAACTAAAATGTTAGTTTATATCACAATTCTGAGGGGGAAAAGGTCAGAATTATGTGATGTAAACTCACAATTGTGAGGAAAAAAGAGAGAATAATGAGTATATCTCACAATTCTGTTTATCCTTCTAAGAATTATATAAATTATAAACTTGGATTTGCAAGAAAAAAAGTCAGAATTGTGAGATATAAACTCAAAATTAACTTTTTTTTTGTCTTTTATTCCGTGGCTTCCATAGATTGCTACGGCAGAACTAATTTTCTGCGCACAAAAAAACCGCCATTGCTGTCACTTGGAGTGTCGATCAGGTAATTATATCTCTGGCCACTGGATGCTTGGCCATTTCGTTTCATCGCTTAACCAAGGTGCTACGGCAAACGGACCTGTAAGACGTATCCCACTCACTTACATCAATTTCGCTGAATAACAGTGCTTATCGCTGGGTGACAAGCTGTTGTAATATGTGGATAACATTTAGAAAATAATATCTTATCAATATAAAGTATAATCTTTTTAAATCAAACTGCATTGTATACAGTATCCGTGTAATTCTAAGGCGATCAGGTTTTCTGCAGCCATGATGCGCAGCATCCCAGATGTTTACAAACAAATAATTAGCCTATTATGTTGGTGCTTTTGTTTAAGTTTATTGGGCAGTATTCCATGAGGGGATGCTGCTTTACTTTCATTTTGTTGTTTATGTTTATTTTGTTCACTGTTCACTGGTTCCCGCTTCCTTCTTCCCTGAAATTAAACTTTGTTGCATCTATGGAGCAGCATACCCCATATTGGCCCATAGATTTCCATTGTAAGTGGTTTTGTCTGCATGTTTCTGTTGTAATCAAAATGCCATAAAGTCAACTATACATAAAGTTTATGAGGAATAAGGTCATCAGAAAGGCAGTCTATTAGCAAAGTAGTATCTTTTCAGAAGATAGACAAGAACCTATCACATTCACAGTGTCTCAATATCGGTAATGTCTCTTCATCATCACACACACACACACACACACACACACACACACACACACACACACGCACACACACGTCTGGTTCACTATCTTTGTGGGGACTCTCCATAGACATAATGGTTTTTATATCGTACAAACTGTACATTCAATCCCCCTACACTGCCCCTGCCCCTAAACCTACCCATCAAATAAAACATTCTACATTTTTACTTTCTCAAAAAAACTCATCCTGTGTGATTTATTAGCCTTTTGAAAAGTGGGGACCACTGGCTGTCTATCCTTATGGGGACATTTGGTTCCCACAATGTAATATAAACAAGGACACACACACACACACACACACACACACACACACACACACACACACACACACACACACACACACACACACACACACACACACACACACACACACAAAATCTTCTGCCCCTGTCAGGCAAGACAACATTCCTTGGTGTGCATTTCATCTTGATGCTGTGTTGAATAACGCACGTATACAGCGTATGTAACTTAGCAGTGAGCCTCAAAGAGCATCCAAGCATCATCCAACGCAGTACCTTTAGAACTTCATTATTTTCACAATGGCAAGAACATTGCAGGAAAAATTGCACTCAAACCAACTTAGTCGAAGCAGTTATAGGGATGCATAATAATCTGACAAAGAATATAGTACTGTAATGTTTTTCATACATTGAGCCTCTAAAGGGACATGATGGAAAAATATATTTCAATGCTTTTGTGTTCTCTCGCAAAAGTTTTGCGTTCTCTGAGAAACTTTGCGACAATGCAAAGTTTCTCGGGGGAGCGCAAAACATTTGCGAGAGAACACAAAAGCATTGACATATGATTTTTCCTCCCATCTCATATTTTTTTTTCATCACCATGTCCCTAGGGGGTTCATAATCTAAACTGTTATACTATGAAAATGTTTCATTTATTAAAACTAATTCAAATGAACTAATTTCAATATTTAGGTTATAATATTATTACAATTATTTAATTCTATAAATCCTTATGAGATTGTATCTGACATATATGGTGGAAACATGAAAATGGACCGCTTGTACCCACAACAAACTATGAAGTGAATGATCTGATCTTTTCCCCAAACTGCACAGTAGTGACAGTGTCAAGGTGGTATGAATAACTCATCTCTCATGTGAGTTTGCGATGTATCACATTGTTGACGAGACCCTTCCAGACCCCGCGGCCACATTACTGCAGCTGAAGAAACGAAGGATGTGACAGGCGCAGTGGAATTAGCCGCTGAAAATAATAAGAGAGATGCGACTATAGAGCCCTGTTACACAACACGTCCCACGTTGTTTTGGAAAAAGCAGAGGCAGAGCAGATGAGGTGGGAGGGAGAAAAAGACTGAAGATAGCAGATGTAGGACTACTGCACACAATATGTTTCGCGCTCTTCCTGTGCGTCTTACTGATTCTGACATTAGCATCTGATCCAGGCACGGTCTCGCGGGACTGTTGCGAAAAGGGCACACTGGTGACAATGACAGTCTTACAAAGAGACGCGTGTCTGTAAGCTGATTTTTATGCAAATAAAAGTGCTTGGATTGACGGGTGGACTCCCCACGACTGGAATATAGATTGTCGGATCTAAATTTGGTAGGGCGCCCCTGTAATTCAACTCAGAGAATGTCAGTGGTCATTTGCAGGTTACTGAAGTGGTTCCCATCTGCTGAAAGCAGGTAATCATGTCATTCCACACACAAACATTTCCCTACAGCTCCACTGCTCCACTTTATACATCTCTCAGGAGATACGCTCAGCGTTAAATGTAGTTCACCCTTCACACTGAAGACTCAACAGACCCTCTCAGATTTCATACAGAATAGCATTGTTTTACTGACATAGACACACACATGAACTAGACTAAAAATTTTCGGTTATATTTTAAAGAGTCCTTTCACAGAGAAAATGGGAAATTTCTATCAACACTTAAATTGAGCCTGATAATTCAGTCATTACATTTAGGAAAAGCATTAAAACTGTTAGATTAGTGTGAGATGTGCCCTAGTGGGTATAGTGCATATGCTGGTATTTATGAGAAGGCGATCTGAATTTGAATTTGAGGTTTTCTGATGAAAACATTAATGGTCTGCACCATTCAAAACCAGTTGCCACATTGCTAGTGTGTTATGGATGGTCGCTATGCAGCTGCAAAGGCATTCTGAGTGGTTCGAGAACATTGCTATGTGGTTGCTAGGATGTTTCGTGTGGTTGCTGGTCTAGATCAAAAGAAGAAAATCTGAGTGGGATTGAACATATAAAACCTGTTGCCAGGTTGCTAATTTGTTGAGGATGGTTGCCATGGTGTTGCTATGCAGTTGCTAAGATATCCTGATTGCCTTTTAACATGTTGCTATGTGGTTGCTAGGATGTTCTGTGTGGTTGCTTGCTGGTCCAGATCAAAAGAAGAAAATTTGAGTGGGATTAACCATATAAAATCCTGTTATGAGGTTGCTAATTTGTTGAAGATGGTTGCCAGGGTGTTGCTATGCAGTTGCTAAAGTATTCTGATTGCCTTTTAACATGTTACTACGTGGTTGCTAGGATGTTGCTTATTCCCCCAAATCAAAAGAAGAAAATTTGAGTGGGCTTGACCATACAAAACCTGACTCCACTTTGCTAGTGTTGTGGATTGTTGCCAAGGTGCTGCTATGCAGTTGCTACTACACTCACCTAAAGGATTATTAGGAACACCATACTAATACTGACCCCCTTTTGCCTTCAGAACTGCCTTAATTCTACGTGGCATTGATTCAACAAGGCGCTGAAAGCATTCTTTAGAAATGTCGGCCCATATTGATAGGATAGCATCTTGCAGTTGATGGAGATTTGTGGGATGCACATCCAGGGCACGAAGCTCCCGTTCCACCACATTTTGAAATGATTCGAGCTTTGTGACATGGTGCATTATCCTGCTGGAAGTAGCCATCAGAGGATGGGTACATGGTGGTCAAAGTACCAATGCTCAGGTAGGCCGTGGCATTTAAACGATCCCCAATTGGCACTAAGGGGCCTAAAGTGTGCCAAAAAAACATCCCCCACACCATTACACCACCACCACCAGCCTGCACAGTGGTAACAAGGCATGATGGATCCATGTTCTCATTCTGTTTACGCCAAATTCTGACTCTACCATCTGAATGTCTCAACAGAAATCGAGACTCATCAGACCAGGCAACATTTTTCCAGTCTTCAACTGTCCAATTTTGGTGAGCTTGTGCAAATTGTTGCCTCTTTTTCCTATTTGTAGTGGAGATGAGTGGTACCCGGTGGGGTCTTCTGCTGTTGTAGCCCATCCGCCTCAAGGTTGTGCGTGTTGTGGCTTCACAAATACTTTGCTGCATACCTCAGTTGTAACGAGTGGTTATTTGAGTTTCTATCAGCTTGAATCAGTCGGCCCTTTCTCCTCTGACCTCTAGCATCAACAAGGCATTTTCGCCCACAGGACTGCCGCATACTGGATGTTTTTCCCTTTTCACACCATTCTTTGTAAACCCTAGAAATGGTTGTGCGTGAAAATCCCAGTAAATGAGCAGATTGTGAAATACTCAGACCGGCCCGTCTGGCACTAACAACCATGCCACGCTCAAAATTGCTTAAATCACATTTCTTTCCCATTCTGACATTCGTTTTTTGAGTTCAGGAGATTGTCTTGACCAGGACCACACCCCTAAATGCATTGAAGCAACTGCCATGTGATTGGTTGATTAGATAATTGCATAATAATCCTTTAGGTGAGTGTATGTGTATGTGTATGTGTGGTTGCTAGGATGTTCTGGGTTGTTGCATTTTGCCCCAAATCAAAAGAAGAAAATGTGAGAGGGGGGATCGACCACAGAAAACCTTCGGCCACTTTGATACTGTGTTGTGGATTGTTGCAAAGGTGTTGCTATGCAGTTGCTATGGTATTCTGGGTATTTTTAAGCATGTGCTATGTTATTAGGAGGTTTTGGGTAGAAGCTTACTGGTCCAAATAAAAATAACCAAATTATCACATCTCTATGATATTCTGGTCTCTTGAAATGTCTTTTCGGGAATGTACTGTATGTCTAAAGGATTCTTGTCCATTTAAATCACCCACCAGGAAAAAAAGGTCAGATCGGTTATAAAAATAATAGCACACCTCTCTTCAACAATCCAAACGATTTGAGGTAACATTCATGTCTGTAGCACAAAGGTGTGGAAAGGACCATACACCAAAGTTCTAAGCTCTAACTTTAGAAGTATGAGCTATAATAATATTGACGCTTGCCTTGGCAAGCATCTATAAAAACAGTAGATTGGAGTGTAGGAGGCTCCGTGTCTATAAGTACTTTAACCATTCACCACAGATATGCCAGTTTAAAGTGATCTGATTCAAAAGGCAGCAGTACTTGAAATGGCATCAACATCATCAGAGCATGTTTTGGTCATGTCCCAGCCTGCCTCAATGTTGTTCCTTTTTGACAATCTTCTGTTCCAAGCCACTATTACCCCTTAGCTAATGGAGTGAACTTGAGCCATTATACCAAGACACATTCACAGAGAGAACCACTCTGAGCCCAGGGGACCGCTGACTGCCCACAGAGCTAAGGTCGGCAGGTCTAATATTAAGACTCTCTCCACTGGAGGAAACGGCTGTTTCTGCTATACTGTGAGAACAACAGGGTACAATATCTGAACATATTTACATTAAAATATAATGGAAGTTCATCCTGTTAAAATGGGTTTGGATAAGTCAATATGTGTACATAAAAGAAAATTGTAAGGCCCTATGAAATCCATCTTATTTCCCCAAATTCCATTCTTTTTCCATTTTATTTTTTTCTTTATTTCATTGCAAAAAAGCATGTCTAAATCAATTAAATCATGAAACTTGCAATTTATCAAAAGTTTATTGAATAATTAAATGAAAAAAAAAAGCATTTCTAATCAGCTAAATTCATAAATCATGAAAATAACCGGCTCTATAAATGTAAAATTTTTCTGGATTTATGATATAATAATAAAAAAAATCAAAACAGTGGTACTCAAATAAAGCATAAAAATCAACTATTTAAATTTGTTTTAAAATAAAAATAAAATACCAAAAAAAAAAGATGCACAACAGATGTTTACTATTACAATCAAAACATGGAACAAAAAGAAACTTCATTATATCTGTATAATTATTCAAATAAAAAAAATAATAAATGTGTCATTTGTATTTGTTTTTACTTGTTATGAAAAATACATTCTAATAAAATAAAAATTATCTTTTGATAAATAAACTGTCAACAACTACAATAAAATAAAAATTAAACATATTAAAATATATAAAAATAAATACTAAATACAATTAGATACAAATATTAATAATATTATTTTGCTTTTTGGGGTAAATATATGTGTGTATGTGTGTGTGTGTGTGTGTGTGTGTGTGTGTGTGTGTGTGTGTGTGTGTGTGTGTGTGTGTGTGAAAATAAAGTATAATTTCTGGCACTGAATGCCTTGTACTATTGAATGATGATTAGCATTCAGTCCAAAACCAACAAGAAACAAAGCTCAAACGGAGAACAAGAGAGCTGCTGCATAAATAACACAACAAGCACAAACATATGCTGGAACACAAACAAATTACTCTCAAAGTCTACAGAGGTGCTAAATACAGAAAGCCTAAGACCGAGAAAGACATAGTAATTCACACATTCACACTAAGATAACATATACTAACACATTAACACACACCCAGCACCATCAAATGAAGAACTCAGGAGGGTGCCAGTGAGTATCATTACACAAGCGGAAGCGAAGCCCACCCACTCTATCTGACCCTGATGGCTTCTGCCTGGTCTGACCGCCAAGAGCTTTCCATCTCCTCAGCTTTCTTTCAACACCTTCAACAGCCTTCCAGAAGCCACAAATCCACAGAGCTCTCAGTGATGAAGTCTCCAGAGATGACATTAACAATTAAAGAGAGGAAGAGTGTCTTAGGAAGAGAATAAATAAATTTGAGGCTTCTGATGGCAGGTCTGATTTTTGGTGAGGACCATTTCTCACAAACTTCTGAATCTCAACAGAAAAGACTTTCTCCAAGCCTCCAAGTGAAAGCTTTATTTATATAGCGCTTTAAACAATGTAACTGAAGCTATAAACAGGAAAATAACAGAATCAGTGATGCAAACATAATCAGATTTGTGGATTTACATTGTACAAATATTTCCGGTTAAAGACCAAGATACGTCTTTTCCATTTGGTGGAAATGGAAGAGTTTTAGTCTGTCCAGCTGATTTTAAACATGAGTTATCATTTAGCCAGTAGTAGATGACTGGCTTATCAATGACTACTTTTTAACAAGAAGCATGATCATCATGCTAGATGAAAAGTTAAAACTATAGAACGCAATGTTTTGGTATTTCTGCAGGAATTAGGGTAAGTGGTGCAGGTATGATGTCACTTTGTAGGCCAACCGGCAGTTAGCATCGCACTGGTTCCCTCAAAAACAAAAAACAATATGATTTTCCCATAGGCCTTTGGATTATTGCAAAAACAAGCTCTGTGACCAACAAAAGTTTATGATAATTACACGTTTTGTCCATCAAGATAATTATCACAGATGAACACAACTTTTATTATTTTGGAGCCTAAATGCAGTCACCAGAAGTAAAAGGCTAAACGTAGGCTATAAACAGACTAAACCATGGTCGCTCGACTTCATCGTGACCATCAGCTCGACAACTCTTTCAGTTTTTATCTTAAAACATTTTCCCAGAACGTTTGAGTTAGACTAGTTTATAAAAGCACAATTATGAGCATAATGAGGCTGTAAAGGCGGACTGAGTTTACCTTTTCGGCATGATGACGTTTAATATCTTTGTTAGCCTCTGTAGTCCTCTTGTAAGCAACCGCCTTTTTCAAGACATGTAACAGCTTCAAAAAAAAAAAAATCACGAATGGGGTAAACTGATGTACTTTATGTTTTAGAATAAAACGTGATAGTGTCTTGAGCTTGTGTTCAGCACAGACCTTATTTCAGCCATTTAAACAAAATCCCATTCAAAAATCTCATTTATTCTAGGACTAGGGAACCGGAAGTGCTAAAATGCTAACTCATATATATGCTAATGCACTCTTTTGTGTATAAACTATAAATTAGGAAATCAAACATCCTTTTGCTACGGAGCAAGGTGACAAGGTGCAAAAGGACAGTGTTGGTTCTCGTCCTTGTTGAAATATGTTTCTAGGAGGTGCCAGGCAGCTTCTAATTGGAAGACGGCAGGTGTGGTGTGGGGATAAGCATCTATGCTCAGACTGATCTAATCTGACTAAGGTAAACGGCTCATCCAATGATACCTGACAAAGTTAAGACTTATTAGAGCAAAGCTGATCAGTTCAGCGGCAACGCAACACCAAAGCATAAAGCAGTACAGTGAATTTGATTGAATTCAATCCCATCCCAAGCGGGCATGTAGCTGTAGCCTCAGGATAGCCTGGGAGACTCTTCCTTTTGAACTCTATTAGCACATCATGTTCCAATATGCTATTTATAGAGAGCAAAGCATGATGGGGGAAGCCAGAGGCATCTTTATAATGTCTCCTCAATGATGTGGGCATCACACTGTCAAATATGTCCCCCGTCTAAATTAATCATTTCTGTATGAATGCGTGGCCCTGGCTTTAAAGAAGAGGAATTTAAGATATACAATTTCTGACAAAGACTATAATAATGCATAATTAAATCAAGCTATTATATATAATAATTAAATCTGAATATATACATATACCATTCAAACTTTTGTGGTCAGCAATTAATTATTCAGAAAAGACAAATTAAAGTGATCAAAAGCGACTAAAGAGTAAAAACTTTTACATTACAAAAGATTTCTATTTCAAATGCTGTTCTTTTGATTATTATATTTATCTCAAAGAATGCTGAAATAAAATGTGTCAGTTTGCAAAAAAATATTAAGCAGCACAACTATTTTCAACATTGATAATAATAAGAAATGCATCAGCAAATCGTCATATTAGAATGTGTTCTGAAGGATCATGTGACACTGAAGACTGGAGTAATGATGCGGAAAATTTAACTTTGCCATCACAGGAATAAATTACATTTTAAAATACCCTTTTTTTTACATTTAAATGACCTTTGCCATTACGTAACACTTAAAAGCAATAATAAATGAAATACTGTTAAATGTAATCTTTAGCCAATCTCAAAATGAGTATGCATTTTTCATACTATACATGATAATGATGTGATGCCTAAATTCTCTTGTAGCATTTAAAATGAGTATTGTTTTGTTTTTGTGTTTTAGTTTACATTTATATGCACAAAATAGTATAATTTTAACATGGATGCATCCATATATCTGACAAAATAAACTAGTTGTCCTCATCACAGTCCGTTATGACCAATTGCTAGGTTTGCACCATCTCTCCCTCACATTGTGAAGCCAGCATAAAACTAATAATCCATAATGTAACGAGCTTCATGAAGTAAACCAAACAGACTGGACGCCAACCAGAGATGGATGATACAGGGATTGTTTTTACAGTTGGTTGGATAATAGTGTTTCATGCTGATTGTATGATGTCATTATGTGCTTCCTGACATTAGCTGGCCAATTCTCCATGAGTTTTTGTGGACTGACAAAACAAGGCACATTGCCTTACAAACAAACATAATGTGTACTCTAATCAACCAGAATTATGAGTGCATATTTGTAATTTGCTGCACACTCAAGAGACCAAAAAAGGCCTCAAGACTGTACGCCCGACCACATTCGGTATGCAAGGCTAAGATTACAACAAGAATGCAAAATGAGAGAGTATTCCCAAATAAAGTGGCAAGGAGACCACCTAACCTTGACTGACCATTTCTCTTAGAGACTTAAAGGCAAAAAGCTTTTAACAAGCCCTAAAAGCCTCCATGACCTCATCCGTCACATGAATCTACAACTGATTCACTTTATCACCTGTGACGGCGTATGTCCCGAAACCCCCAGCAATAAGATTCCAATGCCAACTTCATTAAACTCTATACATTATGCATAAAGGTGCAGTCTATAAGCACCAACACCAGTGCCGCACTTAAAACACATGCATTTGTCAGATGCTTCTTTGCTTACAATGAAACCGATAGGTTTCTGAAAATAGCCCCATCTGGCTTTGAAATATTCAGCAAGTGTGACCGACATCCAAGGCCACTGGGCTAGGGAAGTTCTTCACCAAATGAGGGGGCCGGTGTGCAAAGCTTAATTTTGGAAAGGGAAGGTTGTGTTTCTGCATGACAAACCTTGAAAGCTATAAGCTTCATTATACTTTTTAGATGTAGCTAAGAGACAGTGGCAGTCTTTAAATCTCACATGAAAGCTCTGAATATCAAAAGCAGCAACGGCGATGGGAATTCCTGGCCATGCTATAAGGTGTAGGGGTGTAAAGATACACTGTTATATTGAGATGATGATATGTGACGATATGTATCGTTGTTGTAAACAATATGATTCACAAATCACAATATAGTGTTAGTTTTATTCAAGGCTCAGTTTACTGTATTTATAAGGTATAATTCACCCAAAAATCTGTCATCATTTACTCACCCTCACGCCATTTCAAACCGTTCTTCCAAACACAAATTGAGATATTTTTTTATTTAAACTTGAGAGATTTCAGTCCTTCCATTTAAAGTCCATTCCTCTAAAGCAGTGGTCGCCAACCCGTCCCGATCTTTATCACTGTCCCGGTAGCTCCCGATAAACAACATGTAACAAGTAGAATTAGGTACTGCACCTTTAAGGCAGAACGCACACACTTTCACTCGCTGATGAGTGGGCAGTCGGTGGATGCGCGAGCTGTATGAACATCGCATGCGTGTAATTTTTCTGTTGCTCTATGCACTGTTTATTTTCTGTTCAGTAACGCCGTCTGTAGTGGAGTGTTTTGCAAACTGCCCCATGTGTGCGTCGGATGGACACTGATAATAACCCGCTGTGAAATATCAGATACGTTTTGCTTACACTTGGCTACAACCATTCAGGCCAGCTATCCGGTCTCTATGTGTAAAGCATTACAAACACTTTAACAAGGCTCGACATCGCTCCATATACTCCCAAAATGTATTCTCTGCAACCTCAAAATTTGCACAGCACAAATTGACCGATGTTATATAGTTATGACAGCGCTACTGCATGAGCATGGGTATCTCTTCAGAAAACTGACGCAAATGAAAGAAAAAGTTGCAGATGCTCAATACACAATTATCATCTTTAAAGTCAGTGCTTATGCCACTCTCTCCTATTGCAGTCCTTGATTTTGAAATGAGCAGTTGATCAATAAAATGCAGCTCATATTTGTTGATTTCGGTTATGTGAACTTAAAAATTCGTAGCTTGGGAATTGAAGATCGGATTTATATCCGTTTTGCCGAGACACGTGACTCAGTGTAAATGGAATCGTGATAATGATAAATCAGATAGATATCTTATCTGTAAAAACACATGAAGTGGACCATGCAGGTAAAAATAGGCCCAGCAAGAGAACTGTTGGGTATGCTTGAAATATAGGAAAAAATGTATAAATATTGAATCGGGGAGGGGGGGTTACATGGAATGTATCTCTGAACGAAACTGACTGTCTTCAGAATAGTTTCGCTGGCATTTTTACAGTTATACCCAAAGAAACACCTTTCCCCCCCCCCCATAAGCACCACCTACTGTCAGAGAGTGAATTAGCATTTTTATTTAGTCCATCTGTTTTTGTTTTGTGCAGGTGTGTATTATGTAACAATTTCACAAAGCTAAAGTCAGACCCTTCTGTATTTGCGCAATGTAATTTAAATAAAAAACAACTGCTCATGCTACATATGTCTATCTTTGTTTGGATCGTGATTAAAATGCAGTGGTTGCCTCGCATTTCAAATAGCTAATTTTTAAGGCAAGTTTGGCCAGTTATAGAGCAAATAAACAAGAATAATTTGCTTAAACAAAGAAAAAAAAATCGACAGATGGTGTTGAAAAAACTCTGAATCGGTCATGAAAAATCTGTAGGTAGATCTTGCCTTTCATCAAGGCTGAGGTCAGGGATCTTTGGCTTGAAAAGGTTGGTGACCACTGCTCTAAAACAGATACAATAAATGTTACAAAAGCATAATCATAAAAATATACAATCGAGTGTTCTAGATTGTAGAAGTATGTGGGATTTGAGGTTTTAAAAACAGAAATGTGAAGCTTACAGAGTACTATACAATTATTCTGTTAAAACTTCTATTATTTGAATAGTAAAGTTGTTAGGGTAGTTCTTAGGGTTTTTTGGGTAGTGTAAAGTAGTAACATTTGATATAATTTTACACAGGAAAGCAATTTGTAACACTAAAATAATGTTAACATCTCATGGCTAAATTGAAACAGTGAGAATTATGAATGAAAATTCACCATATATTTACTTTTTTATTTTGGGGGTCGTACGCAATTAATAACCTTTTTTTCCTGTTAAATTTCACTTAAATGTACAACATAGTAAGGAAGATATTATCTACTTCCATTTCATCACAACTTTTAATAATTACAAACTTACCCCATTCACAAAATAATGTCCACTTTTTGAAGAAAAGTCTAAATTATTTTGTGCTGTTGATTAATCTATTGCTGCGTGATCTCATGGAAATACGTGAATATTTTTACGTTAAGTGTGATTCTACTACACGTACATTTACTTACGTTTTCACACACAATAAAGCGTACAATACTGACTTATTAACAGCACTAAAATGTACAATATTGACGTATTGACAGCACTAAAATGTAAATTATCTACATATCCAAGTGTGAGCGTGTTACCAGCCACGGCTCCCATGCATTAATATCAAAATCGTGGCATTAATATTGTTTATTTTATATCCAATAGTCACATCAATACATGTTTTCAGTCACATTTATTAAATGCATTTTACTACGTTAATCTACCTAATATAAAATAACAGAAATATAAAATACCATTTTGCTCTGTTCGTGACTTCTGCTACAAACTAATTTCAGAAGACTAGATAATGTTAAAAGAAGACTGCATTTTAAAACCATTAAGATGACTAACATTCTTGTCAACCATTTTGTAGTATTTAGCTTGTTGTTTGCCGTGAGACAAAGAGGCGTTTTCTCCTATTCAGCAACTGGCGATCACAAGATAACGTTACACTAAAACACAACATCAATTCACAAAACACAACACTTTATTTGTTCGCTGTAAATTAATCCAAATCGTTTAAATCCATATGTTTAGAAACAAATCCAAATTGAGCCCTTAATCCAGTGATCTTCATCTCCATTAGCCTTCCATTAGTCTTCATCTCCTCTCAGTAGTGCAACCGAAAACATCAAATCTCGCGCTCGTCATGAATTCAAATTCAAAAAACGCGCCCTCATGAAGCGTTACGACATGATTTACGGCAGTGGCATCGATCGCTCATTGGCTCTCGCCTGCCGTCACAGATTTTGACATGCCGTATTTCAGTCGATTTGTATTTGAAATGGGAAACGCAACTTCACGGAGAGAAGCCGGATTAATATTTTCATTGCTCTGTACCTCATACAAAACTATTATATACCACCAGAGAGGACTACGCCTGCAACACATCATCATTTGAACTACTTTTGGTACCGCTTTTGACATTTTTGCAATAAATAAATTATTGTGATTACACTGGTCTGTCTGTTATGCTTCAATTTATAACAGTAACGTTACGTTGTTTTAATAAATGCTAATGGGTAGGTTTAGGGGTAGGTGTAGGATTAGCCGTTCAAAATATTTGTTTAATGCTATATTGTTACCAAAATCGTCATTTTCCAACGTTTTACCTTTTATTAGTGTTAGTGTTATTATTTATTAGTGTTAAGGGATCTTGCATTAATCAATAAAATGGTCAAAGGGAAATTATATAGATATCTTTGATATAACAAAAAAAAAAATGTTTTTACCAGTATAAAGTTTTGTATTCTTAAAAAAGCAGTACAGTACATTTTAAATATTTTACGTTTTTAGCTGTAAAATGTAATAATACAACGTTTAAATGTTGCAAAATCGTCTATGTTCTACATTTTAGCACTTCTCCAAGCGTGCTAAGGCGTGCGTTTTGTCTCTTTGAAAGTAACGTATTAATACCTACGTATTAACGATGAGACCAGGCTGATTAATCTTAAGATGTATTGAACCTGGAAAGTTTCTTTAAAGGGCATTATTAAGCATCAATTACCTTAACTCTGTTCAAATAATTACTATGATGTTAAAGGAATGGATCACCCCAAAATGAAAATTCTGTCATCATTCTCACCCTCAAGTTGTTCCAAACCTGTATGAGTTTCTTTCTTCTGCTGAACAAAGATATTTTAAACCAAATAGTTGATTGTCCCCATTCACTTCCATGTTTTTTTATACTATGGAAGACAATGAGGCCCATTAATCAAAATATCCTCTTTTGTGTTCAACAGAGTAATGAAATTCATACAGGTTTGGAAGGGTGAGTAAACGATGACAGAATTTTAATTTTGGGTGAACTATCTCTTTAATAATGTTGCCATAGGGGTCCATTCACTCCAATAAGAGGTGACAGCTATAGCTTGATTTGTGAGTGTGTGCTTTCCTGCACATGGCCGTGCATAAATTAAGATTAATTTAGGACACCTGCTTTACCACTTCATCGCAAAAGCGGAATATGCCTGGATGACAAACAGAGCATTGCACTTATTCTCTGGAGCCGAGCATAAGAGGCCAGAATTTATACTGCGAGATGATACCACATCTCTGAATCTAATATACAGAACTCAAGCTTAGCGGGCATCCCGTCTCATCCTAAATCAAAGAGTATGTTAAACTGATACTGATATCAAGACATGAGGGATTCCTCTGTCATGCGATCCTCCCTGGCAAGCCTCTCATATTGGAGGTATCCTCAGCCAACTGATCCAACTTCATGGCAGGGGAGCGGTGAGAGGGCGCTTTACGTCCCAAAACCAGACGCCATCCTTCTGCTCCTCTCTCGTCTAGTAAGCCCCCCAACATGTGGACTACCATCTGTTTGTGCTCTAAGTGACTGTAAAATGTTTATGTTGTGTTGTTATTCTCAGAAAAGCAGCCGGAAGCCACATGAAAATAATTTACGAGATTTATTTACTTGCATTCATTCGTTTGGCCTAATCTCGTAACTTCATCTCACATTAGTACGTGTTGTGTTGACTTAAGCAGGCACAAGACTTCCATGGGGCTAAACGCTCTCTTGAGAACTAGTTAAATGAAGAAGCCATTATAAAAAGCCACTGATAACTGTATAAGTAGGAGTCGGTTTCCCTCACGCTTCATGGAAGTGCTATGGAATTGAATTACCGCTGTTTCAATCAACTAACACACCGGGAAAAACTAGAGGTTTAACCGCATTGGGCTTCAGATGGTGACTCACTCGAACTCAAAATGTGTCAAGAGCACTTGGGAAAAGTGCCAGGATGGAGGAGATATTGATTTGCTGGGCAAACTCACTAATCTTTATTGAGTAAAATAAATCTTAATTTAGAAGCACTGCAAAATCCAAAGAGAAAAGACAATAACATGAAAAAGGGACCAACATTTCTGAAAAACAAACATGCTGCACTGTAACCCCAATACTTCCACTATACAGACATCAGAAATCCACCTCTCACACTGAAATTACATGAAATGTTTAGTGGCAGTTCAACTGATTCTTTC
Source organism: Gobiocypris rarus (assembly GCA_023029165.1). Classification (NCBI taxonomy): domain Eukaryota; kingdom Metazoa; phylum Chordata; class Actinopteri; order Cypriniformes; family Gobionidae; genus Gobiocypris; species Gobiocypris rarus. The sequence continues at coordinate 14,474,319 of CM040924.1, read as the reverse complement.
ATCCACAGTTATTGCTTTCAAGAGAGAAAACCATCAACAGTTCTGAGCAGTACAACAATGCACGATTATCAAAATTGATATTGAAGAAATTGATACAAAAACAAAACAGGGATCTGGTTGGCAGTGTTTTGTTTTCAGGTTCAGTGGCATTAAATAATTTGATCCGCTTACTGAGGCTCTAGTCTAGCACAAGCTTCAAGATTGATGCATAGGAAAATAACTGTGAGCGAGTACAGTGCATCCATGTTAAACACATTATCGCTTACGAACAGAAGGCAGCAGACTGGAAACACTTGTTTTGAGATTCTCAGTCAGGAGCTGGAAACCATACACTACAAAAAAACAATTCTGATTCTGTATTTTAGTCTTGATTTCCTTTCCATTTTTTTATTAATAACTAATATATATATAATTAACAACAATAACGACAATTAAATACAACACTTCATTAAAATAAAACATAATTGTTATAAAATATTATTTAATTTAAAAAAAAATAATAATTAGTCTTTATAATCTAGTGGATTAAATTTTAAGAGCATCAACAGTAAAGCTGCAGTGATTCCGCTGTCAAAACAAAAACATCCAACATCCAGTCAAATAAGCAGCCGCCAATCGCCTTACCTTTTTCTTGACAAGAAGAAAGGATCTCTTCCTCCTTTGGATTTGCTACCTGGGTAATGATGGACGTGTTGTCCATGGAAACGGGATTTTATTCCTCCTCAGTCACTTATGTTTTGATAATTTTCAGCTAGCCTGATGCTAGCGAGCTAGCGGAGTGAGTCCCGATGGCAGACGCACCATACACCGCACACACAATCTTACACCACCGCATCCAAATAAACATACAACACACACTTCATGATCATACGGCGATCAATTCAAGACGAGATACTCCTGTCAGATGACGGCAATCGGCGACATTTCAGCCCTTTTGTGAAATGATGTCTATGGAGATCAGTGACAGAGTGTGTAATAACAAAGAGTCTGAATCTGCAGCCGCTCTTTCTCTCTCCTTCTGTGTGTGTGTTAGTGTGTGTACGCGCGCACACACACATGATATGACCGTGTGAAACGACCCTTTAGAGAAATGTACCATGGTAACAGTAGTTACAACAGTTACTTTTACTTGATATCAGCCACACTGTCAAAAAAGGGGGGAAACGAGAAATAAAACACAAAAGTTTGTGTACACTAATAGCAAGGAAACCAAACAAGAATCTCATTATTGTTTTTGCTTGTTGCATATCTTACAAAAGACCAATAGGGTGTACATCTAATTTTGAACCCAAATCAATGTCATGACTCCAGTACAGATGTTTAAACTGGATAAATTGCATTTTATACACGTTGTTGTTTTCAGGTGTATTTCTGACTGGCTTTTGTTAAGGTTATGTTCAAATAGCAGCATGAATATTTATAGAATAGCCTATTTATATTTATTAACAAAGAAGTGTGATGGCAAGACAAAAAAAATCTGTCTGTATAGGCACACGCATATAACCTACGGTAATCTGTATCACAGGTCAAGCTACATTTATTACCTTTTTTTTTTCTTTCTTTATAAAATATGTAGCCTATGAGTATTCAGCTAGCCTACAGCATTTTTAAAACTAGTTTGTTTGCTATTATTTTAGACATATTATTCCACATGTCAAACCTCTTTCAGACATAATAACCAGGAAACCATAAACTATGAAACATCAGATTTAAAGGATCTAAAAAAGTGATGCAGAAAACTATAAATTCTTTACATAAAGCACAAGAATCTGTGGTTTAAAAGGGAAGTGATTTTGCTGAGACACTAAGAGAAATTGCAGTGATTTCAGAAATGCTTTAATGACAGGGCGAGAGGTGGGAGGGTTACTGAATATTTTATGAAGGTGGGTGTTTGATCTTAATGTTTAATAAGGCCGTCTGTGTGATGCAACCTTTACTTCAGCTAGTTTTGCAGCCTACTTATACTTTATTACATTTTTGTATTAATAAGTTTTTAATATTAATAATTTAAAAATATTATAAACAATGTAGCTAAATAAACAAATAATGTCAATGGGCCATTAAAACATATAATGTTTAGTGCTTGTTGAGTTGCTAAATTAATTTGGAATCAAACGAATCAAACTTGTTCTATTTAACTCATAAGAAAACATACAAAAATAGGCTACTGGAGAATATTCTAAAATTCGAAGTCTATATAACTAATGGATGACGTTTATATAAATATATGCACACTATAGCAAGTGTTTGCTTTGTGGCAAATGGCTTTAGAAATAAATAAATTACTATTTATTGTTATTACACAGTTGTTCCAATTGAGTCGCTATTTAAACGTGTGCCTATACTGACATCTTGTGACCGAACAGTAAATTGTTTCCTGAGTAAGTCGTTTCAGATTGAGTTTAACTCCTGGAGTCCTGTGATTGGCTGAACTGAAGTCAGTTTCATTCATTTTGCCAGTGTGACAAATTAAAAATATCTTAAAACAAGTGTTTGTTTATATATTATATTATATTATTCCCTTTAATATTATTGTATTATTTGTATACATACAATATATAAATTGCATTATATCATCATATTTATGAGTAAATTCTCTTCTCTAATTATATCCTGCAAAGAGTCTTCCTGGGGTGTGGGTGTTGTTGTACTGATGAATATTGTTGTTGTTAGGCTAGGGGTAATCTACGCTTGGCCAAAAATGGAGAAATGACACTTGCCATTAATGCATAATGTGCGTATAATGGGCATGTAAAAGACAATGTGACATTTTTTTCAAAAATTGAATTTGTGGAGAAACTGAACAGCAGTAGAGTTACGAGAAGTAATACATACCATGATTGTAAAATTCCATACTGCAGGACTAGTTTTGGTCAGACAGCTTTTTCTGTTAGAAGCTCTAAGCTCTGGAATTTATTGCCACCTGATATTAAAACTAGTCCTGACTTTAAAATGTTTTCTTCCAGATTTAAGACCTGAAAAGTTTATGCTAAAGCTAAATGCATAGTTGCTAATGTTTTATGTCTTTTTATGTCCAGACTTAAGACTTGGTTAAAGATAAATCAGAATTGTACTCACTTATAATATTGTGAATGTATTGTGTATGTTTGGAAGTTATAGAGTATTATTGTTTGAGTTTTATTAATGTATGAATCGGTTTTTAGATACTTTTTTGTATTTATTGTTTTTGATTGATAAAGACCCTTAGGGACAAGTGTTGCAAATTAGCCTTTGGCTATATACACTGTGATATAGACATCAGATTGTTTAGTCAAAATGATCTATGTTGGTGGTATCTGTCCCTATCAAATAAATTATTAAAATTAAAATAAAATTAAAATAATGTGGGAAAAATAAAATAAAAATAAAAATCAATGGCCCATTCGTTTATTGATCTCACTATACTAATTGAAAACAAAAGTCAATTAAAACCATGAAATGACTTTTCGTTTTTTCCCCTTTTCTTTTTTTACCTATAGGCGGGATGGTAACAAACATCAGAAAATGTTTGTTAGGCTACAGGAAAAAAAGTGGACATTTTTGGAATTAGATAACTGCTACCCTCTAATGAATAAAAAAAGGTCACTGTGTCTTCTATGAAATAAAAAGACCATGTATTGTAGAGAATATGATAGCACTAATAATGGTAACGCACAATTATAACTATACATTGGGTCAACTGTCAAGACTTTATTTCTTAAATTGTGATATTGTGTGAAATATTCTAGGCCTAGTTTAAAAAAGGAAGAATGATTATATCCTTGTTTCGGAGTTATATTGTGTAGCTATATCGTATGTTTTCTTTAATTTCTTATATTTATTGTAATGAATATTTTATTGGTCTGTGTATTGTTTTTTCTTTCACAATATGTTGAGTTCAACGAGTCAATAAAATACTATTTTAAAATATTTCTTATTAATTATACTTTTTCATGTATAAGTAAATATGTATTTATTTAGAGCAGGACTGAATTTATTTTTACTTCGTTCTTTTAGTAATACACTTTTTATTTCGATTTCTTCACTAAGCAGAAGACAGAGAAATTGTGGCGAATCTGCCATTTTTGAATTTAAAGTAATCCAATTGTACAAAAAAAAAAAATGGCGAAAGTATCAAACTGAATCCCCGCCGTCACTTACTCATTTCTGGGGATTTCATCATTCAGTTCCGCGGTGTGGTTGCTCCTCCTCTCGGTCCATGCTGTCTCTGCGTAGCGCAACATCAGCACTCCTCCTCAGGACCGGTATACAGATTGCCACCGCCCGCGCTGTTCCGAGGGTCCGATCCAGTCCCATACGTCTGTGTGCTTCCCCTCCGACCAGAGCGCTCTCACTGTCGGGCTGCTTGTGTAAGAAGAAGAAGAGAAGCGCGTGGCTGGAGATGACGGAAGGGCAGAATATGGATGGCAGTATTGAAGAGGTTCTGGCTCCCTTGAGGCTGGCAGTGAAGGAGCAGGTAATGAAAGACAATAACAAGCAAATGTTATATGCTGTGTTATTATCTCACATAGTCATTAATTGCATTAAACACGTATTTGGTCTTTATTCGAGGTGGAATCATCAATTAGGAATGAAATGCGGCCCTTATATTAGTCAAAATGGTTAAAATGGCATGTTATGGAAAACTACATAATGCCTTTTTGCATAAAGTGTTATTTCAGTAAGTGTATTACAGTGGGGTGTATGTATTTTGGGTTTATACTGCTCGATGATTCGGTCTGTCAGTGCCACGTTTGAGATTACCAATTCTGACATACAGAGACCAATGGAGACTGAGGGTGGAGAAAAACACAGACAGTTAAAACGAAACTCAGCATATTTATGGGCAAATGTTGATGGATGCATATGTATTGTATTGTGCAGTAATCATAATAATAAACTAAACTGTTTATTTTTCCACATAGGGTGATCTTGTGCGTAAGTTGAAGGCAGAAAACGCTCCAGATGTAGATGTCAATAAGGCCGTAGCAGAACTTAAAGCTCGCAAGAGAATCCTTGAGGCCAAGGTGAGACATGTTAACTTATTCTGTCAGTTATATTCCTTAAAATAACATGGGGATGCTGTTAATTATAAAGTGTTTAATATGCATTGTTAGATCCCAGTTTAATATGCATAGACTCACTGTACAATGCAACAGTTCTTGACCACTGGTTCCAGTTTTTTTCCCCCATTAATTTTCCTCATTAGGGATTTTTAAAAAGTTTATGCTAAAGCTAATTGCATAGTTGCTAATGTTTTATGTCTTATCCTAATTATTTACATTATCTATTTGACACTTTTTTCCATTTTACAGGAGCTTGCCTTACAGCCCAAAGATGACATTGTGGATCGACCCAAGATGGAAGACACACTAAAAAGACGTTTCTTTTACGATCAGGCATTTGCCATCTATGGCGGTGAGTATTTTCAGTGTTTACAATATTCCTCCATATATAAGTATTTTAATACCTTTATTACTTGTAAAATAAATTAAGATTGGCTTGGCTTAGTTATTGTCAACTAATAGCTTGTTTTTGTGTGTGAGAAAGGTGTGAGTGGGCTGTATGACTTGGGCCCGTCGGATGTGCGCTGAAGAACAATATTCTCCAGGTCTGGAGGCAACACTTCATCCAGGAGGAGCAGATTCTGGAGATCGACTGCACCATGCTTACACCAGAACCCGTTCTCAAGTGAGCATTCAGCTGTCTGTTCACCTTTAATCTGTTAAAGGGTTACTTCAGCGATTAGCATTAGGCTTTGTATCAGTAGAAACCCAGGAGTATATTCAAATTATCGTACTTTCCCCCCTCATATGACCCTGAGAGGAGAGAATTATCTATTTTATTTCTGGAAAAATTCCTCCGATGGCGCAAATATCGTCATTTTGCATCATCGGAGGAGGAGTTTTTGTCCAGAGGCTAAGGGTGTGCGATATATACCGCTTTCACTGCGTGCTATATTTATATCATTTAATATAGTTAATGTGATATTGATTTAATACAAGTTTACTAAACAAGAAGTTAATATTAAGTGACTTACAGTTTAGACTTCCATATTGCCTTTTTTTGCTCTATTTTGCCACCGAAAAATTGTTCAAAACAAACACAGCACTGTATCTGCGTCTCTGAGCAACACACAGCGGTGTTTTCATATTGAACGAATCAGCTTTTTGAACGAATCAATGATTCAATGGCTACGATAGATTAAGAGAGTCAAATGCTTCGTTCCTTGAATGAATCAGCTGTTTGAATGAATCGGTTGAATCTCAATGACTCACTCCTTAAACGTGGCTTGCTGCCACCTACTGGCGGTTTGAATTTCACAGTTAAAGTATCTTTTCATGTTTTAAATAATTTCAAATATCAATATTATTCAACATTTTGTTTTAAACGTCAAAACATTATTTATGCATAACTGCAGGATATTAATTTGTCAATTCTGAGCTGTGTAAATGATCTAAATGCCACTTCAGATGCAGCTTCTGTGTTTCCTCTGCACTGCAGATACATTTTGTTGATAAAATTATTATTAAATGTTTATGTTAAAACAACATGGCAGCCCTATTGTGTCTTATTATAATTTATGAAATTGACACAAAAGATGTAAAAAAATAAATGTATCAAGGTAAAAAAGATTATTTCTGTCACTTCTGTGAACTGACCACCACACAGAATATGAAGAATATCATAAACTTTAGGAGTCAGCTGACCATGGCAGTCCTACACCTGCCAAAGTACCAGCACAAAAACACACTCAGCAAAATATCGTCTAATTATCGTTATCAAGAAAATCCCAGAAAATATCGAGATATCTTTTTTTGTCAATATCGCACACCCCTACCAGAGGCTAAAGACTACAGCCAGCAGAGGGCGCTATTTCCGCATGTTTTCAACATCGCACTCACAGCACTCGGCTCGGGCAGCTGCGGAGATTCATGTAAACGGAGCGGTGGAGAGCAAAGTGAGTGTTTCAACTTTTCAAATGAATTCCTATGAAAGTTAAGCTTCCAAAGACATGTTCTGAAAATGCGCCAGACTGAACACGTGCTGTGAATGCAGCCGCGAATCCAGCTCTTACCTCAGCTCATGAGATAAATGTAATCCGATCCTGCTGCGTTTGTGCCGTGACGGCCGTGACATTCAATTGACTCACTCATATTGAACAGACAGGTTCAGTTTTTAATTGTAGCGTCTCTAACTGAACTAATTTTCTGGAAATGAATGCGGTGGGCAAGTAAACCAGTAAGGCGTGCCTAGAGCAGCCTCGGGCAGCGAAGTGCATTCTGGGAATTGTAGTCTTTCATCCACATGAGACAAAAATACATTTTCTGTCTTTTCTCAGTCTAGAAGAAATTATTTCATATTTCTACTACATTAATGACCGAGTTTAAATACAGATTCATCTTCCCAGTGCTGAAGTAACCCTTTAATGAATCCATAGCCATGGCATCAACTCTAGAACTCGTATTCAGTGCTTTTGTTGCATTTCAGGACATCAGGACATGTGGATAAGTTTGCCGACTACATGGTCAAGGATGTCAAGAACGGAGAATGTTTCCGTGCCGACCACCTCCTTAAAGGTTTGTCATTGTTTCTTATATTAATAACCGCTCCTGTAGTACTGTATGTGTTGACCTCTATGAGACGGTCAGGCTTAGGTCAGATCTGTTGTCCACTGATCTGGTTGCTGTAGATGTTCAGGGGTAAAAGAAAACAATAGGATCTGTAAGAATCACAAAGGCTTTATCAGGGGACCAGTCTGACTCCATAATCTGTAGATCACGTACCTGACTAAAATGAATAGTTACCAAGGTTAACTTTTGAGATTCTTTATCTTTTTCAAAAAACAAACTGATGACTATTCTTGCCCTCATAGGAGTTTAACGTTTGTTTGTCCAATAAAAAGCTCTATGATGAAAATACCTCTTGTTCTAATACCAATTTTAACTGATTATTAACAAGTATAATGTTTCAGGGTGATATAAAATAGTCTATTAGCTTTAAATGGTTTCAATTGGAAATTCAATAGGAAATTTATTTTAGATAAAAGTTATTTCGATTTTTCTTTTATTGGGAATGTACATTAATATATATCAATAGTAATACGTTCCTGTATTAAAATAAAGTAAATACTACTACTTCTAATAATACATACCATGTCTTTCTCTTTTTAGCTCATCTACAGAAATTAATGAGTGACAAAAAATGTACAGCAGATAAGAAAACTGAGATGGAGAGTGTCATCACTCAGGTATGTCTCACTTGGGCATGTTTTAATAATCCTTCTAACTTTATATGAATAGGGAAGTCCACACCACAACTACAATGTAATGTATAATAATATAATTAGAATGTTTTTGGTTTTATTTGCTGATGAACAATGCAAACATTGACAGCCAATCAGAATTCCCCCAATTTTTGACCTTAGCCATTGAAAGCAGCAGATGTCAAAACTGCAGTGCATGCTTATAATAAACAAAAAATTATCGTCCGTTGGTGTGTATGCTAATACAGTTATCGTTAGAATTATCGTTCTTGGTGTGAACGGGCCCTTAAAGGAACACTCCACCGTTTTTAGAAATAGGGCTTATTCAACTTTTTTCCTACATTTAGATATGTGGGCAAATGCATTTGTCTCAGTGCATGCATTGTTTTAGTTTGGCAAGATCGCCATTAGCTTAGCTTAGCATAATGAATTGAATCCTATGTTGCCAGCTAGCATGTCCCGAGTAAGTGATCAAAAGTTTTAACTATAACTTAGAACTATATTATGGGGAAGCACTGCTACTTGGGCGCAGACATATCACACAACACATGAAATCCCCAAACTTCCGTCAACATACTGGCATATGTTGTGCATGTGTTGCGTGATATCTGTGCGCCCAAGTAGCTGTGCTTCGCCTTTGCTCCCCCATAATATAGTTCCAAGTCAATACCTGCCTAGGAAATCGCATTGTCTTAATCTGCATCGCTATTTGTATTCGTTGTGAATATGCAGGCCACAAGAAGTAATAAGGTGTTTTTTTATTTTATTTTTTACTCGGGACATGCTAGCTGGCAACATAGGATTCCATTCATTATGCTAGGCTAAGCAAGCGGCGACCGCTATCTTTAATTATATATAAAAAGGTATTATATTTAATAAAGTTTTTATTTTATTTTTTATCACTGTTTATAAACTACATTGGTACAATCATAAGAGATGACCCATTCGAATGTTCTATTTTACAAAACTTTTCTGAGACGATGCAAAAGCATTGAAATATTGATCTCATATTTTATTTCCATCAACATGTCCCTTTAGGGGCTTCTTAGAGCCCTAGTAATCCAGATTTGGTTATCTGAAAAAGTGTGTATCTGGATCAAGATGATCCAATCCAATTTTGCTTTGAAAAAACGGCACAAAAGTAAGATGCATTACCTGATCCTGAATAGCAAAACATGGGATTTCCAAATCCATATCATTCTGACCCAGATAAAATTTTTGTTTATTTGATTTATTAATTAGTACTGTTTTTTTTTCCCCAGATGGATAACTACACTCAGCAGGAGTTGGCAGATTTGTTTGTGCAATACAACGTTAAGTCTCCCATTACAGGAAATGACCTCACACCTCCCATCTCATTCAACCTGATGTTCCAGACCTCCATTGGGCCTGGGGGCAACATGCAAGGGTATGTTGGACACCACCAGACCGCATGCTTTAATTAAAAAATATCCAAAGTATGAAGACTGATGCATTGCTCTTGGGGCTACATTATTTTCCTCAGCTACTTAAGGCCAGAAACCGCTCAGGGAATCTTCCTCAACTTCAAACGACTTTTGGAGTTCAACCAGGGGAAGCTGCCATTCGCTGCCGCCCAGATCGGAAACTCCTTCAGGAATGAGATCTCTCCTCGCTCTGGCTTGATTCGTGTCAGGTGCGGCTTATTTCCTTTTGAACATAACTCTCTTTGGTTGTTTGGGTGTCGCAAAGAAGTTTCCATTAGGATTTCAAATGTACTGAAGTGATATTTCTCTCCATAGAGAGTTTACGATGGCTGAGATCGAGCACTTTGTAGACCCGACTGAGAAGGTTCATTCCAAGTTCTCTAATGTTGCTGATCTAGAGATCATGCTTTACTCCTCCAAAGCACAGACTAGTGGGCAATCTGCCCATATAATGAGGCTGGGTGATGCTGTGGAGCAGGTTAGTCAAGATCTGATTTATAATCAATTGATTATAATTAACAATTCGGTTGTTCTAACAAACTTTTGTACTGTGTAGGGCATCATCAACAACTCCGTCTTGGGCTACTTCATTGGAAGGATCTACCTTTATCTGGTCAAAGTGGGCGTGGCAAAAGACAAGCTTCGTTTCCGTCAGCATATGGACAATGAGATGGCCCACTATGCCTGTGACTGCTGGGACGCTGAGACCAAAACCTCCTATGTACGTTTAGTGTTTGCTCGAGGAACATTTGTGCAATTAGAGTAAGTGTTTAATTGTGTTTGTTTGTGTTGTTTTTCAGGGGTGGATTGAGATTGTGGGGTGTGCTGATCGCTCGTGTTATGATCTTCTGTGTCACGCACGGGCCACCAAAGTCCCTCTGGTTGCTGAGAAACCCTTGAAGGAACCCATATCCTTCAACTTCCTCCATTACTTAACTAGTTACAATTGTCAAAGCTTTTGAACGGGACTGTCTCAGCACAGAATGGTAGTTCTGTTTGTCTTCAGTCACCTTCCTTAACTGCTTCACACAAAGTTGTAAATGTTGTCCAGTTCGAGCCAAACAAAGGAGCCATCGGCAAAGCGTACAAGAAGGATGCCAAGTTCGCCATGGAGTACCTGGCCATCTGTGATGAATGCTATATCACAGAGCAGGAGAAACTCCTCAACGAGACTGGGTGAGCGTCATTGAAATCAAGAGTATTCAAAATTTTGGTTACACTTTGTTTTAAGGTGACGTAGTTACATTGTAATTACTCCAACAAGTACAGAGTAATCTTAATTAACTACATGTACTTATTATAGAGTTTAGTAGACTTTAGTAAGTACATGTAGTAACATGTAACTATGTTGCCAACATTTTTAATGTCAATGACCCCCAAATATGAAGATTCACAAAATAAAGGCAGTTTTCAAAAGTCAAAGTGAAAATAGTACAATTGTAAAATATTACAATTTTAAATAACATTTTCCAATTGAATATATGCTAAAATGTCATTTCTAATGGCAAAAATGTTTTAACAGTATCTTTACGCCAGTCTTCAGTCACATGATCCTTCAGAAATCGTTCTAATATTCTGATTTGGTGCTCAGAAACATAAGCTCCTTTATATTTTTGTGGAAACCATGAGACATGTTTTAACATTCTTTCAAGAACAGAAAGTAAAAGAAAACAGCATATATTTGAAATAAAGACATTTATAATGTTTCAAAATATATCTGTCACTTTTGATCAATCATAATAAACGTATTAATTCTTTAAATCATACTTTTGACCCCAGAGTTTTGAACGGTAATGCATAAATTGTTAATCATAAATAATTGGCTTTTATTTACCTTAGTCCTAAAGTTAAAACAAACTATGGAAATATTGTTTTCTGAAATAGTAGTTTAACAGGTTTTGCCTGTAAAATATTTTTTGAGTTACATGGTAAATTCTTATTGACCATTTAAATGTCCCATCCCAGCTTCTTTTTTGAGTAGGCGAAACTTTGCTCATCAAGTGGTCATGTTTTTTAAACCAATAAACAGCTAAAATAGTGCCTACTAATATAATCTGTTCATTCATTGGTTTCCTCTGTCACTGCAGTGAGTTCACCATTGAGACCGAGGGCAAGACTTTCAAACTCACCAAGGACATGGTTAATATCAAGAGGTTCCAGAAGACCCTGCACGGTAAGAGGAACTAACAGTTTATGTCAGCATAAGAATATGTAAAATACATTAAACTTCAAATGACATCATCTGCTTCACAGTTGAGGAGGTTGTTCCTAATGTAATCGAACCCTCCTTCGGCATCGGAAGAATCATGTACTCCATCTTTGAGCACACGTTCCGTATCAGAGAGGGTGACGAACAGAGAACGGTAAATTGATTATGCTTCAATATTCTGTAATTAATATATTTGTCTTGCTTTATTTATGAACTTTGCTGCTTTCTCTATTCAGTATTTCAGCTTCCCTGCAACTGTTGCACCTTACAAATGCTCCGTCCTTCCATTGAGCCAAAATCAGGAATTTACGCCGTTCGTTCGAGAATTATGTGAGTAATAACATCTCCTTTATTTATAAAAATCCATCGATGGTATCGAAATAATATTTGTGTAATAATTAATGCTTTGCTTTGCTCTACAGCTGAAGCCCTGACCAGGAACGGTGTCTCCCACAAGGTGGATGATTCCTCAGGATCTATTGGTAGGCGCTATGCCAGAACAGACGAGATCGGTGTTGCATTCGGGATCACCATCGATTTCGACACCGTTAATAAGACGCCCCACACGGCCACTCTGAGAGACCGTGACTCTATGAGGCAGATCAGGGCTGAGGTAAAGCAGTTGCTCATATTTGTGTCTTCATTTCATTTGAGTGATCGAGTGTGTTGAACGCTTTGCTGACATGTACAACCTGTTTATTTACAGGTTAGCGAGTTGCCCGAAATCATTCGTGACCTGGCCAATGGTGCTATCACATGGGCAGAAGTGGAAAGCAAGTACCCGATCTTTGAAGGCCAGGAGACCAGCAAAAAGGAAACAGTGGAGGAGTAGGCTTTCTATTCGTCTATCTCATCTGCCTTTTCACTGGAGGCAGTCACGGACATTTTTACATCTGCATTCATAGGATCAAATGTATGGCAATTATAACGTACAACCAGTCAATGTGCACCAGATGTTTCACACAGCTGGAACCGTTGTAATCAAGTACTCCTTTAAAATTCAAGGAAGCTCTGTAAGGAACTAAGGATGACTGTAATTAGGTTACTAGTAAAAGAATTTCACCATTCCTGGTTTTGGGTTGATAAATGGAGACATGAATCTTGCATATGGTCAAATAAATCAAACCAGCACTTTCTGGACCTATAAGAATGTGTTTGGTCTTTTTTTATTATTATAATTTTTTTATCAAGTACGTGTTAAGTGAAAAAGATGCACTGAATTTGTTGGCCACATGGGGGCACACAACTGGTAGTTGATTTTGTATGAATCAAAGTCTGCTCATTGTCAAACACAATATTTGAAGGCTTCTTATGTCTGTTATAGGCTTGTTTTTAAAACGGAAAGTTTTAAAAGAGTAGTGTATGTGAGTATTGATATTAAACAAACTGTAATTCATTTTGTGACTTCATAAGTTTTCTGAAGTGCAAATATCCTTGCGCCGCTGCATCCATGGTACGGCAGCGAAGTTCCTTGATAATTACGCAGGAATGAGAGTATAGTTCCTAGCCATATCGGTCTAGAAAATAGCAACTTTTAATTTTCCGTCGGTCTTAGCACACAATGTAACTATACATATCACAACATGTAAATAGGAAAAAGTTTGTTGTTATTTAGTCACTTATTGAGCAGGAGGTGGAGCTGTTTACCTCCAGTCTTTGTGCTAAGCTAGGCTAGTGGTGGGTGTGTTAGACAGAGTTATGACACACACTGAAATAAAAATGGTATGTATGGGCTTATCTAATTATGGGGGACATATAATTTTTTATGTTTCTCAGGTCAAGTCTTGGTGATGTGGATATGTTAACATGTGACATTGTTCTTCTACAAACTAAACTGCCGACCTGTCAGAACTCGCTAAATCGAGTCATTATGGCTAAATCTGGTATTTCAGGTATCTTTAATGTCATAAACATAGACAGTGGCTTCATTTAGAACTAGGTAAGATGAGCTAAGATGAACATAATTTATTCTTGAATGGGAGCGATAGTGTTTATTTAGGTTTGAAGATTGAAATGTTGCCCAAGCCTAAATTGTCAGCCAAATATGATCATCCAAAAACAACCTCGGCCCTGACAGAAACAGGTGTGGAAGTGTGTGAATGTATGTCAGGGCTCCTGGCTTTTCTTGAAGGCTGCTAAATGAGTAATGACCTAAAATACATTTAAATTATATTAAGGGACTTTAACAGTGCTCTGTGTTAGCAAAGAACTCTTTAATACTGTGCTGATAAGTAGATTCTGTGCTGGATTCTGACTAATGTAGGCTCATGAGTTGCTAACACAAGCAGGTTGACAATAACATTACATTTTTTTGCTCACTAGCCACTGTGGTTTTCCAAAGGTTCTAGCCACTCAGCATTTTCACTGGCCACTATGTTGGCCCAACCCTGGGGAATAACTGCTATATAGATACACAGATGAAGCATAACATTATGACCGGTTAAGTGAATGGTACTGATTATCTCTTTATCACGGCACCTGTTAGTGGGTGGGATATATTAGGCAGCAAGTGAACATTTTGTCCTCAAAGTTGATGTGTTAGAAAAATGGGCAAGCGTAAAGATTTGAGTGATTTTGACATGGGCCAAATTGTGATGGCTAGACGACTGGGTCAGCGCATCTCCAAAACTGCTGGTCTTGTGGGGTGTCCTCGGTCTGCAGTGGTCAGTATCTATCAAAAGTGGTCCAAGCAAGGAACAGTGGAGAACCAGCGACAGGGTCATGGGTGGCCAAGGCTCATTGATGCACGTGAGGAGCGAAGGTTGGTCCGTGTGGTCCGATCAAACAGACGAGCTACTGTAGCTGAGATTGCTCAAGAAGTTAATGCTGGTTCTGATAGAAAGGTGTAAGAATACACAGTGCATCACAGTTTGTTGTGTATGGGGCTGCATAGCCACAGACCAGTCAGAGTGCCTATTATTCCTTCTTGAGGCCTTGACGACAGTCATGACGGAGAAACTTTTCTTTGACTATTTATGGACCCCCAAATCCGACTGAGAGTGGGCCTGTTGGACCTGGCTTTGACTAAGGAAAGTCTTAATTTTTTATATATAATTATGGTAATATTTGTAATGTATTTTCCATGTTTGTTTTTCAGGAAAGAGGATAATTTTGTGTATTGATGGTCTTTTGTGCATATCGGTTTCTTAAGCTTTGCATCAAAAAAGTTGATATTTATTTTTTTATTTTTTTAAATCATGTTTAAGGGATTTATAACATAAAAAGATTTATTTTGCAAATAAATGCTATTGTTTTATCAAAGAAAAGAAAAATGTTACATATAAAATTCAGCCTGCAAAAGTGGCTAATAGGAGTGACTGTTACACGCCACTGCTGAAATCCACCCGCATTTAACAGGTGATAATGTCAAGCCCTGAGTGGTAGGCAGTGTAAAAGATTTGTATAAACCTTTATATACAGTAGCTTACATCATCTACTGTTTCTTATTAGAGTTTACTGTAGGCAGAATGGGCTTCCACCATTACTGAACATGTCTGCTCCAGTTGACCCCTGATCTATGGGAAACCGGTGATTTCAGTCCTAACAAAAGCAAAACAACTGATATTGCACACCCATGCTTCTCAGGTAAAGCTTTATATTCATATATTTATATAAAAGTTTTCATATTAATATTTTCCTTTTAGAATTGTGCATAAATATTTATGTTTCTATTTCTAACCCATCTTCTATCTCTTATGTAGGACGTTCAGTATGCAAGCAATGAAGGCCCAAGCCTTGTTTCTAATGATACAACATGGCACAATGGGTCCGCCCCCTATGGGCTGCTTCAGATGAATATAAATACATCTCCTGTTCACCTTTAACTGTCCGCAACTGCCCAACAGGCAGTTTGTGCGCACAACTGACACCTTGTAGAAACAGAGAGGATGCATTAGACTATTATTTTGCTGATCTTTTCTATACATTTTTGTGATTAAGTTCAAGTGGATTTTTCAGTATTTCAAAGGCCCTTTACGGTGGCATTGCTGTGCTCAAGGTTAGTAGGTGTTTCTAAAATCTGCTTGGCACCTATGCAGCGCATGACCCGCTAACATTAACCAAGTCAAATATCAGAAAAGAGCTGAACTAATAAGCTGCTAATTTACTCGCATGGTTCTTCAGATGAAATCTCACAATAACAACCATCACAACTTTTTATTTAAGTTCATACCTTTAAATTATAAGAAGATAAATAGACAAAAGATTCATCTGCTGGTTAGAAAACAAAGCATTTGGCTGTAATGAAGAAGTGATGCTTCAGTCAATACAATGAGAGCAGAAAATATCCCAGCTAAAAATAGCAAGAGCTCACATAGTGTAGATGCTTCCTGCTCACACAATTCAAATCACTGGAAACTTCTGCCCTGCCCAGAAAGATCAAATTCTTTTTGGTTTTATTTATTTATTTTTTAAATATAAAACTGGTAACACTTCCTTTCGATAGTCCGCTTATGACATTGTATTAACAACTTTGCAACTACAAATCAACTACCAGTCGACTGTCTGCTTAATATCTGCTAACACTTTATTTAGATTCTCCCCAACAGACATTCCACTGACTATAGGCCTAAGTATCTTTGCAAGCACATGTCAACGTATTCTACTAACCTTAACCTTAACAGCCTACTAGTACTCTAATGAGAGTTAGTTGACATGTACAGTAGTTGCAAAGTTACTTATAGTTAGTAGAATGTCTAAAGTAGACTATCGAAATAAAGTGTAACCTATAATTCTTATTGTAATGACTGATGCAATACAGTTGAACTGAGACTTTTATCCATTTACAGATTTACAAACATTCACAGCATGCATTTGATCAATTCATGTGCTCCCTTGGAAGCGAACCCATGACCTTGCTATTGCTAACGGCATGTTTTACAAGTTGAGCAAGTAACTCTACAATATTGCTTTCATCCCATAGTAGATTACCAATTACCAAGTTATATTTTTAGTAGGATCTTAAGCGCTCGTTGGCTGTCTTGGTTGGGAAATATTTTAATGGCCTAATTCGACACCAGATTTGCTTGTTCGTTCTAACTGCACCTTTCCACTAAACTCTCTTAGGTTGTCCTGTGCACAATGGGGGTCAAAGCGGCTCTTCCGAGGTACGAGCTCTACTTGTATAATGTAGTGCTGTGTATGGCAATGCTCTGGGCTTCCAGATGGATATGTGACGTCTCCAGCTGTAAGTATAAAAGAACCTAAAATGATGTCGCTGCACGAATAAAGTTTCTGGTGTGGTTTCTGTGTGGGTTTTACCATTTTACTGTAACATTCACCTGAGCTTCTTTTCTCACTTGTAAATGCACATAGAGCACAGAAATAGCACTACTGTATATTGTATGAGGAAAAAGACAGCACAGCTATCCGCTTGCTTCAGAAAGCTATGCAAAGTACGCAGCAGGGATCATATTTCAGTATTAATACACCAAGAGACTGAACAGAGAAAGAGAAAAGTATTATTGTGCATGGGTTTATGATAAAAACTACCACATTTGCATTCGATATACACTAATAACAATTGCTGTTTCTTTGCATATATACATATATAAATCATCGCTTTTGCAGAATTAAATGACTGAAAGATATTATTGTGAGTTTATGACAAAAACTGTAAAATGTGCATTTAATATACAGTTATATATGCATACACATATATACAGTTTATAAATATATCAGTCTATATTTGATCATGTTTAGTAATGACAAGAGCATAAAATGACTTTATGATTCTATATTCAGCAAATTCCAACAGAAAAACCTTCAAGACCAGTGTTCGGCCAGGATGGTACTACTCTGGCAGAAAAATGGTGAGATTTTGTATAGTTTCATACTGGATATAAAATTGTGAATGTCGACTCTGATTTATCCGTGTCACACTGCAGGATACAGCTGACGTCGAGTGGATGATGTGGTTTTCCACGTTCCGAGAACATATCATCTTTGCTCTCTCAGGTCATGTGATCTTTGGCAAGATCTGCTCCTTGCTGGCTCCACAGGTGGCTCTTGAAAGTCCAGACACATCTATGTTACATGTGACTAATGACTAAAGACATCAGTCCTTACGGCCCACCTGAGAAGCTCATTCTCTCATTTGTTTTCCCCATCCCACAGTCCAGATCTCTGGTGTTCATGGTGTACGGTATGCTGGCGGTTTTCAGCAGTATGGGCTGGGCTTACGTCATGCTCATCCTGTCTCACTGCGTCCTGCTCTATAGCATCTCTCTGGTCAAGCTCAGGTGGCTCTGCTTCGTTGCTGGACTCACTACACTGTCTACTTTCAAAATGGAGCCATTCATTTCCTGGCAGGTATGACACTGACACTGTGAAAATATAAAAAGTGCTACAGTAAAGCTTTATATCGCCATTTGGTATTATTGTTATTATTATTTTTAAAATGGAAAGAAATTAAATCTAAATGTTTATGTTATAAATGTTTATTATAAATTGTCATTAAAAAAAAAAATTTATATATATATATATATATATATATATATATATATATATATTTTAATAATCATTATTAATTATTATTAATGTTGTATATTATTATTATTAAATTGTAAAAAAATCTAAATGTTTATAAATATTATACAAATAAACAAATAAAAATCATTATCTTCACTAATTAATATTAATATTGTATAGCATTATTAAAATTAAAATAAATGTTTATAAATGTTATAAAATTGTAATTATACATTTTATTTCTAAAAATAAGCAAATAAAAAACTATAAATACCATTATTTATTATTATTACTATTTTATATCATTATTATTATTATTATAAGTAAGATTAAAAATATTACATTTAAATGTTTATAAATGTTATACATGTAATTATAAGTTTTATTTAAATAATAAGCAAATCAAATAAAAAACAATAAATACCATTATTATCATTAATTATTATAACTATTGTATATTATTATTATCAAAATTATAATTATCCTACATTTTTAATTATACATTTTATTAAAAAATAAAATAATACATACCATTATTAACATTAATTATATATATATATTTTTATTGTATACTATTATTTCTATTATTAAAATGAAATGAAATCTAAATGTTAACTGATGATGATGACAATAATTATAATATAATCATTATTTATTTAAATATAAAAAGAATCATTCTTTTTATTCATTGTTATTAAAACAAATAAAATACAATGAACAATACATGTAATTTGTATTATTTTTATTTTGTCTTATGGCTAATCTTTCAGGCAGGGTTTGTGACTGGCAATTTTGAGCTCCGTCCTCTTCTGTTCTACGGCGGCTGTGGCTTCACCATCATGCGCTGTATGAGTTTTGCTCTTGAGAACTGCGAGAGAAAAGATGGAAACTACAGCATCCTGGAGCTTCTCAAGTACAACTTTTACCTCCCCTTCTTTTACTTTGGACCCATCATGACATTCGACAAGTTCTACATTCAGGTCTGCAAATAAATTAACCCAAATTAATTTATGGTTTGATTATTTTCCAATTTAATAGTGTCCCTTTGACACCCCACCAGGCCAATAACTCTAACCTGACTAGGAAGGACGGGGAGATGTGGAATATTTCCATCCAGGCCCTGCTACACCTGGGGGTTATTATGATAGTGGCAGTCCTGTTTCACTTCATGTACATTCTGACCATTCCTGGTGACATGAAGCTCCTTAAACACATCTCTGACTGGGCCCTCGGTTAGTATGTGTGTGTTAGTATTAAGTTCACTCAAGTTTATAGATGTCCAAAAGACCACTATAGCCTTTCTCTTCTTTCACTATGCAGTTGGATTGGCCTACTTAAATCTGGTGTATGATTGGGTGAAAGCGGCAGTGATGTTTGGAGTGATAAACACAGTATCAAGACTGGATCATCTGGACCCTCCCAAACCACCGAAATGCATTACAATGCTTTATGTTTTCTCTGAGGCGTGAGTGAGCCCTTATTATTTGCATAAATTGATACAATCATCATTCTAAAAGTGAAAAAACACATCTTTTTTTTTACAGACACTTTGATCGAGGAATAAATGACTTTCTATGCAAGTATGATTGACATTGTTACATCTATCAGACTTTTAAGCAACACAATGCTTTCAAGCATCAGTATTTTAACAAATAATGCTGTCATCTCCACAGGTATGTTTATAACTATCTCGGTGGGAAACATGAGAACGTTTTGGATGAGCTGATAGCCTCTTTGTGCACGTATGGTATCACGGCCCTCTGGCTGGGACCAAGCTGGGTGGTTTTCATCTGGGCTTTCTTAAACTGCTTTGGCCTTAATTTTGAAATGTGGAGTGCAAAACTCTTCTCCATGGAACCTTTTATTTCTATTGAGGTAAGTTAAAAAATATAACCAGTTGCTGGTTTTGTAGTCAGGTACTAATAGAAAGTGCTAACAACAATCTAGTGCTCCAGTGCTCTCTCTAGTGGTTAAATGTTAAATTGTTAAACTTCTTATAATATGATAATCTCATCTATGTTTCCTTCCACCCACAGATGGCAATATCAGATTCTATGTCACGCAGGATCAGGGCTGTGTTTAATACCTTCAACTTCTGGACAATTGTCCTTTATAATGTCCTGGCCCTGAACAGTCTTGAATTTGCCAAACTGGTTGCAAAGAGAATGTTCCTTAAAGGTACAGTACTGAGGTGATACTTGAGCAATTTAAATGCATTTTAAAAACCAAAAGATTTTATATATGCACTGTAAAACCATAACGCTCAAAATAATTAATTGGTTTGAGTAGAGCCAACTCAAATTAAACAAATTAGCTCAAACAGATGAACTTTTATGAGTATTTAGAACATTCTTTTTCTTTTGAGTTCTCAAAACTGACACATTTTAAGTTATCTGAATTGTTTCATTGTTTTGAGTTTTTCTTTTCATTTAGACAAACTTAAATTTAACTGAAACTAGGCTGGCATTTCTATTTCCCAGCATGCTTTGACACTCCAAATGGACGTTAAATGCCAAAATTAAGTGTTATATTATGTTTTATTTTGTGCAACACTAACGATAAGTGGAAGATTGAGTAATGTTCAATATTTTGTTATGCTAGTTTAGAAGAGTTTCTGGTATGTTGTTGTTTTTTTTAGGGTTACCATCATGGTGACGAGTGGAGCATGAGCTTAGTTTGAGACCAGATTTATGTTGTCCTCATTCAGCAAGTGCTGTGCTAATGCTACCAAAGCAATTGTGTAACCAATTAACAAGGTGGCATTTATTGAATTAGCTAGTTAAAGATAGTCAAGTTTCCAATACTAAAAACTACATGATATTTAATAAAGATTACATGATATTTTTAAAATAAATGTATGAATTAGCTTATTCAAGTTCAGAGCATTTAAACTGTATTATTACAAAAATAAAAATCTGCAAGTTCTGCTCAATTAAATTTAAAATTTCTTAACTTAAAAAATATGGAAATGATTTACTATATGCCAACTTATTCAGGTTTACAGTGTACTTGTGACTGAAATGTAAGAAGTTAAAAAAATATTTAATTTTATGTTATTGTTGATGTTCTTTTCCTATTCTTTCAAAAATGTAATATCCTTAAATCAAACCGTATTTTGTTTGTCAGGTTTCCCCTTCACCACCATCACTGTGATGTTCGTCACCTACTGCTTGATCCAGCTGATTAAGGAAAAGGAAAGAAGACAGGCTTTGATTGACGACCCAGACCCAATCCCAATCCCCCCTCCAGCCCCTGTTCCTGCACCCACTACCACAGATCCCAGCACCACCCAGATGGACGCTTCTGCCACCCTGCCTGTGGACCCAAACAAGCAAAAGGCAGAGTAGAGATTACAAATGATGGCTACACTTTTATAAGACCTGAATGGTTTACTTACACATTTTGTGACAACTATAGTCTTCAAATATGGAGAAATAATGTTTTAATAACAGTACTGTAAAAAAAAAGATGCTGGAATCGAAACCGTTGTTTAAATTTTTACAGATTTTCTCAACATTACAGAATCACAGTTTTACATAATGTAATAGGAGTTTCAAATGAGTGCTTTGTAGTTAAAACCATAGAGGATGGATTTTATTACAAATTTTATAAGTTTTAATTCAAATGAAATACAAAATCAGTGTTCATACCAGAAGTATTTACTGCCTGAGGTTTAAAATATGTGATTAAATGAAAATAATGGAAATTAAGTTGTGATATGCATTAAAATGATCTTCATTAGTGACTGTGTGTACGTGTATGTGTCTTTGCCAACTTTTTTGGAATTTCCATTTATGTTTCAAATTACTGTAAGTTCGATCTTATTGACAGAGATCGATCACAGAGTCACTGTTCCTGCATGACGACGTGGTCACTTAAATTAAACTGTGACTCTTAACAAAAGCGTAAATGCCATGGACAACATTCAAGATCTTTGATGTCATGAAACCCTTTTCACTCTAGGATATTTATATGATCTGGCATAAGCTAAGGTAACCAATGACCATGTGTCAACTATTGATATTCTCATCAGTGACTCCTTGGGAATAAAGCTTGGGGAGTTGATATTAACCAGACATTTTTTCCTTATTATTGTTAGATAATATAATATATCATTGTAAGTTATTTTTAATGTTTGTTATGAAATGAAAATGCAGATAACAGCTCAGCCAATTAATAAAAATATTAACTAAACGTATAGAGGTCAACTATAGCACAAAAGGCTTTGGAATATATAATATTATTTGGTTACACTTCATTTTAAGGTGAAGTTGTTTACACATAAGTACTCAGTAATGAAAAACTACATGTACTTACTATAGGGTTAAGGTTAGGGTTTTGGTTATTTGCTTGTAATTATGCATAATTTATTGTTATTTCTATAGTACCTACTGTAAACAAGTATATCAAAATAACTTAAGCAATTTTCAACTTTATTTATAAGTTATACAAGATTTAAGTTAAAATGACAAAAAGTTGATTGAACTTAAAAAATTTAAGGCAGCAAGTTTTTTGTGTAACATTGTGTGTAATGTTTAACTACCACCTTAAAATAAAATGTTACAGATTTTTATTTTTATAATAATATAGTTTTTATAATTTTGGGCCATTTACCAGAGTAGTGGAATGTATGGAAAGTTGAGTATTTTAAGAAATATTATAAGATGAGAATCCCTGTGATAAAATATCCCATTATCAATAATATAGTCTATTAAAATAATTAATCAAGAGGGTGATTCATAAACTCATAAAGGTCCTGTAGTGGCCTGTGATCTCACCTAAAGGCCAGTGTTTCTTCTGACTGCTGTCTCCCATGGGGAAGTGTGTCAGCTGTTGCACAGGACAGGGGGTCGTGTTTCACATGTACAAGTATGGATTCCACATCTTTGTGAAGGATCTATAAATAGCCCCCAGTTGGAGTTTGGTTGAAGCATTGGGACAGCTGATGAAGCCTGAGTTCCTGACAGAAAGCGGAACTGATTCAACCCTGCCTCTTCTTTCTCAACCACTAACAGAAGTGTGGAACAGAGAGCGCTGGACTAGCCATTGAGTTCATTGTGACCATCAGGGATAGTACGAGATCAATATGGCTATACCCATAGATCCCATGGAGGAGCCGCGCATGTATCAGCAAACCCTGCTGCAAGATGGTCTATACGATCTTCTGGAAAGCGATGTGATGGTTGACTGTGTGCTGAAGATAAAAGACAAAGAGTTTCCATGCCACCGGTTGGTCCTGGCTGCTTGCAGCTCGTACTTCAGAGCTTTCTTCAAGTCAGGTGTGGAGGAGAGCAAACAAAAGGAGATCGTACTGGAGGATGTGGAGCCTGGCGTCATGGGGATGATCTTGAAGTACCTCTACACCTCCAACATCAACGTGACAGAGCAAAATGTGCAGGACATCTTCGCTTTGGCCAACATGCTTCAGATCCCCTCGATTTTCACTGTATGTGTCTCGTTCCTGCAAAAGCGACTGAGTTTGAGCAACTGTTTGGCGATTTTTCGACTAGGACTGATGCTGGATTGTCCTCGGCTGGCCATATCTGCGAGGAACTTCGCTTGCGAGCGCTTCCAGTTTATTGCTCGGGATGAAGAATTCCAGCAACTGACTCCAAGCGAATTGGCGGCCATTATCGCATCTGACACTTTGAACGTAGAAACGGAGCAAGATGTTTTTGAGGCTTTGATCAAGTGGGTTGGACATGACCAAGAAAAGAGGCTGGAGGATCTACCGGGTCTGCTGGATTGCATCAGATTACGCCTGGTTCCTCAAGACTACTTCACCAAAAATGTGGAGAAACATGAATGGTTGAGCTCAAACCCAGAGATCACTAAGAAACTGCAACTGGTCAAAGACGCCCATGCTGGGAAGCTTCCAGAAGTCAAGAAGGCCAAAAGCAAAAAGAGTGCCGTGAGGAAGGACAGAAGGAGGGAGATGAAGAGGAAGAAGAAGAGCAAGAGGAGCTACTTCCAGGCATCTTGAATGACAATCTGCGATTCGGGATGTTCCTGAGAGACTTGATCTTCTTGATCAATGACACTGCATCGGTGGCTTATGACCCGACGGGAAATGATTGTTATGTGGCGGCACTCTCTACCCAAATCCCTAAAAACCACTGCAGTCTGGCCACAAAGGAAAACCAGATATTTGTGGCAGGTGGACTCTTTTTTGATGAGCAAAGCAAAGACGAACAGATCTATTCATACTTTTTGCAGGTAAAGGCCTACTTTCCTTCATTTACTGCTTTAGTACAGTATTTTTCATTCATTCTTTTCTCAGAATCATTCATTATACACACTGTGAAGTTTATGTCAACAAAAATCATAGACAATGTTAGTAAACAGATCAGCGTGTTTTTGCATGAACCCATATTTACCTATTTCATGTCTTATGGGGACTTTCCATAGACATGATTTTTATACAGTACAAACCGTATTATTCTACCCCCTAACCCACCCATTACAGAAAACTTTCAGATTTTTTACATTTTCAAAAAACACAATTTTGTCTGATTTATAAGCCGTTTTTTCTCATGGGGACTAAACAATGTTCCCACATGGACAAGGATTTCGGATATTGTCATCTTTGTGGGGATATTTTGTCCTCATAATGAAGGGTTTACCAGGACATGCGGACACGCACGCATGCACTCACGCACACACACACAATGCAATGCTTCCCATTGTAATTGGTTCCCAAAGAAACATCCAAACCGGAACCATACTCTAACGTTAAGGGAACGTTTTGTGTTTGCAGAGAATGACTTCTCAGCTTACAGACATATTTCCTGTGAAACTGAAAGCTTTGGCAGGACTTTTTGATTAATTTTCTCGTAGGACAAAGACTTTTTATGTTTTATTTGTAATTTTAAGTATGATAAAAGTTTATTTTGTCAATGTTTAGAAGTATTCATTCACAGCTAACAGAAGAGCCACAAAACTCATGCTTGCATGGGGTCTTTGAATTGATAGAAAATGCTCATGTAGACTTTATACCGTTATAATTATACATATCATATATATTATACAGTTTGACCCTGCAACATCTGACTGGATGGGCATGCCTCCCATGCCCTCCCCCCGCTTCCTGTTTGGGATGGGTGAGGCTGAAAACTTAATCTTTGCAATTGGAGGGAAAGAAATGAAGGAAGGAGAACACATTTTGGAAACAGTCATGGTTTATGACAGACAGTAAGTATTGGAGCCACATTAATTATTTCAAGATCAGCTGTACATTTGTCTTTTGTGTCTATTGAACCGTAAATCTTCCAAACAGATACTTCAAGTAGCCCTGTTTTTTTAAGGTTTCTCAAATGGGCCGAGTCGGATCCCCTTCCCTACCCAGTATATGGCCATGGAGTAGTGTCTCATAATGAAATGATCTATGTAATCGGAGGAAAGGGAGAGGACAAGTAAGTTTATAAGCTATTGCTGCCGTCTTCCATTCAAACTTTTGGAATATATATAAAACATTAACATGGTAAAAAATGTTTTTCTGTTCAAATATAATTTAAAATGTATTTACTCCTGTGATGTCAAAGCTGAATTTTCAGCATCATCACTCCAGTCTTCAGTGTCTCATGATCCTTCAGAAATCATTCTAATGTGCTGATTTGGTGCTCAAAAAACATTTATTATTATCAATGTTGAAAAAAGTTTTTTCTGCTTAATATTTTATTGAAATCTGTGATAAACTACCTTTCCAAAGTTTGAGGTCAGTGAGATTTTATAAGAAATTAATACTTTTATTCTGCGAGGACACGTTATATTGATCAAAAAAGTGACAGTAAAGACATTTATGTTACAAAACATAACATTTATTTAAAATAAATGTTGTTCTTTTGAACAGTTTTGCTTCATCAAAGAATATTTATTATGGTTTCTTTCCACAAAATATTAAGCAGCACAACTGTTTTCAACACTGACAATAAGAAATGTTTCTTGAGATTTAAAAATTACACATATTTGTTTTATTTTGTAGGCAGTGTTTGAATAGAGTGTGTGCGTATGACACTAAAAAGCATCAGTGGATGGATCTGGCTCCATTAAATACAGCACGCTCACTTTTTGGGGTCACCGTCCGCAAAAACATGATCTACGTGGCAGCTGGTGTCACTGACACTGGCCTCACAGGCAGCGCTGAGGTCTATGACATCAAAACCAACAAGTAAGCATGGCCCCATACATAAACCCGTTGTATTATAATCTGAGTTTTAAGATACGCATTGACTTGTGGGACAAACTCAACATAAATAGCTTGCATTAAATGTATATTTAACCATAACCCTCTCTATGTGACAGGTGGTCAGAGTTTGTGGAGTTTCCCCAGGACCGTAGTTCCCTTAGCCTGGTCACTGTGGGTGGTGTCCTCTATGCTGTGGGTGGTTTTGCCATGTTCCCCAAAGAGGACAGCGATGATCTGATGCCACAGGAGATGAATGACATCTGGAGGTGAGGCGCTCATTAACTACCCAATCAGTCTTTAAGTAAAGGGACGCAAAGGGAGCTGATCTAATTAAATAGTTTAAAAATCTGGGGTTGGTTTGGAATAAGGCTGTATTTATTTGATCAAAAATACAGTAAAATATTCAGTATTTGTATAATTTTATTTTGTAATTTATTCCTTTGATTATAAAGCTGAATTTTCAGCATCATTACTCCAGTCTTTAATGTCTCATGATCCTTCAGAAATCATTCTAATGTGCTGATTTGGTGCGCAAGAAACATTCATTATTATTACAAATGATGAAAACAGTTGTGCTGATTAATATTTTTGTGGAAACAAGCATTTTTTACTGGATTCTTTCCTTACCCATTCTATAAAGTCCAAAAGAACAGCATTTATTTGAAACAGAAATATTATGTAATATTGTCTTTACTGTCACTTTTGATCAGCATTTGTTCTGCACTGTAAATATGTTCAAATCTAACCACCAGTATTTTATTTGAAAAATTTTGAGAAAAAACCTCCCATTGCCCCCGTTATTCAATTCAAATATATTTGTATAGCGCTTTTCACAATACACATTGTTTCAAAGTTATGACCCCTCATTCATTTTAATGGGAATTCCTGTGTGTGTGTGTTCTGCAATGGGAATGTTCTATAGTCTCATGCCTTAATTTGTTTATGTGTTTGTTCTGGATTGTGCCAGATTTTTAAATATTATTTTGTCAAATAAAATAAAAAATCCTCACATTCCATTCATTCCTATGGGGGTCAACGCTTCCCACAAGGGAATGATTTAAAAAAAAACAACCACATAAAATCCTCAAATCCAGTTAATTTTTGTGTATGTGCATTCCAAGTATGACAAAGTCATAAGGCCTTGGACCACACCGATGAACCCTCAAAAAAAAAAAAAAAAATCATTTTGGGTCAAAATGACCCGAGGAAAGGATGAGGGTTAAGTATTTTTTTTGTTTGTTTTTTAAATCATGCCAAACCCAAACTATTGAACAATAGTGTATAAAAGGATGTAGCAATAACAGACAATGGCAATATTAAAGTTCTATACTATTTTCTATTCTATACTACTAATTACTAAATTAAAAACACTAAATGCTTCAATTGAACCTTTAAATGAGCATGCACTATTAAATATGCAATATCAATACATTTAAAACAACACCAACCAGTAATTAATATGGTACTGATATATTGTGCATCTCTACTAATATAGGCCCTACAGGTATTTTTTGGTACATACATGATTTGACTGCATATACATGATTACAATCCAAATATGTTCAAACAAAAAGGTTCTTGTTTGTTCACAGGTTTGATGAGGGCGAGAGGAAATGGAACGGCATACTGAGGGAGATTCAATATGCATCTGGTGCAACAGTTCTGGGAGTTCGTCTCAACAGTCTTCGACTCACAAAAATGTGAGACTATGCCAGTGCTGTCCAATGATTCAGTGAACCAAGAAGGAAAGAAAGTACAAACTCTCTGCTGGTTTAAAATGGACAAAGTGAAGACAAGTCTGAACCAGCACGAAACATAAGAGGACAGAACATCTGTTCTCAAGACTCATTCCATGAAAGTGATCATATGATATTCAACATTCAAACACATGTTATGAATAATTTATCATTTGGAACAGAAATAAAAAGCCGTCCAACCCAGGCTCATTGGAAAACGTACCTGTGGCGTCATTTCTGCAAAATGATATTATGCTGCTTCTTGCACATTTCGCAGCACTTCAAAGGTGAAATGTTCGGTGAGTGGCGATAAAAGCACGTTCAGTTTTATCTGAAAAAGATTAACGTGAATCTGAACCCAGCTTTTATTATGTAGGTTGTTGTACATATGGCAGCAGCTCTGAAATTAAATGTCCAGTGAGTGGCACTAAAAGATCAATGCGCTATTAGCGTTTGAAAATATAGTCGTAACCAAACACGCTCTGCAGGGCCTAACTGGTACTACTCGACCCACTCCAAATGGGACTTAAACCGGCGTCTCCAGCATGGGAGGCGGGTGTGCTAACAATGACGCTAAAGACCGCAGCCACTAGTGTCTGTCGCTAGTGCGCTAGACACTAGTGCTCACAGGGGAGTGACATTTACACACGCAGCTCTTACTGGCCTACATTACACACCCACATAACCTCACTCCCATCCGGGTCATGGCACCAATGTAACCGGTCCTACTCGACCCACTTCGAGGGGGACTCGAACCGGCGACTCCGACATGGGAGGTGTGCGTGCTGGAAAGGACGCTAAAGACCGCAGCCTCTAGTGTCTGACGCTAGTGCACCTTCTGAGATCAGGGGAGCGAGGTTTACACACAGAGCTCTTACTGGCCTATGTTACATTCACCCCCACCAAACCACACTTCCATTCGGGTCACGGCACCAAATGTAACCAGGCCTACACGACCCGCTCCTAATGGCACTCAAACCGGCGTCTCCAGCATGGGAGCGTACTAACAATGCCTCTTTTCCAGATGTGGAATTTATAAATAGCAAATGATCTTGAAATTGTGCGCAGCTGAATGATTTCAGATCTCCGCCTTGTAAACGCCGCCTAATTATTGTATACATTAAGACATATAAGAGAATATATATACAATATACATTAACATATAAAAGAGCACCAGTCAGTGTCCAAATCCTTTGCTTGAGAATCGCGAGCAAGAATTGCTTAGATTTCCAAATAGTACCTGCAGTACTACGCAGACTTTTAGAAGTTTTAGAAATGTTGCTGTGGATTTAAGCATACTATAAGTACAAATCTGTGTGTACGCACGTTTTATAAATGAGGCAATGCTGTACCAGGTAAGCTACCGAGCAAGTTTACTACATCAGAAAAAGCCATAACAAGTCTTTATTAATAGATAATCTGCCCCTGTAATTATAATTAGTTTAAAAAGGAATAAAGTTGTTGGTGTTTTACTGCCACTAGTGTTCATTTCAGCTGGAAACTGCAGTGAATTGTATTTATGTATGTTTTTCGAGTTTTGCAAAAATGTAGAGGCACGTTTTTCCAGTAAGCCTTGCAATTGAACACTTCTATTATGGTCAGAGTTTCTTGTGTCATGTTGTGTATTTGGTAATTGTATTGTTTTTTTAAGATTATTGTTCATGTGACAATTCTGTATGAGAGAAATATTTGCCTTTCAAAGTAAAGCAAAAAACAAACACAAAAATGCTTGGTGTGACGTTTCATTTAGTTCACTATTGAAATTATCATTTTATTTAGTTACAGACAATAAATACTACCCAATACAATAAATGACAAAATACAGCCTCATGTTATTAGCACCGCTAGTCTTTGTATTGTTTAGTATTCTGCTGACAGAACCAGCACAACCGCATGTACACAAAGTTAAACCAAGACATACTAGCGTAATTAAAACGTAGGAACAGTCACACTCATGATTGTTTTAATACATTGAAAGTATGGGTTAGTTTAAGTATTACATGTTGAGTGCTAGTTTAGGAAAAAAGTGAATATATTCCTTGAATTTGGTTTTATAATGTATTTTCAAGATAACTGCATGGTGAGTGGCTTCTTTAATAAAAATTAAACAGACAATAAAAACTACTCAAATTCTGAAGTGCAAATCATCTCTTGCTATCGCTTATAATTTATTACAAAGGATAGCACACACCAGAACAAACTAAAATAACAGACAAATCCTTCCTAATATAAATCTTTCTTTCCAAAATCACTTAAATATACATACTTTAAAAAAAAGGCCACAAGCATCCCAAGTCTTTCTTAATAAGCAGCAAACTAGGAATAATACACACTAGTAAAGTATGCAAAACATACAAAATAGTCAAGACTTCCACCTTTTATTCACCCTCACAACCTGCAAGGGAAACATGTTCTTTCAGATGCACAAAATCATTTCAAAATGTAGCTCTTCAATGGCCTTTTTTCGTAGTACAATATTTCCAAAGATAGAGATTTACTTCTGTGCAATTTCACGTCATGTAAAACAATAAGACTTTAGTTTAAGAGCGAGAGAGAAAGAAATTAAGGGGAAAATATGATAACAGAAATACATAACAGAAAGCCTTCAGCAGTATGTTTCTTGTAATCTTTTTTTAACAAAACATTTGTCATCCAAAACCTTGTACCATAACTTTATATCCAAATAAAGTGCACACAAAAAAGAAAAAGTGAATTCTGTGTTTATTCACCTTGTTATAAGACATAACGCGAGTGCCATGTGCATCATTCTGGGGAAGTTTTAAAGGTGCAGTGTGTAATTTATGAGGATCTATTAACAGAAATGCAATATAAATATACATCACTATGTTTTCAGAGGTGTATAAAGACCTACATAATGAACCGTTATGTTTTTTTATTACCTTAGAATGAGCCATTTCTATCTACATACACCGCGGGTCCCCTTACAGTAAAGTCAACATTTTTGCGCCGCCATGTTTCTACAGTAGCCCTAAACGGACAAACTGCTCTACAGAGCACTAGCTACTCTGTCTCTAGTCTCAGACGTCACGCCCATGGACCGTTGGCTGAACGTCTGATGCATATGGCACACTTTTCTGGAAACACTTCGTCATGTGATTGGTTGAATTCTACAGGATGTTGTGAGACGTGTGTGTTGCGTTGTTTAATCGTCCGCCTGGAAACAAATGTCGCGATTCCAAACTCTCTTGTGAAAGAAGAGCGCCGTTGTGTTACAACTGTGACCATGAGCGCTTACCAGGATCAACTAAATGCTGGATTTTCAAAAGTACGTGAAGTTAGTGGGTCCATTGTTGCAGTAAACTTGAACAACATTCTTAAATGAATAATTTATGAGATGCACGCCGGTCTGTTATTGCAGGGACAGCGACTTTACATTTTCACGCCCTAAAACGAACTGTGACTGGTTGTGTTACATGTCAGTCAAACGTACTATTGCCCGGGCCTTGACCAATGAAACCTGCGATAGAGTCCAGACCTTCTGCCGTCAGTCTTAAGGTCTGGCTATGTGAGACTACTCTGTCTCAGGCGACGACATCTTTGTCCTGTGTCGGCCACCGTAGCTTCTCTATGTGCTTTGAAAGGGAGCGGAGAGTAGTGGGCGGTTTGCAATTGACAACCTCACCTATAGATGCTGCTAAAATTTACACAGTGCACCTTTAAATATCTCAATAACATCGTTATGAAAATGAGATGAAATATGTTTAACTATATTAAAAGGGGCTTTAAAAACATAAACATCCTCAATGTATTGAGATCCCAAGAATTGAGGACACTGTAATGAAGTGAGCTGGGTATAAGGTGCAATATGACTTGAAAAACATGTAAAGAACACTAACAACATGGCAAAACTGGCACAACATTTAGATTTCTTCTAAATAAAATAAAAAAAGTCATTTTTAAAAGACCCAGATCACCATTATCTTCCACAATCATGCCACTGTAATTTCAATCTACACATTCATGATCATGGCAACTCTATTCCATTTCACACTTAAGGCAGGTTTGTTACAGTGCCTCCACAATGAGCTGGTAATGACCGCCACACTGACTAGTTACAGATACATAAATAAAACATATTGACCAATGCAGAATATTGCCAATTAGGGGCTAATTGCTTGAAAAATACTTTATGTCACTAAAAGACACCTAGCATGTTATGCTCTGTTTTTTTTTATTAATTCCAGAACTTCTACAATTCCATTCCAAATTTAAAGGGATAGTTTAGACAAAAACTGAAATGCTGTCATCATTTACTCACCCTTATGTAGCAGCTTGAGCATCCTGCTATTAATAACCCCTTTTGTAAAGGAATAAAGATATTCCTATAAAATAAGCTTAAAAATATTCCAGATAAAGAATAAAATAAAAGAATATAATTGCGACTTTTTCATCTCACGATTCTGACTTTTTTTCTCGCAATTGCAAGTTTGTCACAATTTTGACTTTTCTTCTCAGAAGTGCAAATTCACATCTCGCAATTCAGACTTTATAACTCGCAAGAAAAAAAGAATTGTGATATATAGAGTAGAAATTCTGAGATTTAAACTCGCAATTCTGACTTTTTTAAAGTGATATAAAGGGGCAAGTCTCAGAAAAACCTACAATTGTGACTTTTTTCTCTCAATTGTGAGGTATTAATTTGCAATTGCAAGAAAAAAAGTGAGATTAAAAAAATGCAATTACCTTTTTAATCAGAAACAAGCTTCCATATTTAATTTACCATTCTGCCGGGCCTTTCAGAAACTTCTTAAATAAATGCGTACCATTTAAAACCACCTGCTATTACTTGCATTAAGCTGAGTTTTCTTAACCCAGAAACATGACTGATGTACTGTGAACAAGGTAAGGTAATATTTAAGATGGTAAGAAGGTAAATTCTAGAGCTTATTCCCCATATAAAAACTTATTTCCATCTTGCAAATTCTTTGATGAGTGCAGCTGACCTCATTCACTTGACTCTATAAAGAATGTAAACGAAGAAAACTGATTAAAAACTGACAGAATTTATTTACAGACTATGTATATATATATATATATTGTAAATGTGTGTGTGTATATATATATAAATATATATTTAAATATTTATATTGGATAATACCTATTATAGCTACTACATTTTACTGCTCCTAGAGTTGTTAGTGTTTTCTTCAGCTATATTTGTCTATAAAAATCTTCTGACACTGGGTAAGGAATTATTTTGTTTACTACAAATTTTCGCTAAACTCTTTTCAGATTCTATGTGCCCTCTCAACAGGACCATCTTACAGCGTACATGAGTCCCAGAAGGCGGGTCTAATAGTTAGCTACGTAATTACATTTTAGGGCACAAAACAAAAACATGATTTCGATCATTTGACTACTGAAGCCTTCACTTTCTGAGTTATTCAGGCCCGCTGTCATTTAAAACCATCATAAAATAGTGTAAAGTAATAAGTGAAAGCATTAATGATGACTGTAAAAAAATAGCTGATAAACCTGTTCAGTCTACCATAAAGCATTTCAGACATTCAACATACCCTGGCGCTCATCCAGGTTTGATATTGCCTCCATGCAAATAAAACACACTCCATTTCACACTCATTCCTTCATAAGTGGTTTAGGCGTTTCAGATTTTGCCATTACACATATGGCCAACACTGAGAGTAAAGTGCTCTGAAAATTGTAAAATATTATAGAGAGAAACAAAATTGCGAAACATCCTTCTTTGGGATTTTTACAAATAATAAAGGTTCTCCCAAGTGCCTCTGCTACATATAACCTTTGATACAAACCAATCGTCCAATCTGTGCCCTGCACAGACGCTTAACAAAAAACAAACCTCTTCAAATATCAGAGGACAACATGTGGCAAAACTTTCAGAATACCAAGAAGACAGGACAATATAAATACATCTATGATTAAAAATAAGGTGCTGGAGTGATTATACATTTCATATTCAGTAATAACATACAAGCTAACAGGATTTGGTTACTGCGATACATCTGGATTTGGTTATGGCAGGGGGACATATTAATGCTACATGTTTATAATTCCAAAACAATGTTCACGTCCCACAGCGCCCTCTGCTGTGAGTTCAATACGCATTTGTATTTTGCAATGCAGCTTAGGGGAATTTCAACTAGTTAGACCAAACGAACAAAGCATGAACGACTATACCAAGAGCATGTGAAATTCAGAAATGCAGTGCTAACTGCTAATCATGTAGCTCACAAAAAAAATGCATTTAACATTTAACAAAAAATAATGAGAACATTGGTTTTCTTTCTGTAATACCAGAAGCTTATTTGAACAGTATATAAAATATCTCTATGAGAATAAGATACGTGAAAATCTGCACAGTTTAAAAGGAATATTCAGTGTCGCACACTGTTCAAACACCTGCCGGAAGTCTTAGACCTCGCTCAGCATGTTTGGAAACCCCTGTGAGAGTGATTCACATCAGATGTGAATCAAAAAGCTCACGGGGAGCTACTGCAAGCTTTGGGTTTCAGACAATAAACAATCAAAAGGAACCTTAAAATCAAAACTAGTTGTTACCAGAGTTAACCCTTTCAGAGGAAAACAGGGTCGGGGGAGAGGGAAGACCTACGATTGAGTGAGCGAAGGGAAGCGAGAGCGACTTGACCTGGTGGAGACTGGATGCCTCTCCAGGAGGGGTCAAGGGATGGCTGGGTAACTGATTGGCTAGTGAGTCCATATCAGTTGACGTGGAGTCCAGGCCGAGAAGGTTGGTGGTATCTGATACCATGGGGTTGCTGACCTGGAAGCACTTCTCCTTGTGTGCTTTGAGCATGTTGGAGAAGCGGAAACGTTGTCCGCAGACATCACAGGGGTACGGCTTCTCGCCAGTGTGAGTGCGGCGGTGCCTTTTCATATTGGGCCGGCTCGTGAAGCTCTTTCCACAGACCTCACAGATATATGGTTTCTCTCCTGGAACA
The DNA here is from genome assembly GCA_023029165.1 of Gobiocypris rarus. Classification (NCBI taxonomy): domain Eukaryota; kingdom Metazoa; phylum Chordata; class Actinopteri; order Cypriniformes; family Gobionidae; genus Gobiocypris; species Gobiocypris rarus. The sequence continues at coordinate 14,439,072 of CM040924.1, read as the reverse complement.
GACAAAAGATGGAAGAACTTAGGGTGCTTTCACACTGGCAGTTTAGTTCGAAGCGGGGCAGGGTTCGCATGAAAAACTGTTAATGTGAACTGTAACTGTTAAAGCTGAGAAAAACTGTTAATGAGAAACCTGGTGAGAGCACACCTGGGTACCGAACCCTATGCTACCAGTATGAGGTGTGGTCTGAATTCGGTTGCACTGGAACTTGGGTGCGCATAGGAAGTAAAGTAACTCATGCAATTTAGATAATAACATCATTAGTTTAACAAAATGCATGAAAGGGATGACAGTGGTGATGATTTACCTTGGATACGAGCGAGAGTGAGCGTGCAGTGTAATTGGGCATAGTGAGTGCAATCAGGACGGCAAATGAATGGCTCAAAATCCGCTGTCTCCTCAAAAGAGTCTGTTTGCTAGCAACAAGAAGCTGCCTTAATGCGACGCACAACCCAAGTGTCGTTTACTGTGCTGCGCAAAATAGCAACAAAACACAATATATTGACCCGCATTCTCCCTTCTGTCATGTGCCATGCATGTTTGTGATGATGTATGTCAATGCACCAGGGTTCGATAGAATCAAGTTAAGTGGGAAACCAGACCAATGCTGTGGGGGCACCGGGAACAATTGCGTTTGGACTCAGACAGCAGCAAATGTGCCCAATGTGAAAGCCCCCTTAGAATCATAATATGTGAATTATTACTATTATTTTTAAATTATAAATATATACACATAAATAAATAATGTATTAAGATTAAAGTGGCTTTATTGGCATGGTAATAAAAATGACAAAAAATTATTGACTTTGATTATGACACGTGACAAAGTGGTGGTTCCTACCAGTGTGGGTCTTCATGTGTTCATCAAAGTACTGCTTCATGTTGAAGTCTTTCCCGCACCACTGGCACATGAACTGCTTGTGTCCGATATGGATGCTCATATGTGACCTCAGCTGGTATTTGTACTGGAATCTTTCACTGCAGTTCTACAACATGAGTAGTGGCAACAGATACAGTAGATTATAATTAACATCTGTTTCTCTGTTTATAGTTATTTTTAAGACATATATAACAAACACATTTCAACTTAAACATTTAAAAAGAAGTGTATAAGGTTTTTTGAAGAAAAAAAATAAATGTATAATTTTCCACATAAACATCAGGCACAACTGTTTCAACACTGATAATAATAATAAATGTTTCAGCATATTAGACTGATTTCTGAAAAATCATATGACACTGAAGACTGTAGTAATGATGCTGAAAATTCAGCTCGGCCATCACAGGAATAAATTACATTTAAAAAAATACAAAATTAGAAAACAGCTATTTTAAATAGAAAAAAATATTTCACACTACCACTGTTTTTACTGTATTTTTGATCAAATAAATGCAGCCTTGGTGAGCATAAGATACTTCTTTCAAAGACATTTAAAAACACATGGATAGGACACTTAAGATAAAAACTTAAGAGAAAATGCAAATGCCTTTTTCTGAATGCAATACCTGAGAAAATGCCTTTTTCTGAATGCAATACCTGAATATCTCTGGCCTGAAAATCTGCATGAGTGAACTCACCTCACACTTGAATGGCTTTTCTCCAGAGTGCTGGAGAGAGTGCACTTTAAGAGACATGCTGCGTTTGAAGGACTTCCCACACGTCTCACAAGTGAACGGCATGTCCTTAGTGTGAGCTGCAATGAACAACCGAAATTCATATTTAAAAATTACATCTGCTTTCTTGTTTTGCTTGTTTTGACAATCATTATTGCTGCTGCTGCTGCTACAGAGCAAGTATGGACTGCTGTGAGCATGAAAGATTTACATACGTAAATCCCGTAGCAGATATAGGCAGGTGGAGCTGGGGGAGGTGGAGGGTTTCAGAGGAACTCCGATAGCGTGCTGCATGAATCGCTTACAGTAAAAATGAACCAGACTATTTAAATGTTCAACAAGCAATCTCATTGGCTGCAGGATCAGCAGAGGCCAATCAGCCTGGGCTCTCTAGAGTTTCATGACTGAGCTAGATATTTAATTGATAATAAAATGAATTTAAGCTTAATTTCATTTTAAACACATTTCAGTGTTAATTTTTAGCAAGAGAGATTGGTTTTGTGTATAATAAGACAGCATTATTACTGCATTTACTTAGTTGTCAGTGTTAGATGAGCAAGTGTTACTTGTTGCGCTGTGGACAATCGAGTGGATTCTAGAAGGAGGAAGCACTTCTAGATAAGATATTTCCTCTCTGCTGTCAGGGCAGATTAAACAATACAGCCTCTGTCCTCGGCTCAGTCTGTTCTGGATGGTAAAGCAAGGTCACAGCGGCTCTTTCCCCTGCTCAAAACAGAGCTGGGTATTTCACTATTGTGTAGGACCAAGCTCTGGGAAGATCAAGCTTCAGAAGATGAAAGTACCGTACAGTATGAAGGCCAGGGTGTGCTGTATCACCTCTGCCTGAAGATTAATTTACACAACAATATGTCTTTGTGCATTCGACTGGGCAGCTGTATTAAGCAGCATCTTGACCGCCACCTAGCTGTGACAGGCGGAGTTATTATTTAAATGGATCCATGAGTTCATTTGTTAAGGTAATGCACAATGCAGAAAAGGATAACGTATCAAGATGTGGCATGTTGCCTGAAAACGAGGGTCTTGAATTGAGGCAGTTTGAGGTTGAGTCATTCAGATGAGTTTTTATGAACTCATTCATTGTAAAGATCCAACTCAAAAGAGTGATTCATTCACAAATCATACACACTGTAAATAAATCTTTCAGAACAGCTAATTAAGAAATAGTTACAAGGCATTGGAAGGAAAACACTGAATTAAATGTGAAATTCTGAAGTAGAAGGACTGAAGGCATTATTAGCATTATTATTATTCTTAGTTAATATTAATTAAAACATTTACTAACACATTTTTAGAATGTGCAAACTAACAATAAATAGTTGTACATTAATAAATACTGCATCAAATGTATTGCCTACTGTTAAGTTAAAGCATTATTGGGACTAATGGGACCTTGTTGTAAAGTGTGACCACGTATTCCAATAATCTTTGTTTTATTAAAAAAATAATAATGGAAGGTGCATGTGTCAAGATTTTCAGTGAATAATTACTTCAATTTCAATCTGTTCCTCAGACAAAGTAAGCATAGCTTCAGTCATTAATCACTTTGATGACACTGAAACAAATGTGTCCAGGTTATTCTTTAAAAATAAATAATAATAATCACTTTTTGTGTTACTAGGAAAATAAAAATACATACAGGTATTTGGAACAACATGAAAGTGACTAAATAATGACAGAATGACCCAGTAAATGACCCAGTACTCACCAACCATGTGTTTCCGGACATGTGCCATGGTGTAGAATTTCTTTTCACAGATTTCACATGAGAACTTCTTCTCGGCATATCCGTGAACAATCTTGTTGTGTTCATGTAACGACCACAGCTTTTTAAAGGCTTTTCCACAAGTCACGCACTACAAAGATCAGAGGATCTGAATGAACGGCATTAGACTAAACAGCTCTCCCTTAGGGGTCGATGGAAAACACAACAGTATTTTATCATTCTGAGAGAGTACCAAGAAATGCACAAGCTAAATAAAGAATGAATATTGCAAAGGGCACCTCTAAATTAAAATTCATTTATACCAAATTAAACACAACAGCACAATTCTCTTAATTACACTGAATTCCCCATAAGTGCTTAATATAGCAAAGACAAATGAGTGCTGGATGTTTTAGACCAAGTTTGAGTTAGAGGTGGAAATGGCCTGCATGGTAGACCTGCTTTAATGGCAGAAAACAGCTGTTCTCCGCACCCTAATACAGTCTGTGCCTATATATATCATCCCAACTCTCTGGTCTATCATTCTGCACTTATACCAGAGTACCAGAAGTGTCCCAGTTCTGTGGGAACAGATTTCATGTTACTATTCTATTGTTATTATTATTATGATTAAAAGGTTGATCTATAAGGCCGATTTTAGACAAGCATCGATTGCTTGTGTGAAATCGGCCTTATCGATCAACTTTGTTAAAGTGTGCATGTAGACAGGTGTGTGTACCTGGATGTTTTTCTCACAGTTTGTCTGATGGTGCAGCAGCAACTCGCTCTCCAGTAAAAAGCGCTTGCCGCATTTATTGCAGATCTGCATGCGGTTGTGTGTGACATTCATGTGCTTCTCCAAGTACCAGCGGTTGTTGAAAATACGAGGGCATTTCTTGCAGGAAAAGTGCTGTTTTTCTTCGAGCTTCACCTTCTGCCCCAGACTCTCCTGCTCTTTTCTCCTCTTCCTCCCCTCCCCTAATGTGGTGCCGATTAGTGTCCGTTTCATGGCGGCATCTGTGCCAGTTGATATTCTTGTGGCACGCCGTCTTCCCACTCTGGTGTGTCCTGTTTCTGGAATGTTGAGTTTGTTCTCTTCCTCATCCTCATCTTCCTCATCATCGCTGCAATTTTCCATCTCTTCCTTACCTTGTTCATATTCTTCTTCTTCGTCCTCACCAACATCTTCATTATCACCCTGTTCCTTCCCCTCCTCGGCACCAGGAAGACTGGTGCGGCGGCGAACGAGGAGGGATGAGGTACTTGAGGTGATGCCCTTGCCGTCTGACCCTTTAGAAACATTCAATGTCTGGTTGTTGAGGTTGACCTCCACAATAATTTGCTCTCTGTTAAAAGAGACAGAACCATCCTGGGCTCCTGCTTCATTGAAACAGGCCCCTCCCTCCATTTTGCATAAACCCCGCCCTCCTCCAATAGCCACTCCCCCTCTGCTGTCATCATTTTTGTATAAGTGTTTGGCCTGAGGGCTGGAGTGGATGCTAGATGAATGTGTCTGGTTAATGTCCCTAATGCCCCCGCTATCCTCCACAAGCAATGAGAAAGTACCATTGCCTTGCTGTGTGTACATCTTCTCAATCTCCATCTTGTACATCTGATTGGACGAGGCAATGCCCTGCCTGTCTGTGTCAGCCATCTCATTGGAGTCAAGTAGTTTGTGGCAGGAATCACTCATCTGGGGCACAATGGCCACCTGTAGCACTTCAAAGATGGTGATATAGATGAAGTTGAGGTTCTGGATGCTCAGGACCTCAAAAGCCAGGTTTATGCGGTGCAGCGGATGACTCTGGGAGAGGAGGGCCTGAAAGTTGGGTCTATGTTCACCCAGCATGTACTTGTGGGCGGAAAACGTACAGTGGGACGCCAGCACAAGGTCCACGTCGCACAGGTGAGGCTGGTAGAAATGCTGTTCGCTCAGCCTGTCCATTAAACGAGTAGAAAGCAGAAAGAGTTCAGCAGAGGGGAAGTCAGCAGTCCACTCCACTGTGAGATAAGAGATAAGACAGGAGAAAATATATTTTAATCTTACAATTCATTAGCAAATTATTTACAAATAATAAGATCCACTTGGAAAACAGAACAAGAAGAAACATTTTAGATCAAGATTTTCATTTCAAGAACAAAGTACCAATGCGGTAAATGTAAAATTGTGCATATAGCAATAATAAGGCTTAGAATAATTATATTAATGTGCTTTTATTTGGCCAATACATTTTTTAAACACTGTATCATTAGATTCAAAATCCTTCCTTGTCTCAAAACTTGCAAGTATTAGAGTGTTAAAAGTGTCTGTGATTCAGTGAATCAGTTCAAACAGTCTGATTCATAGCATTTGATCCATAGCTCTGATTCAATTATTTATTTGAGCCACCGTTACAAAACCGTTAATGTCAGTATTATAGTATTTATTAATATATTAAATCAGATTTTATTTTCATATTCTCAGTTTTCATTTAAAAAAAAAAAAAAGTTTGGGATTAAGTAGTTTTGTTACACGCTTTTGTCAACATGATATTTATTTCAGTTTTAGTTTTAGCAATTTTAGTAAATTAACATACATTTATTTTAATTTTTTTCAGTTGGTTGCCAAGGCAAAAGTTTTCATTTTCATTTAAGTTTTTTATCTAATATTTATATATTTTTTCAGATTTATACTTTTAGTTAGCAATAACAACACTGTTCAATGCACAGTAAACTTTGTACAAGTTTAAAGGTTCACATAATTAAATGTTCTGTTAAAAATATAGGGAAACATTGCTGTTTATTACTATGTTTGGTTATATTGGTGCATGTATGCAAGTGAAAATTATTCAATATAGTTTTGTGCATTAATTAGTAAAAAACTAATTTTGTAAAATTCATGCTTGATCGTTGTTAACTAGATTGTTTTCTGTATATTATTATTGAATTAATTTTGTTTGTACTTGATATCTACTTGTCAGAGGTGGTTTGATTGAAATTGTATTCTCCGACTTAATTATTAAGACAAGATATTGGTAAGCATTTAGTCAAAAAGTGAAAATATATATTTTGACCAAATACATCAGGACATGTAAAAATACATTTTTGCACAGAACCGATATCATTCACAGCAGGCTTGAAAACATTGTCAAACAAAGTCCATCTGAGAGGGAGAAAGGCAGGAGCTACTGGAGCCTGCAGCGATGCCCTCCCCTTCTGCTCCCAAGGTTGGTTTATTTTAGATCAGGAAGGACAAGGTTTCGATCTGGACAGCATCTCTTTAAAAACTCCACAGAGGAAAGGAAAGGGACAAAGGGAGAGGCAGCAAGCCAAAGGAGAAAAAGACAAACCAACTGAGAGGAGAGAATTAGAAGTATGTAAAAAGCACATTGAGATTCAGAGCCATACGCTAACCATTAGCTTCCTCCTCCTGTGTCCTGTCTCTCCAAGTTATCATTATGCACAAGACAAAACACTGTCCAATAAACAATTAAAGAGAGCAGGGAGAGTAAATATCAGACTGTCCAAACAATTAAACAGATTGGTTAGGCTGACTTTTATGTAACTAACAACAAATGGAATTAAGTGGAATTATTATTTATCTCCGTAAACAGGATTTGTTTGTTTTCAGGAGGCCATTAAGTCCAATCAATCTTCTTAAATGTTACCCAGAAATAAATGGAATCTTACTAAAAAACCAAGAGGTGTGCAATGTGATCAAACCATGTGTACTAATGTTTGATATCATTGGAAACAGCTGGCTACACCAAACTGGCGTATTTGCCTGGTCTACAGTGCAACAGTCGGGTTCAGGTAGTAAAAACATAAATGTTCTCCATAGGGAAATTGATTTTTAACGTTAACTTATAAACCTTTAAAGTTATAGTTTAGTTAAACTTCTGTTGAAGCTATTAGTCCGCATTATTTCAACTTAGTTTTAAAACAATTGTGTTTGACAGCAGATATTGCGGTGGAAAAACGACATTACCCATGATACTGTACAGTAAATCACACCAATCAAGAGTCTATATACACCTATCAGGCATAACATTATGAGGTGAATTTATGAAGTGAATAACTGATGATCTCATCATCACGGTACCTGTTAGTGGGTGGGATATATTAGGCACCAAGTGAACATTTTGTCCTCAAAGTTGAAAAGAAGCAGGAAAGGAAGGATTTGAGCGAGTTTGACATGGGCCAAATTGTGATGGCTAGACGACTGGGTCAGCGCATCTCCAAAACTGCTGCTCTTGTGGGGTGTCCTCGGTTTGCAGTGGTCAGTATCTATCAAAAGTGATCCAAGGAACAGTGGAGAACCAGCGACAGGGTCATGGGTGGCTAAGGCTCATTGATGCATGTGAGGAGCGAAGGTTGGCCCGTGTGGTCCGATCAAACAGATGAGCTGCTGTAGCTCAGATTGCTCAATAAGTTAATGCTGGTTCTGATAGAAAGGTTTCAGAATAATTAACAGTGCATTGCAGTATGGGGCTGTATAGCCGCAGACCAATCTGGGTGCCCATGATGACCCCTGTGGGCATGTGAGCATCAGAACTGGACCACAGTGCAATGGAAGAAGGTGGCCTGGTCTGATGAATCACATTTTCTTTTACATCACGTGGATGGCCGCGTGCATGTGCGTTGTTTACCAGGGGAACACATGGCACCAGGATGCACTATGGGAAGAAGGCAAGCCAGCAGAGGCAGTGTGATGCTTTGAAACTCTGAATATATGGAATGAAAGTGCAAATTTGACAGTACTTAATGAATAATGTATAGCTAGTTATATCCTTGTTATCAGAGCAATAGCCTTCTGAATTCCATTACTTTAAAAATGGCATTCCCTGACATTTTCCAATACTTTGTTGAACTAGAAAACTTTTTTTGCAACAGCTGGTCATACTCCAAACAACACAGACATTTTGGAGTCTACATCCTGTTATCTTGAGGGTCATATTTCCATTATTGCAATTTTTAATTGCAATGCATTATTGCATGCATAGTGCTTATGAGTAATTATGTTCAACAAAATGTTGCTGAAAACATTATGCATCATTCTCAAAGGAATTTATGAATCTTTTAGGGAGATGTTGGCTGAAATAGCACTCCAGGTAGAAGCTGATATACAAGTGCATGAGTGCACATTCTGAATCACTTGCAGATAGGGGCTGCTGTGATGGTCCCTGTGAGGTGGAAGGCATGTTTCTTTCTGTGTGTGTGTATATATTATAGTCTCTCTCTCTCTCTATTATATATATATATATATATATATATATATATATATATATATATATATATATATATATATATATATATATATATATATATATATATATATATATATATATATATATATATATACACACACAATAATAATATATACACAAACGTTGGCCACAATTATTGGCACCCCTAGAATTTTTTATAAGTAAAATATCTCTGAAGTATATTCCCATTAATATTTTTTAAAAAATTGGCACACCAGGGTGACTAGGAACATGAAATTCTCTAGCTATGACGTCTTGTTTCACAGGTGTATAAATATGAGGAAACACAAAGGCCAAATTCCCTTAATCATTCATCACAATGAGTAAAACCACAGAATGTAGTGCTGATGAGCAGCAAAAGATTGTTTAGCTTAATGAAAGTGTCTAAAGCATTGAAAATCCTCATTTCCACCATCAGGGCAATAATTAAGAAGTTCCAATCAACTAAAGATGTTATGAATCTGCCTGGAAGAGGACGTGTGTCTATATCTTCCTAATGCGCGATGAGGGGGAGAGTTTTTTTTTTTTTTTGCTGGCGAACCTGGACATCTTATTCAAATACACGGTATCATGGATTCTAGCAAATACCAACAGATAAAAAAATCAAAACCTGATGGCCTCTTCTAAGAATCTTATAATGGGCCGTGGTTGAATCTTCCATCAGGATAACAATCCAAAACTCAACATACAAATGTGTCACTGAGCACAAAATGAAGCTACTGTCATGACCATCCCAGTTTCCTGACATGAACTCTATAGATGAGTGGGGTGAACAGAAGAGAAGAAGCACCAACATGGAGCTGGGAATCTAAATGATCTGGAGAGATTCTGTATGGAGGAATGATATCCAAACTCATCAGGCATTATAGAAGAGGACTCAGAGCTGCTATCTTGGCAAAAGGGGGTTGCAAAAAGCATTTCATAAAAGGATGCCAATAATTATGGCCAACGTGTTTTGGAGAAAAGCATTTATTTCATAATGTTATTTCAATTTTAGAATCATTTTTCTGCTTCTAATCATGGTTTATAGTGCTTTAATGAAGACTTTTTTTATTCCTATGGGAGAAATGAATAAAAGCAATGGGCTGGAAAAGTGGGTTGTCACTGTTGCACTCCATTGTGGAACAACACATGGACAACACATTGACACAAGTCAAGAAAAAGCATTTAAGCCTGGAAATATATGGTGATTGATTAGACAATGAGGAAGATATGACTGACTGACTTAAGAGTTCAAATGTAATTCTATATGCACTATTCTTTTCTCTGGAATATTGTGTGAATCTTTGTATATTCCAGGTGGATGAACACTGGGATGGAATAAAATCCTACAGGTAAACAGAAAACACAAGTCACGAAGTTCAGAAGCATTCATGCTGTTCATTTGGATAAATAATATTCTTTAGTGCCACCAGGAATAATTGAAAATAGATAAGGGGTTGTTATTCCAAAACAATACCAAGTCAGCTGTATCAAATTTAAAACTGGCAACATGAAACATTTCTGAAAGACGTTAAATTTAGTCTGAGCCGTTGCACAGTGGTTAGGGAGTGTTCACATAGTGCATATCGTCCTCTTTCTCTCTCTTTCTATCTTTTTCTCATCTCTCTCTCTCTCTCTCTCTCTCTCCAAGAAATTCCGGTCGGTCTCTACTACATCTATGGAATTATTTTTATTTTTTTAATTGTATTGTTTATTTTAAAAGAGTCAAATCCCCAATCATAAACGGATGTGAAAATATATTTGACAACAATCCTGTCTTGAGTATAGTTTTAGAGAAATTTAGGCAAACTTATACTGGAAGCGTATTCATTTGGTCTCTCCATTTAAAAATTGAGTGTCAACATGAAATCATGTTTTCTGACATCAATAAAATTTAACAAAAGAGTGCGAACAAATGTCGTAGATGTAGAAATGCAAAGATTTTTATCTTATTCAAATTGTCCTATTATGGCTGATAACTGATATATTCCCATTTTTCAATATATTTTGTCAAAAATAATAATAATCTTGAGCTCACCAAGGCATCATTTATTTAATGAAAACTACAGTAGAAATATATTTTTTAAAAAGTTGTGATATATTTTAAAATGTAATTTATTCCTGTGATGGCAAGCTGAATTTTCAGCATCGTGATGATTTGCTGCTAAAGAAAGATTTCTTATTGCTATAATGTTGACAACAGTTTTGCTGCTTAATATTTTTGTGGAAACCATGAGACTTTTTTTTCAGGATTTTTTTATTAAAAGAATGTAGCATTTATTTTAAATATTAATATTTTGTAACTGTATAAATGTCTTTACTCTCCCTTTAGATCAATTGTATGCGTCCTTGCAGAAAAAAAGTATATATATAAAAAAAATGATCCCAATCTTTAAAAAAAAAAAATTATAATGTATATTATGAAAAACTATCATTAACTTTGAGATTTGCTCAACATTTAACATAGTTATTGCACTAAAGTTAGTGTTTTCAAAAATGAACCAGCCAACCTCTTATCAAGTCTGAATCCTACACTGTAGTTTGCCAGCTCACCAATACTCCTGCAACAAGACCTTGACCAAACCTTGTTAAACAGACCTGTCATTACCAGCAACATGGGAGGTGTAACATTTCTCATTATGGTTCATAAAGCTGAGCTCAATGTTGCGCAGAAACCCGCACTGCTTTCATGCAATAAGAAGTGACTCGGGGGTTCTGGCCAGGGCGGCTGGTATGCACTTGGCTGAGGACGATCACCACAGTGCCAGGCAGCAGAGAGCAGAGCGGTGGGGGGACGAGTTGACTTTCACTTCTGCAGTCTTTCTGTTTACCACAGCTCCAAAATAAAGTCTACCGTTTCTGCTGATATTTCTTTCATAGAGATTTCCCCTTTCCTTTCAAAAATGTTGATATGGAGAGCAAGAAAGAAAATGCTGGAATTCTAATGGAATCCCCAGCAGGCTTTTGTTTTCCAATCAATAAAAATACATTTTGGAGTAATACACTTTTTTATATATATATGATGAACATGCACCAAACTGCCAATTAATTAGTAGCCTCATAGCCAAGTTTAAGGGAAATCCACAAATAAAAATGCGACAGCAGGGGAGTAAGTGCTTTTTGCGAGTTTCACCCCGAAGCAGTTATCATTTTCACGTCCAGAGCTACGTTGTTTAAATAGCAAATGCACTAGCGCCCATCTATTCTCCCATGGGCGTACTGGTCTGAAAACAAGGTGTGTTCAGGCACACTGTTGGCGTGTTGCTATTTTGAGGCAACTGAAAACGACTGCGCCATTGACCAACAAAAACCTGGTCTAAAGGCAATAGTGCAGTATTTTTTGTTATTTAAAGGACGCTTTAGTAATATGTGCCTATAGGCCACGGCGGGTGCACAACGCATTTACACTCTGCTTATTACACACAGGGATGCACAGCAGCACACAACATTTTTGACATATTAAAAATAAAAGGATATCTCCCTCTCTGGAGAAGCGTTCAGTCTTTACACTCGCAAATTTCGTCATGTAAATAGCGAATCCGCCATGGTGCAAGCGTAGCTGGCTTTTAAAGGGAATAGGAGATGAGACTCTTGATTGCTTTTGCACATTATGTCCAAAACACACCCATGACTCATTAAGAGACTAAGTACAACCCTTTTGGACCATGCACCTGGTGCGGCAACCGTTTTTTCCGTCGTCAAACTAGCAAAAGATTCGGACATGCCCTAAAGTGCACCTTCGCCATGCGATTCAGACCATGCGCTCAGATTGTTAAAATAAGGCCATATATCTTAACACATCTCAACACAGCAGGTGATTTTTGATGTCTTCAGTGGGAATCAGACAGAATTAAAGAGATAGTTCACCCCAAAAATCATAATTTATTCAGTTGTTACAAACCATTGTCTTCCATATTATTATTCCATACTTTGAAAGTCAATGTCAATGGGGCTATTTGGTTTCCGACATTCTTCAAAATATCTTCTTTTGTGTTCAGCAGAAGAAAGAAAAGCATTCAGGTTTGGAACAAATTGAGGGTGATGCAAATGATGACAGAAATTTCATTTTAGGGTGAACTATCCCTTTAAATGGTCTGAGAGTGATGAGAACTGAGCACTGTAACAATGCAACTGTGAAAACCACTGACCAACCTTTCAACAACTTTTCATGAATTGCTCACAATTTCAGAAACCATAGAGGAAGTCATAAAGCAATACAAACTCAACAAACCAGAGCGACAAGCCACAGGAATTTCATAAAACTGTGAACGATGTATAAACAACTTGTTTTATCTTTATTTTTTGGAAAGCATAAGAGTGAAAACACACAGTACTATCAATATTTTAATGCAAGTTGCAAGTGATGCTTTCAAAGTATTTTTTGACCATAATAGCATCTCTGTCAGAAAAGACTGGTAACTTGACCCAGGCTAATCCAGCTAGATTTTCTTTCTACAGTTACAGTACCACAGACCTCAGAGCCCAAGAAGAGGGAGGCTCTGGCTGTCAGGCGGAAGACAGAATGATGGAAATGCAAACTCAGCAATCCTTTTCCCCCTTCAGCATTGTCCTAACAAGAGCTCGGGGTTGGGAGGCTTGAGTGACACCCTCAAGAACCAGAGCGGGCATCATGCCAGCCTGAATCGCCCTCAGATTGGACAGAGACACAGCTAGTATGGAGCTTTAGCATGGTTGGTCAACACTGATCTTAACAGATACGCACTAAAACCTGAGTCAGCATAAAACTAGAGCAGACTTTATGGAAAATAAAGCGCAAGTGATTGAGAAAGGAAATTTGAAGGGGTTGTGAATATGGGATCCTATCTGAACTAGAAAGTATTTTGGTTTATTATCTGGAACGAGAGTTTACACACACTGGAAAAAGTCATCAGTCACCAACCAGACTAACTTAACACAATAGAAAATAACTAACCGGTTTACCAACCCTCATATTGTACAGAACAAAACAAAAGCAGCACCATAAAAGTGTTTGATATGACTTAGATATGCACTCCTGAAGTCATACAACAGCTCTGTGTGAGGAACAGAACAAAGTGGTTATTCACTAAAAATCTTTCCCCCAGTTCTCAGGTTTCATTCATACTTCTGCATATTCAAAAAAAGTCATAATACACTAATCTTGATATGCCAAATTTGAATGTGCAAACTTTGGAGCGTTTAGTCACTTTTTTAATGGAAAAGTGCAGCAAGAACATTCTTGTGACACCATAATAATACATTTAATTTTTAGCTATCTCTTTAACCCTCCCAGTAAGTGCAGTGCATCCACGACACAGAATAGTGACTCTTTTGACCTTCGACTAAACTTCGAGACTGTTGTTGCCCACTCTGTATTAATGAAAAACAAGCATTATCATGGGAATCTAATCAGGCCGCTATTAAAGAGACGAGAGACTAATCGCTGTCCTTCTGCCCTCTGGATTCCTCCACTTCCTGTGCTGCCAGCCCGAGGGGAAGTTTCACAGTGCTGTAAAATGCAGAGGCGCTGCTGTCTGGCCCTGTTTCCTCATCAATCACACACAGATGCCAAGTAATGACTCTTCATCTGGAGTCTCTCTGCCCAAGACAATAAGCACAGTTAGAAATGACCTGCATTTCGATAGGGAATTAAAGAAAACCTGAATCTGATATTGGAAGGAGTGGCAGAAATGAATAACAGAAGGTTTGTAAGAAAATATGAATTCAAATATTTGTATTTGGCTATTAATGCTAAGAAATAATTTAAAGCCAACTTGGGTCATTTTTGAACGTTGACCGACTTTTTTCCAGTGTGTTCTGCACCGTTGGCTCTAGTCGGACGCTGTCTGTTTTTTGGGGGGCCTTTTCAACATGTAGAATCAGCGTTGGGCTGTCAGTGAGAGAGAGAACCCCTGATTGGCTGTTCAGTTTAGGGAACGAGTCAGTGCAGAGAATACGAGCAAAAGTGATAAAAGTCATGATGGAACAGACAGAAGGCTACATCATATTACCTAAGCATTCCACTGCACGAAAATTTTCAGAATAACATGAGTGGAGTGGAATAAAGAATGTGATCAGCATGACTGATATTTAAAACGGTAAGCAAAGCGCTGCTTACAAATATATCTGCTTAAATACAGTTATCTCCTTTAGACGCAGGTGCAGAACACGCATGCTAGCTGACAGTCACGTGTAGTCCTTTCAGTGTGTTCGAGCACATTTATTGCTCAAAAGAATGTGGAAGTTGGCCACGTGCAAAAGCACAGGCCACAGAAAAGCCGGCTTAATCCAATCCTGCAAATGAGTCAGCTTCCAAACAAAGAAACATTTCCCACTTGAAAACTACACCTTTCTCATTGGTCAAGCCAAACGCGAGAGGTGTGACCTCTGTGGAGGTTAAGGAGCGCTCACATAGTTCCCCTCTCTCTCTTCTCCCGGTTGCTGTTCGCGTGGAACGCCACGTGGCTGCCGTGTCGACAAGACCTTAAGTTACAACCATTGTAACTTCCTTGACAATAACAGAGTCAAACTAACATTGCATGTTCATCCTCATTTCTTCTTTCAATGCAGAAGAAATTGATTGCAACTTCAACACTATCGACTCACAGAACCATCAAGATTTTCCCCTCCGAGACTGCATCCAGACGCTTGTTCAACGGCTAAGGCATTGCCAGAATCGTACATTTATCTAAAGCTCTGTTTCCACTGTAGGGAACATTCCCCAGGAGCTAGGGACTTTGGGGTGGTACAAAATCCAACGGAACTGGAAAGCCACACGCAGTCCTACGTCACCAGACTAATTTGCCTAATCTTTATGGTACTTTAGATTGCGAAGGAAACGCAGACAGCAACAGGTCTGGGGGGGAAAAGTTCCTGGGACAAATTGTTCCGGTTAATTTAGGTGGAAACGGGGCTTAACCAGGGCTCCAGACTGCCACCAAATAGTTGCATTTTGCTACCAAAATTTAAGAGTGTGCAACTGAATTTTACATCCAGTAAATTTGGGCGTGTTCATCAATAGATCACTCCAATGACATGCTCTCTTGAATGCTACTGCTGACGTTACACACATGAGATCTATTTAACCAATACGGTCACATTTTTTAATTTGTTTTAGTTTTTATAGAAGTACATGACATGACTCAAATGTAATGAAGTAATTTTATTTAAAATAAGAAACTTGTTCAAACATACCAGTGCTTATACTCTGTACAGTAATCATTTAACCATCAGCCTATTACACTGTTTTCAGTACAATGGTAAAGTTTACATTTCTTTCATTGCTGCAAATATGCCAAACTAAATGTGCCAAGCTCTACCTGTTCGCTATCAGTATCGTTCAACAACTGGTTCATTTCGTTAACTTCACGAACAACATGAACCAGTTCATTCAATTCGTTCATGAACTAGATCTCTCGTTCAGACTCAAAAGCATCTCGGTCAGTAAAGGGCGTATTCGATCACTGAATTCAACAAATCACATGCTCCATCACATCTCATACTGTGAAATGCTATTGGCTCGATGTTGTGTCAGTCTTTGAGTATTTATTAGTAATACAGCTGAAATTAGCATGTTGATTTACGGTGTGCGCCCCTAAATTTTCTGGTTGTGCCTCTAAAATGTTCAGTTGGGGGCCACTGTGCTCCTAGTGAAAAACGTTAGTCTGGAGCCCTGTTAACTAAACAGAGGTTTTACCCCTTGTTAACAAGTTGCTTTGAACTAAGATACTGTTGGTTCTGTTCAAGTGGTTAAATAACTCTTATCAATGCTTCATTCCCCTGTTCTGTTTCTAGTTTAATTCACATTCACCTTTTATTTCCCATGTATGCGTGTTTGTGTGTATGTGTTTGTTTAGATTAGTTGTGTGTTTGTGATTTAGTTAAATAAAACTTTTGCGTACATTTCACACGAGTATTGATTCTGTTGATTCACTGCTTACAGACAAAGTCACTATAACGACACGATCACAGCAACATGCAAATGAAAAAGGTTTTTTTTCAGTGGCCAGGAGAAATATCCTTTGTAAGAGTGTTCAATGGACAAAGTGTAATATTAATTCAGCTACATCAAGTTAATTCTATTAACTGATCCAAATATTTATAATTCATTATAACAAGTAATAATTATTCATATATTTTCCTTTTGAGCTAATTAGCTACACTGTTTAGATCATTGTTTTATGAGTGACAACATGTGATTGTTGGGTGACAACCTTAGTGTTATGGACATTACTTGATTTGAGACATGTATAATTTGTTTTGCTAGTTTTAATGCATGAAATTAACTGCTGTACTAAGTTGAAAGTTGGAAAAGGTAACCTGAGTATTGAGAAATGAGTCCTAGCAATTGTCAAAACAAAACAACAACTTTAGGTAGGTATAAGATACAGACAGACAGACAGACAGACAGACCGATAGATAGATAGACAGACGATAGATAGATAGATAGATAGATAGATAGATAGATAGATAGATAGATAGATAGATAGATAGATAGATAGATAGATAGATAGATAGATAGATAGATAGATAGATAGATAGATAGATAGATAGATAGATAGATAGATAGATAGATAGATAGATAGATAGATAGATAGATAGATAGATAGATAGATAGATAGATAGATAGAAAGACAGACCGATAGATAGATAGACAGACAGATAGATAGATAGATAGATAGATAGATAGATAGATAGATAGATAGATAGATAGATAGATAGATAGATAGATAGATAGATAGATAGATAGATAGATAGATAGATAGATAGATAGATAGATAGATAGATAGACAGATAGACCGATAGATAGATAGATAGACAGAGAGAGACAGACAGACAAACCGATAGATAGATAGACATTCAGACAGACCGATAGATAGATAGACAGACTGACCGATTGACAGATATAGACAGACAGACAGACAGACCTATAGATAGATAGATAGACAGACAGACAGACATATAAATAGACAGACAGACCGATCGATAGACAGACAGACCGATAGATAGACATTCAGACAGACAGACTGAAAGATAGATAGACAGACAGACAGACCGATAGATAGACAGACCAATAAATGGATAGACAGACAGACCAATAGATAGATAGACAGACAGATAGATAGATAGACAGACAGACAGACAGATAGATAGATACAGACAGACAGATAGATAGATAGACAGACAGACAGACAGACAGACAAGGTCTATCATGACGTAGCAAAGAAATAAAAGAGCAGAGAGAGACCAGGTCTGTTTGAATCAATCTATTAGTGTGTATTTCCCTGAGGACAAAGAAACTGTGTGTATTTGTGAGAAGGAAAGAGTCTCAGTGGGCCAGACATAGAAGATTCAGTCTTGCTTTCCACTCCGGAGCAGATTTTCTACTTTTGAAGCCCCCATGTACCGATCGCCCTCTGAGACGAGCCACTTTCCAAGGTGATGGATCTGTCCTCAGAGGACCGAGAAATGAGACAGAGACACAGATGCCCTGGGTGTCTGTAGATGCGTGTGGTATTGCTCGATGCCTACACACTCCCCGATCCAATCAGGATGCACGTTCAGTCCTGACCTTGAGCTAGACTGACAAACACTTATAGCTCTCGCAGAGACACAAAAATGACTTACGGTCTCTCTCTGTGTGTGCGCGCGCTGTAAATTAGCAAGACATGTTTCAGTTATGAGCAGGTCTGTGTGTGAGAAAGACCGACAAAGAGAGCCAGCATGAGCTACATAGATTCCCTATAATTAATATAGTCCTTATTAAATATAATAAGCTGAGCATGGTAAAAGTGAGCAATAAATTCTGTGATGAGAAACATGAGATGAGGACACAGATAAAGACGTATTACAAGAACACCAAAAGTTTGAGATTTTTTAAAAAAGAGATTAAAACTATTATTCAGTAATAACATATTAAATTAATCAAGTTACAGTAAAGGCATTTATAATGTTACAAAAGATTTCAATTTCTAATAAATGCTGATCTTTTGGACTGTATATTCATCAAAGAATCCTAAAAAAAAGAAATGCATCAACGTTTCCACAAAAATATTAAGCACTGTTTTCAGTTCATTCATTGATAAATAATAAGAAATGTATCTTGAGCACCAAATCAGCATTATAATTTTTCTGAAGGATCGTGTGACACTGAAGACTGAATAATGCTTTGCCATATCAGGAATAAATTATGTTAAATATATTCAAATAGAAAACAGTATTTGAAATTGTAGTAATATTGCACAATATTACTTTTAACCTGCATTTTTTATGAAAGAAAATGCTATGTATTTTTATTATATATCATTATATGTGCCATCTTCAGTGTCTGTATTAAGGTAAAAATGAAAATGTACTGTATTGTTTGCTTTTGCCTGTGAAACACAAAAGGCAGGATGTCCGAGCTGCTCTTTTCCATAAAGCAAAAGTGAAAGCAAGACAATAATAGAAGTTTGGAATGACATGAGGTTAAGTGACATAAGAATCATTTTCATTTTAGGCGGAACTCTCAATAAGTTTTCTTAGATACAGATACATGCATTAGAGTCTTCTCACCCATTCAGACTAGTAGCCAGCACAGCTGATAATTACACACTGTCAGAGAGCTGTCACAAACCACAGCATCACTTTCACTGAGAAAACCTCCTGAACTATAACACCTGCTATTACACATGCCAGTTCACTTAACAGGGCTGTTTGCTGTTCCTCGGATCAGCTGTCTGACTAGCGCTGCATAATGTGAGCTTTAAGCACAGGCAGAACATCTCCAGAAGAGAAACATTTAATTCACATCTGTTTGCATCGGTCACATTTGTTTTTAGGGGTTCCTCCTGAGTTCACAAATTTCAGTCATTTTATATTAAAGTGTGAGATGTATTTAAATTGTAGAAACTTTGTCTAGGCACAAGTCGTTCCTGAATCACCTATTTTCTAAATCAAAAAATGTATTTATTGTTTTATTGGACAGATACAATTCTGTTCAAAAGTTTGTGGACAATATATTTAAACTTTAAAATGTAGAGCAACTAGCTTCCGGCAGACGGCCTACACAAGTGGAGGAGTAAGCTTTGATGTCTTTCGCCGTTAAAACAAATAGGGCTGGGCAACAAGCTCAAGCTCCTCTTCTCTGACATTTCTCTTTAAACATTCTCGTTTTAGACTTCTAATTCGTGACCAGTGTTTTGTTTTTCTCTATCTCTATCAATACGTCATGCGTCAGGTCAAGGGTTACTCTTTCACTGTAAATCAATGCGTACGGCCGTCTGTAGGAAGTTAGTTATTTTAGTTTATACATTTTTAAATATGGGTATTTTTCTTACACAAATGCATCGCTTGGCTTCAGAAGGCCTTTCACAAGTTCACACTTACATATAATTTATAGAGAGTACATTTAAATGCATATTTGGCGTGCTGTCCAGGGGGAGGGCTTAGAGATCGGAAATTGTGGAGAAGGGGTGGTTGAGGGATGCTGATAAACTGTCAATGAGCGGAGGAAGTACTGCTGCATATATATATATATATATATATATATATATATATATATATATATAAATATATATATGAGTAGATCATGGGTAATTTTCATTTTATATATATATATATATATATATATATATATATATATATATATATATATATACACACATACATACATACACCTCTTATTGTTGATTAGCTGAGTGCTCTCCCCTTGTGTCAATTATCTGAACCCACTCCTCCCGAACCTTGTTAATAAAACATCATTTATTAACCTCCTGGAGTGGATATCTTTACCTCCTGATATACCTCCTGATGGATGGATGCAGTTTCTTGGGCTTCAAAATCAAATCCTCTATTCACTGCCATTATAAAGGTTTGAAAAGCCAGGACATTATTTAATATATCTCCAATTGTATTCTCTTGCAAGAGGAAGGTCATATACACCTAGGATGGCTTGAGAGTGAGTAGATCATGGGGTAATTTTCATTTTTGGGTGAACTAATCCTTTAAAAACAGTTGTTTAATATTTTGTTGAAAACCATAATAAATTTTTTCAGGATTCTTTGATTAATAGAAAGTTCAAAAGAACAGCATTTTAGTAACAATGTAAAAGTCTTTACTTTTGATCAAATTTTAATACATTTTTCAAAAAATTACTTCCTGACCTCAAACTTTTGAACAGTAGAGTACAGTATAGTCAGAGAAACTAATAGCCAAAGAAAAAAATGACTTGAACTAAAACTAAATTTAAAGGTCCTGTTCTACGTGGTCCCATTTTTCAAACTTTAGTTAGTGTGTAATGTTGCTGTTAGAGCATAAATAATACCTGTAAAATTATAAAGCTCAAAGTTCAATGCCAAGCGAGATATTTTATTTAGAAGAAGTTCCCTTTCAAAGCCTACAGCGAACTCCGGTTTGTACTACATCCCTGTACTTCCTGCTTTAATTACGTCACTAGAACAGTTTGTTGACTAACCTCCGCCCACAAGAATATGCAAAAAAGGGGGCGTGGTCTTGTTGCTCTCCCACGTGGAGAAGAGGAAGTGTTGCGTTTGTAGAGTGTGTTTGTCGCCATGTCTACAATAACATTGAACACATGCATCTCCCCGTTATGGTAAGAGGCGTGACCTTTCTGGCCAACGTGCGCTAATCTGCTGTCGAATCACGACACGGGAACCGCTGGCACAATCAGAACTCGTTACGTATTTCTGAAGGAGGGACTTCATAGATCAAGGAAATCATCAGGCCGTTTTTAGGACAGTGAAAACAGCCGTATACAGATAAGTAAATTGTGTGAAAAATACTGTGTTTTTTTACACGTGAAACATGAACACATGTTATATTGCACACTGTAAACACAATCAAAGCTTCAAAACACATGAAAACGGGACCTTTAAGTGCAAAACGATAGTGAACAATAGTGAACATTTTGTAGAAAACTATAACTCTTGCACAAATTAATTAGATAAAGATAAATATTTCCCTACGGTTTGATATTGTTGAAAGAGTTTGTCATCCATCCCTTCGTCTAATTACCAAGTTCAATCAGAATGAGTGATTAGGGATGGCGCTCCCCTGTCAGTTGTTTCAGGTTCAGCAGCTCATTAACAGCAGAACAGATTGGAAGCCAATGAAATCTCTTTTCTGAGAAGGTGAAAGACACCCAGAAACACTCACCTTTCCAATGTTTTTAGTAGAGCACGGGAGGATAGCAGGTGTTTACGGCAGAGTTTCTGTATGTCCAGCAAATTCTGCTCAGGGAAGTCCTCGCCGGCATCGGCTGTGAGATAAAATTCAAGAAATCAATCAATAAATCTGGCAATTGAAAGACTACACTGGGGCTGTGTTAGTTTAAATGAAAGTCGTTTTTATGGCGACATTAGGGCATTATGTATAACCTTTGGATACCACAATCGTCGTACAACATTTATTTTATTACAAACCACATGGGAATGAGTACGACTCATTGCACTTTTCCTGTGCCGACTGGGGCAGATATATTTAGAAGACTTCCCATTTCCATCTATATGTTAATGCAACCGAGAGCAACAGAATCACAGTTTGAAATATTATGTGCCAAGCGGGGCATGAAATTGAGCCAGACAAATAAACAAAGGATTTTACATCTCTGCTGTGTCTAATAACAAAAGATGCACTTGACAAGGTGAGAGAAATCAGTTTCTCGTAAAAGAGAAGTAAGAACCATTTGGCGACACAAACAAAGCTGTGTGAGATCACTGTGACAGCGCTGGGAGAAAATTGAAAATGTATTTTTGCAATGAACAGAAGCAGCAAACAACTTTGCGAAATACTTTAATCTCAGAATGCTAATCTTTATTGCAAAAAAAGATATGAGAGAGAGATTAAGGGCCCTTTCATACACCAGGCGCAATGTGTCAATTCCGAATCCGCCATGGTCCAAGCGCAACTGGCTTTTAAAGGGAATGGGAGATAAGACTCTGATTGGTTTATTACACGTTACGCCCAAAAAACACCCATTACTCTTTAAGAGAATAGGGACAGCCCTTTTAGACCATGAGCCGGGCATGCTGACCATTTTTATGATGTGTTTTTTGACCTCGGACACGTGTTAACCTATTGAACCTTTAAAATAGCATAATAAATGTATCGTATGCAGGAACTGAATGATCAAAGCTGCATATGATCTCCAGAGCAGGACTGCCAGAAGAACTCAGCCTGAGCTATGCGAGCAGGAGCTGAGTCAGGATTTCTGGCCAAGAGAAGAGCCTGTGGAGTTGGCATGTCTCTGCCACATAAAACACAAACTGCCACAGATCTGCTCAGAGGCCAACTCTTCTCCATGTACAGACTCTGACCTAAGCGTGCAGCAATGTGAGGAAACAACACGGACACTGTGGGAAAAGCAAAATAAATGTCTTCTCTTTCCCATGTCCAAAAAGAAGGAAATGTGTGTTGATAAGATTAAAATCATATAGATTCAGCAAATAGATCCTTCAAATAATGCTTACATACACACGCATATTTACCTAGTAGTATGTAAATACTTTGTAGCACTTCCTTTAAAGCCACAATATGTAATTTTCTGCCACTAGAGGTCGCTTTTTCAAAACGAAAGCGTAGCTTGACGGCACTTTTTTTATGCCGCAGATGACTGCTTCTGCTTTTTCTGGTCATGCGTGTGTGGGGTAACGCAGTGCAGTTTTATCATATTAGATACATTATTTAAGTGTGTTGAGAGTTTTGTTATGATGCTACTCTGTGCGTTCACTCTGCGGATACTAGACACTTGTTAAAACACTGCCGTGAGCTAGATCAATATAGGCATGGTAAAACATGGTACTCGCGGTAAATCAAGAAAACGAGATTTAAATAATAATGCTAACTGTGTTGAGCTATATAACAATGATTAATTTTCTGATGAATGTATCCAAACAGCTGCTCACCTGTCTAATAAAACACATAATATATTAAAGCATCTTTGGTGTTTCCATGGTTTCTAGGGAAATCAAGGGTAACGCGGGTATGATGTCATTGATAGGTGATGGTGTTGTAGCCGTTTGTTTATTATAATATACGTTATTTGTTTATTATTATTATTTGCTATGTGCATATTTACACTTGTATTTAGGAATTTGTTTAGTTTCACTGTCGGACACCTGTCAGGTGCGCAAGCTATATGTCACCGCGTATGGGCGGGATGGGAAGTGACATAGAACTAATGTTTGGATTTTGGGATGGTGGTTTTTCATAGTTTTTTGACCACACTTCGTTGATTTTTCATTTGTTGGAATTATGAACCTAATTTAACAATGCTTGTGAAATAGAACTTTTGTTTTTAATAAAGGAAATTTAATTTTGAAATGAAGACGGCGGTGGACTGGAGTGCGTGCAAATAGTTAATCACCGTTCCCGGAATCCACTGCCTAACACGAAAGGCCGACACAGATGGTCCTCCTGGTCCTGGTTAAAATGGCTTATTTCGCTGGATTTAAACATTCTCGAAAACATTTGGGATAATGTAAAACATTGTTCTAGTGTTTTTTTGTGGATATTTTAATCCAAAAATATTACATATTGTGCCTTTAATTTTTTATTACACCACTATTCAAAAGCTTGGGATCAGATGAATCCAGGGCACATTTAATTGATCAAAAAGAGGAGTAAAGACATCAATAATGTTACAAAAGATTTCAAATAAATGCTGTTCAAACACATCAAAGAGTCATGTAACAGGATTCCACAAACATATTAAGCAGCACAATGGCTGTCAACATTGATAACAATCAGAAATGTTTCTTGAACAGCAAATCAGCATATTAGAATGATTTCTGAAGGATCATGTGACTGAAGACTAGAGTAATGATGCTGAATATTCACCTTTGACGTCACAGGAATATATTACATTTTAATATAGAAAAGAGTTAACAATATTACCTTTGTACTGTATTTCTTTTACCATAATTAAAACATATAGTAAGATAATAGTAAGAACAATTCTGCTGGAGTTGAATGCTGGGGGGCATTCGAGGAGCACTTGTCACATGGATTTAAGTGTCCCCAACAGCAGAGCACTGAGAGACAACGAAGCCTCAAAGTCAAGGGTGGGCAGGAATGTCCTGAATAGACGGTTACATAAAAACCCTCAGCATGCTGCTTTTTTCCAGGCTGCAGCACTAAAGGACAAGACTGCAGAGTTTAGCAGGAGTTGTTCTATTTCAGCTCTTTCTAAAGTACAAACTTTCATAGTGCTTTCAAGAGGAACAGTTAACAAAGGGGCGATTTATTGTAGAGAGTATTCAATGCATTTCTTCATTTTGTCTGATGCTTTCATCCAAAACATCTTTTAAGTATGAGTGTTCCCTAGGAATCAAACCCATGATGACCTTGGCACTTTAAGCACAATGCTTAGCCAGTCACCAAGTGCAGCCGAATAAGTACAGCTCCTTTTCTGTTATTCTAGTTTTAGAGAAATAACTGTTTAAGGGCATCATCATATGTCTAAAATTGATTATATCCTCATAACTGAATGCATTAATGGGGGTGTAATAGAGTCCTTTGGCTTCTGACTCATTTCACCAGCCAGCCAGCAACAGACAATGCATATTTAAACACTGCCCTGTATATGCAGTGTATAAATAATAATAAAAAAGATAACTACGCTTTTTAAGGGTCATGTGAAAAAAGTAAAGCGAGCAACCGGAGGTCAAAAAGACAGGGCCACGGCACTAAAGTAGTGACCTGACCTAGATACTGTATTAACCCAGCTTCCAGATGTGAAGAAGCCTCACTGTACTACAATACACATGCTTTATTTTTAATGAGAGTTCTTAAAATCAACTTCACTGTCATCCTGCAACCTCACTGATGCGCTCCCTCTGTTTACTAAGCATATAAAATATGAATAATATAATTTTTAAAAATAAGAGAGCAGATAATGAAAATAACTGGTCGCAAGACATCTTATCTCTTTTCTCAGTGTCTTCCCATCTCTTATAGGTATGATTAACTTTTCTGCTACTAAAAACAGACTTTTGTAGTAATTTGTGACTGTTGGATAAGGATTTTTTTTTAATCATTTTATAAACGTGTACTCATAAAGAGCAACTTCTAGGCAATGAAACATACTAGAAACGAATATTTATTATATTCTACAATTTTTAAGATGATATTATATTATATTATATAATTATATTATACACAATTATATTTACAGTTTAGATATTTGTTTTACTTTGATAACCAACATGTAGAACCAATTTTTAAGTTTTTATTTCTAATTTAATAAAAACTAAGTAATCATTAGACTACAATATTACTAACAATTATCATGACTATTAATACTAATACTTAAATAATTTATGCAATTATAACTATTTGCTATAGATGGTCTCGTTTATTTGTCTGTGTTGGGCAATTTCTAATTGTATTTAGAAGTAGCTTGTAACATTTCGAAAATGATTTATCTATTCACAAATTAATTTAAATGGAATTAAAAGTATACGTTTCAAAGCTCCTGTATTTCTAAAATTGTGTAGCTCCTTCAACATTTATTTGGAGACTCACCGTTATTGCACAACTGAAATATGAACTCTATGGATGCATAAGAGATCCACAAATTTAAGGTCACGTTTAAGTTAACAGTGTTGTGACATGCATTCTGTCTCTTCCTGTGCAACAAAGTCTATCATTTTAAGAGTATATTAAGACTAATAATGTTTTGCTTTTATGCATCAATGTCCACAAAATGCACCAGTCACGACGTGATCCCTGTCCATACTGATATGGGAGAAATATACAACAATGTAGCTATTGTGGCCATCGCATTCTTGTTAACCTTCCAATTTCTGTGGCTGTCGGCGTTCAGTGCAAGTTGCAAACTTCATTTCGCGGTCAAATTTATTAACGTTATTTAACACATTCAAAAGTCAGACACATCCCAGGACAAACTATTGCAAGTTTCACCGGCCTAGCTAAGTCTTTCAAAATTACAAAAGACAAAATATGGATACAAAAATGATCAAAATGTCGTTGTCTACTGTACCATTTTGATCCGAGGTCTCTAGCATCGAAGGAGTCCGCGAAAACCTCCATTTGCCCAGGACTTCCGCTCGCCATGTAACAGTACGTTGGATTTTCACATTTCTTCAGTTTTCCTTCCCCTCACTGTTTTTTTCCGCCGTGCTTAGCAGCATTCAGACAGACAAAAATGCAGAGGCTGCTTTTGCAGTAGGAATTGGTGATTGGAGCTCGGGGATCATATGGGCTTTTGTCAGAAGTTTTAAAGGGCCATTGCACTAGATTTTTTTTTTCTTGTCTGAGCTATAGTCTACATCTACAGCTAAAATAGTAATCAACACAAAATGTCCTTACAGGGAGATGGAGCATTGTCTCCCAGGTGCTCATGACCTTGTCAGACATCAACTTACCTCGTGCAAAACATGCTGCTGAATATGCATACGGTTGTACTATATAGTGAATAGGATATGCCGTTTTCATGAAACAATATCCAGTTACCATCTACAGGAGCTGTCAGATGTGATTTGAGAAGCTCTTTTATGTTTAAATGATTTTAAATACCACAAAAAAAAATTCTTTATGGTTGAACAGAACTTACTTACTAACAGTAGTGTCTAGAAATATATAAAGTATATGCAATACTACACACCTAAAGAACAATTGATTAATAGTTCTTAATATTCTTTCATTCATACTCTGAAAGTACATGAATTTGGATGCCAGTGGTTGTCAATCCTGGTCCTGGTGTATCCCAGCGATTTGGGATGCCATCCTAGCTCAAGCCATCCTAGCTGTACATGACTTTCTTCTTTCAGAAGAACACAATCAGAATTATATAAAAAAAATATCCAAGCTTACTAATGGCAGTGAATGGTAAATGAGATTTTGAAGGTCAAAAAACCACATCCATCCATCATAAAAGTACTCCACACGGCTCCGGGGGGGTTAATAAAGGCCTTCAAAAGCAAATCAATGAAATATTTATAGCCTAAAGTATCTAGCTTCTGGCCGTCCGCAAGTTGACATCAGAAGGCCTTTATTAACCACCCAGAGCTGTGTGGAGTACTTTTATGATGGATGGATGTGCCTTTTTGACATTCAAAATCTCATTTACCATTCACTGACATTATAAAGCTCGGAAGACCCAGGGCATGTATTAATATAACTCCGATTGAGTTTGTCTGAAAAAAAAGAAAGTCATATACATCTAGGATGGCTTGAGGGTGAGTAAATTTTCATTTTTGGGTGAACTATTCCTTTAAAATAACTTACATCCGCATTCACTGTATCCTATTCCATAATACATTCGCAGGAGTCAATAAAACGTAATCTCACAGAATAGACAACATACAGCACTTATAGGATTTCACAAACAAATGTAGTTTTATTTACAATTGGCAAGATTAATTTCTTATATTTAAATGGTGCATCAATAAGCAGCACTAGATACATTCAGCAAAGACTTTTTGTTTTTATGTACAAATTAAAAAAAATCCACTGAGGGCCAATCTTTTAAACACAAAACATTCATTTGGCCAAAACTAAACATTTCACATCCATGTCTATCGTTGACAGCGTGTTAAAATCCTTCCAAACATGACATTTCACAAGTTCTCATGTTCAAAAAACTGAGGTAAGTGGCTGTTTATATACAACCTTAGCTTTACAGTTAGAGTTTCTATGTGCATTTTTTCTTGCGAATAATATAAAAAAAAGTACCAAAATGAAGCAGTGACATTCATACATGGACTTAATGTGGAAAAATACAGTAGAATATATTCAAATTACACATTACATGATGATACAGTGTACATCAAAATACATAATTCACAAAACTTAAACGGAGACAATCGTTCAAAAAAAGCATATGAAGGAGGATAAGAAAGCTTCTTTTAAATCAAACTCAGCTGTATCGACTGCTTCGGCTATGACTTCGCCGCCTGGACGAACTGCGACTGTAGGAGCGATATGACCTGAATGTGAAAACAGTTATCAAAGAATTAGCTTTAGTGAGGCACATTATCAAATTCACACAACACATTTTTGATTTTTTGTGATATACCTGGACCTGCGATCAGAGCTCTCGCTTCTCCGACGCCCTCTTCTCCTGCTACGACTGCGGCTGCGACTAGAATAACTATCGGAAGAGTCAGACCTGTATTTACAGGAATAAAACACGTAATGCAAAGAATAACACCAAGTTGCAAACAAAAAAGTGCATTATTTTGGCTCCATGCTCACCTTGATGTGTGGCGACCTCTATACCGACTTCTAGAACGGCTCCTACTGTCTGTGCGACTAAAACAAGATCATGTGGCTTCTTAATCAATCAGGAACATTTTAATCAACATTACACACCAAAAGATTCTTAAAAATACATATTAGACTAAAGCAGAGATAAATATCTTACCTACGATAACTTCGGTAGGTGCTACTTCGAGACCGAGAGTGTCCTCTACTGTACCTACTCCTGCTTCTACTTCTACTGTAGCTCCTGTGTAAAAAAATTAAAACATACAAAACTGACTTGACCTATGAGATTGGACATATGTAGACATGAAAACAATCCCCGTTGTAACCAACCTGGAAGAGTAGGTGTAGCTTCTGGACCTGCTCCTTGAGTGGCTATATGAATGGGACCTACTTCTATGGTCGGACCTGTGACTGGACCCAGACCTTGACTTGTTCTGAGAGTGATTAAGGGATCCAGCTCTTTCTCCTGTTGCTGGAAGAGTCTCTTCTTCACTTGAGCTGTCTGGATTTCTGGGTCTCTGATTTAACCGAGCCGTCTTTCGTACCTCATCAAACAGGGATCCTGGACGGACTCTACTCTTGCTCTTGATCTCGATCTTGAGACCCTGATTCTTTCCTTCCAGTTGATCTAGCTGTTTGTTTATTTTCATGATGAAAGGCTTTGTAGTTATGGACTGCACAACATTCATGTCTGTCAAAGGTTTCCATTTATTATCAACTGCTGAGAAAGAAGTGTCACCAGGTACAATTTCCTCTGGCTGACTGCCATGAGATAAGGCAGGTCCAATTATAATAAAGTTTCCTTTTTCCACTTGAGGTGGAACAAGCACACTACCATTATTCAAAATATTTTTCAGTGGGGAAAAGCCAATCACTTTGGGCCCTGTTTGCTGAGCCTCTGGGATGCGCTCTTGAGAATATATACTAACTTTATTTGGGTCTATTGGTTTGATTTTTGCCAAGTTAGTGTCTGAAAGATTGGTCTCTGGATCTGTGGATGAATTTGGAATCTCTGGATGGCTTTGAGTTGGACTTCTTTTAGCATTGCGTTTTATCTTTGATTTTTGGCTTTCGGTTATCTTCCTATTCTCATCAATACTTTTAGAAGACTCTACTGAAATCTTATCTTGCTGTGATTTAATAATCCCTTGACCCTCATCCTTATTCTCTAAAACTTGGGGCTTGACCTTTCCAGATTTGACATGCCTTTTTGCTCCATCACTGACAGAGTCAGGGTTTGCTATGTGTAATTGTTTTGATTGAGTAACTGAATCATCCTCTTCACCTTCATCACCAAACTCCAGTGGAGGCTGCCAGTGAAATGTCTCTTTTGGCTTCTGGTGCTTCTTGGATTTCTTTGCCTTGGATCGCCGAGATCCGGACCTGGAAGAATTCTTCCTTTTGTGCTTGTGCTTCCGCTTGACTTTCTTGCTCTTGTGTTTTGAAATTTTCGTGTCTGCAGGCTGTTCCTCATTACCTTTTAATAGCTTGAGCATTTCTACCCCATGGTTTGACCATAAAGGGTCATCATCCTCTGATTCTGAACTAGCCTCTCCTTCCTCTTTTTCAGACACATGTTTGTCATCACCACCAACCTTTTTGTTTGGCATTTCAGAGTCACTTTCAGACTCCCAGCAACGAGCCAAAATCTGCCTCTTTTTTGTTTCAGTAAGTCCTTCCTCCTTAACAGGGATTTGGTTGTGTTCTGCAGCAGTATTGGTCTTACTTGAGTTCTCGTCTTCACTTTCCCATCCTGATGCATTGTTGTTGTTTGGTTCTTTCATTTTAATGGCGTTCTTGCTTTTTATTACCACTTCCTGTAGATCAAGTTTGTTGCCCTGTACCAAGGAATCATTGTGTCTGTGAATAGGACTGTATGGACTATCACATACATCCTGTGAGGAGGGAGATGTATATTTGTGGCCACTACCAAGATTTGCACGGTTGTCCCTCTTTTGGCCTCTACAATGGTTTTTCTTTTTTTCAGTGGATTTTTCTTTGTTTGAACCATATGATTCTGACCTACTGCAGGAAGAAGATCTGCTGCCGTACTGACTCAGTGATTTGCTGCTGCTTGTTGATCGACTACGTGACCTGCTCCTGGACAAACTCCTTTGCAGGAGCCTATCAGGAGCATTATTGTTACTGCTGCTTGGGCCTCTGTGACAAACAGCCATGTCTGGCTTTGAAGAGGAAATTTTTTCCAGAGGTACATTTGATGATGGGCTGATCAGTGCATTTGAAGCTGGGGCTGATTTGACATTGATCTCTTGGATGCGAACGTAAGAGGGTTTCCAGGGTTTCTGGCCTGGTTTCCATCGAGAGGGAGGTGGACTGTCACTCAAAGGCAAAACAGAGACACTCTCTGAAGATGCTGGTGGTGGTGCTTTAGGTTCTTCACCTTGAGCTGACCTAGGGACAGGCTTGTCTAATTTGGAAATACCACCCTCTGTAGACTTTGACTTTCGAGGGGATCTCAACTCATTTCTTTTCCTGGACCGTGGTGGGGTTTCTGAACTATACCTAGAGTTTGATCTGGTTCTTGACCTTGTCCTGTATCTGGATCGAGAACGAGACCTAGAATGTGTAACAGACCGTCCTGATCGACTACGACTTGACCTCACAGATGACCGACCCCGCCTCTCAGACCTTGAATGACTTCTGGAATAGGATCTGCTCCTAGACTTCGAATAAGATCGTGAATCTTTAGAAGAGCTTGATAAGTAACGTCTCCTTTCTGACTCTGATCGATACGATCTGTGGGAGTGACGCGAGGACGAACTAGAGCAAGAACGAGAGCGCGATCGAGAATGTCTCCTTTCAGCATGGTCTGTCCTCTTACCTGAGGACCCATTCATCTCACCCTCAGACACGGAGGTCTCCTTAGTCTTGTTCTTTTTATGTTTCTTTGAGTGCTTTCGTTTCTTATTTTTCTTCTTGTGTTTGGTTTTCTTTTTTTCTTTTCTGGATTGATATTGGTTGGAGTATACAGAGGCCCCACTTAAGGAATGCTCTTCTGATCTTGACCTAGACCTTGGGGTGTCACTTCTGTCATCCCATCTGTTTGAACAATAGTTAAAAAAAATTACAGGAAGTAAAAATCTTTGTTCCAACTAAGGCTAAAATAAGCGCAAAAAAATTATCAAAATAAAATTCAGTCATATCAGTCGCTATCTGGTAAAAAATAACTATACTGTTTCTATGTATTTATGAAAAACAGTAAATACATTTAAATACACTTAATATAATACAAATACACAAAAACTGCTATAGCTTAAAAATAAAGAAATGTAATACATGTATTATTAAAGTAATACATTTAATGTCTACATTAATAATATAATAACATTTGGTATGAATATTCCACATTTTTGCCACAATACCATGGTTACAGTTTGTGTAAATGTTTGCGATTTGTGGAATGAAATGCCTTCTAACTGGATCATTGTGGCTCAATGTTTCTCCTGTTTTCCGAATCAGTGTTATAGAAAATGTCAGCACGGTTTCATCTGGCTTTAAAATAGTTAACTAAAATAGTCAACTCGCACCAAACTGGAAGACTTTTCACTGGATCTCACGGAGCTGTTTAGTGGTTGCATGAGTGGTTGCATGTGTTTTGAGCCAAGCTGATAATGTTCCATGTAGCGTGGTTCAAACGAGCAGCTAGGTTTCTTTGCGCTTTTGAAGAGTTTGCTGTTTAATGCATCTCATTCGCAACAGAAATGACAGCGCTTATAAGTTAGGCAAATTGGTACTGGCACCAGTGCATTACATCAAACACTTATTAAAGTTTTGTTATAATTTTAACAAAGAAAATTATATTGCGATAGATATTGTAGTCTTTTTATCGCTCAGCCCTAGTCCAAACCATGTTTTTCATAAAAACGCATTTCAGAAAGCATATTAAAGAATATGAACTAGGATAAACCAGAAATAAACTCCCAATATTAGCTTGCCACATATAATAATTCTGATGAAAAATACAGTAATTAATTCAAATAAGAATCATACATTACATACCTTTCTCCTTTACTCCATCTCTCCACACTGGGGGGCTGGTAAGCCTTGGTCCTCTGCATTTCCTCTTTCCAGTGTGGGGGAGTCTCACTGCTCCCCCGTTCCCCTTCTGACTCCGATCGGGACTTTGACCGAGGGGGTGTATGGTACCTCTGCAGGGGAAATAAAAAACAACAACAACACGTCATGCATGGCCAATCAAACAGATTAACAAGCACTTTCAAACAGATTAACAAGTCAAAGTCAAATCATTAGAATTAGATAATTAGAATTAGAATTAAAACAGCTGATATAGTTTTGGGTTTAAAAAAAACAAAAGATGCATTTTGTCCGCTGTCCTTTCTTCAATGTCATTCTGTGTCTATTTTTTTTCTGTATGTGGTATAAATGTAATTCATGGCTGTCATACCATAGTTCCACGTCCTTTGATCTTGCGTCCAGATTTTGTGACGGCTGGTTTGGTGTCATTTGGTGCCGTGTCCAGTACATTCCTATTGGTGGGAGGGTTGGGGGTGAAGATCAGATTCAAGACTTTGGATTAAAATATAGTATCAAAACTGAGCCATGTATTTCAGGGATTAATCATTAAGCAAGAAAACAAAAATATTAATCACTATGGTTCACTTGTAAAAAATTACCCCAGAGAATTTCAGATATTATCTAATAACTGGGGTTCGGATGAAAGATTCTTGTAATGTTTGAATGAAAAGAGGAACATCTGTTTGTTGAATTGTATAAAAAGACACTAACGTTTTTATTGTCTCCTCCTGGGAAGGCATGTCTCTGCGGAGCAGGAAACGGTTCTCTGGCACGGGTGGGATCTCTTCTGGTCGAACCACAGGCTTCTCCCTTTTCACATTCTGCTCAGCCTCACCATCATCGTCCTCTGCCATCTCTCCTCAGCATGACTGTGAATCAGGAACATTTTTTATTATACAACCATATAAAGGCATGAACAACACTAATTAATCAGCTCAGATTTCTGAATTATTCTTTGGAATGGATTTGAAAAGTTGATAAATATACTATATTTTCATATACAATGTCATACTGTGAAATGGCTGAAAAATATCAGTATAGGTGAATAGCAAATGTTATTGCTTTAGATCGCTGTCTAATAACAAATTAAATGCAAACAGATGTTTTCATTGTGCATAATAGGAAATTGAACCAGTAATTTACCTTCCATGTCCTGCTGTTTTAACTGTGTCTTTCTCCTTCTTTGTCTCTTTTCTTTTTCTCTTTGAGTGTTTACTCTTTGAGTTTCTTTTCCTCTTTCGAGATGCATACTTTTTGTCAGACTCTCCTTCAGAGGAGGAAAACTGAGATGAAGACTCTGAGGAGCTCTGCGAGTCATCCTCAGAATGGAACGCTTTCCTTCTTTTACCTTGAAGAACTACAGAAAATACATCAAACTTAGTCAGAAAATGTTTTGAACAGTTGTAATTACACAGAATGTTATTTATTCATTCTCTATTTCTGCTTACATTATCAAAGCAGAAATCATGTGATTTTATTAGTTTATTTTGAACTGGAGCTTTCTGTACATGGCACAAAATAAACAACATATAACGAACACCACTTTGTCCAAAAAGTACAGCCAATCATAACATGTGTTATATTTCAAAAAGTACAGCCAATCATAACATGTGTTATATTTGATATATATATATCTGTAAGGAGCAGGATTTTGGACCAATGAGATTTGACATGATCAAAATATAAATTAAGTGACTGGCTTGTTGCACATCACCTGCCATGGTTGGTTAAAGCAAAAACTCAACATGGTGAAGTGATTTGTTACCTGATGCTTTGTCATGTCATGCCTGGTTAGGACACTGTGTAAGTGTATGTATTAAAATAGGGGTCTGCAGTATTTCAAGGCACCCGTTCTATTTTTAAATACCATATTTCACCCCACAGTGCAGTTTATGTGGAGATTACAAAATATTTTCCATTAGGGTTCAGACAGCATAGTGACAGGTGGCAGGTCTGCAGCCAAAATTCCTAGTTTGTCTCTCACACACAGGAACAAGCTTACCATCATTAGCAGACTTTGTAATCAGCTGTCCACAGTCAATCACTCTGACGTCAGCATAGGGTCTGCTGGCTGAGTCAGTCTTCAGCCCCTCGATTTTCTTTATGACCTCAAAGCCCGAGATGACCAGCCCAAAGACCACATGCACTCTAAATGAAACCAACAATCCTTACAGTTACAAGAAATTGTGGGATTTAAAAGAAAATCTTGCATACAAAACATCCTATAAACGTATAATAAGTGATTTCTAAACTTTAAATTAGGGATGCACAGATATGAACATTTTTTAAATTTCTGATGAGATAACCGATGATTCTTTGTATTTGAAAGCCGGTAACTGATATATTGGTCGATAAATCTAAACCCACATTATTACATAATTTTTTGAGAGCCTGATTACACCATTCAAAGCCATGACCCAAGCACACAATTATAATGTTCTCAGTAGCCTATATGACAGACTTCTGCTGAACTTAATATTACTTTCCTTTTTGACGTGATTTCAAACATATTTCAAGCAATTCAAAACTATCATGGTGAACAGTGCGCATCTGAAGTGTCTCAGCTGAAGGAAAAAATATATTATTTATTGGCTTTAATATATTGGCCAAATTTTCTTATCAGATTAACATATTAACATACACTATATTGCTTAAAGTTTTGGGACGCCTGCCTTTAGAAGCAGTCTGCACGCCTTGGTGATTGATAAACCAGGTGTTCCTATAATTTCCATGGCCATGGAAATTATAGGAACACCTGAATTAAATTATTTGGAGGGGTGTCCCAATACTTTTGGCAATATAGGCCCTGTCCCAAATGGCACCCTAAACCCTCACGGTCTTCCTCTGAGTCCGCACTTTCACGACGTAACGCGGCTTTGACCGACAGGTAAAAATCCTCTGCGTAGCTCGCAAACTTGCAGGCTCAGCTGAAGTGCGCATCGAGGGCATATAGCAGCCGCAAAGGAGGCGCTCATGAGCACCCTTCTTTAAGCTTAAATGACACCCTACGGTTTTGTGGACTTAATGGACACGCGCACGCAGCGGCCATTGTAATTCCACAAGACCGAAAGTGCACATGAAGTGTGCCATTTGGGACAGGGCCATAGTGTGTATCGGACGATACCGATATCATGTATCCCCACCTTAAATTAGTATTTTAAAGTTATTTTCTGATAAAACTGGTTAAATGAAGCCATTGGATCATTATGAACGTACCCATCTAGGTGAGGCGCTGTCTTTGTAGTTCTGTTATGAGGCAAATTAGATAATGGAGTCCAGGTCATCCAACAGGTACATGTGGGGGGAAAAATAAAGGGAAGAAAATTTAGTCCAAAAAAAATTAAAAATACATCCTGTCTTTCATCAAGAAGAAATTTTAGTGTATCTATTCAAACACTGAAGAATGTAAAACCACAAACCAGCAGTGCTTGCGCAATAACTTTGGCTGGATGAATAAATACTAAAGATGAACAGGAACAGGTGCAACGTCTGCCAACATTATGCTGACAAAACCAATTAAATCCATTTAAAAATATCATAGGGACAACTTCAATTAGAAATCAGTCTGTCCATGGCAGGAAAATACATCCTGTAATGCTAAACTTGAAATACATCAATAATTGAAAGACATCAGGTTCTCTGTGATGGGAGAACAGGTTTTTAATGAGGTAAAACATTATTTAAAGATAAACAAAAAGCCAGTGCTAGCTAAAAGCAACCAGAAATACACAGTCAGGAGAGAGAAGCACAGCCTTGGAGAGACACTTTACCTTGGTAGAGCAGGATGCTAGAGTTTCTGCAAATTTTACACAAAAACGGCAAGAGAAAAATTGTAATACATTTGTAGGCAAAAAAGGAATTTCTTTCTGATTATAAAATATTTCTAAATGCACACTGACAAGGGAAAAGGGGAGATGAAAATGCACCTGCTTCCCACATGAACATGTACACAGAGACTCCAAAATAAAAGAGTCAGAATTTATATTTATATATATGTATGTATGGTAAAGAGATTGAAGAGGTTGGGAAAAGTTAGACAGCGTGAGCGTGAACAGCAAAAGGAACATCACTAGTGTGATACTCACTAAAATTGACTGAGAAGTCAAAAAATTTGAAACAACATAAGTATGAGACAATTATACTGGAGCTAAAGTTAGAAGCCCAGATGTTCATTGTGTTTTTGGGCAAGTGCTTAAAACAAATACAGGCTTTCAAACACACATTATTATAAGTTGCACCACAGAGCAAAGAGTTCTGTAGACATGATTTTGAACACTAGGGGAATATGTAATCTATACATATTGCATGTGTCATTTAATAGTGACCAATCAGTCATATTAAATGTTAAGCAAAAGATCTGGTGATGAATGGTTGTTTCTTTACACACATACACCCTCTCTGAGTCTTATAGCAGAGTAAATACTACTTACATGAAGAACTGGGACCCATTTGTGTCTTTGCCACGGTTGGCCATCGACAAGAGGAAGGCTCTGTCATGTTTGAGAGTTAAGTTCTCATCTGTTGAAGAGAGATACGGACAAAGAAGGACACTGAGTGCTTGTCGACTGCTTAAAAAGAAAATCGGGTTAAGGAGAAAGACTGCAGCAGGAAAAGAGATGTTCATGAACACCTGTCGTCAGTGATCCTGCTTCTGAATGTTTCTTATGCTCTTTAGTGTAAAAACAGAGACTGTCTATCCTGAGGGCTACTAAAACAACTAGAGTTTATTCCGGATTACTTCTTAATTGGATAGTTCACCCAAAACTGAAAATTCTCATTCTCATGACATTCCAAACCAGGTGATTTACTTTCTTCTGTGGAGACAAATACAGTTCTATTCTATGCAACTGCTGGAGCTTTTAAGCTTTGATTAAAGGATTAGTTCACGTTAAATTGAAAATTACCCCATGATTTAATCACCCTCAAGCTATCCTAGGTGTATATCACTTTCTTCTTTCTGATGAACACAATCGGAGTTATGTTAATAAATATATTGACGCTTCCAAGCTTTATAATGGCAGTCAGGATCCAGTTTGAAGCTCAAAAAAGCACATCCATCCATAATAAATGTACTCCACACGGCTTCGGGGGGTTAATAAAGGCCTTCTGCAGCAAATAGATGGGGTTTTCTAAGAAAAATATCCATATTTAAACCTAATAAAGTTAAATAAAACTGCCGCGACATCACTAGAATGTAGCGTAAGCGTTTAGAACTGCGAGAGGCGTTACACTTTCTGCATAAGTTGAATATGGAAGGCTGTCTGGCAGGAGCTAGATATTTTACTTTGCAAAGTTTTAAATATGGATAATTTCCTTACAAAACCCCACCGATTAGCTTTAGAGGGCCTTTTATTAAACCCCCGAAGCCATATGGAGTACGTTTATGAGGAGGGATGGATGCACTTTTTTGAGCTTCAAACTCAGTGGACCTCATCACGGACATTATAAAACTCGGAAGCGTCAAGATATTTATTAATATAACACTGATTGTGTTCATCAGAAAGGAGAAAGTCATATTCACCTAGGATAGCTTGAGGGTGAGTAAATCACGGGGTAATTTTCATTTTAAAGTTAACTACTCCTTTAAGTTAATAAAAAGTTCTGTAAAAGTTTATTTCAATTGCATAGAAAAGATTGACCTGCACATTATTTAAATGTTCTTGTTTTGTTTCACTGAGGAAAGAAAGTCATGTATATTTGGAATGACATGAGAGATGAATAAATGACAATTTTTGGGTGAACTAATACTTTTCAAGAGTATTGTGTTACATGACAAGCCATCCTGGAACAATAAAGAAAAACAAAATAAAACAACAACAAAAAAGAGATGTCAGTCAACCAAATAAATTTCAAGGTCCACATATCCATGAGCACACTGTGCAGTGTGGACGTTTTTGTCATGGTTCACATATGGGATTGGGAATAGGGAATGTTTAGTCTACATTGTGTTACTGCACTGTGTACATCTCTTACCTTCTCATTTTGCAAAAGACCACAATCTCTATAAATAAAAGAATATGTTGAAAATTTTAGGCAAGAAGACTGGACCTTTAAATGAATAAATAGCCCTTAATCTCCATGCTGACTCAAAAAGAAGATCACAGGAATAACAGAATCAAGATTCTCAGCAACAGCGAGATAAAAAAAAACAATGGCTGGTAATTCATGCACAGAACTGAAATGCCCATTCAAGAGTCATGCAAAAGATGTTAAACCAATCAAATTAAGGGACCTTGCTAAGGCTACTGAGTGCTTGAGAAAGAACAGAATGTATCAGAAGATGGCTTACCTTCAAAGAAACCACCAAATATAGATTCTCCTCCTCTTCCATTGCCTAAACAAAGAAAAGCACATTCATAAACACAGACAATTGAATATAACCAATAAATGCATAAGATCTCAACTATGAGTATAGCTGCACATACCTTCCGTGAAATCACCCCCTTGGATCATGAAGTTCTTAACAACTCGATGGAAAGTTGAGCCTTTATAGCATAATTTTTTTCCTGTAGTTTTGCCACTGCCTTTCTCGCCTGCAAGCAAACCAAAGAAATACATAATTTCTGATTACTTTCATATAACCAAGAGACCAAGATTTCACTGACTAAGCTCTTAAAAATATGGAGAAACTTAACCAATGAATGCAAATACTATAAAGTACTAGCTACTACTAGTGTGGGTGACATGGGGATATATGTAACACAACAGTCAGCTGAAGGCATGTGTCTCTCATTTCAATCTCAGCTGGTGTAAAAAAAGATCCCTGCAATGACCCAAAGCATTACCAACTTAAATTTATGACCAAACCGCCGTAAATTTTACCGCTGTAAAATTTACAGCCAGGATTTAGTCACCTTCTTCAGATTTATTTTGGTGCTATTTTATCTATAAGCTAATGCATGTGTACATGGACACGAATTGGTATTGGAGCTCTTTACAGATTTAAAGACCCAGTCTGGGTTAAATAATTTGTGTAGCATGATAAAGCAAGTATACGTACCAGTGCACAGGCAAAGAAAATTTTTACTTGTCTTGGGACAAACGTCGGAGAACAGTTGAAAGACAATTCGTCCAACTAGAAGAAAGCAAAAGGAATCGTTATACTCGTGGATCAGAAATATATAAGGTTTAAGCTTGCTGATAAAAAAGTTTAGTTAGATTAATGTGACTATAACTGCTATAAGCTAGAACTTTCAGGTCGATTTCCGTGTGGCAAACGGCAACACCTTTATATTTAAATACAAGAGCATTCAAATTTAAGTGTGTTTTTGCATAGTACTTAAAGCTTGGCCTATCTAATTAATTTGCAAGTCAAAAAATTAATATAAACAGGGTGTTTAAACATTTGCTTTGAAAATAATGGCTGTAAAATCACTAAATAAGAGGTTTTGGCTTCATGACGCAGACGTAGCTCTTAAAACACATAATTAGTGGTAGAATGGGGTAAAAACCAGACGTTATAGTACACACTATAAGTCTGTGGTTCATTAAAACAGCCCTGCGGGTCAGGGTGTGGACTGCCACAACAGCTTCTCACACATTGGCAGTGGCGCATGAATATTAACAAAACATACACATATAATGTTACGCTTTCGGTATTAGGCATGTATTATTATTATCTGGTTTAACTCTTAAAGCTCAAGCTCCATAACATCAACATTTCAGCACAAAATGCTCGGTTATAGATCACAACTATGAACCCCTTTTAAATGCTACTTTTTACAACATTTGATCAAAAAAATTGATGTTGACTGCTAAAGCAGTTGATTTTGAAATACAATACCAACAGATATAAATAATAACAAACGCAAACCCTTTAAGCATGTACTTTTAACTATTTGACCTTCACACAAGACAGAACAGCCAAACAGCAACTATTGTCACATCTTACCTGGTTCTCTGTTGATTTCTACATCAAAATAGCACTGAGGGCGATCTTTTACCCCCATTTTGTAAAGAGTGGGTTTCCTGTAGTGTGAAATCACAGTAAAACACGATTACATTTGGTATTCCCAATCACCTACACCAAAAAGAAATACAATTCACTTCAGATCTCTTCCAGGATATTGTTTCTCTCCAGTTCCAGGTGGATGCTGAACAGAAAGTCAGACACTGAGATTGGGGAAGTGTTTCGGTTAACCAATGAGATGCAAATCTCCATGCATGCCCTTCCAACGTCAACTTCCACCCCCTTTTTGAGAACTGCTCTGTCTGTCACCGGGTATGCTGTTGGTAACCACCCTAGTGTGATGAATGAGACATTGTTGCTGTGAAGTGTGCTGTCATCCTGAACTAGGAACCCTGGTTAAACCAGATGTGTGCTATCTTTGGGCTAGAAACGTTTGTGTGGGGAGGAGTTTAGTAATGGACCAAACAAACTAAAACAAGAACTAAGCATGTAGGTATCTTTATTCTGTCACACAGCACTGACTTACTTTCCCTTGAATCACAGACAATAACTGTTTCTCTGAACAGAGGAATGACTTGCCATCAGATTAACACACCATCTCAAATTACGAGAAGGGAATGAAGTTATTGAACTTCCTTATGGTAGATATTATATTACAACCACATAAAATGTCATGCCAGCTGCTTTCCCATTTCAAAATAACTCAGTTTATCAGTCCTCTAATTATTACTTGGTGAAATGGCAAATGTCAGATTAAATTTCACCACTGGTTCTTAATTCACCAGTGTTAGCCATGGAAAACACATTAAAATACAAGAGATCCAACCCAAGTCATTACGATAAGCACACACTTGATCACTTCATTTAAATTAAGATAGATTAAAACAAAGGTATTTTTTCAATAAGCAAAGACGTCTTGTTCAATAGACTTGTAGCACTTATTACAACACCTACAAACAATATATGCAGTTATAATCCATTCTCAGGCATGTTGCATAATGTAGATCAAGCAAACTTCCTATCTCTAATTGTACTTACTAATACAATAATGTTTATTTTTTAAAGTATGACAGTAGCAGTCGTTCGAAGAAATGTGCTGAGCATTGGATCAGAAAAACGCAGTTAATAAATATACACAATATGTATGATATTGATATCAATTAATGAACTCGAAATTAACCACAGCGTTTCGGAGAAACTAAAATGAGGTCTCTCCTTGAGACTATTAACGTTAGCCAATTGCTAAAGACATTAGCACGGGTAGCAAAAACAACACCTCAATGAGTGTGGTTAAACAAAACCATTTCTACTTAAAATTATTTAAAAAATCATAACTGTAAATAATAAATGATTTAGTTTAGGCTAAAAGTCGTTTGCATGCTGGCTGGCTAACACTGTTTACGTTAACGTTACCATTTAAAGCTAACGATGTTTTGTAAGTACGTTACCTACAAAAGGCATCTTCAGTGTTAATTTATTACATTAAAAAACAGTATAACTCAGATATAATCCTATTCATGTACTGACACAGACATATCGTTTTTACTGCATTGCACTTACCTGTATAGATAGTTAAAGGGCAAAAAGCTTTTAACTAACTAAACCCGCTCTGTCGTCTGATCGCTGTAACGTTAGCTAGCTCATACTGTGTTGCCAGATCTCTCTGGAGAAGAATGGCGCAATCTATTTTTGTTTGAGAGGTGTGGCTGGCTAGTTGTGTATGAATTTTTCATTTCTATAACCACTACCACATACCACATACACTTTTCCCAAAAAACTTGCATATTTATAGGCCTTTATGAAAAAATCCCAAAGTTGAGTATAATAAGAAAACATGGCAACACTGCTTTTCTACTTCCTATTTTACTTTTTTATTATTATTATTATTATTTTTTTTACCATTTTTACAATATTACAATAGACAGTAAAATACACACACACACACACACACACACACACACACACACACATATATATATATATATATATATATATATATATATATATATATATATATATATATATATATATATATATATATATATATATATATATATATATATATATATATACATACATACATACACACACTATATGCTATATACTATATGCTATATACTATTTGCTGTACATATATCTATATGCTCTCTGTAAATAGAACACATAAAAATAAACATTTGACATTTTAAAATTGATCTTTAGCTATAAACCAATGTAAGGACCTTTATTTTGAAATAACGTCTGCCGCCGGTGGTGACGCTCCTGTTTCCCATAATTCAGAGAGACAAACAAAAAGCCCCTGGTCGCGTCTTTATATCAATATAAGTCAAAAATAACTCTGTAATAATTATTTTGAGACATTTTTGACAGAGTTGTTATACATCTGCGCATTTCAAATTCAGTGTTTGACATAATCAGTGTAAATGTATTGATCTGTTGTAAGGTAAGGGACGATAAAGCGCATCTGCACCTGCTAGCAGTGCCTTGCAGAATGACTGTGTATTTGAACTACTGAAATAATAACAGGCACATTAAAATCCAGTGCACGTTTAATGATTTACCTTGAAAATTCATATCTAAAGTTTGTTAATGTGATTCAGTTAAGTTGGAACTAATGATTAATCTATCGTACAGTCACAAACCGGTGGTGGATTTTTTTTCACTATTACAACTCTATAAAATTAATGTAACTTTCGTTTAAATTTTATGTTAACCATTTTAAACTGTAATATAATATCTTGTTATAATATAAATATAATGTAAAATAGATGGTAATAATATAGGTCTTTAGATTGCATAGACACACTACACTACCAGTAAAACGTGTACACATTTCACCAAGTTCTATAGTTGTTACTTTGTAATAATTATCTGTGTATCTTCTCTCTACTTTGTGTGCAGGATGTGTTCTCACAGAGACCTCCGAGGAGCATGTCACTGATCCTGTTTGCCTTTGTGGTCCGGGTCTGGGATGGACTCCCTCTCTCCGCCTCCACTGATTTCCTGCATAACAGGGAACTTCAGGAGAGAAAGCAACAGCTGAAAGTGATCTCAAAATCCCTAAGTGTATTACCAGAGAGAGGGACCATCAAGGGCCATGAACTCAACATTCAGTAGGTGCACTATTGTGGACAGCTCAGTGACTTTTAGTGGTTAAATATCTGGGATGGAAACCAAAAGGCTTCAGGTTCAAACCCACAATGTGTGCCTTTGAGCAACTCCAAATGGACCTGTATTACAAGTATTGTGTGCTGCTTTTAATAAATGATTATGCTAAAGTACTACATCGGTAAAGATGCATGAGAATAAAGGGGATATATAAGTGAATCAAGTAAGGGTGTAACAATAAATCATGCCACAATATGAGTGTAAGCACATGTGTCATAATTCTGTATTTTTAGCTAAGCAGAATCATGAATAATTCTATTCTGC
This sequence comes from Gobiocypris rarus, assembly GCA_023029165.1. Taxonomy (NCBI): domain Eukaryota; kingdom Metazoa; phylum Chordata; class Actinopteri; order Cypriniformes; family Gobionidae; genus Gobiocypris; species Gobiocypris rarus. The sequence goes on along the minus strand of CM040924.1, from coordinate 14,394,905 downwards.
TGTATCATGAATAATTCTACCATTGCCCTTTTAATGGGGGCGAAGGACCACGTACAAGCCTATCCTAAAGTAATGCCAAATTTAGTATTTTAATGAACAGTTTATCATATGTTTTAGAAGAAGGGTTGAAACGGAAGTTGCAATAGGACGGGACTTGAGTTTGTCCATCTGAAATTGATTTGATGGAAATCTGTTGTTTGCTATTGCTGTGATGTCATGTGAGTGACAGGTTGTCCCGCCCTCACGCCAGTAAATACGCCATCAGAGAAGAGATGCCGTTGCAAGAGGATGAGGAACTTATTTCGATGAAAGATCATGAGTGCATATGAATTTAAAAAATCATGATGTGCACAAATAAATAATTTATAATAAATAAAAAAATACGAATTGTCAGTTTTGATTTAATAGTGACTTAAAAAAACATATCACTTTAGTTTGGCTTTGTTTAAAGTATTGTGAGATCAGTATAGTATATCAAACAGAATTGTACCATGAGTGTATTGTTACACCTCTAAATGTTGCCATATCAGATACAGGAGCTATAAGAATGTGCCTGGCCTTGTGTACCTGTATTCCAGAGTCCGGGATATGCCAAGGAAATTGGTAGCAGCCCTGTGAAGTCATTTGTTAACTAAGTGGTCTCTCTGTGTGTTGTAGCTTCCTCTCATCCGAGGGTGTGTCCTACATGAGCGTATGTGCATGCAGTCTCCCTGCTGCCACGGCCTTCTGCTTCTTGGAAGACTTGCGCTGGGAATTCACAGCAAGCTTTGACAACTCTGCAGTGACCCTGGCAAGTCGGCCGTACCCATTTCTGGAGTTTGGTAAGGTGACAGAAAAATGCAATGGATTGGATTTAAACCATGAAAATGCATCAGAGCTTGAAATTAAGATAGTTAAGTTATGTAAACAATTGCACTAATCAGCTAATCATGTTTGTCTGATGGTTTGATTTCAGATGGTGCCATTCAAAAACTCCAGCAGCATTATAACCAGAAAGGGGGTCCATCTCTGGAGGTGACCCTGGCCGAGGTGCAGGAAGACCTCAGGACCAGCCCCCCTCAGGTTCTCACCATGGAGGAGGTGGAGCTCACCAACGGAGCAGCCAATGGGCATGTAGATCAAGCAGCTGCGTCAGGTTTGCTGTAGTGATGATGACAGTTATTTCATGAGGTCTGCATCTTAAGTTGGACATATGTTTTGATTGATTATTGTTCTCTGTTGATTTTAAAGGTCAAAGTCAGAGATTGGAACCAATCTCAGCACCAGGGATTCTCTCACTGGTTCTTAATATCATGTGTGCTGCCCTCAACCTTATACGTGGTGTTCATCTTATTGAATACACCTTTCAGGTAACACCATGGTTCAAGTTTTAGAGATGTTACGGCTAATAACCAATAAATGGCCAATATCAAAATTCTATATTTTGTCTAAAGAAAGTAAATATATTTACTATTTTGTCTAAATTGAACACTTAAAAACTAAAATCAGTTGTTTTAATTTAGGCATTATAATGTAAAAATGGATATTAATTTGTACTATTTTGCTTAATATTAAGTTTAAAAGTAATTCAATTATTAATGTTTTTAAATATTCTTTAAGTTAGTGTTAGATGGCCCAAAGGTAATCTAAATATAAAATTAAGGCATTAATAAGAAACCCATATTGAATCTATACATTTACAATAAATTACAAATGGAATGGAATGAATGCATGTATAACACACTATATGAGGGGAATCCAGTACTTAATTAAGGAGTTAATTATTATTATTTTGAAAATAGATATGACCAGGTTGTATATACGAGATGTTGAATTGGTCACTCAAGACTAATTCATATTTGTTGAAAGGAGAAGAGAAAACGCATTATGTAATAATTTCTTGAGTGTAAAACACATTTTAATAGAATGCCAATTTGTAAAATGATATTAGACAACGTTTTTATTCAGAAAATGTATTAATGGACATTTTTAAAAAGGATTCTTCTGGAATAATATTTGAATTTCTATCATTCAATTTCAATTTATATTCTTGGTTTATTAAAAGAAAAGGCAGACATACCATAAAGTCATTATTGATATTTGTCATTTCCATTTTTAATTGATCACTTATTAAATTAATTTTTGCGTAGTAGACATACCACAAAAGTGTGGCAACTTAGATAATTATTATTTTTTTGGGATGGAGGAGATTCGTTGTCTGTCACCAGAATCACCACAAAATTTTAGTTTTGTTTGATAAGCTAAAACCTTTAAAAGCTGTTTTCATTAATGGAAATAAAGCTGAAATAAAAATGTATGTTAATAATATAATTAATATAAAATAAGTAGAATTTGAAGTACTAAAATAAAATGGATGTTAATTTTTTTATAAAAAAGACGAAAACAAAGAAAGTACTAAAACTTAAACGAAAACAACATAAAAATATAAAAATAAAAGCGAATACAAAATATGAATAATTCTATAATAGTCTGTAAATAATAATAAAATACCACCGGTGCAAAATCCTATAACATCTCCGGACATGTAATTAATTAATTAATTACAGATTATAAATAATTAAGTGCTTATGTTTTTATTTATTTGACAATTTTTTTTACAGGATGATTATGATGGTTTGTGGAATGTGGTGGCATTTCTTTTGGCATTTCTCTGCTGTGTTTGCCAGGTAAATTGTATTACTATTCTGCATGTGGCATTTTATAACACCCGCAAATGCGCACGTTTGTTGAAGCTGCCTAACTCAAATAGTTGTCTTCTTCCCAACACAGTGTCATCTGTACTTGTTCCATACCTGCCAGAAGAAGTTGAAAGCCTACAGTCTCCTGACTCTAATCATCTTATGCAATGCTTTTCTCTTTGGCCTGAGGAACATCTGGCAGCTGGTCTTCCACATGTCCGTGGCCTGCCTCTCCACGCTGCTAACCCTCCACCGCAAACTGCTGGACAGGAACATGGACTGCGGAGTATGAGGGTGAGATCCCAGCTGAATGGACAAGACTTTTTTTACTCATGAACTGGTGGCTCACATAAACTGACACTGATTTTCGCTTTAGCTCTTGCTTTGATCTAATGTTGTGATGGTTATTTTGTATTACATGGATAGTGAGTGCAATGACTTTTTCACAGGGGTCTTCAAATACATTGATATACATCAAAAATCAAGTTGTTAATGACATATTGTGAATGTATAATGGAGGAATTGATAAACAGACATGAAGGAAGCATTTTGTTGGTTCTATTAAGTTAATTTTATTTTATTTATTTGCTGCAAAATAAGAATACTGACCATTGTTTAAGCTCATTTAAACTAATCTTTTTTGTAGGATGGGTAAATTTTTTGTCAGTTGAATTGTTATAAAACTAAATTCACATATGGTAATGACATTGGTGGTCTTGTTTCAATATCAGGCATATATTGATATTTAGAAGTAAAAGAATAAGGAATTTAGTCATTAGCTATTTCAATCTTTTTAAGCTTAAACATGATCTATTTTTTTCTTTATTTGACAGTGTTGGTTAGTGGCTATACTCTACAATACCTTCATTTCTTTTGTATTATATTAGTACTATAATTTGTATACAAAGCACATTCACGTTGTTCAGCTAGTCTTATGCCACACAAGATCATTTTCTGTAGCCTTTCTATAATACTCATTCCAAAGTATCAACAAATTATCATAATATAGCATTCATTTATCAAGTTAGCAAGATGTAGACAGGAAGAACTGGTGCTTAAAAAATGGCAGGAACTCCACTTTTAATTTCTTAAGGAAAGAAAAAAAAATTTTTTTTTGTCTGTACATTTTAGTGTTGAACCTAGTTTACATATTAATATGTAATTACATTATTTGCACTATTATTCTTAATGAAATGGACAAACACCACTAAGAACTTTGTTTATTTTGCAGCAGGCAGTATTATAATTTGATTGTTTATCCTGAAAAAAATTAATATTGAGCCCTTACCCTCACCCTTACTTTTTTTCGGTTGAATATGTTAAAAAATAATACAGATATCATATCATTTTACACTGATGCAGATTACGTTTGTACACTGCATTTCTGTTTATTGCAAATGTCATGCACTCAAGCAATCCACATGGAAAAATCAGTTCAAGTTCACCCGAAGTAGTTTTCAGACAAGTAATAAGTGTAGATTGAACAATAGTCAAATTCCTGAATTTTTACAAGCAAGCTGTGCTTCTGAACGGTTGGTGCAGAGTTGTCGTTTTGCTGTGTAGTAGCAGCAGCTTGCATGCACAGTTGTTGTCTAGGATAACATTTAGTGCTGTGGTACTACAGTATGTTCATCTGTCAATGCCTTATTACATTATTTAATTACAGCTGTCAAAACAGAGTGGCAATGTGTGTAAGATCATTTTAAAGTGTGAAAATCACAACCAATGTGCAGTAACTCAAACACTTATTGTAATAATAGCGATGCAAGGGCTCTGTTTCTATTGACGGATTTTTAGATGTTCATTTCAGGATAGCATGGCAGAGTAAATTCACATGTTCTGATTTGCAATCATGGATTCTTAATCATACATTTTTACATTTGAAATGAGCATTTGATTGAGGGTTACTGAGATCACAGTTCTCAGCCTTTTTAATGGAGACTCATATAATACACGAAGTACTGTGTCTGTTCAATCTATGAGATATGTATTTTTATAATAATAGTTTTTCATGTTGTAGATGGAATTAATTGTTTAGTTGCACAACAGAGGAAACATGTATTTAGATTAATTTTATCTCATTGGTGATTGTTTTTATAAAATCTCTTTGTCAGTGAACTGTAATTGGTGCTGGAGGTTATTACTTGTAATACTTATATACACTTAGTAATAATAGTAGTTTGAGACCAATATTGTCTTACATCAACCTACATTGATTCAGATGATGTATAGATTTAAAGGACTATGGCAATTTTGTCGCCTTATATCCTGCTTAATGGACAAACACTTTGATAGACATTTGAATCGGTTTCTTTTAACTTCTACCAACACGAACCTCCAGCAACAAACCAAGAGTCCTCAAAAATGTGAGCGGATTTGTGTGCACTATTCCCTTGTCCTAAAACGGAGTCAGATATTTAATATAAATCAGCAGCTGAATATAATTACTGTGTCTTTGTGTTATTTGGTTGTTTTTTGAGCATTTATACTGGTTTAAGCAAAGCTATGTACTGTATGCATTCATATTTTTTCTAATAGAAAATAATTCGATAATCTATAGCTGACTCAAAAAATGGTTTTGATAATTAGACTAAATATCCTGAGACGTTTCAAAGACAGTCATGTTGATAATGCAGGTTTATAACTCTATGAATGAAAGTGCAACAATTAATGTCATGAAAACAATCAAATACCTTGTGCTTTAGAGACTGATAGTTTAAGTATCTCTGTAAAACAACAAAATAATGAATGATTCAGCTTATGTTCTAAAACGCTTCAGAGCTTTTAAATTCAAGACCTTTGTGCTTTCTGTACGGTTTTCTACTTTCTAATTCAAATGTAAGTGCTGTTTCACTTTATCATAATTTACAGTTCTCAGTAAACTAGAGACTTTGTACGTGTGTTATACTGTTTTATAGCAATTGAGGTAATATCTTAAGTGCATAAATATAACCGCATTTTAATTTGGAAGAACCAATCATTTGATATATTTTCTCAAGCAGTTCACCAAAGAAGGTCACAGACCAAAATGTATGTTTGAGCTGTTTGTAAAGGTACACTATGCAACTTTTCCGTCCGCTAGAGGGCGCCTTTTCAAATTCAAAACAAAGGCATAGTTTGATGACGCCAATTTTGAGCGCAGAATCTTGGGACATGTGGTCTTCACCTCACAGCTGTTGGAAAAAAATTTGGACAGGACTCGGGCAGAAATCATGTTCATGGATGTGATTATTAACGTTACTGTAGTATGAAGCAGAGCAGGGCCGAGTGTTGAGGGAGCTGAGCAAGGCCACCGGAGCGATTGTTGCAACCCTTATACAGTTTTTGGTTGCAACACGCGAGCAGCTGGACTTTTATTATGACAGGCCACAGTCGCCGGCGCCATTTCCGCTGAGTATGAGGTAACGCAGCTCTGTTCATCATATTAGATACATTTAAGTGTCAGGATGTTATGACGTTACTCTGTGCGTTCGCTCGGCGGCTGCTGTGACACTTGTTGCACACTGCAGTGAGAGTAAAGCGTTTCTGCCAAATAAAACCGGAAACCGAGGGTAACTCAGATATGACGCAATTGACAGGCGACTCCCTCACACGTCCTGGTTCCTTGGTTAAAATAGCAAATTTCTCACAATTTACAAATAGTTGGAAACATTTGGGATATTGTACCAACTGAACAAAATATATAACATTGACCTGGTGGTTTTTGGATATTTTACTGCAAAAATCCTACACCTTTAACTGAAAGCAACTTCCACTGACAGATCTTAAAACATGTCAGTGCCCATTGTTTTGTCTCAATGATTTTATTTTCTCACACATGTTATAAAAGCTTCAATATGTATTTTTTTACAGCTAGAAGTCACTTATTCAAAGGCGTAGCATGATGATGCCTTGATTTTGCGGAATCATGGGAGTTGTCTTCACCTCTACAGCTGGTGGAAAAGAATCCGACTGGACTAGGGCAGAAATCATATTCATGGATGAGCTAATGTATTAAAGTTTTATGTAGTTTGAAGCAGGGTGAGACTGAAAGCCGTTGGAGCAGAACAAGGCCAGTGGAGCTTTTATTATGCCTCAGACAACCGCTTCCGCTACTTTTGGTCACGTAGGCATAATGTAGCGCTGTTTTATCATATTAGATACATTTGAGTGTGTTGAAAGTTGTTATAATGCTACTCTGTGCGTTCATTCGGCGGCTGCTATGAGACGCTTGCTTGTTGCACACTGCAGTAAGCTAGATTGATATTAGGCATGGTAAATGGTACTACAAGAAAACGAGATTTAAACAGTAAGACTAACTGTGTTGAGCTATATAACAATGATTAGTTTTCTGTAGAATGTATCCAAACAGTTGCTCACCTGTCTAATAAAACACATAATATATTAAAGCGTCCTCGGAAATTGAGGGTAACGCGTGTATGATGTCATTGATAGGTGACGCAAAGACGTGGTCCATGTCCTGGTTAAAATCGCTTATTCTCTAGATTTAAACATTATAATGTAAGTACAAAAGTCAAAAAAATATATAACAGTATTCTAGTGTTTTTTTTTAATATTTTAATCCAAAAATTTTACACACTGATTGAGCTAAAACCTAGTCCTGGCTTAATCTAAGCCCAGCTGTCTTTGAAACCAGGCCCATGCGAATGTTTCAGCTTCTCATTCAGGCTTTTTTATGACCACGCAAGTACTGTTTACAATTGTTTAATCACCTTTTCAGCTGACATTTTTCTTGTGATAATTCATGTTACTATAAACATTCGTATCAGATTTGTAAGGTTGTAATATATGTATCAGAACATTGGGTGGCAGTATAAAACTAGTGTTTTATAGGCTGTGGGAGATTATGGGAGTGTACATTTTATAGGGTCAGTGTATGTGTATGCTATATGTGTATGTATTAAACAGGTTTAGTGTACTTTAAAAATCTTTATGCGTTTAATATAAATGGGTAAAGATCAAAAAGATCAGATGTCTTGGGTTCAGCTAGTATTGCAGTATTGATTGAGAGAAACCCCTGCATTTTCATGTAGCTCTCATAGCATCATTGCTGTAAATTTGAAACTGATAATGATTTTGAAATTAACATATGATGTTGTGTGTAAATACTGCTATTGACTTTATATGATAATGAGGTTTAATGTTAAAATTCTTAAGCACTTAAGCTGAGATATCAGATTTGTGTGAGACTGTGAGTGTAATATCAACTTTGTGACCTTGTATTACTTCTGTTAAACCATCCTCTTAGGCTATGGTTTATAGTCAGATCTTTATTTACAGAGATTAGGAAAGTCTTGAGTAATGCTGCCTTTTAGAGTGGCAGTATCAAGGAAAATGATGTAGGTCAAGAAAAACAAGTCTAGTGCAGGCATTACACATCCTGTGGCTGCTGTCTCTTGCCTGGCATTGGTGTGCTGAAAGCTTGGCAGTATACAGTCACCTTTAGTCCAACAGATTAGTGCAGATGTTTGGTTTGACACAGATCACTCTCTACTCCCTGATCTATTTCATTTCTGTGTTAAACAAGCATGAGAGGATCAGTCCCAGTGTTCCGCTTCTGCTGTTGGTGCTCGCAGGTCAGGTTTGAGGGCGTAGTCATAGAGCAACTAACATCTCTTTTACTTCTGGAAAAGTTTAAGATGTCTATTGAGTGCCCTCAGAACAAGATCACAGTTGCTATTGTGATACCGCTTCAGATAAAATCAGCATGAAACTGAAGTTGCGTAGTCTTATTGAAATGTAAATCTGAGTGAAATACTTCTCAAAAAAGAACAAATGTAGGGTGGCATTTGATTTTTTCCATCTGGAATTGATTGGACGGTTGTTGTTTGCTATTGCTGTGATGTCATGATGTGAGTGACAGGTTGTCCCGCCCTCGTGCCAGGAAACACATCATCAGAGAAGAGATGTCGTTGCAAGAGGGAGGGGAACTGGGATTTTGATTAAAGATTATGAGGGCATAATAAATACCAATAATTTCCAATAAAATAAGAATGGACAATTTTGACTTTAATATTGAATAATGTACATTTTAGACACAACATTGCAAGTTTAATTGGTCTCTTTTTGTTCTGCCAACAAAGACAAAGCGAATAGTGGTGGAATTTTCCTAAATGAATTATTGTTTTTGAGCGAATCATTTGAGTGAATGATTCAGTTATTGTTTCATTCCTGTTTTGAATGAATTGTTTGAGCAAATGAGTCTTATGTCTGAAATTGCATGTTTAGTGGTTACTTATTTTGATTAAGTACTTTGTGACAGTTAAAAATGTATGTTCTGTATAGTATGAATGTAATCTGGATGTACTTCATTTGTCGTGTTGTCATTGTCATGCTCTCAATATCATCGTCACTGCCATTCAGAAATCATCTCCCATGGCCTCATGGTGTGTACATGTGGGGTGATGCAGGCAGAGAAAAGTCCTGACACTATTGGGCGCCACTTGTAAGAGCTAAAAGACGTCCAGCTCCCCCTCTCTGGATGTCATGGGTGGAGTTTGACCTAGTCCAGCTCCACCTCTGAGGACCAAATGGTTATAATTTAGGGATAGGGTTATGGGAAGGGTTAGGGTGTAGCTGGACATTCAAGTTCCACCTATTGACTCTGTAGTTAGCAGCCTCTAGCCACTTTGCGAATTAAATTCGAGCACCAGAAGCAAAGGTCCATTCACACTAACTATATAAGCTTCCATCAGGACCATAGCTATATTAGCGTATCTGGGTCCCTGGTCAGGGTTGCCAGGTCTGTGCAACAAAAGTAGCCCAAGAATAGCCCAATGCGATTTTCTCCGTTGTAGTTATCATCCTTGATGTGAACAAGCCTTTAGAAGGGTTATTCAAACTTTATAGTTATTGTTACAGTCCCCAGTGTGAACGGCCCTTATTGTATAATAAGGGACAGTGTCTTCATTGTTTTTCACAGAAATTCTGGTTTGTAGACTTACTGTAGTCATGCCTCGCTTTTTCCTCCTCAAAGTTAAACGTTTACTTAGACCCTTCACACTGTCTTAACAAAATGGTGATTAATAACACGTTAACATTCTTTCTGAATGATAAACGCGGATGTCCAAAGAAAAAGAGGCATATCTTTATACAGGACAGAAATCATTAATCAGAGGATTAATGGTTTGGCGAGAGTGGATTTCATAATAGGAGATTTTTTTGCTTGCCTTGCTCTACTCACATGCTGTAAATTGCTTTGTGCTTCCCCCGTATACGATGCTTTATTCAATAACAATTTAGTTTGAACTTCTTTTTTTAACATTGCTATTCAATGTCAGAATTTGTAGGAAATAATTTGTGACCTCTTTCTCCCCCTGTGACACATATATATGCATTACAATCAAACTTGTTCATTCATGCACATATGCACCAATCAGAAAAAGGAAATGGATTTTTCATAGGTTAACTTGTGTGTCCGAGACTGTCAAAACAGTTTCCACACCTGACTGGTCCATGTATAATGCATTTGTACATGAAACGCACTTGACACAGCTCTCAGCTTGACTCTCTAGTGTTGAAATCAGTAGGATCTTCACCAAATAAGCTTCTAAAAATGGCTTTCCCACAATGCTAGGTGACAGAGTGTCAATTGCTGTTATTCAAATTCAGAGGAAGGGAGCCTGCACAGCACACAAAAGAGCCACAAGAGCCATGTCCGGTACTGTACCATCTCCATCTTTTTTTACAATAATCTTTGTCCAGATAAATCATTGTGCTTTTCAGTGAAAATGAGACACTGCAGAGACCTTTTGTTCTGTTTCAAACATGAGACGGAAACATTAATTGAGGCAGTTTTTTGGCAGCATTGTGCATATCTGATTATTAATCCAAACAACATGTAATCAGATTTTTGGTTTTATGTTTGCATTGATTATATACATCGATCAGGCATAACATTATAACCGCTGACAGGTGAAGTGAATGGTACTGATTATCTCTTCATCATTGCACCTGTTAGTTGGTGGGATATATTAGGCAGCAAGTGAACATTGTCATCAAAGTTGATGTGTTAGAAGCAGGAAAATTGGGCAAGCGTAAGGATTTGAGCGAGTTTGACAAGGGCCAAATTGTGATGTCTAGAGGGCTAGCTCCTGTGGGGTGTTCCCGGTCTACAGTGGTCAGTATCTATCAAAAGTGGTCCAAGGAAGGAACAGTGGTGAACCGGCGACAAGGCTCATTGATGCATTTAGGAACACATGGCACCAGGATGCACGATGTAAGAAGGCAAGCCAGCAGAGGCAGTGTAATGCTTTGGGCAATGTTCTGCTGAGAAACCTTAGGTCCTGCCATCCATGTGGATGTCACTTTGACACGTTCCACCTAAGCATTGTGACCATGTACACTCTTTCATAGAAACGGTATTCCCTGGTGGCTGTGGCCTCTTTCAGCAGGATAATGCGCCCAGCCACTAAGCAAAAAATGTTCAGGAATGGTTTGAGAAGCACAACAAGTTTGAGGTGTGGCCTTCAAATTCCTCAGATCTCAATCCAATCGAGCATCTGTGGGATGTGCTGAACAAACAAGTCCGATCCATGGAGGCCCCACCTCGCAACTCACAGGACTTGAAGGATCTGCTGCTAACATCTTGGATACCACAGGACACCTTCAGGGACGGGTCAGGGCTGTTTTGGCAGCAAAAGGGGGACCAACACAAAAGGAAGGTGGTCATTATGTTATGCCTGATTGGTGTATTACGCATGGATAGAGATTTAATTTAATTCAGTTAGCACCAAGTACTGTTTGAAAGAGTGATTTATTGAATATTAATAATCTCAAACATAACATTAAATAGATAGTTTAGCACAAAATGAAAGTTTTTTTTATTACTATTTTATTATACCCATTGAGATCTCTTCAACCAGGGAGTCCTGGTCAAGAGGGACCAGTATGACTTTATTTTTTTAATTAAATACTGTACAAAGTCACTTTTGCACTTTTCCCCACGGAATGGAAATGAATGGTGACTTCCATTCTGTCTAATAACATTTGAACAACATGAAGTGATCTCTTCAATGTTTTATATGGATTTTGCAGACTTTGATTATGTGAGTTTTAACACATAACACAACCAAGTATTCTTTAGGGATGTTATATTGTGCCCTAGACTTTTGGTCTACTTAGAGGTTGCTAAGACCTCACTGAACATCTGAAAATCAGAATCTATAATCTACACTACTTTTCAAAGACTTCAAGACTTTTTTTGAAATACATTTAGACATTTACATTTAGTCATTTAGCAGATGCTTTTATCCCAAGCGACTTACAAATGAGAGCAATAGAAGCAACCAAGAACATTCATGGGCAACAATATGCAAGTGCTGTAACAAGTCTCTCTTAGTCTAGCACAGAACACAGGACAGTTTTTTTTAAATAATTTTTTTTAATAAATAACAAACAGAAAATGAATAGAGTGATAAGTGCTATTCTTTATTGGTCAGGTGCTGCTGGAAAATAAATGTCTTGAGATGTTTTTTGAAACAATAAATTGATCAAAAGAGGCAGTTCTTTTTCAAATACTGTGAAGTTATTCATTATATATACAGTATATACATATTATGGAATATAAATGAGGTTTGTATGACATAAACTCATGTTTATGCATGTATTTATTATTCATTCTTTAATATTATTTTCATTCGCAATGTGTAACATGTAAAAATCAATAAGGATATGTTATACAAAAAAAAAAAAAAAAGATTACTTTTGGACAAGAATTTGAAAAATGTAAAACAAAGATGTTATGGCATTAAATGAAAAATCTGCTCAATTTCTAGGTCACTACTCCAATAAGCTAATTATGACATTTATCATGTGACTCCTTTGCACAAAAGGTCAGATGCTCTTGCTTTCCAAGCTCAAGCTCATCATCGGGTTTTACACAAACTTGTGGAGTTGCCATTAAAGCAAAAGAGGGACAAACCAAATACTAAGAACATCTGGAATTGATGTTTAGAAGTGAAACATTTTCACATAGTGAAACATTTCCATAGTGGCCTCAAGATTTTTGGTCCCCCTCTGTATTTATCGTTGACATCTTTGTAAAGGAGTCTTACATTTGAAATTCATTTTAAAATTCCAGATCCTTACAAGTCCAGATTTTACAACATGTATTCTTGATGTTTAGTTTTCTGAGAAATGATGAAAAATCAGTGGCTAATATTCTATTTTATGTTCAACTTAAATAAAAATTTAAATCAAATCTCTTAAATATAAGTCATACACCCACATGACTAATTTATAGACACTACTGACTAATTTATCTAGGCCTAGTAGATACATATTATACCATAAACCCCCTCAAATAAGATTGTAGTTACATAAGGTCTTTGAGAAATTCATATTAAAATATAGATAATATTAGAAATATAATATATTAAAATTACTGTATAATATTAATATATGAATAACATTTAATCATTTATCCCCACTGCAAAATTAAGTTACAGTGTCAGGATTTCAGCTACAAATAAATACACATTTTCAGGGACTTATTCTATTTAATACGGAAATCAAAAAAATGTGATTCTGTCAGACTTTATCCCACCTCGCATTTGAAAACAGTCCGCAGGTTGAAAGGATCAAGTCTATTTTTGAAATGGTATTTCAAATTCTTCATGTTGTTGTGAAAGCTTTTGCATTTCATTGAGACAGACAGACATTTCCTATCAGTACCGCAATGATATCAAACCCTTCATTAAAGAACAAACAAAAAATGAAAAGAGAAGCCCTGTTGAGAGAGCTTTGCTTTATAGTGCTTACCTCCTGAATCTAAAATGAACGCTTGAAAGCAAACTTTTAAGCACAGGAGTTAACTCTCATTTATAGGAATTTGGGGTCATTGGCCTGATGCAGTCATACAGAACAAAGGAACGCTGTTTGTAATTAGAAATGAGGATTAAGCTGTGCGATTTTATCAAAGACTTCAGACGTTGATGAATCTTTACTCGTTTTTTTCCCACCGGCGATTCTTGCTGGTTATCTTAAGCTTTGGTTTGCAGTTTATTTTTAAGCACGACATGAGTAGATTGTGCGTAGAATAACAATAAGCACTCGCTGACAGATTAGCTATGTTTAAATAATGATAACTGATATCAAAGCATGTGATAGAGACCACATTTTTTTGGTGAGAGTGGCATTTACATTCGCATAAATATTGCAGCATTGGCTTTGCTAGCAGTTCAGAACAGCCACATTTTCATCCTAATTTAGAAAGATGCGAATAAGCCTATATGTTTTGCTTCCTAGTCTTCCTCAGAGCATAGTATAGGCGCCGTCTGTGTTTGATGTTAGAGGTCTGCTCCATTCATGTGTGAAATTCTTCACCTCTGGAAAAATCAAAGACATAAACCCATTAAAACTTGTGCGAGTTGCCACAGGGTGAGTCCGCACCACTGAGAGTGCATCTTCTCTCCCTTGGACTTTTGGGGGAAATGTCAAGCCATCTTTAAAGTAGAGAAAAAAATGATTAACATTAATTATTTCACAGCTGGCACTTAGCTTGATTCTGTTCGCTCATTCACTCATCACATAATGAATTGCTCATTTGGATTTGGCTTAACCCTTAAAGGTGCAGTGCATTTATGAGGATCTATTGACAGAAATTAAATATAATAGATAATGTTTTCAGTGGTGTATAAAGACCTTACATAAATTAACCGCTATGTTCTTATTACCTTAATGAGCCATTTCTATCTACATACACCACGGATCCCCTTACAGTGAAATCACCATTTTGCGCCGCCATGTTCTACAGTAGCCCTAAATGGACAAACTGCTCTACAGAGCGCTAGTCACTCTCTTCTGTCTCAGATGACGATATCTTTGTCCTATGTCAGCTTCTCTATGTGCTTCGAGCTTTGAAAGGGAGGGGCTGTGCATAGGCGGTTACAATTCGCAACCTCACTGCTAGTTGCCGCTAAAATTTACACAGTGCACCTTTAAATGCATGAATGTTTCACCAATCATTATTACATGAGTGATTCTATAATTGGAGAAACATTTTACAGGTAATACTTTAGAATAATGGTCTGTCATTAATAAGTAACTATGCAGGAAGTAATGCACTAATGAGTAGTACTACATTTCAGCTACTACTATTAACTAATATAGAAACAAGCTTAAAGGATTAGTTCACCCAATGAAAATTAGCCCATGATTTACTCACCCTAAAGTCATCATAGGTGTATATGACATTCTTCTTTCAGACGAAAAAAATCTGAGTTATATAAAAAATGTCCTGGCTCTTCCAAGCTTTATAATGGCAGTGACTGTTGGGTCATTTTTGAAGTCCATAAAAGTGCATCTGTCCATCATAAAACTGCTCCACACGGCTCTGGGGAGGTTAATAAAGGCTTTCTGAAGCGAAGCGATGTGTTTGTGTAAGAAAAATATCCATATTTAAAACTTTATGAAGTAAATTATCTAGCTTTCAGTGAATCGCCTTTCATGTTCAAAATAAGGAAACATTTTTGCGCCTTTCCCAGTTCAAAATGCTTACGCTACATCCGACGACATTGCACACCAGTTACGCTCGTCAGATGTAACGTAAGTGTTTTTTTTTCTGAATATAGTCATAAAATGCATTAATAATTACTCAAGTGTTACCTAGTCACTATGCATGAACCAGTGAAATGGACCATTATTTTAAAGTGAAAAATTTGAGGGTAAAAAAATACAATTCCTCACATCGCAGACACGTTATTAATAGTGATTAGTAATTCAGCATTATTTGTCATAGTTACCTATAGTTCTTAGTGATGCCAATCTCATTCAGTAATTATTATTTCCTAATAAGGAACTATATAGTCCTAAATTTAATATTACTTACTGAACACTCCACTTTTTTTGAAAATCATTTTCCAAGTCCCCTAGAGTTAAATAGTTGAGTTTTACCGTTTTTGAATCCATTCAGCTGATCTTTGTATCTGGCGGTAGCACTTTTAGCATAGCTTAGCATACATAATTGATTCTAATCAGTCCATTAGCATCTCATTCAAAAAATGACCAAAGACACTTTCAATATTTTTCCTATTTAAAACTTGACTCTTCTACAGTTACATTGTGTGCTAAGACCAACTGAAAATGAAAAGTTGCGATTTTCTACACCTTTATGGCTAGGAACTACTTTCTCATTCCTGCGTAATAGTCTCGGATCTTCACGGCCGTACCATGGCTGCAGCAGGGCAATGATATTACGCAGTGCTGAAAGTAGCCCCCAGCTAGGTAACTTTTAATGTGACTGGCACTAAGTTCGTGTAGCTTGCAGCCAACAAATTGTGTTGTGGATTTACCTGTGTGATTAGCCATGGTTCTGTGTGTTGTAAAGGGCTGTGATAGTAAGTTGAAGGTGTATACTACCACCATGTTTCACAGAATACCAACGAATCATTGCGCCGCTGCAGCCATGGTACGGCCGCGAAGATCCGAGACTATTACGCTGCAATGAGAAAGTAGCCATATAGGTTTAGAAAATCGCAACTTTTCATTTTCAGTTGGTCTTAGCACACGATGTAACTGTAGAAGAGTCAAGTTTTAAATAGGAAATAAACGTGGCCTTGATGACACAGTAACTTCAGACCAATATCCAACCTTCCCTTTTTGTCTTAAGTCTTAGAAAATGTGGTTGTCTCTCAACTACAGTCCCATTTAGACAAATATAACCTGAATGAGCCATTTCAGTCTGGCTATCGCCCTCTCCACAGTACAGAGGTTGCTCTTCTAATAGTAGTGAACAATCTTCTCTTTGCCTCTGATACTGGTGCCCTTAGCAATCTGATCCTTTTGGACCTGAGTTCAGTTTTCGATACTGTTTGCCATTCTGTACTCCTATCTCGTCTAACTGCTATCGGTATTACTGGAACTGCCCTTCAATGGCTAAGCACCTATATCTCAGACAGGCATTTCTAAGATATAAATATGATTTCTCAATATATATTGACAGTTATATTTTATCCTTCACCTATACGCAATCTTGGGGTACCATTTGATTCTAAATTATGCTTTGAACCCCACATCAGTCAGCTTGTTAAGTCTAATCGTCCCGTAATATCACCCATATACAACCTTTGTTAAATCTCAAAGACGCTGAAATTGTTGTCCATGTTTCATAACCTCACGTCTGGCCTATATTGTAACTCTTTGTTCTATGGCCTATGTCCCTTCCCGTACTTTGAAATCAAGTTCTGATAACTTACCCGCAGTACCATAAGTTCAAGTTATCTGGTGTTGGCGGTAGGGCATTCAGCATTACTTTACATTTTCAGATCCATGCTTGTTTTGGCTTTGTCTCATATGTTATCTAAATGGGATGGTCCACGTCCAAGGTGCCTCAAGATGAAGGGAAAATAAGTTGAAACAACTAAAATATGTAGTATTTTAATTCACCCCCTCATCATCTGTTGAAGAACCACAGAACCACATGGTTATATGAGAGAGCCTGATTTTAAAAATGTGATTTCTAGACCTGGAAAAGTACATTTTGGCACCAAACGCAATAGTAATGATGATAATAACATGCATTAGTGCAGTTTTGTGGGTCTGTATTGGAGACACAGGAAACAGCTGGCAAGCATAAATGACAAAGCCTCACACACACATACTAATTATACTAATAATCATAATGAAATGTACACATCTGCCAATAGATGTTCAAATAAATGTTAACTAATTAGAAATATATTCTGTCTGATCAATCGCATAGTAAATCAATTTAAAACATTATCTGGCATGATGGTTGTGATTTAGATTCCTGCTTTATGACTCACCTTTCTGTTCACCCTCACAGCAAGAATTCACTTCAATTATATTTTACTTCCAAATATGCGTGGATTCAAAACCTTGGCTTTGAATAGCAAAAAAAAAAAAAGATGTGAAATCCCAAAAAGCCTTGTGAATGAATGGCTCGGGGACAGTGCCAGCATAACATATTAATGAATCAAATATTTTCTTGCCTCATAATATACACAGCCTCACACTGTGCAATAGTCTCTAAGAAAGGATAGCTTTGGAGCATATAATTTTGTCCAGCACACAATTTACAGCCAAGACAAATAGGAGTAGAACAGTCGAGTCATTTGAGGAAAATATTACAGGTCTTATACAAGAATCAAGTAGAATCACACAGAATGAGGTATGAAAAAGAACACAGTTGTGTTTTTAAGTTAGAAGTTGAAGGTTGAATGTAAAAGTTAATGTAAAAACAATTAAAGTAGAAAGCATAAAAAAAAAAAAACAAGAGATGCAGAATTAAACTAATTTAACATAGGCTATGTGTGACATACACAAAAAAAATGCTGGATTGAGACTGTTGGGTAAGAATGCTGGTTTTATTTAACCAAATTTGGGTTGAAAGTTGCAGAACATTAAGACGTGGATGTTAAAGAGAGCATGCACGTCACGTAACAACACGGACAGTATTCTGATAAAGCAACTTAAAACGGGGCACGGCTGTTAGAAGAATTCGTTAACACGTATACGTAAAAAGCAATTTAAAGGTAGAGCGGTGCAAAAAGCAAGGTTTTTTCTAGGCTTGGTTGTGTTTATGGGGCGCAGTATAACATTTCTTAATGCTTCTTTTTTTTTTTTTACGCCGTGTTTTTCTTATATTTTACCTTTATTATTTTTATAGTTAATACCTAATTAAAACTAAACTTATTTAAAAAACGCAAACACTTCAAATGAAATCGCTGTGATAAAAACTGCCTAAAATGACAGAAACCAAATTTTGGGGGAAAATTATTTGAAGTGAAATTTGATTGTTTAGTTTGTCTCACAACATGGATGATGACCTATATTGGGACCAACCACCTGGGGGCGATCAAGGCGCGTAGGCTTCGGTTTTTAACAGGAGTGATGCAGGCGTGGTGTAAACGGGGTCTAAACATAGACTGTATAAAAATATGGACGCAGTGTCCGTGATGTCACCCATAGGATTCTGAAGAGCAGTTCTGAAGCGTCGAGCTGGCTGTTGCCATTTTAGCAGCGCGTCATCGTGCGTCACTCCCGGATAACAGAAAATGGGCAAAGGGGCAGGACGTGGGCGGAGCTGAGGTGACGCGATGACTAACAGACAGCAGATAAATGGCTACCCACCTGCCACTCAAAGTGGCCACGCCCTTAATTATGCAGAACTTTAAGGCTTTATATAATATAAACGAATGAGTTATAAAAAATTCACCCCTAACAGTTGTCTTGAAGGGCAAAATTAGCCGTTAAGACCAAAACTAGAATTTGTACCAGGCTGTAAACATGTTTTTTTCTGCTGTAAAGTTGGGCATTTTAACATGGGGCTCAATGAGATTCTGCTCCTTCTGGAGCATGTCCCTAGCAGCCAGTCGATGAACTGCAGTTTAAGTCACTTCCGTATTGGCTTCAAGAGAGACCGCGGGAGATTGCCACTTGGGTCTAAAGCGTTTTGAGCTTGTCCACTTTCGACCACTTCCAGAGGGTTGTGTTTAACAGTAAGTAAACAGTCACTCTCAGGAACCATAGCAATCATTTTATTTTGAACTGCTATTTGAATTTAACCAAGGCTGAATCCGAAATCGCCCCCTATACCCTCAAAGAGGGGAGAGCCATTTGTAGTAGTGTCCGAAACCATAGTGGACATTATTGAGTGCACTCATTCAATCCCACATTCACCGCAATAACGAGTGCAAAGCCGGTGTACACTCAACGGCTGTCCGACTTCACAAACTCGTTTTCATTCACTCCTTCAAGTGAGCTGTATTAGTGAACTAATATATAGGGAATAGTGAATGAGGGTTTAGGGGGCTGTATTACGATCTTCTTCTCTTAATTTCTTTACTCATTCTCTTTCGCTCTTTCCTCATGAGCGCCCACTAGCACAATTACACAGAACACAACACAGAGGTAGTTGAAAACATTCGATCAAATTAATTTCGTAGTGCAGACGATCATGTGGTCAAATGTGTTTGAACAGCCACAAAAGACCGCCTGTTCTCTGTCTACTGGCCTATAGCGTAAACATATGGGAAGCGCGCTAACCAGATGGGATTTAAATGTTGGCTGAAGACCAAAGTTTGGTTTGAAGACGAAAAACATACCAAGCACAATGTTCTCTCACCATTCCTGATTTCTAACACACTCAATGCATTCGGCGTGGTCTTGCGGCTATCAGAGCAGAGACAAAGTTTGTCCGTCTGCGTCTTTCGCGTTTATATGTAAAGCTTATGAGTATGAGCTTATTTCATCCTTTAGATCGAAAGTTCTGAAAGAGCCCATACATTTACCCAGCCACCCATTTTTTTAGGTTCCCTGGTTTTTACAGTGCATTGTGGTACTTTTTAGGGAGCAAATCTTTCAGTTTCCTGTAAAGATTCTGCGACGAGACAGGCCTTAAAATTGCTGACTCCCTCATCAGTGCCCTGACTACAGAACTAGTGAGCTGTTTGAGACGCACCCTTCCCTTAACAGAAGTTCTGAAGCGCAAAACTTAAATCACCCTTAAATCACCCTTTAATCTGCCAGTTATCTATAGGAGCCTGGGGATTGTTGAATGCAGTTTCAGGTGTGTATGGGACTCAAATGCGTTTCATCAACACCACAAAGCCTGAGGCAAGTCAAGCTTGCCCTGATTGGATACTGTCTGGCAGGTCGAGCTTCAGTCATGGTTCCCAGTCTCGACTGCAAGGGTAAACTCAATGGCTCAGAACTGAAAGGATAGCAAATTACCAGATGATCTCCCATTTCTGCTGAAATCACATTAAGTTCTTAAACAATGTCATGCTTTTGCTGTCTAACAAGGAAACGATTGTTGCTGCATAAATTTCACAAGGAGGGACATTTCTTTCATTAACAGTTTGATCCAGTGTTATGATATGGCATATTTTTAATGCAGGTTTTATCCAGCTCAAAGCTTTAAAACACTGGTTGTGCTGACACAATGGGCACTTTAGCTCATGAATATTTAACAATGGACATGAATACTGAAATGTGGCTTGAGGCTAGGCACCTGTTAAAAGCCCTTATGCGGAAAGCAATAACCAAAAGAAAAAAAGAAAAAATATATATATAATGTACAATTTGGTAAATAATATATATATATATATATATATATATATATATATATATATATATATATATATATATATATATATATATATATATATATATATATTATTTACCAAATTTTACATTTAAAGCTGCAGTCCGTAGTTTTTCCTCTTTGTCGCCTTCTCTGTTTGAAATCTGCAACTGCAGTTATTCGCGGAATGATCAACTCTACGTGAGCTGTGCCTCGGCATTGCACAGCGCGTATGAATCAATGTTTTGAGGAGAATGTCAATGCGCGTCTGTCAGGAGAAGGGCAGTCACCGCGCCGGTGTGGATACTGTCATTCAGAATCACAGATTCTACTGTTTGAACGTATGACTAACATAAAAATGTCATCTGAACAAGTAAGCAGCTAACATCCACTTTTGTGCTGACCAACTAGGCCTACGTGGGAAAAGCATTGCAATAAATCATGATGAAACTCTGCTTTATCATATCACGTCAAACCGTGCAAATTATACTTTGTTTTCAAATTGTTAATACTAATAACAATGACGCAATGACGCAAAGATATGCTCGAATCTCCCGCGGAAATCCACCAGTAGGCTACCACTGGAATTAAAAACATTATTACAAGCTTACCGTTGTAAATCGAGCTAAGGTAAGCAGATAGTTTTGAACACTGGCTGGTTATGTACTTGCGCATGTGCACATCAACTTGATTAGCAGATCGTTCAAAACTGACTAACAGACAGAAGACGAACAGCTATCCACCTGTCACTTAAAGTGGCCACGCCCTTAATTATGCAGAACTTTCAGGCTTTATATAATGTAAACGAATGAGTTATAAAAAAATTCTGTAAACATTTTTTCTGCTGTGAAGTTGGCCATTTTAACATGGGGCTCACTGAGATCCTGCTCCCTTCTGGAGCCTGTCCCTAGCGGCAGTCGATGAATTACAGTTTAAGTCACTTCCGTATTGGCTTCAAAGTAGAACGCTAGAGGATGCCGCTTGCGAATGACCTAACCTCAAACCTCACCCCTAAACCTTCACATCACTGCGGTTTAGACAAATCGTACAAATTCATACAAGTGAGGTCATACGAATTCGTACGAATTATCCACCTTATACGAATATGTACGGATTGATTGTGATAGCATTGGTTCCGGTAGAAATAGCTCCATTGCAGGTTTCCACTTTTCACAGTGTATATCTGAGAAACTTGTATGTTATCAGGCTGAAGGGAAGCTGGGACAGATGAAATATATTTGTCTCTTGGGCATTCTGACAGCTTTATTTTTCATGTATTTTGTTATCAGTACAACCTGACCTCGGCAAATGGATGATCCCTGACTGAAGCAGTGAACCCTTCAAAACAAAAACACAGATAAGTGTATGCTACTAAACTGCTAGGATGGAACAGAAATAAAAACATCCGAAATGAAAATACAGCACTCGCTGCTCTTTTTACATTTGATTAAATTCAGTGAAGCAGGTGCTAGTTTTTAGGCTTATTTCAATAAAATTGGACATACTTGAATAACATGTAAATTCAGAAAGTTTCCTGCTATCTTCACAGTTTAAAGTTTAAATCGAAATAATCACGGAGAGGCCTTTAGGAGAGATACTTGACCAAAAGAGGTGATACCACACAGAGAAAATTAATCTCTCAGCATTGCTGACACAAATTTGTGTTTTTGAGTTCTTGGCTATTCATAATGTGTCCTCGGCTTGTGTTTGATGAGTGACTGGAAATGTTTTTTTTCGTGTCAGACCCCTGCTGGTGTAAGCAAATGTCAAAATATAGCCACTTTATTGTGTAGGCCTATATCTTTAATTGGATTCACTCAGGGTAACAGAAAGCATAATCCAGAAAAGTGACATATTAAAGAGCTGACATTTTTACAACTGATGAGATCATATAAGTATGAATACCAAAACAATTAAATACAACTTTGAGTTTTTCTTTTTGGGTTTGAGTAAAATTATAATTTTGTTATGATTTTTTTTTTTGTGCGACCCACCTGTTAGAATTTTTTCTCCCTGCAATTATTGATGTTGGTGACACTGAAATTACAATCTTGAAAATCAATTACAAAAAGAACTTGATGTTCTCGTTTGGGTTACA
Source organism: Gobiocypris rarus (assembly GCA_023029165.1). Taxonomy (NCBI): domain Eukaryota; kingdom Metazoa; phylum Chordata; class Actinopteri; order Cypriniformes; family Gobionidae; genus Gobiocypris; species Gobiocypris rarus. Next base: position 14,372,083 of record CM040924.1, on the reverse strand, counting down.
TGTCATGTCAAATCCTTTCCATTTTTCATTTGCTTTTAAGAAAACGAAGAATATGCCTTGTGTCACAGTCCTTTTTCCCCCAAGAGAGATTCAGCTAAATTATTTATTTGCTGTGTAAATTTCACTCTAAAATACACAGCTTTCCCTCAGAGCCATAGTGTCTGTCAAATCCCAGACATACTTTGAAGAACCGTTCTGCTTTTGCCTTCTGGTAAGCATTGAATGAAAGGGCATAAGGCAAATTCTAACACAAAAACGCATTTTCCACTTTTATTGGCTTTTGTTTAATTGACTAGATAATTGCTGCAATCCATTGTGTCAGCTCACGTCGATCCGGCAGGAAACAGGATGTTTTCCTTATCTACTAAGGTGTCTTTATTGTCCCTGCGCTTCCGCTCTTCATCCCTCCCTTTTGATGTACCAATTATAATCTGCAAAAACATGAGGAACCAACCAATACAAACAAGTTAATGTGGGTTATGACATGCATTTTAAAAGTCTTAAATCTCAATGACCCTAAGAACTCAACTGGAGTCATAACTGCTAAAGGCAAATAAGAAAAAGCAACTAACATCTTAAAAGATGGAAAGATGTTAAAAGCGACTAAATCAGTCGGAATAGCAAAGTTATCAATTTTTAAAGGGAGAAAATTATTTGCATATATTTTGTTAATAATGTCAAATGCAGAGTGTCTCTATAATATTTTGCCACAAATCCATGTTATTTGGTAGAAAAATTGTGTTTTCAAACAGGTTTCCACTCTCACTGTCTGCCATTGGTCAGCTATACAGAGAGCCCGCCCCCAAACTCACATCATTTGTTGACGCAATGGCTGGTTGGAATGCTAAAACAGAGCTAGTGTTTACTCTTTTTGGTGAAATCAACCTACAACCGACTGCATGTTCAACTGGTATAGAAGTATTTTGACAAAAAAATAAAAAATAAAATAAATTTCAGCTAATTCAACACCAGTTTTCTTTATTTTATTTTATTTTATTTTAACAGTGTTGGGGAAAGTCACTTTGAAAAGTAATGCATTAAAATATTGTGTTACTCCCTTAAAGGGTCATGAAACCCTACAGCACATTTTTTGAGATTTTAACAGAGGTATGTGTGTTGAACATCATTGAACATAATGTTAGCATCTGTTAGATTTAATTAAAAGGTGAAACTGGTAAATTTTTATGTTTTTCACCCTATTTTCGTCTTCCTGGTTTAAAAACTACATTGCGTCCACGTCACAGCTTGTGACGTAGCAGCGCACTATAGTGCTACGTGACGCATCGGTGTCTCATTATTATTAATGAGACTGAGTTTTCTTATCCTATGAGAAGACACCGTCTCTTAATTATTCATGACAACACGTGGTTATTTCCAATGACAGAAGTGACAGCCTGCGTGTTCACGGAGCAGTTGTTTCTGATCTGTTTCCCTGGTGTATAGGTTCGGGTGTGTTGCATGGCTTTCCCCGCGATGCCGCCAGGGCTAGTCTCTGGCTGCGGGCGGTTGGTTGGCCACTGCACTGCACTGACAGTTGCTTGCCCCCTCTTTCTCCCCTGCCTCGCTCTGCCACACCCACCCCTCCTCTTCTCACGGGCATCCACGCCCATTTTTTAAGTAGCATTTTTCAAAACGATTACGAGGTGGATTTGAGCTGAATGAGGGGGTTTCATGACCCTTTAAGTAACTAATTGCGTCAGTTACTTTTTAAGAAAAGTAATGTGTTACGTTACTTTTGCATTACTTTTTGTCACTTGGGCTGGGCTTTCTTTTTACATAACAAAAAAGTTATATTTTAGGGCAAATCTAAAGGCCCTTTCACACCAAAATTGGTGTTATAATAATATAATAACAATAAGGCAGAAGGAAATGCAAATTCACGCTGGTACAATAGAGGGCGGAGCTCAAGCTGTGCTGCTATTCTAGATTGCAGAAGAATAGTTTAACAGGAGAAAAAAGTTTAACACTTCACCAATAAAAACAAACATCTATAGTCCTTTTTGTTGATGGTTTAACTGAATCATTGAAGGTCAGCAGCAAGTACATTAGTCAATAAAGTGAGAATAAATGCATAGAAATATTTTTGCATAAAAATCTGAATACTACGCAAACCTCCAATAAATAAATATGTTAAATAAATAGAATACTATTTGTATTTAGTGTAAATAGCACAAATTGCATCCGTTGCCATCAATAAATGGAAAAACGAAGTAACTTGAGTAACGTATTTGACAAAGTAACAGATATTTAATTGTAAATGTAAAAGTATTGCGTTACTTTACTAGTTACTTGAATAAAGTAATCTGATTACATAACTCAAGTTACTTGTAATGCAATACACTGTGGATTATCTTGCACAGATTAATTGTTCACCATAAATGTTTTTTTATGTTTGCTAACAAAAATAGGGTCAGTTTTGATTTCATGCAGACTTAAAATACAATAGAACTAAATGCTGTCACAAAATTGCAATGTACAGCTCAAATTTTTTATTTAAAATTGTTGATTGTGAACATAAAAACAACAATGGAAAATGGTCCCAAATGTTTCAAAAATACATATAACATCTATCAAGCTTGTTTAAATGTGGATACAAAAATATTCAGTATGTGTACACGACTGTAAAGAATTTGGGTCATGCTGCTTGTGAATTTATTATTTGCAAAGTACCGTATGTTGCATGCGCAATGGACAAATATTACTCACTTTCACAGCACAGATACACAGTTAATATACACAACATCCAGTTCTTCTGCTGTGCGCTGACATATTAAGCTTCACCAAATCAATATACGTCAACCAGCGTACATCATTTCAAAACCAGACACAGCCTGTACAACGCAACTGAATAAAATAGGCACATTTTCCTATGCACTTATATAAAGTTCACAAAGCCAACTAACTTGAAGTGATATTTGATCTTTTATATATTGAAAATGACATTTTATTAAACCTGAACATATTTTTTATAAGAATATACATTCTTTATTGTGACAGATGAGAGGTAATCTGGCTAATCACACATTTAAAATAAAAATAAAAAACTAAGTAATCGGACAATGTTGGGCAGTGATTTGAGGCTTAAACATATATATATTTTACTATAACCTTTGAAGACGTCCCAGCATTAAAATTAATTTACTGTACATTCCCTTTATATATTATAATCAGATGTGACTGTACATAATTATTTTACACTCCACTGGAAGCAAAAACATGAGAGGCCACAATCCACACTGAACTACCTTGATGTGGCACTGACCCAGTTTGAGTTACTTTCCGGGACTTCACAGGCCTTGATCTGGCTGCAAGTCCATCCCAATGAGTAAAACTGTGAGACAAGAGCATTGGTGTGACAGGACTGCCTGCTTATTTCATTTCCCTTTAGCATGTACATAAACACCAAAATCCTTCTAGTTGAACAAGCACTGAAAGTCACTACTGAAGCCAAAATACATGAAAATTATTTTGTCACAGTACAATGGAGAAGGTCATTTTACAGATGCCACAACAATGGCATCAGTACAAAGACTTGCAATGCACTTAAGTACCACTTCCATTGTTAGCATGAATTGGTCAACGTGTATTTTTCGTTAAGATTAATAATAAGCTTTGTCAAAGTCCATGACAGTTTTATCAAGCTCCAACAATGTCATTGTTTGTTCTTTGCACAAAAGGATTTGACATTAGACCATAAAACCGTCATGTCACGGCGAAACATGGCACAATGACAGTAAAAATCATGCACACTGAATGTTGACACTGCTGGAATGACTGATCCGGAATGATAGTGCAGAGAAGGGCATTCGGCTTCCAAACGTACACACACACAGAGATCTGAAAACAAATTCAGATTAAAAAAAAAAATATATATATATATATATATATATATATATATATATATATATATATGAACATGTTTCTAAGAAACATCACATTTGGTCTCTACAGTGTATCTCCATATATTGGATATTCAACAATCCACTTTTGGTTACCTTTTTGTTTCTTTTATTTTTTTTTTACTTACCTCATAAGCAAAAATATATAAGAGCAGTCCAGGTAGAGAATCCCTAACCTCTTTTTCCTACAGCGTATCATCATTCATTCTTGATGAAGCTGTTGCATCTGTGTCCCTGCAGAGCCGAGTCGGCACAAAATGACAGAAAAAGTCTGGAACTGCAATATCTCTGCTCGCCAGAAGATCACCGCGGCTTTATTTATAGGTTTTATGAGTTGCAGAAGGTGATCCGATAATGAGAACCTCGTCAATGACATATATGGCACCAAATTGCGCTATATTCAGCAAAACTGTAAGGTTTAGTAGCTCATACCTCCAAAGAATTATATAACTAATACAGTCTGAAATTCAGAACTATTCCATCACCGGAATATCGCCATGGCCTCTCACAGTCTCATTCTGGTGTGACAATACCACATCATTGTAGATGCTAGGTTAGGCTGTGATGGACGTTTCGTCCTGACACGCAGAGGCGCGGCGAGTTTTGGGGCTGCAGCGAGTCAGCATGGAGATCTGCGTGCTGAAGTTGTTGCCGTTGCTGCCCATGGACGGGTGCTGGTATTTGGTGTCGGGACCCAGAAATCTTTCAAGGTGCCATCGTCTCCATTTCCTCTTGATCTCAGCTTGGACCTGAGAGACAGATAGGATCCAATCAATTGGCGTTGGATAAAAAGCAGTCATGCTGTACAGTTGTACAAAATCAAAACAAAACCTCATATTATAAAGTCACATTAAGGTTGTAAAATGGTGTTTTTTTGCAAGCCAGGCTCGCTGGAAGTATGTTTTTTTGTTTTTTCAGGTGACACATCCACATGAGGCGCGATCTAAGCGATATTAATTTTTTTCTCCATTGCACATGTGGGTAATAAAACATGCCTGTGGATAAGTTTTTGCAACATATTGCTTTATAGTATGTTTCATGGCAGTTTCAAAGTTAAATCTAGTGATTGACGGTAAATATTGTGTTCAGTTCTCTCCGAAGTCCAGGGCAGGTCCTCTCTCGTCTTGCACTCCTCCATCCGGAGCTCCTCCGCGAGACTTGACGCCAGTGTGGTGCGCAGGTGACGCTCATTATCGTGTCACCGGCCTCGCTCTGTTCCCACGGCTCTTTCCCCCGCCCCACATGCCACATACATCATTTCGGAAAGGAAATGTCTGGTGAGTGGCCCAAAAAGGTTAATTCTCTGTTGCTTTTGAACATAACATATCACCTACAATAAACCCTACTCTAACCTAAATGATAGTGAGAGAAAAAACAATTTGTTGAAGCATTTACTGAAGCAACCATGCCATTTTAGCTTGCTTCTACAAGTCTTTGAACTCTTTTATTGTGACCGTATGTCTGGGTACTCGTTCACCTCAAAAGTGTGGCGAAATGTACCTTAAGCTGTGTGTTTTAGTTTTTTTTTTCTTTTTTTTTTCTTTTTTTTTAGAAATGTAGCCAGTCACATATTTCCAATGAGCCTGGATTGCTTTTTAAGGTAAAACTGACATTTTACACATAGAAAGCAGTATAGGTTTGTGCAACAGCTGCTAAACTTTATATGTGGTGCACAAACACTTAATTATTCGAATGTACCTGGCGCTAGAGCCTGCACCTGTGACCCTTTTATTTAATCTGTACAAGCTGGAAGACCCAAGACGCTATGAACATCAATGCATATATCAAAGTAATAGGCCACCTTTGCCAGTACATCTAGAGCTATTTATAGCCTGTGTGAGCTAACAGAATATAAGCCAATTACAGGCTTCCTGGGTTTTAGCTTTTTGCTTTAGAGAAGTTGAATAAAACTTTAATATAGGAAGTGGTTTCTGATCAGTTGTGAATGAATGGACTATCCATCCATCCATCCATCATCTTACCTCTCCATTCAGAAAACAGTAGAGTACAGCAACCACAAAACCCTGTTAAAACAAGTGAAAGCAAATGACTTATACGTCACTGTAGGTACAGTGCACATGCAAGGCCATTTATTCAAAGCATTACACACAGGAAAGACAATGTGCTAAATGTCTAGAGATTCCCATTTACCACCGGACTGTCTATGACTGTGGCCTAAAAATATAGGTTGGTGAGTCCTGACGCAGACAAAAGTATTTTTAACTAAGGGGGGGCAGATCCTTCTTGAATTCATGCCAGCGATTCTAGTGGCTCTGCCTAAGAAACTTATAATTGGGGCATTTTTTGTCCCCAGAGACAATTTTTTATTAAAACTAACAGCTTTTTTGTATATGAAGGTCACATTTAATACCATCTTGGAAACTTTTTTTTACCATGACGTCATCATTATTTTTTAGTTTTGTTTATTTTTTTTGCTATTTTTCAAATTTGCTTTTAAATATAGATTTTATAATTTTGCTCTGGCTTGTTGATATTCAAGTTATACACACACCTAAAGGATTATTAGGAACACCTGTTCAATTTTTCATTAATGCAATTATCTAATCAACCAATCACATGGCAGTTGCTTCAATGCATTTAGGGGTGTGGTCCTGGTCAAGACAATCTCCTGAACTCCAAACCGAATGTCAGAATGGGAAAGAAAGGTGATTTAAGCAATTTTGAGCATGGCATGGTTGTTTGTGCCAGACGGGCCGATCTGCTTAGTTACTGGGATTTTCACGCACAACCATTTCTAGGGTTTACAAAGAATGGTGTCAAAAAAAGGGGAAAACATCCAGTATGCGGCAGTCCTGTGGGCGAAAATGCCTTGTTGATGCTAAAGGTCAGAGGAGAATGGGCCGACTGATTCAAGCTGATAGAAGAGCAACTTTGACTGAAATAACCACTGGTTACAACCGAGGTATGCAGCAAAGTATTTGTGAAGCCACAACACACACAACCTTGAGGCGGATGGGCTACAACAGCAGAAGACCCCACCCGGTACCACTCATCTCTACTACAAATAGGAAAAAGAGGCCACAATTTGGACAAGCTCACCAAAATTGGACAGTTGAAGACTGGAAAAATGTTGCCTGGTCTGATGAGTCTCGATTTCTGTTGAGACATTCAGATGGTATAGAATTTGGCGTAAACAGAATGAGAACATGGATCCATCATGCCTTGTTACCACTGTGCAGGCTGGTGGTGGTGGTGTAATGGTGTGGGGGATGTTTTCTTGGCACACTTTAGGCCCCGTAGTGCCAATTGGGCATCGTTTAAATGCCACGGCCTACCTGAGCATTGGTACATTGACCACCATGTACCCATCCTCTGATGGCTACTTCCAGCAGGATAATGCACCATGTCACAAAGCTCGAATCATTTCAAATTGGTTTCTTGAACATGACAATGAGTTCACTGTTCTAAAATGGCCCCCACAGTCACCAGATCTCAACCCAATAGAGCATCTTTGGGATTTGGTGGAACGGGAGCTTCGTGCCCTGGATGTGCATCCCACAAATCTCCATCAACTGCAAGATGCTATCCTATCAATATGGGCCGACATTTCTAAAGAATGCTTTCAGCACCTTGTTGAATCAATGCCATGTATAATTAAGGCAGTTCTGAAGGCACAAGGGGGTCAAACACAGAATTAGTATGGTGTTCCTAATAATCCTTTAGGTGAGTGTATATTATATTATATTAAAATTATGTTATATAAAAATATCATTTAAAAAAATTATGTGAAAAAAATGTCTGACTACAGTTGTGGCTTTTCTGAAATGTGTTTATGTTTAATGAGAATAAACATTTTTCATAAAAATTGTTATAAAAAAGGATTGTCATGTATGCAAAAATGTACGTCTTTAGGATGCAAAAAACCCCATGGCATAAAATGCCTTGCCAAGACAAAGGAGTCAAACATTTTATTTTTTTAAAAAAAATTTTTAAATGTAACTTTTCACCACCATAATTTACATCACAGAATGATATTAATCACAAAATGTGGTGGAAATGCCCATGAATTAAAATTAACAAACTAATAAGAGAGAGAAAGTGTATTTAAGAGAGTTTATTTTCTAAACATCCACAGGGTAAAAAGTGCCCACAGTTGAAGAAAAACCCAATTATGCCATTTAAAAAAAACAACAGAAAAAAACACAAGCTAGCTAAAGTGTGTGAGACTGAGATTCTCTTTGGAGACTGTTTGAGGACCCTTGAGCAATTCTACCAGACATCATTAAACTATTCTGCTATCTGAACAACAGTCCTACCATTAGCCTGAGAACATTTCCTGTCACTTGAGACTATTGATATTTGGGCTCTACTTTTTATTTTTTACAACTAGTTTGAGTGATTAAATCATCAGACGTACCTGAAATGACCCAAGAATGAGGTCAAACACGAGCCTTAGTTCAGTTTTTATGTTCTCTGGAATGAAAGCGAATATGATGAAATTTATCCCAAAGAGTGGAATCAACAAAAGTGTGGATTTTGCCAGCCTCCTATAGAAAAGAAGGGAGGGGAGGGGGTACATAAATAGTTGTATGCGATACTTTGTTGTCATTCATAACCTGCGCTCAGCGCGGGGCAGAGAATTATATTATTACCAGGTTATATCGAAAAGCATATTACTGGAATAACAACATTAGTAATGCTGGGTAGAAAATTGCAGGTGCTTAAGAACTGAGTCTTGTTTTGTGCAAACTGCAGTGCAGAGTTACTCAAGGACAAAGGACATTAAATTATCCGAACAATGGCGGAGAAAACCACTGACATTTTAGATGATGAGATTGCAGTGCAGTCGGTTCTCACTCGCTGCTGGAGAGACCCGCTAAAATATCCCCATATTTTATGCCTGTGTTAAAATTACATAAACTAAAATGTTTCTCATGTACCTCCCATCCTTACCCGGCCGAAAAGACCAGAATAGCTGGTCTACAGCAGAAGTTGTGCTTTAGACGCTGATGTACCCATCAGACTTCATAATCTTAACCAACAACACTCTCGTGGCCAATCGGCTTTTGTTTTCTGCTGGTTTTGCTGGTTAGCCTCAGGCTGGTCTACCAATGCTTATCCACTTTAACCAATCTTGGCCAGCGTTTAAAGGGATAGTTCACCCATAAATTAATATTCAGTCATCCTTTATTCATTTTCAAGTTTCAAAAAGTATTTCAAAGTAATTTTACACCTGTGAGGAAAAGACAAAAAAATGTAAGTCGCTATTCACAGGTAATCTTCACCTTTGCTGCAGTTCTCGGGTCTCATTCACATTTTTGCAAGATGTCTCACAGTCATACCAGGCTGACGTCTCCTTTTGTGTTTCACCGAAGAATGCAAGTCAAATGGGTTTGGAACGATGTGAGGGAACTATCCCTTTAAATTTCAAGCTGGTCTTCTCAACAGTGTGAGGAGATTGAAGAGAACAGAATGAATTTTGTTTAAATGCAAAAACCTGTTTGAATGGAGTTCAAAATACTTACGAATATTGGTTTGATTCATTTCTCCCAATGTCAGGACAGTTGATCTTCTGCCGCAGTATCCGGATGATACAAATGAACAGAATAAAGTTCATCTGTTGTTGGTGGAAAAACAAAATAACAAAATAGTGGATGTCGTTATTTTGAACAGCTTGAGGATTCCTGAAATCACTGAGGGGTCATAAAGGGGTCCAGAAGCGCAGAGTTTATAATTACTGTCTCGAAGCAAGCAAGGAAAGATGTCTAGCTACCTCCTTAAGACGGCAATGACAGACAACATTAACTGTAAGTAAACAAGATGGAATGTATTAAGACTGTTTACTTTCTGACTAGCAAAAACAAGCAATAACTGTGCAATAAGCATGTCTGAGTGAAGGAAGACAAGAAGTGCTTCAGTTTTCCAGCCTAAAATAGCAAATCCCAGACACCATAAATAAATCGACATAAACATTCGATTAGAGTGATAGATCTCTCTCTCTCTCTCTCTCTCTCTCTCTCTCAAGCACTTCACTCTTTCCTTTAACCTCTTAAAAGAAAAGCCAAGAAGGGCTTTTAAGAGTGTTTTTCACACCTTTTAGCCCTTAAAGATATTTCATGTATAATGCAAATCCCTGGAGGGAAACCTCGTCTGGCACAAACATCGACAAGTTTTGTGTGTTTCTTAAATCTTAACACTCAGCAGCAAGGCTAATCATTATTGTAAGGGTATAAACAAGCAAAAATAAAAATGTTAAGTTTTCACAGTAATTAATAGGAGCTTGCTCACACACTCATATTTTTAAGCCTTTATTCAGAATTCACGCATTTCGATTAACAGTAAAATTCCATTAAATTGAATGGAATAATCCTTACATATTACTCATATATAATTTAAAAAATGTGTATAAATATTAGTGCTGGGCAATCGATTAATCGTGATTAATCGCATCCAAAATAAAAGTTTGTGTTTACATAATATATGTGTGTGTACTGTATATAATTACAAATGTATATTTATAATATAAAAATATATATACATGCAATATTTCTTATATACATGCATGTGGTGTATTCAAATTATACACAGTACACACACATATATTATGTAAACACAAACTTTTATTTTGGATGTGATTAATTGCAATTAATCACATTGATTGCCCAGCACTAATAAATATGATTTTTTTTAATTTTTTATTTATGAATCACTAAATGGCCCATTCTCTTGTTCTATTAAGATCTATTCAAAATGTTTTATTAAGCTCTAGTTTTTTTTACTCATTTAAAATATTAATTGAAATGCGTACATCATTTTTTTTAAATTGCAGATGTATGTGTATCTAATATTTTTTTGCTATCTGAGAACTTTCAATAATTATTACCGGGGAAATTATATTAATTATGTGAAGCCAGATTAACCCATGGATTTTAAGAGCCCTATCATGAAAATGTGTAGTTTCTTTTAAGAGAAAGAATAAATAGACAACATATACATAAAATACTAAAGATAAAAAAAATATATAAAAAAAATAAAAAACAATTAAAATAAAATCATTAAAAATAACATAAAAAGATAAGGTACTATATGCAATATGAAAGACTGAACATAAAATAATGTAAAAATTATATTAAAAAAACGATACAAAATAAGAATGAAAATATACTAAAAGTAAATAAATAAAATACACAAATATAAATTCAAAAATACAAAAATAAGAACAAAAAAAAAATACTAAAGAATAGAATATATGGAAAAATATAATTATAAAAGCATAAAAAAATTATAAATAAAATACTAAGGAATGAAAAACTAAAAGCATTTAAAATGTACAAATATGGAAAGCAAAGCTGACAAGTCAGATACAGCAGGAGACAAAGGGCATCTCACCAGAATTGAAGCTAATATCGGGGTTTTGATAATCCACCAGAAAGGGTCGGAATTTTCAATTATATCCCAGCATCTGAAAAGTATATGTAAACATTTTTGCTTGCATTATTTTATGTCTCGATTTTTTACATAAAATCATAAGGCCTTTGACTGATGTGTTTATCTTACCCCACATCTCTGAAGTAAGCCTTGGTGAAGCTCCAAGCCATGATGAAAATCGTTGGGCCTCCTGCAGCAGAATGTGAATTCAGTCAGAGTGCATTTCAGTCAGTCGCTTTTAATGACTTACTGACATAATCATCATGTCAAAGGTTAACAAACGGGTGAGTAAGAAGATTAATAAAGAAACAGATGCATATACTATGACGCCTACCCCAACCGATCAGAATGTACCACCAGAAGTACTTCCTCTCTGAGAAGAAGGAGACGGCCAACAGAGCATGAAGATAAAGACCTTCCACTAGGAGCCAGAAGAAGCTTGCCATAATGCAATACTGGAAAAAGACAATCACAGCTTTGCAGCCAACCTGAAAATCAGAGACAGAGGAAATGAAAATGACTTTGAAGAAGTCATTCACACCTTTGAGTGCTCATCTTTTAGCGGAGTAAAGGTGCACCCTGATAATTACCACAAGGATAACAAATTGTATAAAATCCTTGGATTCCTTGCTGCAGTGCGACTACTTAATATGCATGTAACAATGATCATTTTAGATAGTTTCCAATAGATTTAAAATAATTAACATATATTGAGTACTACCATTGACTGATTACAATCCCTGATTATTGTAGGAAATTATGCATGTCATGTATTGCCTAGTTAGTTCTCCCCTTTTTTGGGTTCCTCTCCCTTCCAGAATAACAATTTAAGCACTGGTAATAGGCTTTCATGAAAGCAGGGGTTCTGTTTAGGTAGAACCGGTGGGAGGTAGAGAGGAGTTTGTTGCGGGAGGACAGTAAGACATGGCAGGCAGACTGCGGGAAGACTATAAACACAACTGTGAGACAAACACAATGGAATGAAATCAGACAGGAGGGTGTAAGTGGTTGAAGGTAAAAGAAAAGAGCAAAGATACAGCATCACGCTGAAAATGCCATGCCCTCATGTTCAAGAGCAGAAGGTATTAATAACGACTCCTTACTTCTGACTCTTCAATATAAACAAAACTACCATGGCGAGGCCTCTAGTGTCAGGTTTGAGGTAAGGGATGGGAACTCAGATTGCAGGAACAACAGGCTTTTTAGTAATGAGAAAATAAAACATTGTCAGGGAACACATTGGATCCAAACATACCAGCAGGGCAGAGCAGAGCAAGACAAGGCAGGGAGCAGGACACGACAGGAACGCTGTGATTATTGACAACAAACTGGCACAGGACTGCAAACACATGGAGAATAAATAGAGGGAATGGACGTGACGTCACCGCCGGCCAGAGTGACTGGTTACGCCCACTGAGTGGCAAAAAGACAGTGGCAGCATTGGTTCAGCATGAATGCTGCGAAAAACACACAAAACACAGCTAAAATGGGAAAGAGCTTTGAGATTGATGTTACAAATAGATTTGACAAGAAAGGTAAATCTTTACAGACTGCTGAAAGCTACAGAAAAGAGTAGCAAAATCGCTGCAATTCACAGAAACAATGTGACTCCAGCCAATGAAACATGGATTTGTAATTATCATTTTGTGTCAATACGTTGAATTGACCGTTCACGAAGACCACACCACACACACACATTCTCACATAGAGAAAATACATCATGGAGCAAACAGGACACTGACAGAGCAGGTTACTTTTGATATGAAATTTTGTAATTTTATTTTGCAGTTAAAGCTTCCTGTGAACCGATCATCTCTTCCTTCCACCATCAGGTTCATTGATAAGCATCAAATTAAAAGAAATGTTGTTTCAAGGGGAGGAAAGACATCACTTCACACCGTTTTTCAAGTTCAAGTCCACCGATGTTAATTTACTAACTCTCCTGACCACCTTGTCGGACAAAACGGCAGATTAGGCGATGCGATTGGTCAGATCGCCTGTCAATCAAACTCGCGGTAAAGGGTGAATTGAATTTAAATCATACCCTATACATTGTATTGTTATATATTGTATAGACAACTGATCAATTAAATATTTGCTATCTTATATTCTGCATAATTGGGTGTTTTTAAATAAACACTGACATAAACTATACAAGTTTTAGGGCTGGATGATATGACGATATATATAACATTGATATAAGTGATCACCCGGATTTAGACCTACCTATTTTGTATTTATATAAAGCATTCACAGACAAATTTGCTTTATGTATTTCCCCAGCATTGAAATCAGGCTCATATAAATGTCAGGAGACACCATTCCAGACTGCATGTCAATATCCATGGATCACTGGATCTTTGGTAAGTTGTAAGGAACGCTATATCGAGTCCAACCTTTAGTTTAAACTGATAATAGTTTGTTTTACTTGTGTTTCCCCTATTAAATCCATTCATTCAACAGGCTGCTTTGCCACTCAGTCCCGGCTGATGGGGCATGTTCCGGCGGGAAAGTGACATCAATGCATACCCTCTATAAATAGGAGAAGAAATAAGGAGGGTAATGAGGGAGAGCAGGTGGGGCAAATAAAACCAATAATCAGGTAACAAGAAGGAAGGGGTTGAGAGAAGACAGGAGACCACATGGCACATAGAAACAAACATAACAAGCCATGTGCTCACATCAAACAAGACAAAAACCCAGACACTGAACCAAAACCGAACTAGGCAGAAGTGCAGAGATCCAAACACCACGCTCCGCAGTCCACACATACAACACATAAATTGCAAGCACTGTTAATGCAACGGATTTATTGTTCAGGAAGTGCAGTTAGTGCAAATTTTACTTCCATACAGAACCCTGACATCTAGATGTGGTGCTACAACAGTTTGAACACAGTTAATGATCTGTGATGTTCATATCATTGAAACTGCAATAAACTAAAGATGTGCAAGATGGTTAGTTCAGGGAGTTTTAAACTAGAGTCGAAAATGAAGAAAAAAATGTATAATCAAAAAACCAAACTCTTGCTGACCCCAAACTTTTACACAGTAGTGTATGTATGGCAAGAAAAGAGAAATTAATTCCTTTAAATCATTTCTCTTTCCTTGCCATGTACATACACTACTGGTCAAAAATTTCAAATAGAACAATTGTAATAATATTTTACAATATTAAAGTTTTACTGTATTTTTGATCAAATAAATGCAGCCTTGGTGAGAATTAGAGTGAGACTCTAATTACTGACACCCACCTTGATGTTAAAAATATGTAGTTTTGTAAAAAAGTTTCTAAAAATACTTCTTTGAGCTCCGTGATCTGAGGATGATAGAAAGATTCACACATCTTAAACTCTGTTCCTCTCTGCAACACGCTCAAAATGAGAGCGCATGCCTTACAGGCAGAAGAAAAGAATTGGGTGGATGAATCAATCGGCAGTTTAGACAGCAGAAGGCACTGAATGATGCTTTCTGCTTTTGGGCTTGTAAAATGAGGCAGCGCAGGATGAATGGATCCGGCTCATAGTTCTAATGCACACAAATCATCCCAAATTACTCTGAGAGCCTCAGCCTCTTGCTCAGGGCGCTGCGGTCCCTGAAATAGATAGAAAGCTTTCGCCGCAGGCTCAACCACACAAATGGCGAACAAACACCTTCTGCTGAGACGAACCTCTCAACTGCCTTTTATAATGCCTGTATTATGTATCATGCATAAAACCACTGCGACTAATACTTTTTGTAACACTGTTTTCTGGCAATCAGTCATTCTGCCATTCCCCATGGGCCTACTGTTATTTAAAGGTGAGAATAACGTTAATAAGGCAGCTTGACACATAACCTAGCTGTGAATATTCACTGATTCAACAGTAGATTAGTCATATTTTTGTATGCAGATAAAGTTTTTAAAAGAGAGTGATGTAAGATTTTTTTAACTGCTTAAGGCTGATTTATACTTCTGCGTCGGACCTGCGCTGTAGCCTCTACGCCGTCGGCTATGCATCAATTTTCATTTATACTTCTGCGCCCTTGTCGCGTTGACGTGCAGGGGTTCTGGCAGACCAATCACAGCTCTTGCGGTCCGTGTAGAATCGGTGGTGCACGTCAGGGTACGTCGTAGGCTACGCGTCCAACACAAAGCCTACTACGACGAAGCTACGGCGTACACTCGACGCAGAAGTAAAAATTGGGCTTCATATAAATGTAAGCATTGTTATCTATAGGCTCTTTAAGGTTTGAAAGAAAACGTTCGTTCAAATCTCCTAGAAAATAGTAAAATTGAACTGACAGCCAATGATCACTATGAATTTTCGCAGATACAGATGTAAAGTCTGGCTTTTCAAATCTATGTCAGGAGATTTCTATTAATTTGTTTTGGCACTGAATAAGAATATGGAACAATTTTTTTCTGAGGTAGAAACAGTTTTTGTTCCACAGAAAAAGAAGTCATAAGCCTAGAGCAACATGAATTTACTCGATTAGACTGTCCACATTTAAACATGTGCCTCCTTTCTGACCACTTCAGACATTTTTCTACCTACAATCATCGTTAAGATAAAAAAATATATATTTCTGGAAGTTGCATTTAAAAATCATTGATTCAAATGCTCAGTGTGAAAGCGCCTTATACTTAAAGATCTCACAGGCGGCCTTGAACTATTGTAAAAACTTGCTCAAACTGCCGACATTGAGAGACACCAGAACTGGACACATGTTACTTCACTTTAGAAGCACACTTACTCTATACACTGAGGAGCCACATTTTCATTGAGCGATTTATGATTCTTTGTCAATTGTCAGCTCAACAGCTGAGTCATCTCAGAAAATGTCCTTCACTATTATTAGCATTCAGGCTTTGATGATTGCCACAACCCGGTTACTTACAGTCGCCATGCAATCAATAATGGTATCCCTTAAAACTCATCTTTGACCACAAAAATGACTTATTTAAATGTTTTTCAGTGAAAAAAACGTCTTCATGCCTTAAAATAGCTACTCTACCACCCTTGCTTTATTTAGTATGCGAGGAACCATGAATATGCTAATTATCCCCGCCTCCACTCACTCACACCAGCTCAGAGATCCACTTGGTCAACTTTACTGAGGTAAACGCACCACAATGGTATCGCTCTCTATAACGTCGGACACATAACGGTAATTAACTCTTTTTCTCCGCCAGTGTTTTAAAAAAAAGTCGCCAGCCACCACCAGGGTTTTTGACCATTTTCACCAAAATTGAATAGCCCATAGAATATTTTGTTTTATGAATATCTGAGCATGCAATATATCAAAAGAAACAGCTGACCCTCTTCTTTTAAACAAACAGACGTTTTATTCTAGCTACATGCATAATTTTTTTTATCAACACTTGAATATGGGTAAGTTTCATAAAAAAGCAACATTTCGAGCAAAAAGCTGAGAAAATCAAGTTTTTGTGAAAGACTGTATCCAGATCAGATTCAGAGCTGTGATCAAACACAGATGAACCAGATCGAGTCCATCAACACCCCTAATGCTTGCACAGTCCTGTAGCTCGTCCTGGGTCCACATTTCCTTCAGTAACATTAGATAGTTTTGATTTAGATGATGTTTAATGTTGACAATTATTTTTCATATGCATCTGCTTACATACGATCGCTTGTTTTACTGCATTGGTTCCCAACCACGTTCCTGCAGTACCCCCAACAGTGCACATTTTGCATGTCTTCTCAATCAAACTGATTCAGGTCATCAGCTCATTAGTAGCTACTCCAAGACCTGAAGTGGGTGTGTCAGACAAAGGACACATCCAAAATGTGCACTGTTGGGGGTCCTCTAGGAATGTGGTTGGGAACCACTACTTTACTGCGTCTTCCTCACGTGTTTTGATCTGGAGATTCAGTACTCATTCAGAAGATGCGTAAAAGTGCCCCCCTAGCGTCTAACAGTGAAAACATGGAAACCCGGAAAATTCTGTGTTTGGTCTGGAAGTGTTTTCTTACAAATAACAGAAAATTCCCTGTTTGGCGGGAAAGAGTTCATATGATTAGCCTTTTGCTTGACTACATAAACAGCTAATAATGTGTTGCTAATGTAATGTTACACAAACCATGTTCCTGTTCGCCATCTCAGAGTGAGAAAGCTGCCTCTCAACAATCAGTATCCTTAGAAACACTTTGAACAACTCAGAACATTATGAGACTCGCCTGCTTCCGAGCAGTTAATGATATGCTATAGCCCGCCGCCGCCGGCACATTGACGTGATTGGTTACAAGGTAGTTTGAGACATAAGGAACACCAGCGATTTCAAATCTTTAGATCACTGCAGTTTTAAGGAGAACCTTAGACACCCAGCAATGATGTTGACTTATGAATTTGCACATGGTTTGTCTCAAAGCAATTTAAAAACACCATAGACATATAATTAACAATTAAAATTGATTTTTTCGATTTAACTTCAAAAATTGTGAAACTGATTCAGCTCATTTTGTTAGAATATTCAATGAATCAAGCTAAAACCAGCATGAATTGCTCCAGAGTCCAGACTTGTGTAGGCTGGTCTGGTGCAGGTCTAGATGGAAACAGGCAAAAATAATTTGACCAGTTTGACCAGGTTTGCCGTTTTACCTGCATGGTCTGATGTTAATTTAGTCTGACACTCTTTTACAATTTATACTTGTTTGTTCGAATTTGAATTTTGACTGTTCCTCTTTTACCTGCTTTTTTTGTTTGTTTTTTTAAACAATTTTGCTGTGTTACTTGCATGTTCTAATGTTAATTTTCTCACTGTCACTCTTTTAATCTGCTTTTTACTACTTTTACTTGTTTTGACGTTTTACTTGCTTGGTCTAATTTTTATTTTTGTAACAGACACTCTTTTAACTGATTTTTAAAATATCTACTTGCATGGTAGAATTTTGATTTGGTCACTGTCACTCTTTTATTTGCTTTTTAATACTTTTACTTGGTTTGCTCTTGCACTAATTTTAATTTTGTCTCAGACACTCTTTTACCTGCTTTTTACAATTTATACTTGCATGGTCGGATTTTAATGGTCGAACACTGTTCCTCTTTCACCTGCTTTTTTTTCTTTCTTTTTTTTCTTTTTTTTTACTACTTTTGCTGTTTTACTTGCATGGCTGAATTTTTACTTTAATTCCCTATTACTCTTTTACCTGCTTTTTTAGTTGAAATTTTTCCACTGCCCATCTTTTACCTGCTTTCACAAATGTTTGTTTGTTGTTTGGGGCTAGTATGGTGTTGGTTTAAGCAAAACCTGGTGAATCTGGTGAGTCTAGTCAAAGCTTTGGCGTTTCTGGAAATGTTACTGGTTAAACTAGACAACAAGCTTAGTGGGACACTAGCAAACCAGTCTTGTCAGCACAGTGTAAAACTAGCAGAAAATAAATACCCTATGGAGTCAGTGTAAAAAAAAAAGCCCTTCACATCTTGTGATTTGGCAATGTTGTGAAAGAAAAATCTGTGAAATTGAATTGGCTTGAGGGGCTACAACAATAGCACTGGGAGTACACGCCGTCCAGAATGTCTGGAACAAGCATTTCGGCAAGCTGGTTCAAACAGAGGTCACCAACAGCAATAAATTCAGCAGCGAGTGTGAAGTCATGCCCATGGATGTTTAGCAGCCGACATAACAGTTGAGAGGCCCAAGACACTTCTGTTAACACACCACGAGACCCGTGAGTATGAAAAAAATGTAAACGTAATCAGCTGGGATAGACTATATTTACATTGATTACTAACAATGCTAGATGAATACTTGGTTTGCTGCGTGTGGATCTCACACGGTTTGCTAATTGAAACTATTACAGACTGCTGAGGGATCCATGGTAAAATAAATGAATAGACTGTGTGATAATGAACTTACAGAGCCAGTTGAGCAGTTGTCAGACTCTTGAATAACATCATACAGCACCGCATCTTTGACGAAGACAGCAACGGCTTTCAAAATGAAGGACACGAACAGGTGCATGTGGATGTAGTTACGCGTGCAGTGGAGTTTCCTGAGGGAATACAAGGAATACAATCAGCCACACTTACGGACTGAATATAAAATATGTTGAGCTGATTGAGAAGTCCCCTGCCCCCTAATTACACCCCGTCCTTGGAACTAATAACGGGAAAAATGACAGCTAATTACACTACGAATGAAATCCTAATTGAGCTTTCTGGTCCTTGCAAGAGGTTCGTTAAATAGATAATTTGTTGCATTGTGTTGCCCATTTCACACACATTTCTACTCACCGTAAACATGGGAATTAGGAAAATCTGATTTAACATTCAAGGTAGCTCATTTAATGTCCAACATGCTGATTTAAAATGATCAAAATACTGACCACACTGCATATACTCTATGGAAGAAAGTAAGCCAAAAACGTTTAAAAAAAATGATGTTGCTGGGATACAAATTTTGCATCACTTTTTGCAAACTGATTGCTGGGTTTCCAATCAGAATAATCTAAATAAATCCCATTGTCACATTTCTTTTGAGAAAAAAGTTCTGGAATATGATTAAAATGTCCAGTCTTCAGTGTCATATGATCCTTCAGAAAACATTTTAATATGCTGATTTGGTGCTCAAGAAACATTTCTTATTATTATCAATGTTGAAAACAGTTCTTCAGGATACTTTGATTCAACAGAACAAAATATATTTGAAATATACATTTAAAGCATACTTGCTGAAGTAGTAATAAGCAGTAAAACAAAAATCTAACTGACCTCAAACTTTAAACGTTAATAATTCTCACAAAGCTAAATACACAACACAATGCTGATTTTGCATTTAGTCTCTATACATGCAAATATTATCCCAGGAGCCAGTTCCTCTTTATGAAAATCATATTTTAAAACAGTACATAAACTATTGTCACGTATGTAATGTCACTATAGAGAAAACAAGTCTTTTGGTAACACTTTACAATAAAGTCTCATTTGTTAAAATTAGTTAATGCATTAACTAACATGAACTAACAATGAACAATATGCTTTTACTGCATTTCTTAATGTTAGTATTTACAAATGTTAATGTTCATGTTAGTTCAGAGCATTAGCAGTAATGGATAGAACTTTTGAACTTGTATTAGTACATTGTATTAAATGTACTCTATATTGCCAAAAGTTTTGGGATGCCTGCCTTTACATTCACATGAACTTTAATGTCATCCCATTCTTAATCCGTAGGTTTTAATATGGGGTTGGCCCACCTTGCTATAACAGCTTCAACTCTATGAAGGCTTTCCACAAGGTTTAGGTGCGTTTACATGTATTTTTAACCATTCTTCTAGAAGCAGATTTGTGAGGTCAGGCACTGATGTTGGACGAGAAGGTCTGGCTCCCAGTCTCCGCACTAATTCATCCCAAACTTGTTCTATCAGGTTGAGGTCAGGACTCTGAGCAGGCCAGTCACACTAAACTCGCTCATCCATGTCTTTATGGACCTTGATTTCTGCACTGGTCCAAAATTGTCCAAAATGTCTTGGTATGCTGAAACATTAAGAGTTCCTTTCACTGGAACTAAAGGGCCACGCTCATTCCCTGAAAAACAACCCCACACCATAATCCCCCCTCCACAAAACTTTACGCTTGCTACAATGCAGTCAGGCAAGTACCGTTCTCCGCCAAATCTAGACACGTCCATCAGACTGCCAGACAGAGAAGCTCGATTTGTCACCCAAGAGAACATGTCTCCACTGCTCTAGAGTCCAGTGACGGCATACTTTACACCACTGCATCGGACACTTTGCATTGCACTTGGTAATGTAAGGCTTGGATGCAGCTGCTCGGCCATGGAAACCCATTTCATGAAGCTCTCTATGCACTATTCTTGAGCTAATCTGAAGGCCACATGAAGTTTGGAGGTCTGTAGCTATTGACTGCAGAAAGTTGGTGACTTCTGAGCACTGTGTGCCTCAGCATGCGCTGACCCCTGTCTGTGATTGTAGGTGGCCTGCTGTTGTTCCCAATTGCTTTTACTTTGTAATGATACCACTAACAGTTAACTGAGGAATATTTAGTAGTGAGGAAATTTCACAAATAGACTTATTGCACAGCTGGAAACCTATCACGGTACCACAATAGAATTCACTGAGCTCCTAAGAGCGACCCATTCTTTGAAAAAATTGTAGCGTCTGCATGCCTAGGTTCTTGATTTTATACACTTTTGGCCATGGAAGTGATTGGAACACCTGAGTTCAATGATTTGTAGGGGTGTCCCAATACTTTTGGCAATAAAGTGTATTAGCAAATGCTGAGATATCATTAACTAAGATCAGTAAATGCTGTAGTAGAAGTATTGTTTATTGTTAGTTCATGTTAACTAATGTACTTGACTAATGCTAACAAATGAGACCTTATTGGAAAGTGTTACCAGTCTTTCTTTTGTCTACCAATTTCATTATTGAAAAGTCTGTTCATATTGAGTTTCCTTGAACTTGTTTTTTTGTCTGGTTTTTTGACTTACGGTATTGGATTTTCATTTGTCTAGCTTTATTGGTGATGTCTTGCTTCAATTTGTTACAATTATGTGTCCAGTAAGATAAATTCTAAACAATGTGTGTAAAAGTTACTATTGATTACTCTGTGAAATCCAATTGTTTTGTTTCTGTGTCAAAAGCCTGCTGAGATGGGCCAAAAATATTAAACATTATAGCAGGTCTAAATCGCTTTTGTGGTTACTGCAGCATCCAGCCCCTGGTTTGGATATTTGAATGAAATTCCTACATTGTAAAAAAAAAACAATACGTTTTTTGTGTGTGTTTTACCCAAAAGTTGAGATATTTTTAATTTTGTCAACTCATTTACATTGGAAAAATCAATTGGATAAACAAAGTACTTTAAGTTTAGTAAAATCAACAGTGTATGGACAATAAGATTCAAAAACACATGTGAACCAGTGATAAATGAAGTGTTTTGTTTATATATAACTTGCAGTTCTCATTGCATAACATTGCAGTTCTCGCTAACTGACTATAACTTTACATTCACTTGAGTTAAAGGTCAAATCAGTGTGTTTCCTTTAACCTAGCACTCATGCACAGGCATGATGTCTCTCATTTGCTCATTTCTCATGCTGTGATCTGACGGTATCAGCATGATTTTACAGATACACAGGTCTATGTTGCGTCTAGTGTGTGGCCATCTGTGGAATCACCTTGACATATACCACTGAAAGATTTAGACACTCCAAAAAAGTTTTTTGGTAAGGGAACAATTTAATTAGACCACAGACTGTGTTTACACCAAGCAATGACAACTTGTGACCTGAGTCATTCAACGGAGTGGGAGCAAGTGTTCAAACCGGCAATAATAACCTGAGGTGTGATCAGGTCTTCAGCCCCTGTCAGTCCCTGAAATCCCACATCAGACTGATATAGTCTCAGTTAAGACTGCTTAAGCCTTCAGCTTGAGTGCAGATAGTGTTAAGAGATGGGATTAGGACTGATTACATTTCTCCAGAGCTGAACATGAGCAGATTTACTGAGGAGCTGTGCTGCTCTGCCATACTGTGATACACATGAACCTTATTACTGATGGGAATGACAGCATTTAGGGTGGGTTGGGGTGTAGGTAAAGCTTGGGTTGGTAATCAGAAGGAGAAAGCCGTGAACTTTCATATTTGTACCCTTGAGCAAAGCACTGAACCCCCAGGATGCTCTAGGGAGGATTTACGTTGTAATAAGTGCGCTGTGAGTTGCTGAAAGTATCCGTTTATGACTGTTTACAGCAGAACTTTAGCATTTTTATAGGTCCGTCTCTTACTAGGGTGAATAGACGCGGATCAGATGCAGTCCCGGTTTTTGGAGTCCTGTCCCCAAACATGTCCCCATTTTACAGCACATTCTAAACAGCCTCCATATATAGTGTAAATAAGCCTGACCAACACAGCCTGTTGGTTACCAGAGCATAACAACAGTAGTGAATATTTTAAAGGGGCTATATGTAATCATTTTTATGTATTAATCATTTTTTATTGCTGATGTGTGAACAGCTTCTAAAGAAACTTAAAAAATGAGACATTCCCTGACTTCTTCGTCTATGAAAGCCTGTAGACTGATTTTTATGTGAAGGGCATTTTGCCGGAAAAATCCAAAGGATATGACGTTGCCCGAGAGCCTCTCTTCTCACTGTAAACCCTAACACTCAAAATAATTAATTGGTTTGAGTAGAGCCAACTCAAATTAAATGAATTAGTTCAATCAAATAAACTTTTATGAGTGCTTCCCTTTACTTTTGAGTTCACAAAACTTAAAAACATTTTTTTAAGTAATCTGAATTGTTTTATTATTTTGAGTTTTATGAACTTCTTTCTTTTAATTTAGTTTCAAACTTAAATGTAATTAAACTGGGCTAGGATTTCTTATCCCCAGCATGTTTTGCCGTCATGGTGACAAGTGGAACATGAGCTTAGTTTGAGAACAGATACCTAAACAATTAAAAAACAAAACATTCAAAATGTATTGTCCTAGACTGGGTAAACCCAGCCTGATCTACCAGCGATTTGATTTCGCCCTGCTGCTCAGTCTGGAAAAATGTACATTCATTTCTACTGCTTCTGTTACACTTTTGAGGGAACCAATCACAGACTGGCTTATCCACCTGGCACGCTATTGGCAGGTTTAACACGATGACGGATAGAGAAGCGATGGGTCGTTGCCCGTTGATCACGCCTCTTGTGGTCTGATTGGTTGAAGGACTATCCAATTGCATTCAGAGTCATTTGAATTATGCTTGTTTATCATGCCTCTTGTGCAATCTTAAATTGAGCTTGGTCTAGTGATAGCCAGACAAGTATTGTCCTCCTTTTTAAATAAATAGAACTGATATTTCAGTGTATTTTTGACAACTGAACTAGGAGTCCCTGGTATCCATTTCAGTAATGAGCATGTCACAGTAATGTGCCATGTCAAAAATTAATCATCCACCAGAGTAGCATTATCAGTCGTCTAATCCATTACAAATGAATGCAAAGTTTAATTCATACATAAATAATGTTGCCTATGAGATTTGAATGTTAACTTGGTTCCGATAAATGGTTTTAAATCGTGTTTGTAGTTCAAAGTATCACCACTGGGTTTATTTATGAGCAAAGCACTGAAATGATTCTCTGATGGTGGAGAGTGTCCTTTGCTCTAGATTAAATGTGTGCGTTGGAAAATACATGTAAGAAAGCTCTTATCTCTGTCATTAGCAGTGTGTTCTGCCTCTAGTGAGCCAGATCAATCACTGTAGTCTCACAGCGGAAGCATGTTGCTCGCTGTTTAATCCTCGACAGCTTCGGTGATTCAGTGACTCGCTCCATGACACACTTTGGTGCATTTCGGTAACACTTTATTTTACAGTGTCCTTCTTCCATATGTTACATGTACTTACCATAGTAATAACAGTAAATTATGCGTAATTACATGCAACTAACCCTCAACCGAATCCTAAATCTACCCAACCCTATAGTAAGTACATGTAGTTAATTAATATTACTCAGTACAGTACTCAGTGTAACCCATTCATATTTCTCACTATTTAAATGTATATTTACAATGTAACAAGGTCAGGACAACCTAAAAATAAAGCGTAACCACAAGAACATAAGAATATAATTGACTGAACATAACCCACTATTTTAGCAAAGTTTCGAAATTTTTTGAATTTCTTACCTGAATATACAAAGTATTACAATGGCAGTAGTGAGAGAAATGAGAGAAACACTGTGTCCAATGGTGTAGCCAATCTTTATTGACCTGAAGAAGCTATCCTGCAAAAGAAAAAGAAAGAATATGTTTTCACTTGTTAAAACAGCTCTCTACTCAGTTTAAACAACCATGTCAGCACACATTTTCATTACACTACTGGTCAAAAGTTTGGGGTCAGTAAATGTTTTTTTTAATATATATATATATATATATATATATATATATATATATATATATATATATATATATATATATATATATATATATATATATTATTAGCAAGTCAATTGATCAAGGAAAGATTTCTACTTCAAATAAATGCTGTTCTTTTAAACTTTCTAATCATCAAAATATTCTATTCGTTGGTTTTTCACAAAAATATTAAGCAGCACAACTGTTTTCAACATTGATATTAGCTTGAGCAGCAAATCATCATATTAGAATGCTTTTTGAAGGATCGTGTGGCACTGAAGACTGGAGTAATGATGCTGAAAATTCAGCTATCACAGTGTCAGGGTTGTGTTTAGTTCTGTTCCTGTTAGATCGTGTTTTAGGGTACGTTTACACGACAGTGATGTACAAAAAATGTAAACGTTTTTTGCTTTGTACATGTGACACCGTTATCAAAACGATTTCTGTTCACACCAATCCATGAAAATGACTAAAAACGATGTATTATACATGCCAGGCTGGTAGATAGCAATGTTACTTATTATTTATGTACGCCATTAATTCTGAAGAATGAATTGCGCTTTTCTATACATCCGTTCAAAGTGACCATGTCTAACACAATGCCATGTACATTTTTTAAATCAACCTTGTTGCTGATGTAAAGATGTTTCAAATGTGTCTGATGTGTTTTGTGGTCTGCGCCGACTCTGTGCTATCGTGTCTCTGGACCGGAGCCCCTGCACATACACGTATTCTTTTAAAGAGCAGACTCATGCCAAACACACATGCTTATAGTATAGACTAAACACGTAATAGGTGATAGGTGACTAAACACAACCTAATGCTTTTTGACTTTCTCAGTTTGTGTAAATACACTTGGGGTTCAGAGTATTTATTTTTTCCCACATTAATTTCCCACATATCTAGTGCAATTGTGTGATTTTGTTTCATTAATACAATGTATACTTTTTTCTTGATTTACCCAAAAAGAATGGAAGTGAAATGTGACAACATGCCCCATAGTTGGGGTACATTGTAACATGTGACGGGCACATTGTAACATGAGCAAATGACAGCTTAAAATGTTACCTGATATAATCAAAAAAATATCCAAGACAAACTAAAATATTTTATCAATAAAATACAATTACAATTACATAGGCATCACTTCCGTGAAAAATTCTGTGAGACCAGGTTGGTTGTTCAGTCATTGTACAAGTAGAATGATTTGTCCCGCCCCCTCCTCCGATTGGACGTAAAAAGTGACAGTGACGAGCGCTGCCTATTTCCCAAAGTTGACCAGTTATAAAAAAAATTAGTGGTGGGCACAGATTAATTTTTTTAATCTAGATTAATCTCACTGTGATCTTGGAATTAATCTAGATTAATCTAGATTAAAATGGCTCATTTGAATTCTGCTGAAGGCATTCAGAATATGTGCTACCCAAATAATGACTGGTGCTTTCACACTTGGTTCGATTGCCTGGACCAAACACGAGTTCGATTGCTCCCCCCTCCCCCTGCTGGACCGTGTTCATTATATTATTTGGGTCCGAAACCGGGGTGCGTTTGCGTCATCAAAGCAGCAGCTGTTTACCCCGTTACTTAGTAACGACGTCGAGCGAAAAGGTGGCAAAATGAATAGCGTTGTTCGCGTTCGTGTACGGTTCGCGGGTGCGCACCCGAGTTCGGAAGACAGCGGTCACGCTTGATGTGGTAATTTCACAGTAGGCATACACGCAGGTTCGAAGAGTCGTTCTTTCTCCCTACGGTACAATTCGGCTATATATCTGCGCTAAAATATCAAATATCAAGGGGAAAGTCATCATAGCTTGCGTAATATAGACCCAGCTCCCAACCCAACTTTGAGAATATATTAACGGCGTTATTTTTTTTAATGCCCGATAAGAGTCTCACGTTAACGCAGCATATTAACGCCAATAACGGCACACCACTAAAAAAAAGAAAAAGAAAAAAAGACAATTATTACTACAAATATTAGTGCATCAAAATGCAATGTCATCAGTTTGCCTAAATTAGAACACAGAACGTTCAAATGTTTTACGCACCATTTATACGTGGTATAGGGAGCAGGTGTAAATTTCTTTCATACCAACTAACATTTTGAAAATACATTTTCCTGAATCCGAAAGTTTACGTTAGAACGGCTTTACGTAAGATTTACACAAAACTTTGTTCTGATCTTGTTTCATGAATAAGGCCCCCTGTGTTTTATGTTCATGTGGTTGTGCTATTCTGTTTTCCTGTCGATCTCCTACGTGTTATGTTTTGGATTTATTCATTAAAGACTGTTTTTGTTGATCCCCTTCATCGTCGTGTGGTTTACTACAGCCAATAAACGTTATACAGAGGAATAAATTACATTTTAAAATTAAAACAGAAAACGGTTTTGTTAAATTGACATAATATTTCACAATATTACTGTTTTACTGTGTTTTAGATCAAATAAATGCAGCCTTGGTGAGCATAAGAAACTTATGTAAGTATTAAGTATCTCACATGCAGTATGTCAGTATTGTGTTCGATGTGTAAAACTAAATTTAAAAGATTTTTTAAAAAGCACAATGCTAACAGTATGCATGACGACAGGGGGGTCAAAACATGCATTCACTGCCCCTTCACAACCATTCAACACCTTCATAAACACCCATTACTCTGTGCACTGGCTTTCTATGCAATTTATTGGATCCTGATGTCTCAAAAGACGGATTCTTACTCAAGGTTATCTTTTTTTGTGTTAAGAATGGGTACTGTGCTGCCTCTCCTACGCAAAGCTTTAAAAGACTCACCTGCGTGAATTTTAAATAACCCCCTCTATAGTCTATGACCAAAGTCGAATATAAAAAACCTGAACGAGAGCATCATCAACAAGAACATCAAATTCCTTTTAAGTCCCATGCCCACATATTCCCGGTGGGTCTGAAAAAGACCGGGCGTGCTGATTACCCATCCTGTTGATGCGAAAACATGCTGGGAAAGCTTTCATCAAAGGGCAAAGGTCATTTGCTCTTCACTTAACTACACTCTGCTCAAAAGATCAAGGCGTTTCATGTTATATAATAACTGCTTCAGTGATGGCATATTTGTATGTTTACAAATGCATCCCTAAATAAAGGAGCTATTATGTTTGGACTTGTTAGTTTGCACTAGGCAATAAAAGCAGGCTGGAAAAGGAGGCTAAGAGGTTGACTGAAAAAGGGTAAACGTTAAAGGTTTTTTTGGGGGGGAGTGAGGGACACTCAATATGACATGAGTACGATCACTTTGTGTGGGCTAAAAGTTCAATACGTCAAGAGTCTGAGCATTTCAGTGTTGTATAATGCCAGTGGAGTTGAAAGCAGTAGTTTGACAACTTTACCAAGATATTTTGCATGTATGATGCTTTCTGAAGTCTCACAGTCACCTTTAGTGATAGTTAACTACTTTGAACAATAGAACATTATTATTATTTGATTATTTAAATATCCTGTTTAAAACAGGAAAACTGACATGCTATGTTTTAAATTTTGTTGTGTTTTTTTTTTTTCAAAAACACTGGAGGGGAAAGAGTTAACAGCTCCCATTCACTGTAGCAGAGTGGTGAAGTAATATAATTCTTGTAAACAGTTTCCAGCATTTCAGTAATAAAAGTGTCTGTTTAAAATGTGTGTTACTGTATGGTGCTTTGCAGTGGTCAAAAAGGATTTAGACAATATCTTTTAAATTGATCCCCTTCTTGTAAACAAGCTTGGTGTTTGTCAAAAAAGACAGTAAGTAATTTGACCCAGATCCAGGTTCAGAAGTAAAGTGTTTGGGTAAAGTGTTTGGTCACAACCCAGTGTTTGGGTAGTTTTTTTGTGTAACCCAGATCCTGGGTCAGACTTAAAAACCCAGTGTTTGGGTAGTTTTGGTGTAACCCAGATCCTGGGTCAGATGTAACAACCCAGTGTTTGGGTAGTTTTGGTGTAACCCAGATCCTGGGTCAGACTTAACAACCCAGTGTTTGGGTAGTTTTGGTGTAACCCAGATCCTGGGTCAGACTTAACAACCCAGTGTTTGGGTAGTTTTCGTGTAACCCAGATCCTGGGTCAGATGTAACAACCCAGTGTTTGGGTAGTTCACAGATCCTGGGTCAGACGTAACAACCCAGTGTTTGGGTAGTTTTTGTGTAACACAGATCCTGGGTCAGACGTAACAACCCAGTGTTTGGGTAGTTTTTGTGTAACGCAGATCCAGGGTCAGACGTAACAACCCAGTGTTTGGGTAGTTTTTGTGTAACACAGATCCTGGGTCAGACGTAACAACTCAGTGTTTTGGAAGTTTTTGTCTAACCCAGATCCTGGGTGGGTCAGACAAAACAACCCAGACATAACAACCCCTCTTTGGCTCCATCAAATTGTTGCATGTCATTGGTAATATACAGGTTTGTATACATTTTATACAACCAATTGGGTTGTTTTTAACCCAGTGTTTTTTAGAGTGTAAATGTTAAAATTACCCTATGGGAAATTCTACCTATGAGAAACAATTACTCTCCGAACAGAGCTTTTGTAAACAAATTGTACTTACATCGTCAACAGTTCCATTCAGATTATAGCCACAATACACTGCGATTTCCATCGGGTCCATCTCAGTCCAGCCATCAGCAGTGCAAGTCTTTGAGAGGTTACCTGTGTGAGAAACGTAAAGGTCATTAACCTCAAGATACACATGCTGACTGCTCTATCTATTGCATCTGTTTATTACTCTTGTGACTTTAACTGAAACAAAGTGAGCCCTGAGAGCTGAAGAGCCCTGGAGTGAGTCCACACAAAGTTAAATGGCTTTCTGGAATAAAGCAGAGAAATGCGGGGCCACGTCACCCCTCTCGCTGAGGTGTTTCTTGGCACTTCTCACTGCACAGCAGCCCATGAATGCAAAACTCTGCATCCAATCAATACACAACGAGACCCAACTGAGCACGGTGATTCAGTGAGCGTATTGTTTTGGTCTACGCTGTATACAAATTTAAACAATGAATTATTGAGATACTTGGGAAAGGAAAATAACCTTTTTTAGATCATAAAATTTAAACAGTGTTGTGGAAGCTACTTTAAGGTCACTTTCATGTCAAAATATAGTTTGAAAAGGTAGTTAGCTGCATTATGTTATGAACAAAATTAGCATTGAAGTTACTTAAGGGAGAATCGTCTTTTATAAATGAAATGTAACATTCTGTTTAGGTCCTGTTAAGCCTGTCTGGGCCCTATCATACACCTGGCGCAATGCGATGGCAGGTGCGACACAAGTGTTTTTTGCTAGTTTCAGCCCGAAGCAGTTATCATGTCCACGTCCAGTGCCATGTTAATTAAATAGCAAATGCACTCACACCCATCTGTTCACTCATGGGCGTGCTGGTCTGAAAACGAGGTGTGTTCAGGCACATTGTTGGTGTGTTGCTATTTTAAAGCAATTGAAACCAACTGTGCCATTGAACAAAAACCTGGTCTAAAGGCAATAGTGCAGTATTTTTTGTGTTATTTAATGGATGCGTTAGTAATATGTGCCTTTAGGCCCCGGCGGGTCCACCACAAGCGTACACTCTGCTTATTACACACACAGCAACGTGCAGAAAATTAAAACATTTTAAAAAATTGCATAATTATGCACTATTCTATAACGTTTTTAAGTATAAATAGTGTAAGTAGTGTGTTCACACTGAAAATTCCAAAAAGAAAAAGTACACTTTAAATACCCGGATGATGCACTAAATTAATGGAAAAAACGAAATGTGGAATGTTGGACACTTCATGCACTCAAGTATCGCAGCTTTAATTACGTAATGGAGGGGCAGGGGCTGCCAGATTCCAATGCTGAATGACAAAATAACCATGTAAAGTTCATACACTACACGATTGAGTACATAGTGCATAAGTACATAGTGTATAAGTGCATAGTGTGTCATTTGGGACACAGCTTGAGTTTTTAAGGCGACCATTATTTTAGAACATTTACCCTTATTGTTTCCACGGCGACGTGTGACTCACCACAACCAAAATAGTGCTGTATGACAGATGTATTACTTTTATTAAGTTTTTCCTTTTTTTGAATATTAAAATATCCACTTACTGAAAAATGTAGTTAGACTAATAAACTAGAGTTCAAGTGATTATGAGAGCATTTACTTTGGATTATACCACAATCTATGACTCAATTAAGAGCCTTTTATATAAGAATAAAGGGGGCATTTAAGGACTAGGTGTGGGTATCCCACTACAATGATACATTTTAGAGAGAGATGTCTTATGGTTCACAGACTTCGAAAAAGATGATGTATACTTCAGGAGGAAGGACACTTTATTCCTCCTCAGTGAATTCAAAGCGGATCCTGAGTTACAATGCCACATATTGATCCAAAACAAGCCAATCAATTTTCCTCAGGCTTGAATTAGAGTCCCTGTGTGTTTTTTTCTTCAATGCGCTTATGTGAACACTGAATGAATGAAAAAAAGCAATGTTGGTTCATAACATTACAAAATGAACATTGAAAGCATACAACAGAGCACTCAAATGTAAACACACTTAAAAAAAAAAAAAACTTTCCAAAAGTAACAAATTCCAGCAGAAACAGCTTAAATGCATCAAGACCATATGTAAGACACATGTAACAATGACGTTCACTGCTGAATGAATCATACTCACAGACGCTTTCCAGCATCTAACTGCTGGAAAGACTTATTGGTAAATTAAATTCTTTGGGCCATTTAATGGATTTTTTTAAAACTTTGTCTCCACCAAAAACTTAATGCAAGAGCCAAATCACATATCGGATTCTATTTGAATGAGGTAAAATAAGGGAAATGATAATAAGGTCTATTTGGCCATTAATTGGCCATTTGTCATGTCTAGATTTGGTCCACTGACTCACCCTTCGAAACATTGGGAAAACAACATTAATCTGTCATTATAT
Source organism: Gobiocypris rarus (assembly GCA_023029165.1). Classification (NCBI taxonomy): domain Eukaryota; kingdom Metazoa; phylum Chordata; class Actinopteri; order Cypriniformes; family Gobionidae; genus Gobiocypris; species Gobiocypris rarus. The sequence goes on along the minus strand of CM040924.1, from coordinate 14,339,994 downwards.
AAATAAATAAAAAAATCGCTGATCTTCCCCCTCTTCTCTATTCAGCGACTGTGTGAAAATTTAAATAAACTCAAGATAACTCTAACAGATACTAAGAAAATTATGTTTTATCTCTCTTTTAATTAACCAAAGATGACATTGTGACATTTGTTTTTGTCATCAGGCTTTTGCTTCTCTAATAACCTGTTGAGAGTTTTATTGTTCTTTTAATACGTATTGATCTGTTTATTTGTCATTTGGAAGATGCACCATAAAAAGTCAATAATGGTAAGTAAACACAGCTTCTAAGTGTCAGGGCTAGGAAAGCAGGTTCAATGTGAAGATTTCTGTGTCAGCAAGTTCATTGGCTAATTGGCTCATTAAAAAAAAAGACCTAAATTAATTAATTGACAGAAAGCACCAACTTTGAATTAATTAACAAATTAATCAACCATAATGATCGATGAAGTGATAATATTAACTTGTGATTAACATAAATTAAAGTGTTTCTGTAGCTGATACCCATACATTTCACTATAGTGGACAATTAAATAAGAATAAAATAGCAGCCTAACAAAATTATGGATCGGGTAAAAGTGAAGCTATTGTAACATACAGAATATTATAAACTAAGAGTAATTTGTAGACTACCGAAAACTGCAGATAATTTTGAGGTAGTTAGTGATTCCTGCAGATTTGGGATGTTCAGTGGTATCTCACTAATCCAGTCATAATGGCCCTCATTTATCAAAAGTGCGTACACCAAATTTCCAGCGCACACCTGGCGTGCACCCAAAACCACGGTGACTTTGAGATTTATCAATATGGACGTTGGCGTACGGCAAGCTCAAATCCTACGCCAGCTCAGGAGGTGGTGTATGCACGTTTTGAGTTAGTGCGAAAATGTGCAGAAAAACAATTCCTAACGTCACAAAACGCACTGACATATGCTATATTATGACCCACTGCAAAAAACAACAACATCATAGTAATTACAAACTTCAGTGTTTATTTTTGTGCAACATGGACATCAATGTTTAATTTGTGTGACTTTACCAAAGCATTTGATTTGTAAGCATATGTATTCCTCCAGTTGCGAGCCTGTGTGCTTTACCTGACGTTTCAGGGTTAGTCCCGGCATCTGCGCACCTGGGACTGAAAATAAATCATTCAATAAAAATTACATTCTTCTTTTAAATAATAATAATTATAAAAAATTATAATATTAATAATGTCATTCTTCTTCTAAATAACAATAAGTGTCATTAATAATAAAAATAATAATAAGAAGAAGAATCTTACAACTTGTCATGCAATTTTTAATGTGAATGAATGGTACTCCACATCACATCATCATCACTATTGTACACCCCAATACATGTAACGTGATACGAAATTAAATGTTTTAAACACGTGCTGTAAAATAATTAATTGTGATAGGTAATTTCTCATCCAAACAGCTATTTAAACTGGATTTCCATTAAACTGGCGCCTTTCATCCCACTCTTTAAACTCCCAAATAACACAATTTTGTTTTTTTGCTATATATATATATATATATATAGGATTACATTTCCTATTGAAAAAAATGATCAGAGGTGTGAAAATCTTATCAAATAATCCTGACATAATAATAAAATGTTGAATGAACCCATCAATTTGAAAACTGTCACCTGCTTGACTTACGACTTCTAGATGATTTATTTTCTGACATGCTGCACGTAATCTTCCAAATTTGTTAGATGCAAAATCTCATTCCCGTAATCCGACAACACACCACACAACATCTGAATCATCTGAGACACTTCCGTAATTAGCCTTAGCCTTGATTTACGCTAAATAAATTAATGCATTATTAATGAAAGGTACATCATGCTTAACATGTAGAATTAAGATTCTTTTTCACTTGCTTTAAACTAATCCGGCTAATACCTGATGATACTCCCTGGTTTCTGTGATATGTATATTGTTGAGATTATCAGAAAGACATGGATTAAAATCTGCTAATTTTAATACATTGCATTTCTACAAACATGTTACCAGAACCTGAAAGCTTGTGTAATATTATTGAAGGGGATGTTTACTCTTGGCTTTTAGAGTAAGCTTTGTTTGTCATGTAAGGTTAACACCAACCTTCTCATATTTATCAACGTCTGCAAACACCCACACGCAATATATCCATCCTCACACATTATTCCAATGGACCTCCGGCTTTGTCATAAACCACAGAGATCCCATGAAGCAAATCCAGAATGTCACATTAATCCTCGGTATTGAACTACGGACAGATTTGTATCATTCTGAAAAGCCTAATCTGTCCTTTCCCATTCAGAGAGAGCATTGTACTGCATATGCTTTAAATGAAAATCCATTAGAAATGTGTGGGACTTAAGTGAAAGATTTTGCTCCTGAATAGTTCAGCTGTACATCAGCACCAGTACAGTATTTTCCACGCAGGATATTCAAATGTGTTGAGCTTCCAAATCATAAGACGATATGTTCAGTTCAAAAGGCAGGAAACAATATATCACTTCACAGGAAGTTAAGGAAATTTAGTCAGCAGTCTCTGCAAACCACCTACACAAAATTTGACTACAATAAATGTGATGAAAAGGTTCAATGTTTTTAAAGGTTCAAAGTAATTCACTTTAGGTTTGGTTTCCACAATGTTATATGAAAGCTAACAAGATGCAACAGTTACAAAATCATTCATACTTTAAATGAACCAGATCATATTTATTTTACTATTAAATCATTGCACATCAAAATATATAACAACATGTAGAGCCTTTAAGTATGACAAATGATATGAATTACAATCATAATTATACCTTTTCACAAATGCACATGGATGCAAACAATATGGATTTCACAAAAACACATGGATGACTCCCACATGCATCATTGAGCCTTGGCCACCCATGACCCTGTCGCCGGTTCTCCACTGTTCCTGAACCACTTTTGATAGATACTGACCACTGCAGACCGGGATCACCCCACAAGAGCTGCAGTTTTGGAGATTCTCTGACCCTGTCGTCTAGCCATCACAATTTGGCCCTTGTCAAACTCACTCAAATCCTTACACTTGCCCATTTTTCCTGCTTCTAACACATCAACTTTGAGGACAAGTCCCCCCCAATAGAAATGGCCAAATTGACACCCCCAATATATATTTCTTAATGTTGTTCTCCATTACATACCGCTCTGATTGTTATTTGACAGACTTAACACAACTTTTGTTTAAAAAGTTACATGTTTATGCTGGTCTGTCTCGGCGGTCTAACAGCGGTAGTCAATGTCAAAATGATGGCCAATCAGATCAAAGTTCATCAAATCAGACTCAAAGTCCACTAGACGATGCTTTTAGTTTTTACAGTGAAAGAGTGCGTATAGCTAAACATTTAATATTTGACAACTGTTTTACAATTAATATGTTTAATGACCCACAGTAACATATAGTGATGCAAATTACTCAACTCTTTTTTAATGTAATTTAGCCATTTTGAATTGGAAATATGCTGTCATTTAAATGATGATGTCAATCATAACTGAATGTAACGGGACAATAATTTTTTTTGTACATTTTTGACATATTAGACTTACAAACAAGAATGAATGCGTGCATATTTTTTAAATAAAATATAATTTGTTTAAATTGATTAATTCCCAAATATATAGGCTATAATTAGACCTTTTACCTTTCTTATTTCTTTATTCCCTTAAATCCCTTTTGATCCTCTAATTACTTAATTTCTTTAAATAAAAGACTGTTTCTATATATATATTAGGTAACAGATTTTATTTTTATTTTTTAGGGAAAAATCTGCTGCACCTGATATATAGGCCTATACACAAATGATTCGATATCGAATCCGACTTGTAAGCCTGCATGTGAATTATATTATACTATATTTTGTATTTAATACTTATTTATTAAAACATAAGTATTTTTATGCCATCATATGACTGAGACTGATCCAACTTAATCTGTTTTAGTATCATTCTATAGGAGCCAGTGAGGTGAGCGTTTATGCACTGCTCAGAATATCACAGCTATATGTCTGCAAACCAGGACTCAGATGGTAACTCCATTCTTTTTCATTTAATTGAACTCTGTTACTAAAAATAAACTCATCCAATGACAAGGAAGCACCAGAAGGATTTCACTATTTGGCTGTGGGGAGTCATATAAGATACGGCGAGCATGACTAATCTCTTTTGGAGAAAGATCAATGAATATGATTACATTTGTATTCAGCACTCAAACTTGGCCACCTTCACACTCTGCTGCATATGAAACAAGCAGCTCCGTTAGATGATTGAATGAACTAATGATTTGTGATATATACACAGGCACTAAAAACATCCAGGGTATACTATGCCTCATTAATCAAATATTCATTAATTAAGCACTCCTGAGAGAACTAAATGACAAAACAAGAGTAAGACTAAAGCCTTGTTTAATTAAATGTTGAGGTTGAACACCTCCATCGCCTCCAACAAACTGCCTGTACTTGTTTATTCTTGTGTAAGAAAAAAAGGTGATCAGGCGATAAGGAAGAACAGTTTGATTCATTTAAACTAAACAGGTGCAGTAAGCCATTTCTGAGAAACACTGTTGATATTTGAAATCGACGGGCAAACAAACACACCCCTCCATAGAAACAAAGTAACCTCTGTGTGGCGAGGTAGATGAGCGAGAAACTGGGAGGAGCGAGCGAGACCGGTGCGTGATTGAGAATGAGGTGTCTGTTTTCTATGGAAGCCTGTTTCCGCCACTAAATAAAAAAATAAAAAGAGTAATTGACTTTTTTCCTCAGAATTCTGACTTTTTTTCTAAGTCAGAATTGTGTGATATAAAGTCAGAATTCTGCGATATAAACTTTCATTTGCGTGATATAAAGTCAGAATTCTGTGATATAAACTCACAATTACTCTTTTTATTTTTTTATTTAGTGGCAGAAACAGGCTTCCATAGTTTTCAGGCCTTTCCTAACGTCTAACCTTTTTCAGTATGTGGATCCTTGTTCTTATCTGACCCTTCTACTTCCAATTATATTCCTCTGGCCTTTTCCTCTTTGGTTATCTCATCTATCTCTCTTTCTACAGTCTTTCTACAAATCTGATCGGTCGGTCCGATCCACTTAGTTTTTTCTCCTATTTACAAGACCTGAGGGGTATTCCAGAAAGCAAGGTTAATTTACCATCACATATACCCTGAACTCCCGGTCGATTAACCCAAACCTTGCTTACTCGACCCTTGCCACCACCTATTGTGCGATCATTTTTCCAACCTTTTTATTTAATAAGTAATCTTTATTCACTGAGAATAAGGATTATATTGTTTGATGCTGATTAATGTGTAAGATAACAATAAAATAAATAATAAATAACATTAACATTTAAACATTACCTTTTTATAATAGTGCTTTATAATTAATATATAATATTGTATATTATATAACTGTAACAAATTTAGTTTTAATAATATAACTTAATTATATAACACGCATCTGAATACCTCTTAAGCAAACTAACCCTGGAACATGAGCAGGTTATGATCAGAGAGTGAGTTGCTATGGCTTGCATACCCTGAAAGTTACCTCTGTTTTTTGAAACCGGAGGTTGAGGTTATCAACTTACATATCCTTGTTTAGGTGTTTCAAAATTTTCAACAGCATTTCTCAGAAATCTCTTACTATACCTTTAAAGAAAATAGTAACACTTTACAATAGGGTTTCATTAGTTAACATTAGTTGTTAACTACTTTAGTTAACATGAACTAAGAAATAACAATACGTCTACAGCATTTACTATTCTTAGTTCATGTTAATTTCAACATTTACTACATTATTAAAATTAAATGTTGTATTTGTTAACATTAATTAATGCACTGTGAACTAACACGAACTGGAATTTTATTAACTAACATTAACAATGATTAATAAATACTGTAACAAATGTATTGCTCATTCACTGTCAAAAAATTTGAAGGTACAAGTGGCCATCACATTTTTGTACCTTTAAGTCAGGGGTAGGCAAGCTCGGTCCTGGAGAGCTGATATCCTGCAGAGTTTAGCTCATGGCTCCCAGCATGCATTGCAGCATTAAGTATGTCGCCATTGTTGAGACTCATATGCTGATTCTCGATATCTGTGTGCATCTAAAAAAATTTCCCCCTAGAATGTATTTAAAAATCAGAATTCAGAATGTCTGATCTGTGGCAAGAAAGTATTGTTGGTGAATATTATGTATTAAAATTTTTAGTGATATTTAGTCAAACATTTTTCTTCATGATAATTGTTGTTAATTTTGATTTGAACAGATTATGTGTTTTGTTAACACTGTAACAAAAACCACAAACATAAAAAGCCAAGAGTCAAACTGTCCAACTAAAGGAAACTGATCACCATAATGGTGACCAAACATTTTCAATAAAACTGAGTGTTGTTAGTTAATACATTAACTAATGTTAACAAATGAGACCTTATCGTAAAGTGTTACCAAGTATTTTTTATTGATTTTGAGATTGAATTTGGGAAAATGCTAAAACAATAACATCTATAAATTAATGGCATCTGGAAAAATTGTAAAATATAAAGTGACCTTCATTAAAGTGACCATCTTCAACAAGAAAAAAAAAGTCTCTGAAAAGAAAAATCTGTCTCTTTGTTGGTAACAACGATTTATGTTTGAGTCATCAGCATTGGCTCTTCTCAAGACTTCCAATCACTCATTTATCCAATGTTCCTTTAGCCTAGAAATGTCAACTCTCTCACAGCAGTGATTTTCGACCTCTCTGCTAAATGAAGGGGCTGCATCTTCTATCCAGACTGCAGCTAGCTTAGAAAACACAATGGCTACGTACACACTGTCAGTCCAAATCCAATTATTTGTGTATCCGATTGGAATCTGATCTAAAATTATTGGCTGTCCACATTGTGTATTCGCAGCTGTTCATATCTGATTTGTTTGTCCATGCCGCTCTTTCATTTACCAGGAATATCTGCATTGGTTTCTATGGCAATGTCATTGCGTTGGAAGGTATACACCAAAAACAACAACAGCAACCGCTACTACTGCGTCTTCATATGAATGTAGTTTGAATCAGATTTGTATTTTTTTGCCGTTCACACTTGCTAAATCTGATCGGATTTCAATCAGATATGCACAAAAATCAGATTTGGATTGACAGTCTGAACGTAGTCATAGACAAGAATCGACTATAGTTCCATATAACTACATGTAGGAAACAGCACATTCCAGGGCCCAATTTTAAGGCAGGGTTCATATCTCACTGCAACAATGGAGAAATACATTTCGATTAGATCGAATCTGGACTAGCACAAACAAATGTCTAACACCATCAGATAAGGATGCTAGGACAACTGACACCTCAAGTGCAGGAAACACAGGACTACTAATTGGAGGCAGTTTCTGCCCTGTACCCATCATGAGACTAACCCTAAGATTTTAACCAATCACCGTAAAAACTCTTTAGCACTTTTTGGATGCAAGAGCAGTGGCTGAAACAAAGGTAGGCCACAATTATCCATCCATACATTAATATCTGGAACTGATTTAAACTACACCCATTCATTTCATACTTTTTTAGACAAAAAAATATTTTCAGTGACAGCTATTTGTAGCATCCTACACAAATTCAGATGTTAATGTACAAATGAAGGCATGAAAGTTCAAACATCTTGTTTGGACTATTTGTTTAGAATATTGCCAGAGGTATTCTGGTGGTGGTTTAGAAAGTGAAAAATGCATTGGTAAATCTTTAAAGACACTGTATTATTTGTGTGCTTTAGATTATGCAAATGAGTTCCACAGGGGAAAGAAGGGTGGGCCACATTGTGTGTGCCCCCTCTGATGTCAGCAGCCAAACTGCAATCTCCTCCTCATCGGAAAAGGATAAATGTACCCTTTCAACAGAAAGGTTCTGAGCTTCCGGATTGTAACAGAGAAGGCAGCAATAAAAGAAATCTGTGTAAAATAATAGTAAAATAGTAAAATACTGGCAGCAGAGATGCCAGCAAGCTACTGTAATTCTACATACTGTATGAATACTGTGAAATTGCTTTACAGCTTATTACCGTAAAAACTTTACAGTAAATTACTGGCAGCAGAGACGTTGTCACATGTCTGTCTCTGGTCTTTCTTTTGTTTTGATTCTGTCACATGTTCTTTTGTCTTAGTGTCTCGCCACTTATCTGTTTCTAGGTTACCCTCGTTAAGTTCTTTTCAGCTGTGTTTAGTTAATTATATCATTTCTGTCTGCTATTTAAGTTCCTCTTGTTCACTCAGTCTTTGTCTAGTCACTGTTATGTTGCAGTGTGTTTCCCTGCCTGTCTGTTTGTTCCTGAGTGTCATTTATTAAAGTTTCAGTACATATTTTGATCTTCTGAGTCTTCAGCCTGTTCTGTTCACCAACCATTACAGACGCAATTCTACGGTATTAATATTGTACAATTACTTTACAGCCATTTACTGTAAAAAATAAAAAAAATTGTACATTTCTGTGATTATTTTAATTTACAATTTGGGTCATTTTGGCAACAAAGCTCTAGGTCAAAAAGGTAACCCCAAAATAGGTCGGAAATTAAAATCACACAGGCAACAGTAATAGATTAATAAAAAGGTACATTTGTAAGAAAAAGTTCAGAAAATATTACAAACCCATACTCTGTTTTACAGCGTATACAGTTAAAAGAAATTCTGTTTTAATAATAAGTTTTAAGTTTAATAATCAGTAATGTTTAAGAACAAATTTGACCACCAGTTATTTATTTAAAAAACGTTCTCTCGCCAGTGAACACTACAGCCAAAACCATCAAGCTAAATGCCACTGATAAATACACAGAAAAGCCTTAAAGACTTGCACTGAAATTTGAAATAAATTATGAACATTGATATTTGGGAATAAATTATGTATTTTTTACCCTCTCTGTTTAATGCATTTATAATCGCTCACTTTTAAGCACTTTTAAGCACTATTCCGGCTTGTTCAGTTCCAGCTCGTGAGAAAACACTCTGACAAAACCTCTAGTTTTAAAAGAACAGAGAATCAAAGTTCCCTCTCCTCTCCACTTCGATTTTCCACATATATTCCTGACATGAGCGCCACGAGCATGGATAGGAATCTCGTACTCAAACTCCTGTGAAAGCGTTCAGCGACACTATATATGCTATTGCTTCAAAAATGCACCAACCCACAATGCATTGGGTACTACAGTACACAACTGTAATACATAAATACAGAATAAAAATAGAATAGTGTTAAAAACGGGAGGTAAATTAACAGCAGTTGCTGTTACTGGGTACTGGGTTACTGAAAAGTATTACCTAGAATGCATTGTTTCCTACAGCACGATACTGTTAATGGATATTTTTGCATTAATTTGGCTGTTTTTTAATAGCAATTTTTTAGAGTCTACATTCAGTTTCTGAGTCTCCCATCTAGAGAGAGAGACTGATACACCCTTCTGAGTCTCCAGCCTGCAAAGTCAAGACAGAGACAGATTCCATGCTCTGATTCGTCAGCTTGTGAGGCAGCAACAGATACGACCATGTTCTGAGCCTCCAATCTTTGAGGGAAAAGCGTTCTTGTCCAGCGAGATGGTAGCGATTACAAAAAATCCTAAGTCTCCAAGCCATAGAGATAAAAGCGGATTGTCCAAGTCTCTGGCCCAGGGGGACAAAAGACATGCAGATACATTTACAACAAGGTTAAGCTCAGGAGAGCAAACCTTCACTTTAAGGTACCTTCGTCTGCGTGTTCCAGATTGTTAAGGACCTTCTGCACCTACTTCAGGGCCTCATCTGCGTGTTCCAGATTTTAGGACCCCTTTAAGTCCTCCAGGAGATCAGCATTCCACAGAGATTCGTGTTCAAGGATATTTCAAATTGCAGAATCTTACTTAGGCCCTACATACTCACAGGTCATTCCTAAAGTGTTCAGTGTGGAAAATAATTGTCTAAAACTCAAAACTCCTCAATGGAGATGTACTCTCCTTTTCAGCCCTCTTTCATCATTGCAGAAACACTGTAGCCTACATCATGCGTCTTAAACCAGGGGTCCGCCAATTAATGTCTGATCACAAATAATTGTTTGATAAAAAATTGATATTATAATATAGGGAAAAAACATCACAAAGTCAAATTCGAATATGTAAGCACCCTGAAACGAGAAATGTAGCCGATCATAGACATGCTTGATGATCTCTGAAACGCAATGGCCAATCAGAGGTGTTAAGTTAGAATCCACTTACCACTAAAACGCCAGAGTTCTGCTCGCTCTCATCAATTCTCTCTTTAACAGACACGATTACTGATTTTAAAGGAACGCTGTGAGATTAATTTTGATTGTAAAGTGAGCGACTTTTTAAATATCACTATAATCCATTGAATTAAAGTATTGTTTTTTGTCTACTTATTGACGAGACTTACAGAATTCCTGTCTGTCTGTATATCTATGTAATAGCCTAGTGGTTTGATTCTTAATTGTTCAGTAAAATTAAAATGTTTTTAGTAAACTTGGGTCCTTGCCCTGAAAAACGTTAAAGACCCCTGCTTTACATCCTCAAACACTGAGGGTCTAATTCCACTTTATGGAATCAACATCGGTTTCCTTGTAGACTGATTATACAGACATTTTTGCAAACCTAAATATATCTACAGCTGAATGGTATTCAACAGTTCATCTACAATAGAACAATTTACAGTGGGATTCAAAAATCTGCGACTACCGGTGTAAATTATATTTATTTTGCCTTTACAAATTATCATACCAATTATAATCATAAGAATAATTTGAGTGTTTTTATGTTTTTTTTAAATCCTACAGCTTTTTTTCATATAAAAACTAATAAATAAGTATAAATTTATAAAACTGTAACCAAGACATCCTTTGTATAACATGTAGGATAAAATACCCAAAATGCACTGCAAAAAAGGGTGTTGTGCGAGACTGTTGAACTTGGTATTCTGCCAGACTTTTAATTCGTTTAATTAATAGTTTCTGGTGAGACGTGGCTGAGACAGAATTGTCAGATAAGCAGACCTAATGGCAGTACATAATCAATGGGTCTGATTTGCTTCCTGATGAATTATCCATTCTATCCACTCAAAGCAGTGGTTCTGCATGTAAAATGTAACCTCTGGTTTTAATATATGCAATTATATACTAAATGCAGATATTAGATTCCATTGTCTATACATAGTTTGATATCTAAAATAACAAAATAATTTTCATCATTCTATGAATTCTGCAAACATGCTATTAATTATGTTAACCACATTCATGACAACATACCACTAAAATCCCGTTTGACAATTGAGTGCTAATTTTAGTTACCATTTTCCCAAGCTCAAGTTTGCCTAGAAAAGTCTGATATCAAAAAAACTCCACTGAGCATGTGGGAGTTTCAGACACTGAAGTGCCTCTAAACTTTAAGTTTTACAGCAATGTGACAGCCCATGACAGTGACTGACAAATAACAAAAGACACTTTACACTTTTCTTCAGGATTTACAATGCCTTGAAGTTCATCAAAGGTTTTTGATGGTGATTTCCACTTACCCTCATGATGATCAGAGAAGTGTCTGAAGTAATTTGGACACGGAATAACCACATGTTCCCCAACTTTGGCTGATGGCCAGCAAGCAATAATATCCCACATTCCTTTGCAGCCTGTCAAATGAATAAAGTACAAGACTTAGTGTTAAATCAATATAACAATGTTGTACAAAAGCAAAAAACACAATTAGGTTTTAAATGTATGTCTTATATACATAAGTTAGTTCTGGTCCTTGAATCTGATTGGCTGAGACTCCTTCCAGAAGTGCTGATATTTCACGAGAATCAGCATGGCGACTGTTGGCAATGGCGGAGGACAAAAATCCACTATACTTTTCTAAATACTACTAATGTTGTGTCACAGAATGTAGTTTTAAGAGGTGAAAGTTGCGAGAATGTAATTGTTTAAAACAAATCTGAAAATTCGCCTTTGAAAATTTGCTTCAATGTTTTCAGGATTGTGAGGTCTGGGCGATCACCGGGCCCTCAACGCTCATGTTCCCCGCCGAGGACAGCCTTATCTTGGCTAGTCCTTCTGTCATTTGATGCTGTCTCTGATGTCTCTGTAGTGGTTAAACATGAGATATAATTTGTTTTGGGGATTTGCTTCATACCCAACAACACCTTTCAGCCGTTATTGTTTATATGATTCAAAATCTGCAAAGGGGTAATAATAAAAAGTGATTTTTCACTATTATTTACAACAGGATCTGTGTGTGTGTGTGTGTGTGCATGCCCTTGTTTATATTACATTGTGGGGACCAAATGTATAATACTGTACGTTTTGTACAGTATAACCTGAGATCACCTACATTGTGGGGACCAGACAGCGGTCCCAACTTTTCAAAAGGCTAATAAATCACACAGGATGATTTTTTTTGAGAACATAAAAATTCAGAATGTTTCCTGTGATGGGTTGGTTTAGGGGCAGGGGCAGTGTAGTGGGATAGAATGTACAGTTTGTACGGTATAAAACCATTATGTCTATGGAGAGTCCCCATAAAGATAGTGAACCAGACGTGTGTGTGTGTGTGTGTGTGTGTGTGTGTGTGTGTGTGTGTGTGTGTGTGTGTGTGTGTGTGTGTGTGTGTGTGTGTGTGTGTGTGTGTGTGTGTGTGTTCGTGTGTGTGTGTGTGTGTGTGTGTGTTCATGTTTTTCTATCCTGGTGGGGACTTAAACCTGACTGCACACCTAAATTGAGGTCCCCATGAGGAAACAAGCTTATAAATCATACAGGATGAGTGTGTGTGTGTGTGTGTGTGTGTGTGTGTGTGTGTGTGTGTGTGTGTGTGTGTGTGTGTGTGTGTGTGTGTGTGTGTGTGTGTGTGTGGGCATGTTTTTGTGAAATATCAGGACACAAATGTGTATAATGACATGGGTATGACATAGGTATTACAAAAAGAGGTTGAAATATGAGGACGTTCCCCATGTCCTCACTTTTCAAAATGCTTATAAATCACACAGTTTGAGGTTTTTTCACAGTACGTAAACTGCGCAGTCTCCTGTGATGGGTAGGTTTAGGGGCAGAGGCAGTGTAGGGGGATAGAAAATACGTTTTGTACAGTATAAAATGCATTACGCCTATGGTGTGTGTGTGTGTGTGTGTGTGTGTGTGTGTGTGTGTGTGGACTGGTAATCCTTTACGGTATGGGGACAAAATGTCCCCCACAAAGATGGCAATATCCAAATTTTTGTCCCCTTGTGGGGACATTTTTTGGTCCTCATGAGGAAAACATCTTATAAATCACACTAAGTGATGTTTTTGAAAAAGTAAAAATGCAGCATGTCTCCTGTGTTGGGTAGGTTTAGGGACAGGGGCAGTGTAGGGGGATAGAAAATACGTTTTGTACAGTATAAAATGCATTACGCCTATGGAATGTCCCCATAAAACATGGAAACACAACATGTGTGTGTGTGTGTGTGTGTGTGTGTGTGTGTGTGTGTTCAATTTTACACATGTGTGGTTAATTTTACTAGTGTTTCATTAAGTCCTGTGTCTACTCATTGTCTACATTTTTGCCTACATTTATTTAAAAGTATCATGAGGACTCTTAAAATCACACTTCCCTCATCCCTCAGTTGGACACCTGTAAGCACAATAAACTGAGATATGGTATCAGCTTATTGCTTTACCCGTAATATTTTGAATATTTACGATGCTTCTCATGCCCCCAGAATGCATCCGTCTGACTCATGAGGCGAGGTGAGTTGGCTTGTGACTGTGAATGTGGGGAACGGACAGCTAGTTTATCTTATTCGTCCTCGCCAAGCTACAGCGGAATGTTCCAAAGCCAAGTGGCCTGTTTAAAAATCAACCTCCTTCAGATACTATGTATATGGATGTGAGGGTGGGTCAGCACACAGAATGTAGACATGCAAATTCAGTTCTCAAAGTATTTCAGTTTAAATTGAAATCTGATAATCTATCAAAAGCAATATGGTTAAACACACTGACTACAGAACTATGAAGGGAAAAGAGAGATGCCTTGACTACTAATACAATTTTTTTAAATGCAAGTTAGCTCTACCGGTTTAGTTTATTTCAAATGATATTGTTGAATAGAACTCTTGTAAACTCGATGTTTAGATAAAGTAATTGGAAAAGCTCATCAAAGATTGCATCCTGATGTTCATGAATCCAATCTTGGATGTGTTCAGCAGTATGTATGAAGGCATTTTCACCTATGAGGGAAGGGAACAGTTTTTGCCCTATATAAATGGTTTCAAAGGGTGCTTTCTGAGGTGAATGTGGAGGTCTGCAAACAAAATGCTGAGTTTTGCCATTTATTCATTTATTCTACCCCACCTTAAAATTACATTAAAACCGAGCATGTATTTTTAACAGGCAAAATGCTGTAAAAGGTCACATACATGACATCCAATGAAATTACCTCATCTTTTCTTCAAAACTGACTGGATCCACACTAGCAGCGTGCATATGATATACTATATTGCCATACGTTTTGGGACACTTGCCTTTATATTACATCCCATTCTTAATCCGTATGGTTTCCTTTGGAGTTGGCACTCCCTTTGCAAATATAACAGCTTCAACTCTTTTGGGAAGGCTTTCCAGAAGGTGTGTTTATGGTATTTTTTGACCATTCTTCTAGAAGCACATTTGTGAGTTCAGGCACTGATGTTGGACGAAAAGGCCTGGCTCGCAGTCTGCGCTCTAATTCCTCCCAAAGATGTTCTATGGGGTTGAGGTCAGGACTCTGTGCAGGCCAGTCAAGTTCCTCCACACCAAACTCACTCATCTTTGTCTTTAAGGACCTTGCTTTGTGCACTGGTGCGCAGTCATGTTGGAACAGGAAGGGGCTTCCCCAAACTGTTCCCACAAAGTTGGGAGCATAAAATTGTCCAAAATATCTTGGTATGCTGAAGCATTAAGAGTTCCTTTCACTGGAACTAAGGGGCCAAGTCCAACCCCTGAAAAACAACCCCACACCATAATCCCCCCTCCACCAAGCTTTACACTTGGCGTGCTTTATACGACTGCATCTGATACTTTGCATTGCACTTGGTGATGTAAGGCTGCTCGGCCATGGAAACCTATTCCATGAAGCTGAAGACCACACGAAGTTTGGAGGTCTGTAGGTATTGATTCTGCAGAAAATTGGCGACTGCGCACTGGGATTTTACGTGGCCTACTACTTCGTAGCGGAGTTGTTGTTGTTCCCAATTGCTTCCACTTTGTTATAATAATACCACTAACAGTTCACCATGGAATTTTTAGTAGTGAGATAATTCTGCAAATGGATGAATGGATTCTTTTACAAATGTTTGTAGAAGCAGTCTGAATGCCTAGGTGCTTGATTTTACACCTTTGTTCATTGACGTGATTGAAACACCAGAATTCAGTGAGGGGTGTCCTAATACTTTTGGCAATATAGTATAGGTTGCATGTGAGTTTGTTGCCTTAGCAAATCATGCTACATTACTGCTTTTCTCAACTTTTGTAAAAGTAGATTTTTAGCAATGAAGAACAAATCGCTTAAGTAGACACAGACTGTTCATAGAGATCGATTTAAGACTCAAAATCACAAACCATCTTGAATGTATTGTTGATAATATATTATACAAGCAATAATGCAATTTTTCCACAAATATCCACACAATTGTAAATGTGACATTGATCTCATGAACGAATCTGTGGATTTGAATGAATCATGAGAATCAATGCTTCATTGAGCCATTCATAAATATAGCCACTTGCTTCATGGATGGATGGATCAAAAAATGCACTGGAAAATCAATTTAACGTAGCAAACAGTCTACGTGGAAAAATGCAATCATCGCTCTTAATGTCTCTTAAAAAGACACCTGCAAATATCACTACAGCTCATCTACTAGTGAGTAAAAGTTAAGGCATTCCAGACATAAACTCATAAACTAATTCAGTTGTAGATTTTGTTTAGCAGTTCTCGCTTTGCAAAGTGGGTACTGAATGACACCTATACGTTTTCCAGAGCTCACAATGTGCAAATGATGAGACTTCTGATGCAAATAAATGTTTTTTGTTTAGTTTTGTTGCCATGTCCTGCATTACACCCAATAAATTCATGTTATTGTTACTTTCAGGTTATTCAAAACTGCACATAAGCCAGAATCCATACCTAACTGCTATAACTAGCAAAAAGCCACAGCAGAGCTTTAAAGACGATCATGGATTGTTTAAAAAAATCCCTCTAGAATAGATTAGCTACCAAGCTGCTCATCCTTAAACCTTAAGAACCCAACCTATCTATTAGCTGGTAATGCTGAATTGCTCCTTATCTAAGAAAAAAAATCTAAATCTACAGAATTATATTTTTTTCTGTCGCTCAACTGATCCTAGCAACACCAAGGTGCTAGCAACACCAACTCTTAAGTCTAACTTATAACAATGCACAATACATACACACTACAGGGCTTTCACTTCAAACAGTTACATGAAATGCTTGTGGGCACAGCAGATCCTTTCATTCATTCCACTTTCTATCCACGATGGGGGTCTGACTTTTCTTCCACTTCAAAAATGTTTTGTCTTTCATGCCTGATTGCCAGTTCATCTCGTCAACCTGAAAAATGAGTCAGCAGAGGATAACCCACTTCATACCTCAAAGGACCTTCCGTATAATTGTGATATCTATGTGCGAAGCACTGGTCCCTGGACCCTTTGCTGAAAATCCAAAATAATCAGCTAGGCTGATGAATCCATTTTTTTGTCAGAACACTGGAGGTCTCATCAACATGAGCATGATGCATCTCTTTGATGAGGATGTTGCTGATCAACCTTTGCAAAGTGTACTTCTTCTGGATGCATTTTGCATTGTTGTTGGTTTTTTTTAAATAATGTATGTATTTTTCATAATAAATGTATACATAATAGATACAAACATTTGACATAATAAAAGTTCACATAATACATTTCAACAGTCCCCGTAACTTTCCCTTCTCTCGTGGGTCAGAATCCCCCAAAGCCGTAAATTTATACTTTTTTTTGTCCACAAAGCTTATATAATTTAATTTGTATAAATTCTTTCTATTTTTGAATAAACATTTTTAGAGATATTTAGTTTATCAATAATTTTAATATAAATTAAATGATAACACATTTTTCACATTCTTGCAATTAAATACAAAATAACTATCCATTACAAGCAAAAACTTTGTTAAAACTTTGTTCTGCACTGTAAATATGTTAAAATCTAACCACATATCTGTGTGCAGTCTGCAGTCCCAATTTTTTTTTGTTTTTTTACAGATATTATTAGGTGTGTGTGTGTGTATGCACGTGAGTGTGTTCTACACTGGGGATGTTCTTTAGTCTCATGCCTTCATGTGTGTGTGTTTGTTCTGGACTGTGTCAGATCTTTTACATTTTTTGACACATTAACCCCTCGAGGTCGACAGTCGTGTCGGCGCGAACAACCTCGCTTTTTTCTTATCGTGCGAAAGAGACTCAAATTACTCTGTCGATTTTGATCATACATACAAGCCAGTGTTATAAATCATTCAAATATGTTAAGTTTCTACTTTTATTTACACTCACAATAAAAACGAAATATGTACGAATAAACAACCTTGTCAGATAATGAACTTTAAATTAGTGAATACTTGTCACAGAAACATGAGACATATGTCGAAATAAATGTTGAAGGTTTTAAATCATGTAAATCAAATCGAAAACAAATATTCTCTGTTTATGTAACCTGTTTAAAAAGAGAGAGATGTCAGTCGTTCGCGAGTGCCTTATTATCCACTAATGTTGCCATGCCCATGGAAAGTGTTTTCTTTCAAAGGCTAATTCTGATGTGGTCCATGCATGTACTCCTCGTAAACTCAAAAAAAAAAAACATAACGTTTAGTGAGATTGTACTAGTGAGTGTACTTTACATCATTTTGAGATGCGGTGAGGATAATCCTGGAATAAAAAGAAAAGCTGTTTAATTTCGAAGAGAGAAAAGTTTATTCTGTTAGTGTTGGTGAATATTAAACCACAAAAAGGCTGTTTAAATATGAATCCGGCATGTCTCAGTGTGACCTAGCAGATTGAGTGCAGTGCTAAAAAGTGGCAGGGCTTTATAAGGTCTATAGGACCAGTACAAAAAGGGGCTTGGCCCCTTTTAATGCTTCAGCATACCAAGACATTTTGGACAATTTAATGCTCCCAACTTTGTGGGAACAGTTTGTGGATGGCCCCTTACTGTTTTAATATGACTGCCCACAAAGACATGGATGAGCGAGTTTGGCATGGAGAAACTTGACTGGCCTGCAGAATAACCTGACATAATACCTTTGGGATGAATTAGAATAGAGACTGCGAGTAAGGCCTTCTCATCTAACATCACCTGACCTCACAAATGCACTTCTAGAAGAATGATAAAAAATTCCCATAAACACACTCCTAAAAAGCCTTCCCAGAAGAGTTGTTACAGCTGTTACAGCTGCAAAGGGTGGGCCAACTCCATATTAAAACATATGGATTAACAATGGTATGTTATTAAAATTCATGCGCATGCAAAGGCAGGCGTCCCAAAACTTTTGGCAATATAGTGTATGTTTATATGCGTGCATATAAATAAAATTATACATTTATATCTATATACACAAAGATAGTTTTTGGTTTTATTTTTTATTACTACCAAAACTATATATTTTTCCATTTTTGTTCTGTTTCAGCACCAAACATTATATCACTGTGATCTACAGTTACGTGGATTTTTCCCCATCAATGCAAAATTGTTTATTGACTGTGAAAATGGCATAGAGCAACATTATTTTGTAAATATCACCTGATGTGACGTTTCCTGCTGTTTTATTCTCGCACCTCGCTCTTGCCAGCTCAATCTCATTTACCACATCACACATCTGAACAGCACCAACCTGCAAGAGAGAGAGAGAGAGAGAGAGAGAGAGAGAGAGAGAGAGAGAGAGAGAGAGAGAGAGAGAGAGAGAGAAGAGAGTTGTTCAGTTGTTCAAAGCCTTCAAAGCTTCAATCTCTTTCGTCTCAGTGATTCACCACAATATTCTTCTTAGGACAGTCTATTACTTTAAGGTCTTTAAGGCTTTCATCTTGTAAGACTTTCATTTCAAATGCACATTTATGGATTGTCGTGAAGCTCATGGGGGCTTATTGTGGCTAAATATTTACAGCAAAGGCCTACTGAGAATTAGATCAACCACTGCCTGAGATATCCACAAACTTAAAAACTACTTATCAGACTTTTAGTTTGCAATTCACCATTCTTATTGATAAAATGACAGCCCGTTGCTCGCCTGTATGCTAGCGGCACACAGACAAAAGAGCGTCCCTGTACCGTGGAGATGATATCATGCCTGTAAGGCAGAAAAGGCGTGTGGGGCCAGTGAGTAATCGTCAGATTGCTCACTGATGTCCACTGCTGATGACAAATTCATGCTGACAGTCAGTGGCAGACAGCCTGCGGTCAATAAGAACGTGAAAGTCCAACGAACAGCTTGAGAAGGTCAATGAAGACATGGTGCTGGGAAAGTGGGGTGTAATGGACAGGGAGGACTGAATCCCTATAGTGTTAATAATGTTGTATGTGTGTGGGTGTTTGTGGTGCCCAGCTTATTGTCTTGAGTTTGAATCTGGACGTGCTTCTGTTTTGGTATATGTGTGCGTGGGCCTGCATTTGTGTGTGTATGGTGGGTACAGGTGTGTCTGTGCATTTCAATGTGAGCATAGACCAAAGATCCGTGAGATAAAAATATTTACTACAGGGGGACTTGAAAGGGGAAAAAACAAAAGAGTCTAACATGATTTGGAGAAAAAAATCAACAGGAAAGTGGACCTTGAAGGCCAGAGTTGAGTTGACCATACCAGAGAATGTGAAAAACAACGGGAAGCACACAGCTGTTTCAAAATATCTTGAAGAGAAGCCCCGTAATGAAGTCTACCTGACTGTGACTGTCAATAACATCTAAATGAGAGAGCTGCATTTCATGATAAATGTTTAGAAGGAGAGCAGCAGAAATGATGCTGGAAATATAGGAGCTATTTCTGCTCAGTTACAGCTGTCACTCTCCGGTACGTTGGTGCATGGATAATAGGGTCAGCTCAGTGAGAGGCTGCTTCACTGCCATCATCAGCCATGCGTGCACCTATAATCCCCACCAGCAGAAGATTCCATCATACTTTTTATTGCATATTCTGACCTTGTGTAGCTCTTAAGACACTGTAAAAGTAGGAGTGGAAGGGAAGAGTACACAAAAAACACTTGAAACAACAATGAAAATGTTGTTTTCGTTGGTTAATAATTGCCCTTTCAGTCTAAAGTAAAGGTTGTATCCTGTGTGCTAGTCAAGGATGGTAACATCATTTGGTTATGGAAACAGATAATAAACTGCAGGTTTATTAGAGAAGTTTCATGTGGAGCAGATTATTTGCTTCTCCATAAAACCGAGGACAAAGGAGGTTGTTTATAGTGATTTGCCTAAATTACAATAACTGTGCGATTCGTCTGATAATTAATCTTCCAGATTCCCTCAGATATTTCCCCTCAGAGTTACATCAGATAACGGATGCGCATTCTTCCTTATGCGCTGGTGCATTCATCAGGTGCAGGGCCCATTACGTGTGAAAGTGACCCGATAAAGCGGCGGGTCAGGCATTGGGCCGATCTCTGATGCATTCCTGGCGAACCGCACACACTCGGCTCACATATTTGTGTTTATGCTCAAATTATTTGTGAGAGTTCAACTATGTAAGTGGATTCCCTGATGGAAAATCCAGCTTAGGCTGGATTGCTATGTTTTGGAACATGATAGCGGGTCTAAGCTGGTCATTAGCTGGTCCAAGCCTTGTGTTTTTACACATCTTTTTTTCCTCAAACTGCTCATTTCCAAAAAAAATCAGCACATAATCCATCTCTCACTAGATAAGTCTAGGATCCTGCTAAAAAAACAAAAAACACTTTAAACCATGCTGGTTTAAAATGATCTAGCTGGTCTCCCAGCCTGCATGGCCAAACAAGTGTTCAGATTCCTTTTTGAGTAGTGTTAGATGTTTTTTTTCACAAGCAGGAGATAGACCTCCAGTAACACCAAATAAGTCAGTTGCTGAAAAGTCTTTGAAAATGTCTCTGCAGTCAACACTTCACTTTCAGCTTTGATAAAAGAGTATTTTCTTCCTAAGAATCTTTAAACAGTAATGGCAATATTGATCTATTTATTTTATGTCAGCCTTGCTTTTCAGTGGCATTTGAGAGAAAGAGACAGAAGGACAGGGGCTTGTCCCCTAAACAATGACCATTTAATGACTCAGACCTAGACCTTGGCGACAGAACATCAAACACAGAGCTTCTCATTGACACACCAAATGAGAAGCTCACCAGGAAAATAGTGCTGCAATATTAGAGATTAGATTATTTTATTGCTCAATGACTTTGCATTAGATCCTTTAAACAAACCATGGTTCACATGTACCAAGGGGTCCAAAAGTCAAAAGTTCATGTGACCTTACACAGAATCTTAAAGAAAAAAAATCAACTTTCCCTTGAGCTTTTGATATATAAAAGGTAATGGTAAAATAAGAATATCCTGTAAGTTTTAGAGCTGAAAACTTCCTAATAGTCAAAGAAAAGCTTATTTTGACACCACGCCCAGCAAACGATCGATCTCAGAATATACCCTTGACATCATCGTATGGTGAAAAATCGTCTCAACATAAGATTAGGGCCCTATAAAAGCCAGTGTTTGTCTCGTGCAGCTGAACGCGGCTTGTGTATTGCAAATAGACGAATAACGTCCATTCTGTCCCATTTTCCGGTGGTCTGCTCCGACTCCTGTCATTCTCGTGCTTGGATTTTTTATGGGCAGCATCTGCTGCAAATTCGACTGTGTTCCCCTCTGTCCCAAACACACATGTATATACCATGCTGTATATATGTAGTTTAAATGATAAAAGTTACCTTAAAAGTTAAGATATGCCTCTATGTTTAATCATTTAAACAGGCCTTTGAATTTGGGGCAAAAACTTCTAGCAGTGATGTGTTTTCATGTATTTATTTATTTTTTTCACAGTGCTGGATGGTGATTGTGAAACACCTAGAACACTACGTTTTCAAGGTGAAATTTGGTATTTTTCATGTTTCAGCTTTCAATTTTTACTTACTAGTACTGTATGAAAAAGATGAATCTTATGTTTTACTTGAAAGAAACAGCTAATGGAGCACTTTCATTTAAACTTATATAAACTAATATAATTTATTTTACTGGACAGTTTAAAGCTCATAACTATTAATATTTAGTTGTGACTTGAAGTACTGTGCAGTGTTATATTGCATCATGCAGTATTGCATAAAGTACTGAGTAAATGTGATGTTTATTACCTCAATAAATGTAAGGTCATTCCTATTTTATGTTTTAAATGATAGTAAATTAACATTAAAAGCACACTTTTTACAACTAAAATAACATTAAAGGGGGAAAAAATTGAGTTTGCAAACATTAAAACAGAAAAAACGGAATTTGGGAAAAAATAAAACGAATTTTATAGGGCCCTATAAGATGAACAATGCCTGATTCTGTAGCCCCGCCCACCGATTCGTGCCACTGACATGACAGGCCTACATAAAGCTAAACTGGATCAAACTTTTTAAGCAATAAACATACCACATAAGCTTCCTTCGGATTCCAATATTATGAATGCATAGATGAACTTTAGAACTTTCCCCATGTGGGGAAGACATTGCGTGTTTGTTCCTTACTTTCTGAACACGGATTTGTTTGTGAACAAGAGACTGGATTTGCAGACAGGATGAGATTACATGAATGAATGAAGCAACACACTTATGTGAGTAAACATGTTTTGTGATCGTATTGCATTGTTACAGATCACTTGATATAGATCTATTGATGTGTACGTGTTTAACAGAACACCATAGCATGCTGTCAAAGGCTGGAGAATCCTTTATTTGTTGGTTCAATAAAATCTGAGCGTTTCAGGAGAGAGCCTCAAAACCAGGGTAGAAAATAGCCTATTACTTATTCAATATTCAAAACCACACAAACGTAATAAGTTGACCTCAGACAACAGTATACTTTTTTTTTTAAAAGCCAGTTAATGATAGCCTGACGTAGACATACTCAATTCTAGTCAGAATATGAGTCTGATACTGCTCCATTGGAGTATGAGGTCTCTGTGGAACAAGAGTGGACGTTTCTAAATTAGTGGGTGTTTTCAAACTGATGGGTGTTTATAAATCACGCAATGAAAATGAATGACATACATACTATACATGACTTATTGAATGGTCACAAGACTGTCTATATGCATTAAATCGCAGCAAATATTACATTTTATTAATTTCACAAAGTAAAGTTGACTTGCAGTCTGTAATTTTGATTATAATAATAATTATCTATATATTGACAGAAATGCAATATAATATACATCATAATGTTTTCAGAGGTATATAATGACCTTACATAATGAACCGTTTTGTTTTTTATTACCTTAGAATGAGCCATTTCTATCTACATACACTGCGGGTCCCCTTACATTGAAGTCAACTTTTTGCGCCGCCATGTTTCTACAGTAGCCCTAAACAGACAAACTGCTCTACAGAGCACTAGCTACTCTCTGCTGTCTCAGACGATGACATCTTTGTCCTGTGTCAGCCACCGTAGCTTCCAAATGTGCTTTAAAAGGGAGGGGTGAGTGGTGGACGGTGGCAATTCGCACCCTCACCTCTAGATGCCGCCAAAATGAACACAGTGCACCTTCAATATAAGAAATTACATGCTGTTTTTATGGAAAATAATATGGTTAATATTTGATACAATTAAAAAGGTTTGTATTCATTTATTTTTATAGATTTAGATTTCATCGGGGGGAACTCGTCCTCTTTGTTGCGTATTCCATGGACAGAGATTATTTAATGAGTAATGCGTTGTAGTCCAAAAGAGTTGTTCATTGTAGTTCTAGGAAAGTGGATTCTGTTAGATAAAATATCTCCCTTTGGAGCTTCGTAACCTTGCAGATCTTTTTTATGCTTTATGCTTTAATATAAAGGTGACTAAACAGCATAACTGGCCGATTTCCACACAGCTGTGTAGTTTCGCGCTTCTCGTATTCTGTCATAATTTCTTTCTATAATAAAATAATTCATCTAAAATTAACCTTTTATGTCCATTTTTTTTTTTTTTTTAAATAAGCAAAATAAAAGATAGTTAGTCATTATTGCAAAATGAACCCGTTCAGGTTGGTGCAAGACCTGATCAGTTTATATCAGCTGGATGCACATTATCCCTTACATATTAACCGTTTAGCTTGTCGTATCAAAATATTACGATCCAGCTCAAATCCGCAACTAATACCATACACAACACGCAGGGTTGTTACACACACACAGCTGAGCTGAATAATGAAGTCCTGTGCCTCAGATGACTTATCAGAACATCTGCTGACCTCTGGGATAAGCCTGCTACACTCGCTCCTGAGTCAGATAATAGCGGCGCTCTGCTCAAGCCTGTTAGTGTAAGTGCAGAAAGCAGCAGATTCTGCACATAGTGAGGAAGCAACAACGGAAGTTGGCAAGCAGATGTTCCCTAAAACTGTCTATTGTAGTTTTACAGAGCTGACTGAGGAATGTAGATTCTTTTACAACTTAAAGGCGATGTGTGCAATTGTTTTAAATACTGTCTGGATTGATGCTTCACTTTTGGTGAGCTCAAGTACAAACAGGCCATATGCCATCCATATGGGTGATCTGCAGTATTTATAAACTCCATTCACTAACGATTCAGTTTATCGCTTTGCTTACGCCATAGAAGCCACTGCACACTGTATTATTTCAAAATCAGGATTATTTGGGAATACTTAACAGTATTTTGGCAGCAGTGCTGCCAGTGAACTATTTATTTGTATTAGTATAACTGCAGTTGAGGAGAACAGAAGTATCAAGTAACACTGGGACATGCAGTTTTGTTTTTATTGCCTTTCAAGCTATAGTGCAGTTGGACAGTTGACATGTTATGTAATTTTACTGTCCTCAAAGCAAAAGACCAATCTCTTCTCTTATATTTTCTACATTTAGATGGACAGATTTTGTCAATAGCATGGTCATAAAATAATTTGTTCATAATTTGTTTTAATGTTTGAGCAATATCGAGTAAATGTGATATGGCCTCAATCGATTTGACACATTTCTCCAAACTCAGGTCACTGCTCTCAAAACAATTAACACAGAAAAAATAAACACACTCTTACCTTAGCCAAACAGTTCAACTTTACTGTAAAATGAAGCACTTTATTTTTTCTCTGGTAATGCATTTATTAAAATTAATTATATCATCAAAATGTGTGTTCTCTATTGATTTTACAACATATTCAGCTATAGACGCACAAATACACTAATGAAAATATATGTTTATCATTAATTTCTTCTATGAGGAGTTTCGTTATAGGGTACAGCGGGGCTGAAGGCACACCTTAAGAAAAAAATTATTTTCATTACTGCCATAGTGCATAATATATATATATATATATATATATATATATATATATATATATATATATATATATATATATATATATATATATATATATATATATATATATATACACATACAGGTCCTTCTCAAAAAATTTGCATATTGTGATATAAGTTCATTATTTTCCATAATGTAATGATAAAATTTAAATTTCATATATTTTAGATTCATTGCACACCAACTGAAATATTTCAGGTCTTTTATTGTTTTAATACTGATGATTTTGGCATATAGCTCATGAAAACCCAAAATTCTCCAAAAATTTGCATATCATGAAAAGGTTCTCTAAACGAGCTATTAACCTAATCATCTGAATCAACTAATTAACTCTAAACACCTGCAAAAGATTCCTGAGGCTTTTAAAAACTCCCAGCCTGGTTCATTACTCAAAACCGCAATCATGGGTAAGACTGCCGACCTGACTGCTGTCCAGAAGGCCATCATTGACACCCTCAAGCGAGAGGGTAAGACACAGAAAGACATTTCTGAACGAATAGGCTGTTCCCAGAGTGCTGTATCAAGGCACCTCAGTGGGAAGTCTGTGGGAAGGAAAAAGTGTGGCAAAAAACGCTGCACAACGAGAAGAGGTGACCAGACCCTGAGGAAGATTGTGGAGAAGGACCGATTCCAAACCTTGGGGGACCTGCAGAAGCAGTGGACTGAGTCTGGAGTAGAAACATCCAGAGCCATCGTGCACAGGCGTGTGCAGGAAATGGGCCACAGGTGCCGTATTCCCCAGGTCAAGCCTGACCTGGGCTACAGAGCAGCACTGGACTGTTGCTCAGTGGTCCAAAGTACTTTTTTCGGATGAAAGCAAATTTTGCATGTCATTCGGAAATCAAGGTGCCAGAGTCTGGAGGAAGACTGGGGAGAAGGAAATGCCAAAATGCCTGAAGTCCAGTGTCAAGAACCCACAGTCAGTGATGTTTTGGGGTGCCATGTCAGCTGCTGGTGTTGTTTTATCAAGGGCAGGGTCAATGCAGCTAGCTATCAGGAGATTTTGGAGCACTTCATTCTTCCATCTGCTGAAAAGCTTTATGGAGATGAAGATTTCGTTTTTCAGCAAGACCTGGCACCTGCTCACAGTGCCAAAACCACTGGTAAATGGTTTACTGGCCATGGTATTACTGTGCTCAATTGGCCTGCCAACTCTCCTGACCTGAAAGTTGAGAGACGCAAGACCCAACACTCAAAGCCTGGGCCTCCATAACACCTCAGCAGTGCCACAGGCTGATTGCCTCCATGCCACGCCGCATTGAAGCAGTCATTTCTGCAAAAGGATTCCCGACCAAGTATTGAGTGCATAACTGAACATAATTATTTGAAGGTTGACTTTTTTTGTATTAAAAACACTTTTCTTTTATTGGTCAGATGAAATATGCTAATTTTTTGAGATAGGAATTTTGTATGACAAAATCATCAGTATTAAAACAATAAAAGACCTGAAATATTTCAGTTGGTGTGCAATGAATCTAAGATATATGAAAGTTAAATTTTTATCATTACATTATGGAAAATAATGAACTTTTATTACAATATGCTAACTTTTTGAGAAGGACCTGTACATGGTCAATTCGGATGATTCAGTTTCATTTGAAAGTCTGTACCTTCTACATCTCTTCACTCCTTTTCCATCCTGCTGTTCCCTTTATTTCGGTTCATGTCTTCTTACAAATCCTCCTCTTATTTTTTCCACTGCATCAATGCCTATTCTCTATTCTACTCTTCCTATGACCTCTCCTCTTCCCCCTCATCTCGTTCTACTCGTTCCACTCTTTCTCTCCCTCTCATTATACCCACTCTCTTTTTTGTATAACAATGTTTGTTACTTTTGTTAGTTTTTAATAATTAATGCAACTGTGATAACTGTGTAAACAATTGCATTTCTTGTGATACAGTTGGCGGCCAACTGAAATCAATCAATATAGAATATGACAAAATATAGAGTTTTGTTTTTGGAAAAATGGTTCATAAATGTTTGCAATTTCAATAAAATCAATAAAAATAGCTGCAAATGTTTTTTCCCCCTAATACATTCAAATTTTAGATGGCTGTGTCAACTGTTGTGAACACATTTGAGAATTGTATACACAATGGTCTGAGAAAATTATGAATATGATTTGTAATCTGTAAGAAATTAATGAAAAATTACCTGCTTACCTGTTACGGACAATTACAAAGTGTTCAGATCACTGTGTAACAGCAGTTGAAAAATATTCCTAAATTCAAATATAAAGGGTCTTTTTACCTACAATTAATTTAATCTGGAGGAAACTCCTCCATAAACATATATGTCATTAACAAAGAACAAAAGATGAAAAACTGTCTGATAACTTTAATAATAATAATAAATCTGCATCCACACCACTAGGTGTCAGTACAAGTACATGACTGACGTATTGATCAGTGCAACATAAACAAAAATAAATGGCGTCATGACGCCACCGTTGTGTAATTTTCTCACTCAAACCACTGCCGCCTGCTGCTTCTGCTACTGATTGCTTTTCTGCTACTGATTTCTTTTGAACTGCTGATGCAGGATCTGTTTTCTTCATAATAATAATAGCAAATTATTAGTAAAGAAGAGTTGGCAAAAGATCCAGTGCGTATCTGTATTTGCGTTCGTCAAATGATTACGTTTCCAACGTGTTTTCGCTTCGGTGAGTAATGTAGCCAATCACAGACATGTTTGTTGATTTCTTGAACGCAATGGCCAATCACAGGTAGAATTCACTCACCGCTGGAGTTTTTGTCCAATGCAGAGTTCTGCACACGTGAAAATCCTCTCTAACACAGTGTAGACATTATGTAAATAAGAGATTCATTGTGTCGTCAGCTTCACCGATGCTCCTCACGGAACTTTGTGAGATCGCATTCAATGAATGAGTGACAACTTTTAGAGATTGTATAGGGAGCGCTCTTTGTGCGCTGTCTAGGCAATATAAAAAATAATTAATAGGCCTATAATTTGTTCAGAATTTGAATAAAACTTTTGCTTTCCATTCTTGAAAAGCGGCAACAATCACGCTTCAATAGGCCCATCCGCATATAAATGCGGGATTCACTCTCGAAATTGACTATCTATCTGATTATTTATGTATCGAAATCAGGCTCATATAAATGTCAGGAAATATTCCATATTGCATGTCAATATGGATCACTGGATCGTTGGTAAGTTGTAAGGAACACTATATAGAGTCCAAACTTTAGTTTAAACTGATAATTGTTTGTTTTACTCTTGGTTTCCCCTATTCATCCAGTCATGCAGCAGCTGTTCTGCCACTCAGTCCGGCTGAGGGGGCGTGATCCAGTGGGAAAGTGACATCAGTGCATACCCTCTATTACAGACTGCACCTGTAAGCTATGCAAAAGGTTTGGAAAATTCTTATTGTTTTTCATGTATGACTATTTATGACAATTATTTTGGTTATGTGGAATAAATGGTTAAATGGAATGATCCTGATAAATCTCAAAAGTGAAGCCAACAAGACCAATAAAATCAATGTACAATGAAATCAACAGGTACAAGCAATCACACACATCAGTGGATGAAACACTGATCAGCCCATCTTGTAAGTGCCCACAGCACAAAACCAACCTAAAACACTGCAGTTTTCCTAATTCTGCAAACTCACTGCATGCTGAGATTCCCTCCGTTAGGGGCTTCATGAGTTTAAACTCAAGCAAGTGCTGCTAGTGTGTCATGCAGGTTTCTTTGCAGGAGTTCAGAGTGATTTTGGGTTTTGTTATGTAGTCTGTTGACCACAAAAATATTGTTGCTGTCAAGAAGTTCAGAACTGCACTATTTATGAGCAAAGAAGAGAAGAGGGAAAGCAATATAAACCTGAATAAACAGGAAATACATTTGTTGCACACTCACACTGCTGCTGTAAGTGAAAACCTCAAGTTAATCACTCGGCAGACTGCAGAGTCATAAATGACCACCCCAGAGACAACCATAAACTTCCTGCATGCACATCTGCTCTGTGTCACACCAAGGATTTAGATAAGAGGAGATTTTAGGGATTTTTCTGCCGCTTCATAAAACTGAGGACCCTCGACCACTACATAATAAAAACATGTCAGGTTTTGTTATTATAAAACTTTTGTATACGTCTGTTCAGGGGAGATTCCAGCAGCTGTTTAAATGATTTCACACTAACAAAAACCTTTATAGTCAGAGAAAATATGTCCACAAAGAAGCCTAGATGAGACCGACACATATCATAATCATATGATATGATTGATATGATTGATAGATATGATATATGATATATGATTGATTATGATATGATATGATATGATATATGATTGATATGATATGATACATGATATGATATGATATATGATATGATATATGATTGATATGATATGATATATGATTGATATGATATGATATGATATGATATATGATATATGATTGATATGATATGATATATGATTGATATGATATGATATATGATATATGATTGATATGATATGATATATGATTGATATGATATATGATATGATATGATATGATATATGATATTATATGATATGATATATGATTGATATGATATGATATATGATTGATATGATATGATATGATATATGATTGATATATGATATGATATGATATGATATGATATGATATGATATATGATTGATATGATATGATATGATTGATATGATATGATATATGACATGACATGACATGATATGATATGATATGATATGATATCATATCATATATCATATCAAATCATATCAAATCATATGATATCATATGATATCATATGATATCATATGATATCATATCATAATATCATCATAGATAGATAGATAGATAGATAGATAGATAGATAGATAGATAGATAGATAGATAGATAGATAGATAGATAGATAGATAGATAGATAGATAGATAGATAGATAGATAGATAGATAGATAGATAGATAGATAGATAGATAGATAGATAGATAGATAGATAGATAGATAGATAGATAGATAGATAGATAGATAGATAGATAGATAGATAGTAAATTGGAATTAAATTACTTTTCCATGTTGAAAAGACATTGAAATGACGTTGAAATGCGCAGAAACCTTCACCCGCTTATCGGAAACCATCCTTGGGACTATTGGGACTAAAGTCTTGATTTTTCGATCTATTTATCCACAATTGATTGCTCATTTGATTTTCCATTTCCCCATCTGATTTGTCTCTTTCTCCATTGATTTCCCAAATGATTAATGCCTGGCACATATGGGCGCCCAGACAGACAGATAAGAGGACAACCTGAGAAAGACGGAACTCTAAGTGAGTGAAAGACACTTAGCTTTTTTATTTCACACCTGAACAGTGCTACAAATGGTTATATAGAACACAGACGAAGGACGTTGTCATGGTGTTAAGCAATATGTGTGTCATATCTATTCTTCATGAATATAGTAAGGTGGGCTGACACACCAGACAGAAGTGCATTATGAGGTTTGGGTGTCGGGTGGGTGGGAGTGTTCTTGGGAGTGCACAGATGCTGAAGTCAGAAGAAGTTTCAGCACTAGCTCTTTAGAGAGTGAGTAGCTCTTATAATCTTTCTGAAAAACTTTCTCCACACACACACTCTGCTGCCTTAAGCATTTGTTTGACTTGTTTGAATGACTGAATTCAAGTGCGAAAAAAGCAACTGAACTTTTAGGGGGAAAAAACCTTAAGTGAATACTTTTATCAAAATATAAATCTAGTTCTTTTGATTCTATCAAAACAGCTCCAAGAGAAAATGTATAAGCCACAAAGGAATAAAAGTGTTTCTTTTTTTGGCTTTTAACAACCTTTTACTATAAAGGCATAGTTTTGGGTCAGGAATTCTGTGTGCTGCAACATGATTCATACACATCTCCTCATTTGTTTCCTAAAGACCCTTTTCTTGACAAAAATGTGCATAAGCAATTAGTAATAACAATTTATTGTACTTAAATGTAACTAGGGCTGGGTATTGTTCAAAATCTTTCGATCCGATGCCAATTTCGATACCTCAGTTTCGATACCGGTTCTTAACGATTCTTTTTTCGATACCATATGTTTTAAAATCCATTTCAACATCAACAAAAATACATTAAACAAATGTAATTAAAATAAATTTTAGTAACAGTTCTCACAACATTATTAATAAAACCGGTTGTGCTTTTTGGATAGGGGTGCGCCAGCAGACACTTTTATTGCATTTTCTTTTTAACTTTTTAAGAATAAAAAAATATATAACAATTTTAAGTCTAATAAAGTAATGAAATTTAAAATAACACTGCATAGTTTTCACTGTATAAATTGATTAAAACTAAAGTTATTCATAAAAGAGCTGCGAGTAATTTTCTCTTTGCTTTTTGTTGTTTGATTGACATTACTAGCTCAGTAGTCAGCAGATTTATTAGACGCTGCCCCTTTAAGACCGAATGCAGATCTAATGATATCGTTCTCCCATTGATTTCTCCCAACTGTTAAAGCCCATTTAAGATAAACTGTGTTTAAGTGAATACTCTTCAAGCCGGGCATTTTGACATATAGGCTATTTGTTGTGTATTTGATGGTTTAGTCGCATAATGTGCAAGTCAGTCCGTTTCGCAGCGTGTACAGCACACACACACACACACACACACACACGCCCGCACTGAACTTGGAAACAGCGTCTATTGCGCGGCGGATTATAAAGTGCTTTTAATTTTGTCAAACACGTCCTGCATTTTAGCCAAAGTAGAGACTGCATTTCACAAATATCACACATTGTGCTGACTCTGACGTTAAGTTTATGTTTAGGGAGAAATGACAGCGCGCGCTGAGAAAGGAAGGAATTCGCGCTTTACGGAACGCGGATATAGTTTATAACAGTTTTACCTCATATCTTCTTTGTATAATCCTTGGAAGCGAAAATAAAATAAGATTAATACCACAGCCCACCGTCACTCATTAAACTGACTGTCGCACTGTAGCTCCGCGTGAGCGATCTCTCTCTCAGGCCAACTGAGGATTTCATGCACTGAACTCAGTCAATATTTTCAGAGAACAATTTCAAAAGATGACGTTGGCTGTTGTGCTTTTACAGTCTGTAAGTGAATGTCGTGATATTACTGATCGTGTGAAGATTTTGCTGCGCCGCTGTGAATACTTTGTAGGGGAAACACTGCATGCAAGTTATGCTACAGGCTCACACAGACACAGCCGCTTGGCTTTTGAAACCGAAATTTGGCACCGAAAGATAAATCATTTTTCGATACTCATAGAATCGGTTTTTCGTTCGATACCATAAAAGTATCGACGTTCGGTGCCAGGCCTAAACGTAACTGTGTTATAAGGTGTTCTTTTAGATAGATAAAGTCTTCAAAAAAAAAACAGTTTTCCATCTTATTCTATAGGCACAGTTTTAATAATAGGCCTTTAAGCCTTTCTCTTTGAATAAGGTGGAAATGTGTTAATCTCACACTTCACAGATCATTTCTATATCTATAAATTATAGAATAACTAAGGAATAATTGACAACATTGAATTATTAGAAAATATGATCAAGGTTTAATATGGATTTGCATGTGCATGTTTTTTTTACTCTCATAGTTCTCATTCAGAATAGTTACCATTCACATGCATTATACGACTTGCAGACTGCAAAGGTTGGATTTATTATTATCTACTGAAGAAACATATCTTGGATGCCCAAGGAGTAAGCATCAAATTGTCATTTTTGGGTGAACTATCCCTTTAACCAAAGTTTGTTTAAAGAGGATTCTCGACTATTATGAAAGCTATAACAGAAATAATTGATATACCATTTTACTTTAAGCAATATGTGGGTAAAATGGCCATATGTGGGTTTTCCCATTCAGTGCAATTTATCTACTGTATCTAATTTGCATATTAATGTGTTCTTGAAGTCTAATAATGGGAGTAATAGTTGGCAACATATTTCATGATAATATCTAATATTTTATAGGAATATTGATATGTCATTTATTTCCCTATTCACTTACTGTAATTCCTGATAAAATGCTCTACAGAGGACATTTATGAAATCAATGCCCTGTTTTATAACAGAAAGTCATATTTCAATTAGAAACCCCATAACATTTTCCTGAGATGCTGATTTATAAAAAACAATTAGAAAATTAGTCAGATTTAAATGATAATCACAAAATTATCATATTATCAAAACATATTTCCATAAGAGTGCTGACCATTGGACCATTCAGTCATTTGTAAAGACCAAGGAGAAGTAATTGTTCTGGTGAAACCTCAAAACAAATGGTAGCTCTTAAAAGTCCTGAATGTGCTCTTTACAGGAAAGTGTGACATTTATGGTGTCAGAGAAATTCACTACAATGTCCTCGTACGTGGACAGCGGCACCCAGGAGGTTAAAGTGGGAAAAGGATCTTTAAATTATTAAAATGTTTTTCACAGTTAGAGAAAAAAAGAAGATTATTTTAAAGTTCCTCTATTGTGGTTTTTCGAATATTCTCTTTCAGTCAGTGTGTGATATAGGATAGTTGTTTGTGAATGTAGGGTATGAAAGGCTTTAAAAAGTGCTGCCGGTTTGTCTGGTTGAGGACAATGGACACTTTTTGCAGACGACATCACACTGAGTGAATCAACTTAGAATGGCTCTAATTTACATGTATTTATCTCTCCCCCCATCCTACTTCCTAATGGCTGTGACCATTGAAAATATACCCAAAAATCTATATGATCTAAAAATGAACAAATACTAAACAATATATATGTGTTTGATATCATTGGAAATGTCTTAGTGTGACTGGTACAAATATCTCATCCCCACAGAAATATTCAAGAAGATAACAAGGGTTTTAAGAGTTTAAAGAGATGTTGCATGGTATGGTAGGTGTGGCTTTTCAACCATTTGGTCTTCTGTCAATACAGGTCTGTCTGTATCAATACAGACAGTGATTAAATGTAAATTCCCTTTGTTAACATATGTTACCATTTGAAAGAAGTTATTGTCAGGTCTGAATACTAAAGGCAGCGTAGCAGAAGAGTCAGGGCGCAATTTTGTATTCAGATTCGCCCGTAACGTTGTGTCCAGTCAACGTTACGTAACCTATGGAAAGTCAGGAACGCATCTCTTTACTTAAGAGTATTCGATGTGTTGAGGATCTTTGAATTGATTATGTAATTGGAATTATACCTGACTGTTTAATAAATTGTTACATTTTGATTTATTCTGACTTACTCTGGAATTATTAACGATCTATATGAGATCATGCATGGGTACTTTCCACAAAGGGTTAAACGGAATAATTAAATGTGTGTCTAACTATTAAATATGAATGACCAAATAAGCAAATTGGCATTCTAATCTAAATTCTAAATTATAATAAAATGGAGTCAGATAAAGAGGAATTGGAATTAGATCCATTTTGCCCAGCTGAGAACACCGAACCCGCAGATACCTTCCGCTCTTCGCTGCCGCCATTGGAGCGATTTCAGCGGCCTTACAGCTTGGTGACCCGGCGACGTGATTGCTGCAGTGCTCGAACACAACGAGCAGCATGTTTTTCAGCGAAGTATTGGATTCTAAAATCATCAAGAGGTTTGAGCTTCTCTTTCTTCAGCTGTTGTGGTAAGTCAAATTCATTCTGTCTTGCTTAGAAATGTTTTGGGAAAACCCGAATGTTTGACCGTGTAAATCCGGAGTTTGTGAATTGATTGAATAGACATAACCACATATCAGACATGGTTAACAACAGCGCAGATAAGAAATGAAAACTCTTGCTATTAATTGTTAAATATCTCCTTGTCGGCATTCGCGCAACAAGAGATTGAAACTAAACTAAAACGATCTATTTTCTGAGACTCGACGAAGAATTAGAGCCTAATGTGATAAAATCAGACGAGTCTCCATTGTCTCATTAACTATGTGCAACGCGCGATGAGAGCGATCAGACAATAGAATGAAAAATCTAAGTTCAGAAACAATTAGAAAACATGCGATTTGATACTGCATTTGTTTATGAAAAGCAAAATTGGGAGAAACAAGGGTGATGCAATGCAATATGTTAAAGCTAACAAAACTTTTTGTTTGACCAATAGCTGTTACTGCTACAAAATCGAAAATACAAAAAATAATCAAGAGCGGTAAGATTAAAATCTAAAACTGATAAACAGAATGATAGTGATGTTTGTTACTATTTTTGTCAAGAAAATGCACGATTTAATGTTTCTGAGTGGCCCAGCTGAGCCCACGGGACATATCACGCCCACTCCGAGAACACTTTCTCTCCACGTTGCATGGGAGCGTTTAGCCAAAGAAGTAACTCAAGCTAAATCTATCACATTTTGTAAATCAGTTAAAATTGCAACTGTGCCATCGTGCAGATTAGTCTTTAAATAGACTTAATCAAGCAAATAGGCATTTGAAATCTAAAAAGAGATACAATGAATGTGCCACATCATCCCTGAACCACAACCTTTTCATATTCAAATGTATTGACATGAAAATACAATAGAAACTTCACTCTCAAAAACAGGGTTTGAGCATGGATTGGACTGCACAGCATGTGCTGCTAGTTCATTGGATGTTAACGACAACAGAGTCCTCTCATTGGCCTTAATCCTGACTGTTGTTGTGCATGCAGTGAACATGCCAGTCGGCTGTGACTGCAGGGCAAAACCAAAATCACGGTCTTTAATACACTTTGACAAATATGTTGTTGCGTTTGACTTCGTTCTGATTTACTCCGAAAGTATTGATTTTAGTGCATTATGTGTACCCATTGTTTCCACATATCTGTGTCAGGTTAGTAACGGACTGCAGTCCGGTTTGGGGTGGAGCTTTGAGGCACACCGACTGAGATTGCAGAGCTCCGCCTAACATTTGGCATTAATTACCAAGACTGACAAGTTATGTGATCGTGGCCCGCATAATGGAAAGTGCGAGGACCCTGTGCGACTCTGAGAACCTAATGAACGATTTCAATAAATGTAAAGAGTTAAGTAGAATAGTCAAACGTTTATTCATATTTATAAAGTATTAGAAATCAGTAAAAACCTTTTCATTAATTGAGCCAGCTCAAATAACAAGGTAACATGGACCAGAAATAACATTAATATTTGATATTCTTTGCAATATAATTATATTATAAATAAAAATATAATATACATTGTATTACAATTGCCAAGCAGGACATTATGTGGAGAAAGGTGACACAAAACTGGGGAAATCTGTAAACAGAACTCCCACACTTTTGCTGTTTGTAATGTTCTGCTACCAGAAAAATAATTCAAAATCCTTGATTTCCGAATGATTTGTTTTATACATTTAAACTTACTATGATGTATGTTGTGTTAATAACTCAGTAGATCATGTTGTGTCCATGACACCACAAACTACGCTCAGGTTAGTTACACGGACTAAGATGCGGTTATTGGTGAAACACACCAGACTGATGTTTTAGAGCTCCGACTAGCACTTTCGCGTAAGGTACGTATACTTGGACTGAAAGAAGTTGATAGGCCAAACGAGTCTATTCCGTTTAGAACAATAATAAATTGTTAGACCAATCTAAATAGGGCAACCTCAATTCCTAATTATTGTAACGTTGTTCTAATTAAACGTGGAAAACCACGGCATGATTATAGAAAGTTATCATTAGAGTTATAACAAGTTGGTCGCTTAATTCATTGATAATGGTCATGGCCTCTGATTGGAAACAATTTTGCATTAATTAAGCGAAGTCAGATCCAAGAGAACTGAATAAAAATATTCTGGAATGATCACAGTGGTAACGGACGCCAGAATATCAGTGTGTCACCTCTGCCTTAATGACCAAGACTGACGAGTTGTGGCAAGAGATCGTAAACCCGCCGGTGCGAGGCTCAATGTTATCGGAATCTTGATTGCTGAGTATAACACAATGTAAAAGATTTGACATGAATATCCTCAACGGCAGTGTTCATGCAAGATCTTCAGCTATTGATCTCTTTATAGTGGTCAATAGCAGTGAGTTTAGTAATTAAAACATCCAAATTGCAATGATCCTGTCTGTATTTTCAAATTTGTAATTGTACTAAACACGTGCATAGAACACACATTATAGTTGTTTGTGCTACTAGATGCACATAGGCTAGTTAAGTTTATTCTTTAAAACACATGATTGCTTTACTGTAAGTGCTGCATTAAACACTTAGGTAAAGGTTGTAGAGATGCTATGCATTCTAGGCCACGTATCTTGTGTAAATTGGAATAATCGCAATACTGGAATTGTATAGCAATTTCAAGTTGCATGTGTGTCTGTCTATGTTGAATTTGTTTGTCTTCTGAGTGGAAACTCTGCTATTTCCCATATAGCTGCAGTAAAACCATGTACAGGAGCATAGAATTGCCGTCTGGCTACAGTGTGAATTCCAATTGCACTAACCATGAAAATGTTTCCATCACAACAGGACTCAATAACTCTGACCTTTGCAATTTCTAATTTGAGCAAGTTCTAATACTTTTCATTGGTTCAAATCCCAGTGCCAAAATGGAGGAGTTGTGATATTATCTTATGCCTACAGAACTAGAAAAACTAGAAGTGTGGCACAGATAATAGAAAACCAATTCATCCTTCACTCAAACTAACTGTAATGAGAGCGACTAGAAGTTTCTGATTAATCCTGAAAAATTCTCCAGCAGAACTGGAGTTTATAATGCTAAAACAAAGAAAAATTCTCCAGCAGAACTGGAGTTCATAATGCTCAAACACAGCAGATTGTGAAGGCTTGACTGCAAGAGCAGCTTTAAGTGTTAAAAACTGAAACAACAGCAGAAATTAACTGTGTTTCTCTAAATTGTTTTCTCTCCAAATTTGTTTCTCTCTAAATTTGTTTCTATCTCAGGTTGACAATTGCAATTCCTTGGAGGATGGACGACCAAAAGTCCCCCTCCCCCTGCATCAGAGCCAGGGCAACGGAAAATTGTCAGAACTTGAGGCGTGAGAGATGGGTGCGAATATAAATATGATGGGGTCATTCACATCTCACAATATAACTACACGACCTCCCAGTGTAGCACTGGTACTAAATTATGCAACACAGATTGATATTGATTAGATTCCACCCATCTCCCAAACATGAACATAGAACACACCCTACACGCACGACAACATCACCTGGAATAGACCAAATCTATTCAGGCTGAACATTACACATCATAGACGATAAAGATGGCATAGAGTCTAAAAGTGTACTTCACTAAAGATCTATTGCCCATTTTTTCACACAAACGCACACACAAACACACACACAAACACACACACACACACACACACACACACACACACACACACACACACACACACACACACACACACACACACACACACACACACACACACACTGTTACCAGGAATACACAATCCCCATTATTGTATGACTAATCATATTTAGATCTGCATTAATAACATATGGGATTCCTGAACAAACACAGTGGTTATTATAAACCGATATACACCTTCATAATTGTGATTGAATTGTTGTTATTCTTATATGGTTTATTGATGCATATCATATATTTAAATATATAAATTGAACTGACTTTTTGCTGCTTTTCCTTGAGTGATTCAGACCAAGAATACTTAGATTGCACTACCACCACAGTGATAGTGAAGAATTAGATGATAAAATGAGACCACCCTACCATTTATGACCTTGAAAAAACACTTGAGAGAAGATGTACCAATCGCACTATCTGACATGAATTTACTTTTATGTTTCGTTTTTTGCTGCATTATGTGTTCCTTATGACTTCAAGTTCACCAGTGTTCAGTCATTAAGAGGTCATTAAGATGCTTTTCAGGTGTCATGCACCAAATGGCGTGTAACTACAAAGGAGCCAGATAACCGCACCGTTGGAGGTGAGAGGATTGGACAAGGAGGTTCAGATTATCATCGGAAAGGTGCTACAGAAGCAGAAAGTTCTCCATGAAGGAGTGACACGTCAACTGAACAGGTCACAAGGTCCGAGACTGACTCTATGAATCGATGCCCACATGATGTGCTGAACTTCTACCACAGGTAGAACACCTGAAAGACACTAATCCACCTGCTGAACTCAAACTACATACACCTAATGAGACTGGGTGTCCAGCCGGTGAACACAGAGCCCTAAGAAGGTCCCTACAGCTGCTTACATTGCAAAGACAACTTACATCTCAAAAGATATCAACCAACGTCTAATTATGATCCCATGGGATCCACTTGAGTTTGACCCAATGGACCAAGAGGCGGACTGAAAGGCTTTAAAAAGTGCTGCCGGTTTGTCTGGTTGAGGACAATGGACACTTTTTGCAGACGACATCACACTGAGTGAATCAACTTAGAATGGCTCTAATTTACATGTATTTATCTCTCCCCCCATCCTACTTCCTAATGGCTGTGACCATTGAAAATATACCCAAAAATCTATATGATCTAAAAATGAACAAATACTAAACAATATATATGTGTTTGATATCATTGGAAATGTCTTAGTGTGACTGGTACAAATATCTCATCCCCACAGAAATATTCAAGAAGATAACAAGGGTTTTAAGAGTTTAAAGAGATGTTGCATGGTATGGTAGGTGTGGCTTTTCAACCATTTGGTCTTCTGTCAATACAGGTCTGTCTGTATCAATACAGACAGTGATTAAATGTAAATTCCCTTTGTTAACATATGTTACCATTTGAAAGAAGTTATTGTCAGGTCTGAATACTAAAGGCAGCGTAGCAGAAGAGTCAGGGCGCAATTTTGTATTCAGATTCGCCCGTAACGTTGTGTCCAGTCAACGTTACGTAACCTATGGAAAGTCAGGCATCTCTTTACTTAAGAGTATTCGATGTGTTGAGGATCTTTGAATTGATTATGTAATTGGAATTATACCTGACTGTTTAATAAATTGTTACATTTTGATTT
The DNA here is from genome assembly GCA_023029165.1 of Gobiocypris rarus. NCBI lineage: Eukaryota > Metazoa > Chordata > Actinopteri > Cypriniformes > Gobionidae > Gobiocypris > Gobiocypris rarus. The sequence goes on along the minus strand of CM040924.1, from coordinate 14,299,510 downwards.
ATTCTGACTTACTCTGGAATTATTAACGATCTATATGAGATCATGCATGGGTACTTTCCACAAAGGGTTAAACGGAATAATTAAATGTGTGTCTAACTATTAAATATGAATGACCAAATAAGCAAATTGGCATTCTAATCTAAATTCTAAATTATAATAAAATGGAGTCAGATAAAGAGGAATTGGAATTAGATCCATTTTGCCCAGCTGAGAACACCGAACGCGCAGATACCTTCGCCCGCTCTTCGCTGCCGCCATTGGAGCGATTTCAGCGGCCTTACAGGTACAACGGGGCTAAAGGCTCCACAGGGTAAAAGGCTCCTTTGATTTTTTTTTTGGCACAAAAACTTGCCACAGCACTTTCCAAAACATCGGCTTTTCAAGATGCATGTGGAAATGTGTCTGATCTTCGACACGATCACAGGCAGCAGCACAAGTTGATTCTGCGCTCATTTGACCTATTATATGATGTTTTTAAAGATATTTTAGATTTAAGTGGCAAATAAGAATTGCTAAAATTATTGGATATATTTTGAAACAAAGGTCTTGTTAATGTTTGTCAGTTTTGTTCAAGGTATGTTAAGCAACAGTTTTTCAATAAAGGAAGAATGTGTAAAAGTATGGTATTTGGGGTAAAAGGCTCCATATTAAACATGATAATAAACAGCTGGCTGCACTCAACCAGGGCGGCTGCCCGGAGTGCGACGAACTAGCGCTGCAGACCCTTCGGGCTCGGCTCGCCAGTTTCGACCCGAATCCCGTCCCTTGCTCTCAGCCTCTCGAGCCACGGAAAAAGAAACGTCGCGACCAGAGGCCCCCGGAGCGCTCTGGCGAGCACACGCCGGTCATTTCTCCGCGTGCCTCGCCATCACCTGTCATGTTCGTCGAGGAACAGCACAGCTCCCCTCGTTTGGCAGCTGCTGTTTCCTTCGGCGGACCGGAGGAGGAGGAGGAGGATGACAGACTTTCTCTTGCTGCATCCGAAAGCGGGTGGTCGGATACCGTCTCGGAGCACGCCACTTCGACGCGGACTGCCAGCGGCGCCAAAACCTCGGTGGACGCTGAGCTCATACGCCTGCTCACCAAGGCCGTGGACGACCTCGGCATTGACTGGTCTCAACCCGAGGAGCCCACGAGAAGCAGACTTGACGAGTGGTTTTTCGAGAACCGTCGCCAACCAACCGCTCAAAAACCCGCTCCCTTCTTCCCGGAAGTCCACGAGGAACTAACCAAGTCGTGGAAGGCGCCATTTTCTTCTCGCGCCAAATCCTCCTTTTCTTCAGCGCTCTCGGTGGTCGATGGCGCTCAGAAAAGAGGATACCAAGCCCTTCCTCCTTGAGGAAGCCGTCGCTGCTCACCTTTGCCCGCCCTCCGCCAGAGGATGGCAGTCTAAGGCTGTGCACCCTTCCAAAGCCTGCCGCACTATTTCCAACCTCGCCGGTCGAGCATACGCCTCCGCCGGCCAGGCGGCTTCAGCGCTTCACTCTATGGCGGTGCTTCAAGTCTTCCAGGCCAAACTCCTCCGTTCCTTGGATGAGTCTGTCCCAATTTACGAGGTTCTGAGGGATCTGCGCGGCGCCACTGACTTGGCCCTGCGTGCCACCAAGGCCAACGCCCAGGCGATCGGCAGATGTATGGCCAACTTGACGGTATTGGAGCGCCATTTGTGGCTTAACCTAACCGAGATGAAAGACTCGGACAAGACTGCTTTCCTGGACGCGCCCATGTCGCCTTCAGGACTATTCGGTCCCTCCGTGGTTGGATTCACGGAACGCTTCACTGAGGCACAAAAGGCTTCACAGGCAATGCGACATTTCCTGCCCAAGCGCCCAGCTCCTCTACTAGCCGCCATGCTAAAGCTGGACCGGCCCAGCCCACCAAGGCGGCGCAGCCAGCTCAACAGCCTCGCGCGGGCTTCAAGCCCGGACAGCGCCGCGCTCACGAGCCGCAGCAAACCTCCGGAGCGCCGAGGTCCCCGACCCAGCAATGTGTCGAAACCTGAGCCGCCGGCCGCCCCTAGCCAGAGGCACGAAGAGAGGTTGGATAATGCCCGCCGCCGGTTTACCACCTCGCTCTCTTCAAAAACATTCCCTAGCTCCCTTCAATCAGGTGGCTGGGAACATCACATACACAGTCAACGAGCCCGCAAGCAAACGCGCTCGCCTGTACACAAACGCCGTTTTTACGGCGACCCACATGGGTCACGAAAAGAGTTTTTTCTCTGTAGGCAGTGTGCCAGCAATAAAGCATGTACCCCTACACTCAATCACTCCCCCATGTTCCCCAGCTCCCTGCACTCAGGTGGCTGGAAACACTATCCTCACAGACAACGAGCCCGTGCTCAAACGCGCTCGCCTGTACACAAGCACCTATATTCTATGTCCCCCAGCCCCCTGTACTCAGGCGGCGGAAACAATTCCCTCATAAGTGCCACTCTAACGCAACATTATCGGGCCACCGAGTCCCTGTTACTCAGCGACTCGACCCACAAATTAATTCAGCCCTGGCGCCGAGGCCTGGCAGGCCATCCCGGCATTTCAAAATGGGTGTTGAACATAATAAAACAAGGTTACTACAGTTGCTGCCAGACCACGCTTCGCGTGGAGGAGACAACGGTGAGAAGCGACACAAGTCACGTGCTTCGAACCGAGATATCAAAACTGTTAATAAAAGGGGCGGTGGAAGCCGTGCACCCCTCACAGAGCGAGTCGGGTTTTTACAGTCGCTACTTCCTTGTACCAAAAAAGGACGGTGGTCTCAGACCCATCCTAGACCTCAGACACCTGAACAAAGCCCTTATGAAGCGCCCGTTCAGAATGTTGAGAACAAAACAAATCCTCGCGCACGTTCGCCCGGGAGATTGGTTTTTCACTGTGGATCTAGAGGATGCCTATTTCCACATACAGATAGCCCCTCATCACAGGCCATTCTTGAGATTCGCCGAGGAAAGTATACCAATACAGGGTGCTACCCTTTGGTCTATCTCTGGCCCCGCACGTTCTGAAGTGCATGGAAGCGGCGCTAACCCCGCTGAGGCTTCGGGGAATGAGAATTCTCAACTATCTCGACGACTGGCTCATAATAGCTCAGTCAGAGATACAGTTATTAAACCACAGATCTTGGCTTCTCAACCATTTGAAATGTTTGGGCCTCAGAATCAACGTGGCAAAGAGCTCATTGTCTCCCACACAGAACATTTCGTTTCTGGGAACAGTATTGGACTCACTGCAGATGAACGCGCGACTGACGTCACAGCGCACTCTCTGTTCTGAACCGAGTGGTTTCCCTCAGGTCCTGTGCACTCACCCCTCTCAAACACTTTCAGAGGATGTTGGGTCTCATGGCCTCGGCGGCCCCAGTTCTCAGACTTGGTCTGTTACACATGCGCCCATTACAGCGCTGGCTGAATCGCCGCGTTCCAGCTCACGCATGGCTCTCGGGCCGACACGAATCAAGGTAGATCACAGCTGTGTTTTGGCTCTGGCTCCTTGGAAAAATCCTGTCTGGTATCAGATGGGAGTGAGCTTGGGCACTGTTACGAAGTGGAAGGTTATCTCGACAGATGCATCCAACCTAGGTTGGGGAGCCCTTCACGAGGGCAAGCCAGTCTCCGGTCTCTGGTCAGACTCGGAAAAGAGCCTTCACATAAACTGTCTAGAGATGAAAGCGGTCACGTTATCGCTAAGAGCTTTCCTTCCAGACATAAAGCACCACCACGTCCTAGTCCGAACGGACAGCAGGTCGGTGGTAGCTTATATAAATCGCCAGGCGGTCTAAGATCTTTCAATCTGCACGCAATGGCGGAAAAACTCCTAATATGGGCAGAGCGCAACCTGAGTTCGCTGAGGGCGACTCATGTGCCAGGCATTCTGAATTTGGGTCCGGACATGCTGTCCAGGGACAAAGTGTCCCCAGCAGAGTGGTCTCTTCACCCACACACAATTCAGAAAATTTGGGGCAGGTTTGGAGAGGCAAAGTGGATCTTTTCGCCTCACAAGACAATGCTCAATGCCTAACATATTTCTCCAAGCACAAGGATGCATTGGCCCACGAATGGCCCAACCTTCCTCTTTATGCTTTTCCCCCAGTCTCAATGTTACCTCAGGTTATAGAGAGGATCTGGGAGAGCAACTGCGCTGTGCTTTTAATAGCCCGCTTTGGAGAAATCAACCATGGTTCTCACTGCTAAGTCAGATGTCAGATACTGCTCCGTGGCCGATTCCGCTGAGGAGAGACCTCCTCATGCAGGCGAAACGGCAGATCTGGCATCCCCTTCCCGATCTATGGGCGCTTCATGTCTGGTCCATCAACGGGTACATGAGAACCTCTCTGAAAATGTATTAAACACTATTGCTGAAGCTAGAGCCCCCGCGACCAGGCGGCTCTATTCAGGCAAATGGGCAGTCTTTTCAGACTGGTGTAAAACACGGATCCTGACCCCACACAATTGTGAAGTGTCAGAGGTGCTCATTTTTTTACAAGAGCTGTTGGACGCGGGTCGTTCCCCCTCCACGCTCAACGTTTATGTGGCCGCTATAGCAGCGCACCACATTCAAGTGAACGGACTGTCACTGGGAAAGAACGATCTTATCGTGCGCTTCCTTAAAGGGGCTAGAAGGCTTCACCCACCTCGCCCCCCTTCAGTTCCGATATGGGACTTGTCTACGGTCCTGGATGCCATGAAAGGTTCTACATTCGAGCCTCTGCATTCGGTGAGCTTAAAGCTCCTGTCACTAAAGAACGCTTTTCTGCTGGCGATCGCATCAGTTAAGCGGGTGGGTGATCTGCACGAGCTCTCTGTGAGCGCCTCTTGTCTGGAATTTGGGCCAAACGATTCTAAAGTCGTCCTCAAACCAAGGCATGGATACGTACCTAAAATGCTTTCAACTCCGTTCAGAGCACAGGTCATTTCACTTTCAGCACTTTTATCATCGTTAGATGAAGAGGATGCTAATTTGCTCTGTCCTGTCAGAGCGCTGAGAATTTACATAGAGCGTTCTGCTGTTTTCAGGCACACTGAACAGCTCTTTGTGTGCTTTGGCGGCCGCACCCGCGGGTGCGCGGTTTCAAAGCAGACCTTGTCACGTTGGATAGTGGATCCTATCTCACTGGCTTATGAGTCTAAAAATCTCAGCTGCCCTATAGGCGTCAAAGCCCATTCGACTAGAGGCATGGCCTCTTCGTGGGCTTGGTCTACTGGCATTTCTCTGAATGATATCTGTGTGGCGGCAGGCTGGGCCTCACCGTCCACTTTTATCAGGTTTTATAATTTAGAGGTTCCTGCCCTACAGGCTGGGCTTCTTGCTGTGTAAATACATCTGACCCATTAAGGCTCGATATTCTGGCCTGGGTAAAGTATTTGTATAAGTCATAAGCACTCCTTATGACTCAGTTATCTGGTTATTCACTATTCATGGCCTGACTGCGTCTGGTCTACTCATATATATATATATATATATATATATTATATATTGTATCTTATGTGCAATTTCATTAGATGGCCCGACTCAGGTCTGGCTTATATTGGGACTTCATGATACCATGTTACGGCCCACTTAGGTCGGGTATGGTGTCTCCGGGCTTCAGAGCCGTTAAGCAAGCATGGCGTTTTGCATTGGTTCCCGTGGCGTTAGCAAACGCACACGAGAGTACTCTCGAAAGGGAACGCTCGGTTACTAACGTAACCTCGGTTCCCTGAGAAGAGGAACGAGTATTGGCGCTTGCTTGCCGTGGCTTCGCTTTCTCAGGAGTCGCTTCAGTCGATTAACCTGACAAACCTGGCGAGACAGGGAGTTATGTACCCTTGGCTATGCAAATTCTGTTGCCCCTTGTGGCGGGAATTTAGAGGACCCGATTAGTCCGTCCCCCAGCGGTCTCGCCATAGGTTGCTGCAGTTGCAGCGGCACAGTAATCAGCACGCAGCAGCTTCCTGCTGAGAGCTGTGCAGCTGCACTGCGTGTTATATGGTAATTTTTAGGATAAAAATTTTGCTTCAATATCTCGAGGAAAGAAATTCCCCGTATCGTTAGCAAACGCAATACTCGTTCCCTCTTCTCAGGGAACCGAGGTTACGTTAGTAACCGAAGCGTTTTTTATATACATTTTCGCGTTACATTATATGATCACGCACTTATACAAATGCTTGTAAGCACGACAAGACACAAGAGAACGCGCTGTATGTCAATGTTCCCCTGTCTGTGTGGCTGCATCTCATGATGTCGGCTAGGGACACTCTGAGACACACACACACACACAGACACACACACACACAGAGAGAGAGACAGACTCGCGTCAGTCTCCTGCTCACATCGAGTTCTATTTTGCTCATGTAGGCTACAAACAATAACAACAACACAGAGAATTTTGAGTATTCTCATAGTTACATAACATCTTAAATGAACTTAAAGAGTTGTGAGGAAACGACACCGCGTTTAGGATCCGCATTATGTTCGGCAGCGGCTGTTCTTAAAGTGACAGGAGCACTGATGATGCCTATCATTGATGTTCATCATAGAACAACGGGAACAGAGAAAATTGTAGCTTTAATGATGATTAATCTAGACTTCATTTATTATTTATGCAGTTAAGAAAGGTGTTGATAACTATTACATTTATATGTATATGTCTAACAGGGAAGGCACAGGTAAATAAAACATTTGGGTTTATGTGAAGATTGTTTTAAGTTCACTTAAATTAAAAGATGTTTTTTTAAAGCCTAATAAATGTTGAAATTGGTATCTTTCAGTTACACTGTAATGTAACGTCATTGATGTTTCATAGAGACATCAGTGATACTGGCCTTCATTCATAAAAACATGAACATACAACACATATTTAACATATACTCTTAATAAAAATAGTTTCTACATTAATTTGGAGAGTAACTGAAATTATTACAATATCAAAACATTAAAAACGTATTAATCGTGATTAATTACAGAAAAATTTTTGATTAATTAGTTGGTTTTTTTTATCGATTCCTAGCACTAAAACGCAATCATCCGTTGCAGTTTTCCCAGCTGTTTATTCAAGTGCATTTTTTTGTTAACAGACTGGGAGTCCATTGCTTTTTTTCTGTTTTGGTTGTTTTGTTCATTTATTGTGGATATTTAAAATGCTTTCCGTTTTCAGTGTTAAATAGTCTTTAGAAATAAAAGTGTATTGATCTTTGAAAAGGTGTACATCCATTATTATGCCATTATCATTATTTTAGATGAAAATGGTCTCAGAACGACAATATTATCGTTTATCGCAATAATTTCTTGGCCAATTTATCGTCCAGCAAAACACTTGCTCTTAAAAGATGGATCAGTAGACTCAGTACCTGTTTATTCTTGCTCCTCAGAATCACAACCTGTGATTATGAATAACTACTGAAGTATATATTTTCTAATGGGTGTTTTAAAAACGTAGTTATTTTTTTATATTGTGTATTTTTCTGGCTAACTGGCTAACTCATGTTATTTAAAAATACTGAAATACTTCTGCTAGGCAGCTGTGGGCCACTATTACCTAAAACTGTGTCTATTAATGCAGATCGTCTGTTCACTGGAGTAAGATTTGTTTTACAAACGTTTATTTTACATCACTCATTCACGCTGGTGCTTTGCTACGCGCTGATATTGATACAGATAATACAGTTCCTGCATGTTCAACGCAATAAATTAGAAATATACACATCAGTTTGTTGATGGACATACACTTGTTAATGCTGATAGTGAGGAATTACAGTTGAAACATCTCATAATGTACCTCAAAATGAGTAGCATATCACTGAGAAGCGTCCTGCTCGATGAAGGTCCGGGTTGAATAACTAGTTCTTCCAATGTTTCATTATCGGACTCGCGCTCGGATTGATGTGGTAAAATCGATGCCATCGTTGCGGTCTTTACAGTGTGTACAAATCGCTGAGCTTTAGGAAGCGGTGCTGAAGTTTATGGTGAGTGTTTTGTTTCCGATGTGCTGTAAGCGGTAGACCAATCACAACAGACTGGGCTGTCTGGCCAATCAGAGCAGAGTAGCTTGCGGAAAGGAGGGATTTCTAAAGGCTGATTCATCCAACGAGTCATTTGAAAAACATTGAAAAATGTGGTGATGTGCAATGTATATATGAGAAAAAGTGTTTTTTGACCTTTGATGCATGTAGGAGACCTCCAAAACAAAATTAGGAACCGTTCAAATAAAATAATAAGGGCACTTTAAGAACTGTTCACTGAAAGGTTATTTCAGGAAACAAAAATGGTTATTCTATGGCATTGCTGTGAAAATAATCTTGTTTTCATTTTTAGAAGTGAAGTTTCATTTCAAATGTTGAAGATGTTACATCATTTTGAAAACAGTTGATAAGAGCAGGAATCTGAGGTGATGCCAACTATTTATCAAAGATAAAACAAATAGCAAGCAACAAATCTATCACAGTCCTCCAAGGTTATGTTTAAACTTAGACCAGAATATCCAGTTTCTTAAATCATACAGCTCAATTACATGCTGATAATGTGACTCAAGTGACACGAATACATTTGAAACACAATTAACAGCTAACACATCTTTTCCATCGCAACCAGCTGCTTTCCATCAAGTTTGAAACATCCTTAATTAAAACATACATTTAATTGCAGAGTCAGTACCAAAATGTCTTTTCATTCAACTTTGTGACATGGTGAGAGTGGCAGACCTGCAGGCTTTATCAGTGATTCAAGAGGGTGAATTGTGCTAAAAGTGCAGGTAAGAGGCTTTTGTGAACACTGAAGTATATGATTTACAGTGTCAGTGAATGTTTCGGTTACAATTGCCATGTGTAAAATAGCTGAACCAGAACGCTAAAACATTTTGGTTTTTCAAAATGACAAATTTTCCCCTTAATATGGAAATGTGCTAATCTCATGACTTCACTGATAGAATCTATCACTGATAGATAGATAGATAGATAGATAGATAGATAGATAGATAGATAAATTTATATTCCTAGAATCAAAGTAGCCTACTCTACTAGGCAATAATAACGACAACAATAATAATTTAATTAACATAATAGCTAAAATAAATTCCAATTAAGATTCACTGCAAAAATGTTGAGACATTTTAAATATTGTGCAAGTACCCTATTCTCTGATATTAGTGCAGGGGATTGGTGCTAGTGAATGCTTAAAAATCAATAAAACAGACGAGTAGCCTAAAGGTGGGAAACTAAAATCATGACCTCGCGTGGCTAAGATTGTGAAATATTAAAGCCTAAATGATTTTCAAATTTAATCAAATTCAAGTCCTTTTCTACATAAAGAGAATTCCTCCCTATATCTGGACAGGTGCGCTCACCCCTCAGGGAGGTTAAGTAGTAGGCTATGCTAGGCTATTTTAAGATGCATTGTCTTAAAAAATAAAAAATAAAAGGCACGTGTTTCTGACATGCTAGACATTACTAATGACTTGCTTAAATCAACATAATCATGCCTTTATAAAGTAAATGCACGGCTCCTTCACTCGTCCCAGGCGCTCACTAATGCATTTGGTCTCTTGAATCATCATCCAACTTCTCGGTGGTTTTCTAGTCAGATTTTTTTTTTTTCTTATTAGTATGCGAGGGATAACGTTATATCCCTTTACAAATGATAACGTTAATGGTTTTTAAAACCATTTAAAATAGCCTATATGTAAACATGCCAACGGTAGCCTACCTCGTTCTGACTGTAATGAAGCAATAACCAACTCTTAAATAGCCTACAAAAATACAGAAACAAATACTTACCGGAGAAAACAAGCAGCTCAACGTTAAAACCAATAAAACCAATTTTGAGGCGTCCATCGCAGATGCTTTTTCTTCCGTCAATGTTCGATTACCATGGAAAAAAAGAACTTTACGATCCTTAAAGTTTATCCTGCTTTCTTACAAGCGTGTAAAAATAAAGTCAATCAAACGTTAGCTGTCTTGTCGGACACGGTGTTGGCAGATGAGTAAACATAAGTTCAGATGAGGGGACATCATTAAGAGCCGTGCGTGAGCAGACCTCCGGGTGAGTGGCTCATTTCGCCGCTCGAGCTGCTGACAGTTCAGCGACCAATGAGCGAATCACAGTCAGAAGACAAGAGGAGCTTCACAGCTTCACTACTTGCGAGATATTGACAACACACTCAAGACTGCATCACTCTTGCTCGTCATCATCAGCTTACGACTGTCTTTGTTACGTTAGTGCGAAAACAATAGATGAAATTTCAAGGTCTTGAAATTGTGAACACTGGCTGCAGAAATGATTCATGTGTGAGTGAGCTTGTTCGGTCTCGTCTAGCTGCTTTTAAATGAATGGCCAGCATGTTATCACAAAGGGTATCGGCACTCTCAAAGAAAACATACATATATATATATATATATATAGTCTAATTAAATAGTTTTTGTTTAGTTTTTTTCTCTCACAACAATAACAGGCGCAGGCCTGACGTACAAACTTTAAAGTATAAATAGCCTAGCTATCCTACGGAGAAAAATAATAATAATTTAAGAAAATTAAGAATATAGAATATAAATTAAGATTTTTTTATAGGCTATTAAAACAATTGCCTAATAATTTAAGTGGAATGAAACAGTTCCAAGATTCCTGGTGTGAGTCTTTAATTTCAATTTAAAGTTTATTTTAGTTTGTGTTACTATTTAGTTTGGTAGTGTTAGCATATTGTGATAAAAGTTCATTATTTTCCATAATGTAATGATAAAAATTAATCTTTCATATATTTTAGATTCATTGCACACCAACTGAAATATTTCAGGTCTTTTATTGTTTTAATACTGATGATTTTGGCATACAGCTCATGAAAACCCCAAATTCCTATCTCAAAGAATTAGCATATCATGAAAAGGTTCTCTAAATGAGCTATTAACCTAATCATCTGAATCAACTAATTAACTCTAAACACCTGCAAAAGATTCCTGAGGCTTTTAAAAACTCCCAGCCTGGTTCATTACTCAAAACCGCAATCATGGGTAAGACTGCCGACCTGACTGCTGTCCAGAAGGCCATCATTGACACCCTCAAGCGAGAGGGTAAGACACAGAAAGAAATTTCTGAACGAATAGGCTGTTCCCAGAGTGCTGTATCAAGGCACCTCAGTGGGAAGTCTGTGGGAAGGAAAAAGTGTGGCAAAAAACGCTGCACAACGAAAAGAGGTGACCGGACCCTGAGGAAGATTGTGGAGAAGGACAGATTCCAGACCTTGGGGACCTGCGAAGCAGTGGACTGAGTCTGGAGAAAATATCCAGAGCCACCGTGCACAGGCGTGTGCAGGAAATGGGCTACAGGTGCCGCATTCCCCAGGTCAAGCCACTTTTGAACCAGAAACAGCGGCAGAAGCGCCAGACCTGGGCTACAGAGAAGCAGCACTGGACTGTCGCTCAAATTTTGCATGTCATTCGAAATCAAGGTGCCAGAGTCTGGAGGAAGACTGGGGAGAAGGAAATGCCAAAAAGCCTGAAGTCCAGTGTCAAGTACCCACAGTCAGTGATGGTCTGGGGTGCCATGTCAGCTGCTGGTGTTGGTCCACTGTGTTTTATCAAGGGCAGGGTCAATGCAGCTAGCTATCAGGAGATTTTGGAGCACTTCATGCTTCCATCTGCTGAAAAGCTTTATGGAGATGAAGATTTCGTTTTTCAGCACGACCTGGCACCTGCTCACAGTGCCAAAACCACTGGTAAATGGTTTACTGACCATGGTATTACTGTGCTCAATTGGCCTGCCAACTCTCCTGACCTGAACCCCATAGAGAATCTGTGGGATATTGTGAAGAGAAAGTTGAGAGACGCAAGACCCAACACTCTGGATGAGCTTAAGGCCGCTATCGAAGCATCCTGGGCCTCCATAACACCTCAGCAGTGCCACAGGCTGATTGCCTCCATGCCACGCCGCATTGAAGCAGCCATTTCTGCAAAAGGATTCCCGACCAAGTATTGAGTGCATAACTGAACATATTTATTTGAAGGTTGACTGTTTTTGTATTAAAAACACTTTTCTTTTATTGGTCGGATGAAATATGCTAATTTTTTGAGATAGGAATTTTGGGTTTTCATGAGCTGTATGCCAAAATCATCAGTATTAAAACAATAAAAGACCTGAAATATTTCAGTTGGTGTGCAATGAATCTAAAATATATGAAAGTTTAATTTGTATAATTAAATTATGCAAAATAATGAACTTTTATCACAATATGCTAATTTTTTTGAGAAGGACCTGTATGTAGGCATAATATGTAAGATTTTTGGTTTAAAATATCCAAAAACCAATAGAACAATGTTATATATTCTGTTGACTTGTAGCCTACTTACATTATCCCAAATGTTTCCTATCAATGACATCATACCCGCATTACCCTCGATTTCAGGTTTTATTTTGTAGAAACCATGATAACATTAAAGACGCTTTAATTTATTATGTGTTTTATTAGTCAGGTGAGCAACTGTTTGGATAAATTCATAGACAGAAAACTAGTCAATGTTATATAGCTCAACACAGTTAGTCTTAAATCTCGTTTTCTTGATTTACTGCGAGTAAATGCCTCCCTCGTTTTACAATGCCTATATTGAACTAGCTTACTGCAGTGTGCAACAAGTGTCTCATAGTAGCTGCAGAGCAAACGTACAGAGTAGCATTATAACATAACTTTCAACACTCAAATGTATCTAAAATTATAAAACAGCTTCTGCCCGAGCCCCGTCAGATTCTTTTCCACCGGCTGTAGAGGTGAAGACAACAACAAAATGATCATTCTGTGAAATCAAGGCATCTTTGTCAAGCTATGCCTTTGTTTTTGAATAAGCGACCTCGAAAATTACATATTCTTTCTTTAACGCTGTGTTTTGTCCATGTTTAAATATGTTTTATTAATATTATAATTTGATATCTTGAGGTGTTGTTTTTCGACCAAATATTTTACCTGAAAATTATGCAAATTGGATACACTTTCTTTGTCATTAGCAGTCACATCTCACCCAAAGTAACTTTATAAATAAAATATATGTATTCATTATTAATAGTATAATAACTGCTGAAGCAACCTGAGGTTAAGTGCCATTCTGGGCACTGGTTGATTGGGTATGTCATCTGAGGAATATTTAGAGACAAAATAATTTAATTAAAACACTGATAGAATCCATTATTGTAAATCCATTATGTAAGTGCCGCAATTAATATATGGTTATATTCCATTTCACACAGTGAAGATCACAGTGCTGATGTAAATAGACTCTGTACTTTCAAATAAAAAATTACTGCAATTAATTCAAGTGAGCTTTTATAATTAACCAGAATGAATTCTGGTAAATCAGTTTTGCTATTCATGTCAATTACAAAAAGTAACACAATCAAACTAAATCACCCACTAACAGGTGCCGTGATGAAGAGATCATCAGTGTTATTCACTTCACCTTTCATAATGCTATATGTTTTATATACAGTGGGTACGGAAAGTATTCAGACCCCCTTAAATGTTTCACTCTTTGCTATATTGCAGCCATTTGCTAAAATCCTAAAAAAAATTCTCATTAATGTACACACAGCACCCATTATTGACAGAAAAACACAGTTGACATTTTTGCAGATTTATTAAAAAAGAAAAACTGAAATATCACATGGTCCTAAGTATTCAGACCCTTTGCTGTGACACTCATATGTTTCACTCAGGTGCTGTCCATTTCTTCTGATCATCCTTGAGATGGTTCTACACCTTCATTTGAGTCCAGCTGTGTTTGATTATACTGATTGGACTTGATTAGGAAAGTCACACACCTGTCTAGATAAGACCTTACAGCTCACAGTGCATGCCAGAGCAAATGAGAATCATGAGGTCAAAGGGACTGCCTGAAGAGCTCAGAGACAGAATTGTGGCAAGGCACAGATCTGGCCAAGGTTACAAAAAAAATTCTGCTGCACTTAAGGTTCCTAAGAGCACAGTGGCCTCCATAATCCTTACATGGAAGACGTTTGGGACGACCAGAAGCCAAACTGAGCTTTCAGCGGAGAAGAGCCTTGGTGAGAGAGGTAAAGAAGAACCCAAAGATCACTGTGGCTGAGCTCCAGAGATGCAGTTGGGAGATGGGAGAAAGTTGTAGAAAGACAACCATTACTGCAGCCCTCCACCAGTCGGGGCTTTATGGCAGAGTGGCCCGACGGAAGCCTCTCCTCAGTGCAAGACACATGAAAGCCCGCATGGAGTTTGCCTGAAGGACTCCAAGATGGAGATAAATAAGATTCTCTGGTCTGATGAGACCAAGATAGAACTCTTTGGCCTTAATTCTAAGCGATATATGTGGAGAAAACCAGGCACTGCTCATCACCTGTCCAATACAGTCCCAACAGTGAACCATGGTGGTGACAGCATCATGCTGTGGGGGTGTTTTTCAGCTGCAGGAACAGGACGACTAGTTGAAATCGAGGGAAAGATGAATGTGGGTATAGGGATATTCTGGACGAAAACCTTCTGTGCTCAAGACCTCAGACTGGGCCGAAGGTTCACCTTCCAACAAGACAATGACCCTAAGCACACAGCTAAAATAACGAAGGAGTGGCTTCACAACAGCTCTGTGACTGTTCTTGAATGGCCCAGCCAGAGCCCTGACTTAAACCCAATTGAACATCTCTGGAGAGACCTGAAAATGGCTGTCACCAACGTTTCCCTTCCAACCTGACAGAACTGGAGAGGATCTGTAAGGAGGAATGGCAGAGGATCCCCAAATCCAGGTGTGAAAAACTTGTTACATCTTTCCCAAAAAGACCCATGGCTGTATTAGATCAAAAGGGCGCTTCTAAATACTTAGCAAAGGGTCTGAATACTTAGGACCATGTGATATTTCAGTTTTTCTTTTTTAATAAATCTGCAAAAATGTCAAAAATTCTGTGTTTTTCTGTCAATATAGGGTGCTGTGTACATTAATGAGAAGAAAAAAAAGAACTTAAATGATTTTAGCAAATGGCTGCAATATAACAAAGAGTGAAAAAATTAAGGGGGTCTGAACACTTTCCCTACCCACTGTATATATAACTATGACAGTGAATAAAACTGATGATCTCTTTATCACCGCACCTGTTTGTGGGTAGGATATATTAGGCAGTAAGTGAAAAACAATTCTTCAAAGTTAATGTGTTAGAAGCAGGAAAAATGGGCAAAGGATTTGAGTGAGTTTGACATGGGCCAAATTGTGATGGCTAGACGAAAGAGCTTGTGAGGTGTTCCTGGTCTGCAGTGGTCATTATCAAAAGTGGTACAAGGAAGGAACAATGGTGAACCAGCAACAGAGTCATGGGCGGCCAAGGCTCATTAATGCACGTGGGGAGCGAAGGCTGGCCTGTGTGGTCCGAACAAACAGATGAGCTACTGTAGCTCCATGTACACCCTTTCATCGAAACTGTATTCCCGGATGGCTGTGGCCTTTTTCAGCAAAATAATGGTGTGCTTGTATATATATTATATATATTATTTACATCTGCCTATCTGGCAGTGCTCAAGTGTTTCTCAATAAAATTAAACTGAAATAAGAACGGTTTAGAGACAAGAATATCTTTCATCTGTGTTCATGTGAGGCTGAACGCAGCATGTCTTGTGATAAATAAGCTAATTTCTGTGTCTCAGAGCAGATCTCATTTTAATCATTTTCCATTTAATCTAACTAAATCACATTTGCAGGATAATACTCTCCGTAATATCTGTGTTGACACTGCTGAGATTTAGCCACCCCTCTTTTGAATGGTTAAATGATTGATATGCTTTCTCTCCCATGCATGCAAATAATGAGAAACTGCCATTCTGTGCATGAAGCACTGAAGCTTATTATGCATCTGTGACATCTCATCAAACAGAATTTGTTGATCTATAGGGGTCGCAAACCTATGGCTTACGAGCCACACTTGGCTCATTGACAGAAATCATGTGGCTCACCAGGTCTCTCACCCTTTACCAACAAATGATCGATAAAAAATTAGACACATCACGAGAGATCAGCTTTCTACAGAAAAATCCCCCATCACAATTCCTTTTCCCACTGAAGTTAATGAAAAGTTATTATTGAGATACTGTTGCACGATGCAATAATATATAACTTTTTCCGAGCACTTTAATGGATAATATGGACATGGCACATTTTTAAGTCTTAAGTTTATATGCAAGATACATACTATAGGGTTTTAAGATGTTAAGGTCACTTAAAAAAAGAGAAGAAAATGAGAATCGCAATTACATAACCATTCAAGCCAATTGTTGGGTCATTGAGAGCAGGTGTATTCTTATGCAGATTTTTACCTTTGGATAACATTGTACTTATTCATATCTAACGTCAAATAGAAAATTATTTTTAGAGCATAATCTTCCCTTTCTATTGAAAACCCTTGACGTGCACTTTTTCAGTAGATGCAAATATTGGTCCTGGCACTGCTCTCATGGGTTTCATTTTTCTTGTTGTATGAAGGAATTGCTATTTCCAAACAAACATGGTCTTTACCTCTTACAACACAATCGAATGGATGGGGATGGGGATGGGGATGGGGATGGGGATGGGGATGGGGATGGGGATGGGGATGGGGATGGGATGGGGATGGGGATGGGGATGGGGATGGGGATGGGGATGGGGATGGGGATGGGGATGGGGATGGGGATGGGGATGGGGATGGGGATGGGATGGGATGGGATGGGAATGGATGGATGGATGGATGGATGGATGGATGGATGGATGGATGTTCCCTAAAGAACCTTTTTTGTCTGTGTGTGAAGAACATTCTAAAAATCTAAAGAACACTTTTCCACTATAAATGTAACATACTGCTCAGAAAGACAGAGGATCCAAACGCAGCTTTATCCACAATCGTAGTCAAGAGTAAAGGCAATGCATCAATAAACCGGCAAGCAGTCCAAACAAACAAACACAACAAGGCAGGTAACAAAGGCAAAAGGGTAGCCCAGAAACAGGCAAGTAATCCAAAAACCAGAAAACAAGAAACCAGGGAAACCGCTCAGAATTGCAGTGTTACACTAAACAAGACTTTGCAGTGAATGACAGCGTTAACATGGTTTATATAGGCTGGGCTAATGAGGCTAATGAGACAAAGCTGAAAACAATCATGGCTGCCTGGTTATCCAGGCAACGGATTATGGGAGATGTTGTCTGAGATGGTATGGCAATAGTCCGGGGTGGAGTGCCCTCTGGTGGTAATCACGGGCACTCTCACTGGTGATCGTAACAATAAAGAACCTTTTGTTAAATGTTCTTCATGGAACCATCGATGCCAATAAAGACTCTTTATTTGAAAGAGGATGGATGGATGGGTGAGTTTGAAAAATTAATCTTCACGTGATTTGATCAAATTTTGGTGGTTCCCCGCAGATCATTAGAATTGCACCACTGCTTATATAGCCAGTAAAAACTGCTCGGACACGGAAGCATGGTTTGCTTTTACGTCACAGTCATTTCATCTATTCCTCTCGTTCAGGAGACAAACTAATGAAAGGGTGAGGCATGTTAAAAGCACTCAGTCAAATTGGCATATATTGATGAATTATAACTCACAGGGCTTATGCTAAAGATAGATGAGTCTGGCTTCTATTCCCTTGCATCAGTTTCCCATGCAGAGCTCCTCAAACTTAATAGCCATGAATCCTAAAAAAAGATATGTCACCCAGTATAGGGTCTTGGAAGTTCAAATACTGGAAGTGAAGACTTTGCATTTTAATTGACAAGCCCTTTCACAATTATGACAAAAATGTGGGAACAAGATTACTTTCTGCCAAGTTCCTGTTTGCCACATTCCACAACCAATCAATGAAACCTGTTCAGATAAAGCTCCTCTGAGGCTGAGGAAAGTGTGGGGATTTTGAGGTGCCAGACGTTTTTTCTGCATCTCTGTTATTCAGTGAAAATGTATGTCTGTTTCCTTGGAGAGGGAGTCACAATTACACAGAAGTTACTCTATGAAAGATCTGTATAAATCCTCATGGATACGTCATTAGTGAGCATATTTCAAGGCTTGAGTTAAAAGTAGCAGGTTTGTTACTCAAGCTTTCACATGTTTCTATTGGGCATATGCTGTATGTGAGGAAGAAAAAGTGCCACTCCGTAATTAACAAAGTTTGTTGTGTGCTGGTAGAATGTCATTACTCATTGCTGTGTAAAGTCACTCACTGAGACTTGTAAATGGCTTGTAATTATGCAGTAGGCTCCAACATGCCGCTTGGTTTTAACAATCCTTTAATTGTTAAAGATTATTAGGCGTCAACTCTACGATCCTGGCTGCGGTAATCAGTAATAATGAACAAAAACTCTTTCACCAGTGGTGTAAACTGACTGAAAGCAGATAACTATTTTTCACATGGTCTACATAGTCATGTATTTATTTAGACAAAAGCATTGGATGGATTTTGTGGAAGAACTGTAATATTTCTAATTTCTCAGGACATTATTATGCATAAGTGCTTCCTGCTTTGCTACTGTTCGGACGCTCTTGCTTACTGCTCCGCGCTTTGCTCTATCGCTTCTATATTTTATCTCGTAATTTCGTAATTTCAACTTCTGTAACTCAGCACAGTGCTCAAACAACAAAGCTTGACTTCAATGATAAAATTTGAAACTCTGGTGACTGGATTACTACAAAAAAGCGGAATATTTCATCCAACCAGCCTCCCCCACTGCCATCAGCTTACATTCCGGAGAAGGGAAAACACAGCTGCCTACATTCAAAAGGATAAGAAAATGCCTCCTCTAGAATCTACTTGCTGCACAAACTGCCACAGACTTTTACAGAGGATTGCAGTTCTTGAAACAAAGTTATTTGCGGAACCACCGAACCAGACGAATCACACAGAGCTTCAAAATGAACGCCCTCAGCACACTGCCGGTGAGTCCCATAAACATAGTGCTACCCAACAGGGGAAACAAATAACTGATCAACACACTAATCGATGGCACAAACAGGGAGCAAGACCCAAAGGGACCCGAGACATCAGATTGTCACGAGCGTCACATACTGCAACATTAGCATGCTCTACCCCAGACACAAGGATTGCAAACGCTGATTTCCTACCACCAACTATACAACTTGAAAACAGATTTGAAGTATTAATGAATGTGGGTGATGAATCCCCAAATGTGATGAATGTAAAGCGAACACAGATCGTATCAGCCCGCAGCTAACACTGATACCAACAGGCGCTCAAGGTCGAGCAGACAGCGGCACTCAGCTCAGAGTGCAGCCGAGCCCAGGACTCTGATAGTGGGGGACTCCACAGTCAGAAACATTAGCAGCAGGGATACAACTACATGCTGCCTTCCACAAGCTACAGTTTCTGACGTAAACAGGGAAATTCAGAACATTCTGATGAAACATAAGACTGCAAATCGACTTGTCATTCATGTGGGAAAATCGATATTCAGAGAGCAGTCAGAACTCATTAAGAGGGATTTCAATGTACTTTTGAAACACTTAGAAAACTAAAAGTTCAACCGTTCATCAGTGGACCACTTCCAGCAAGAGGAACAAATAGGTTCTCACGGTTACTTGGGCTTAATACATGGCTGCAAAAACCTGCAACATAAAGGAGTGAACTTCATCGACAACTTTAATCTATTCTGGAGCCAGAGACAATTGTTTACATCAAATGGCCTTCACCCAAACAAACTTGGTGCAAGAGTGCTAAAGGACAATATTCACTTTTCCCTACACCATCCCTCAGCTGTGTGTGCTAACTCACTCGACCTGAATGGCACACACACACCTGAACAGACTATGGACGACTACAGGACTTCATTTCAGCATCTGAATGGACATGCAGCTGTCACACTCCACAAGGACACTGATAACATCACGCAGCCACAACAGCCACTGCTCACGGACACACTCCCATCTGAGTCCCGCCCACAGTGCTCACCACAGACAGACTGTGACATATTAGAACTAACACAGATTGAGGGACTGAACAGTAACATCTCTGCCCATACTGTGGAGGTGCACGAAAGGGTGGGCTCTAAAGGGGTCAGACTAGTGAACTGTTACGCTTTATGACTAGTCTGAACAGGAAACTGCATGAAATGTCTAAGTCACTCCATGAAATGGATGATAACATAATTCAGCCTCCGATAACACCAGAACAACAGCCACCCTCACCAGACATGTTATCCCTCTCACCAGCATCCCCGCTTCTGAGCTTCTCAGAGAGAATGGAGCAAATGGTCTATGCTGGAACCAGACTATCACACTCGATTTCTGCGAGCCCCAGATATCAACCAAAGAGAGCCCACAACCATCAAAGCCTGTGGGCCCAGCTCTCAGCCTCCTCCTGTGAGATTTCTTCGGTCACAACGCCAGGGCCAACACCCTCCTCCATCTGCTGTAGGTGAACCCAAAACAACTGATACCAGCTCTCAGTGATGTGTGTTGGGTCCCCGCATGATAACAGTAACTTTATCAAATGTTTACAGAACGAAAGGAACCCAGTGTGCCTGTCTCTTTCTCTATTTCAGTTCTGTTACGTGATAGAAAGTGTAAGACCTTCTCAGACCGTATAGCAAACCCATCTAATCTGCTGCCTATTACATGTCAAACTAAGATTACTGTGGGGAAAAAATAATACTGTTAAGTTAGCACTTTTAAATATCCGTTCACTTAAGAACAAATCATTTCTAGTCAATGACTTAATAACCACAAACAACCTAGATTTTTGCTTCTAAATGAAACTTGGCTTGAAGAAAACTGCAGTGCAACAGTCCTCAATGAAACAGCTCCTCCTAACTTTACTTTTATGAGTATGTCCAGAGCGTTTAGAAGAGGTGGGGTATTGCTGCTCTTTTAAAGATGTCTATCAATGTAAGCAAGTGTCATTTGGTGACTATCTGTCTTTTGAATATCTGGGTATTGTGTTAAAGGTGCTCCACGCATCCTGCTTATCATTGTTTACAGGCCTCCAAAATACTCTCCATCCTTTACTGAGGACTTTACAGAGCTGTTATCAATAATCTCCTCAGAGTTTGATTGTTTTGCCATTGCTGGGGATTTTAACGTTCACATAGACAATGCTGAATCCAGTACAACAAAGAGCTCATGACTGTTCTTAACACTTTTGATTTGACACAGCATGTACATGGTCCCACACACAATCGTGGACACACTCTAGACTTACTTATCAGCAAGGGTCTAAACATTTCATCAATTGTTGTTAAAGATGTAGCATTGTCTGATCATTTCTGTATTTTCTTTGATATTTCAATCTCTCCTGCCATTGAAGCTAGATCTGTCGCTGTCAAAAGAGAAGCTTAAATGAGAACACTAGTGAGCTATTTATGAAGGCTATATCTCTAACACCAAGCATATCTGCAGACTCTGTTGATTCTCTCCTTGACTCCTTTAACTCAAAAGTTAAGAGTGTAATTGATAATATTGCTCCTGAGAAAGTCAAGAAAAGAGTGGAAGACAGAAAGCACCTTGGAGAAACTCAACGGCAGTGCAAATAATGAAAAGACAATGCAGGAAATCTGAGCATGTGGCGGAAGACAAAACTTATAATCCATTATAACATCTATAAAGACAGCCTTCATGATTTCAATGTGGAACTAGGCAAGGCTAGACAGACCTTCTTCTCAAATATTATAAACAGAAACATAAACAACACGCGCACTCTTTTTGCTACTGTAGAGAGACAAACCCCGAGTCACATTCCCAGTGAAATGCTCTCTGACAGCAAATGCAGTGAGTTTGCTTCCTTCTTCTCAGAGAAAATAAATAATATCAGGAAGGCGATCAGCACATCCGTGAGTTGCTTTGGGTCAGTCAGATCAGACCACAACCTCGGAAAGTTACTATGTCTGATTTTGAAGCAATTGATTATAAAATTTTAGAAGAAACGGTGCAGCACCTTAAAACATCAACCTGCCTCCTTGACACACTCCCCACTTCTTTTTTCAAAAGTGTGTTTAACTGTTTAGAAGCAGATCTGCTAGAAGTGGTAAACTCATCACTTCTCAATGGGAATTTTCCAAACTCTCCTTAAAACCGCAGTAGTTAAGCCTCTTCTGAAAAAGAGAAATCTGGATAACTCCATATTGAACAACTACCGACCAATCTCAAATCTCCCTTCATAGGCAAGATCATTGAAAAGTTGTCTTCAGTCAGCTGAACAAATTCTTAAGCTCAAACGGATACTTTGACAATTTTCAATCTGGTTTCCGACCACATCACAGCACAGAAACAGCGCTCATAAAGATCATAAATGATATTCGCCTCAATACAGATACAGGCAAAACATCAATTCTGGTGCTACTCGACCTCAGTGCCGCATTCGACACTGTTGACCATAACATACTTCTTGACAGGCTGGAGAACTGGGTCGGACTTTCTGGGATGGTCCTTAAATGGTTCAGGTCGTACTTAGAAGGAAGAGGTTATTATGTGAGTATAGGTGACCATAAGTCTGACTGGACATCCATGACTTGCGGAGTCCCACAAGGGTCAATTCTAGCCTATTCAACCTGTACATGCTGCCACTGAGCCAAATAATGAGAGAGAACCAAATGGCTTACCACAGCTATGCTGGACACCCAGATCTACTTAGCACTATCACCTAATGACTATAGCCCCATTGACTCCTGTGCAAATGCATTGATGAAATTAACAGTTGGATGAGCCAAAACTATCTCCAGTTAAACAAAAACAAAACTGAAATCATTACATTTGGAAACGAAGATGAAATTCTCAAGGTGAACGCATATCTTGAGACAAAAGGTCTAATAACAAAAATCAAGTCAGGAATCTTGGTGTGATTTTGGAGTCAGACCTGAGTTTCAATAGTCATGTCAAAGCAATAACTAAATCAGCTTACTATCATCTGAAAAACATTGCAAGAATTAGATGCTTTGTTTCCAGGCAAGACTTAGAGAAACTCGTTCACACTTTCATCACCAGCAGGGTGGACTATTGTAATGGTCTTCTAACCGGCCTTCCCAAAAGACCATTAGACAGCTGCAGCTCATACAGAACGCTGCGGCCAGGATTCTGAGCAGAACAAGAAAATATGACCATATCACGCCAGTCCTCAGGTCTTTACACTGGCTTCCAGTTACATTTAGGATCAATTTTAAAGTATTATTACTTGTTTATAAATCACTCAATGACCTAGGACCTCAATACATTGCAGATATGCTGATTAAATACAAACCCAACAGATCACTCAGATCATCAGGATCAAGTCAGCTAGAAATACCAAGAGTTCACTCAAAGAAAGGAGAGTCTGCGTTCAGCTATTGTGCCAGCCGTAGCTGGAACCAGCTTCAGAAGAGATCAGATCTGCTCCAACAGTAGCCACATTCAAATCTAGACTCAAAACACATCTGTTCAGCTGTGCCTTTACTGAATGAGCACTGTGCCACTGTACGTCCGACTGATTGCACCTATTCTAATCTATGCATCATCTTAATTTTTATTTTTATTTTATTTTTATCTATATATACACTGTAATAATTTTATTCTTTTTAAATATCTTTACAACTATATATTTCTATTGTCTTCTTATTTTAAAAATTCTCTTTACAACTGTTTTTAATTATCCTGTTTTATTTTTAAGTCTTACACGTGGTATTCTTAATTCTTATCACTATTTTAATTTCATTTTCATGTAAAGCACTTTGAATTGCCATTGTGTATGAAATGTGCTATATAAATAAACTTGCCTTGCCTTGCCTTGCCTTGCCACAAAATAACATTGGAAAATTGGTAAACACAGATGAGGAGTTGTGTGAAAATGATTAAGAAAAGTCCATAACAGGGTTCAGCGTGATGTGTAATAAACAATTTGAACTACATTAACCCTAAAATCAATTGTAACTTACTAAAATCAATTTCTATTACTGGAACATAGCAGTCTTGCTCCCTTGCATATTAGCTGACTAACATTAGACATGTTAATAGGTATATGGTCGTAAGCTACAGAGACTGAAGAGGAAAGAAAAAGAAACAAAAACTAAATAGTAATTGTTAACAAATATTTAAAAGTCAAATTTTTTTCACATTTATATGGATTTGTATGGTACAAAACACTTCTACATATTAAGATCAAGGATATAAATTTGTATTTTCTTGTAAATACGCATGTGTTTCAAATCTTTTTGCAAGTTACATCAAGCCAGCAGGTGGCAACAAGCAACTGACTTTGGGCCCTATCATACACCCGACGAAATGCAACGCAAGTGTTTTTTGCTAGTTTCAGCCTGACGGAGTTATCATTTTCACGTCCAGCGGCACATTGTTTAAATAGCAAATGCACCCACGCCCATCTGTTCTCGCTGGTCTGAAAAACAAGGCGTGTTCAGGCGCATTGTTGGCGTGTTGCTATTTTGATGGATGGGATGGGATGGGATGGGATGGGATGGGATGGGATGGGATGGAAAACCTGGTCTAAAGTCAATAGACCAGTATTTTTTTGTGTAATTAAACAAGCGCATTTATAATATGTGCCTATAGGCGGGGGCAAAACACGCATAAACACACAGGGCTGCGCAGCAGCACACAAACTTTTTCAAATATAAAAAAAATAAAGGATTCCTTTCTGGAGAAGCGCACCCATGATTCTTTAAGAATCTTGACCACAGACCATTTTTTACCGTTGTTAAACTTGCAAAAATGTTGTTCATTCTGTGGTGGCTTCATTTGGAACTCTATTCATTGATGGAGATAGACTAAGCAACTGACAATATTGTGTCTAAAATTTAAGTTACTGAATATACAGTAATTACACTTTGAACACTATAAAATATAGAAGCAATATCATTGTGTTATTGGGCTTTTCACATGTTATCTCATAAACCTATATGTTACGTGTACACATTGATGTGAAACAATGGAATAACACATCTGATTCTTTTTTTAATATTATTGTTTTAAACTTCAACCAGCACTATCCAAGTTATATTTTCTGTTTTCTTTCATTCATCTCTTTTGTCACAGGAATTCAAGCAATGAAATGTCAAACAATGGCCATAAAGCCCCCATCACACACAACTCACACCTTTAAACAAAATTAGACTGCTTACACATGAAACAAATGCAGAGGCCCCAAAATGCCACAGAACTGCCACTATAGCAGAACTTTAAGTCTGTCTATTTATATAAGAGGTTTTATTTGTAGTAAGCACACAATTAGAGCTTAGTGGGCAATCAAGTAACCATAATAATATGTGTTTGTTTACAGAATGGGGTTGAGGAATGAGGAGCCACACAGGAGACACTATAAACCATGTGAAACAGGGTGCTTTGAAAAACACGACAACCTCGCACTTCACAGCAAGGTACTAAATATCCTTGACGGCGTAATGGACATTCAGGGGCGAACAGATATTTTTAGAACCCAAATGTGCACTAAACATTACTCAGCACAGTAAGTGTTGCATAGCAGGAATATTAAGACTGTGAATGTTTGAGACATAATATATTAGGTCTACTCTTGGAGAAATATGCTCTTAATTCTACTAAAGCCACAGTCATTTGGTTCTCTTTAACCCTGTCTCAAATTTTAAATAAGTAGCAATTTTTAGCCTTTTCTTTCATATAGGATGTTATATGTGACGTCATTCAGTGCTAATAAATATAACTAGGCTATAGAGAGGGGCATTTTGTTAAATAATCCATATATTTTTATTTTACTTAAACTGTTGTCTTCATGAGAAATAATGGAAGGAGCTAAAAATGAAATCCAACATCACCCATATAATTGCACGTGGAAAATTAAAACGCGTTTATTCTTTTGTGACACCTGGACCACTTTTGATAGATACTGACCACTACAAACCAGGAACACCACACAAAAGCTGCAGTTTTGGAGATGCGCTGACCCAGTCGTCTAGCCATCACAATTTGGCCCTTGTCAAACTCGCCAAAGTCAAAAGTCAAAGTCAACATGAAATAGCAATTGCAGCCCAATTTACTTCTGTAATCTATATTTCCATGTGAAACAGTATTTTCAATTTGATAAATATGTAGGGATAAAAAAAGGTGCCGTCAGTTAAAAATAAAAATAGTTTCAGAGTCAAATAAGCCATATACTTTTTATTCACGCAGAAATTTTCTTGCAAATGGTGATTGTGGGAATATAGTGTGGAAAAAGTGGTTGAGGTTATTCTTACCTTGAAACCTTTTGTTTTTTGATAAACATGATAAACATGAATATTAACCAGGTGTGCAAACACACCTGTGAATCTTGTTATTTGATATCAATCCAAAGCATATGTATGTATGGGTTATCTCATGCAAGGATCGTGATTCTAAATAGATTTCGCCCTGGTTTGAGGTCATCGGGTGACACATCAGTCCTTTTTTGAAGTGATGGATGAGGTCAGAAGTGAGAATGATTTTATTCCATGCTGATACTGTGACAACAAGGGAAGGGACAATCTCCTGAACCTTTTCCAAGAAACGACTAGTGATCTATAGAAGTTCAGATGCCTCTATTTTATTTCTATACAACAACAAAAATTCATAAAATATCTCTATTATTGGACTTTGAAGTTTCTGTTAAATCATGCATTGTGGATTGCGGTCATTTACCATCCATCTATTCACTTCCCAGCATCACTTCGGAATAAAAGTGGCATCTGCTTTTGACTTTCAAAAAAAGCGACAGATCCTCCCAGAGGTCATTATCCTGCCTGCATGCGAGCAGGACCCCATAGCTGCCGTACTGCAGCTTATTGAGCTTTTCAAGGGTACAGGGACAGCATGGTCACAGACTACACTCCTAAACAGCCTATTTATATGAGGCTAATTAAACTACAAAGCCCTGAAGCAGACACAACCTTTATTTCTCTCCTCTGTGCGTAACCAGTATGTTAAGGGTTAGAGCGACTGTGTCAGGACTCACCCCCATTAATGTTCTTTGTTTGCCAACATGCCCAAAGAAACTCAATTACAGTGTGTTATAAGACTCATGTGTTTTCAATATTTCCATAACCTAAAAATACACTGTGTAACTTCAGTGTTCACAGTGTTTTTGCAAATATTGACTATTGAATCTAACAAGCAAAGCTAAATTTAGCACACAGAGTGCTGTAAATCTAATAGGCCACTTTAATATAAAAACAAAAAAAATACACTGTTGCTGACCAGAAAGCCAGTGCCCTTGGAGCTACATTCATGACTCTGAGAACTAAGAAAGCGACAGTGTAATGCTGCGATACTGGCAGCAAGACTTAAAAGATTTACTAAGGCCCAATAAATCTTAAAAGCTTTCAATCCTGGAAGGCCTGCTATCGACTGAGTGACTACTCCAAGATGACAGGCAGTAGTTTTTGAGGAATTTTGATTTTGATAACATGTTGGGCTCTTAATGCTAAATGTCAGTGCTCTTTAAACAGCTTTACTGGCATGAGATCACAGACTTGCGGTAAAACCATTTTTATATCCGGCTATAATTCTAGAGGTTAGGCTGTGGATTAAACAGAAACTTAAGCCCACTCTGTAAAAAAATAATGTTGGTTTAACTTTAAAATGTAAGTAACCTGGTTGGTTGTCTTAAAATGTTAAAGTTCATTGAAATTAAAAATGTGAGTAAATACGATGAAGGAAATTGGTTTAATCAACATAAACTCAAAATATTATGTTATCTGAATAGCACAAATGATCTAAGTTGGTTTGACAAAAGAAAAAATGTTTCCTTTTGTGGAAATGACTAAAAATACTAAAAGTTTTGTCAGAGGAACAAATGCTTTTTCTTTCTTTACTAAGCAATGTTATACTTTGTGTTGAATTTTTCTGCAAACTTGGTAACACTTTATTTTGATGGTCCCTTTTGAACATTCTGATGACTGTAACTTTGCAACTTTGTCAACTAACTCTCATTAGAGTATTAGTAATGTCTGCTCAACTTTATTTTGATGGTCTCTACTGATACTCCACTCTAATGAGAGTTAGTAGACATGTAGGTGCAATGTTACTTATAGTCAACAGAATGTTCAAAAGGGACCATACAAATAAAGTGAAACTGCAAACTTTTCTTCATTCTAACTATGCAAGCCTGAAGCTAAATTTAATGTGTGTAAAATTAAATGTGAAGCATTTTGAACTGTTCAGTGCTGCTATTGTTAATAGCTGCTGTTGAACATAAATGCATGCTTTCCTGTTCCTGATAACTCCCAGACTCAAGCACAAAATAGATACTCTTACCATGCAGTGTAAAAAAAGTCTACAATTTCACAATTTTATACCAAGAAATGCTGAAGAAGATATTCATTAATCTGAATTATCCAGCCTGGTCTCATCGTTAATACGTAGGTATTAATACGTTACTTTCAAAGAGACAAAACGTTCGTCTTAGTACGTTTGGAGAAGTGCTAAAATGTAGAATATAGACGTATTTGCAACATTTAAACATAGTATTATTACATTTTTACAGCAAAAAAACGTAAAATAATTACGAATCCATCATCAAATCTTTTTTTTTTAAAGAATACAAAACTTTATACTGGTAAAAACATTTTTTTTTTTTTGTTATATCAAAGATATCAATATGATTTCCCTTTGACCATTTTATTGATTAATGCAAGATCCCTTAACACTACCCCAAACATAAACATACCAATTTAATACAGAATATAAAGAGAATAAAAGGTAAAACTTTGGAAAATGGCGATTTTGGTAACAATATAGCATTAGAAAAATATTGTGAACGGCTAATCCTACACCTACCCCTAAACCTACCCATTATCATTTATTAAAACAACGAACTGTTATAAATAAAAGCATAACAGACAGACCAGTGTAATCACAATAATTTATTTATTGCAAAATTGTCAAAAGCGGTACCAAAAGGTACCGCTACTGAGAGGAGATGAAGACTAATGGAAGGCTAATGGAGATGAAGATCACTGGATAAAGAGCTCAAATTGGATTTGTTTCTCGCAAACATATGGATTCTAACGATTTGGATTACAGTGAACGAATAAAGTGTTGTGTTTTGTGAATTGATGTTGTGTTTTAGTGTATCTTGTGATCGCCAGTTGCTGAATAGGAGAAAACGCCTTTTTATGTCTCACGGCAAACAACAAGCTAAACACTACAAAATGGTTGGCAAGAATGTTATTAATCTTAAGGTTTTAAAATGCAGTTTTCTTTTAACATTATCTAGTCATCCGAAATGAGTTTGTAGCATAAGTCACGAACAGAGGAAAATGTTATTTTATATTAGGTAGATTAACTAAGTAAAATGCATTTAATAAATGTGACTGAAAACATAAAATAAACAATATTAATGCCACAATTATGATATTAATGCATGGGAGCCGGTGGCTGGTAACACGTTCACGTAAATAATTTACATTTTATTGCTGTCAATACGTCAATATTGTACATTTTAGTGCTGTCAATACGCCAATATTGTACATTTTAGTGCTGTCAATAAGTCAGTATTGTACGTTTTATTGTGTGTGAAAACGTAAGTAAATGTACGTGTAGTAGAATCACACTTTACGTAAAAATACTCACGTATTTTACTGAGATCACGTTGAATTATCATGTAGAATGAGGTCAGAGCCTCCCATTGAGCAACCTGTCTCATTTGTCATTTCCTGCATTTGTAGGAAAATCTCTAGAAAAATATATAAAAGGAAGAAATAAAACTGATGAGAAAAACTAGAATCACTTCTGTGCTGATTAGGAGACCTGTGCCTCAGTATGTGAATATGACACATTTCTTGTTGAAACACGACTGAGATACATTGTGCATTTCCTGTTCTTTAAAGAAATTTCACATGGGCCTCACATTGAGTCAAAGTAAACTCAATAACCTTATAACACTCTGTTTCTCTAAACAAATTTTTATTTTTCTGTTTCATTCAATAAGAGGATGTTTTCACGAAGTGTGCAGAAAATGGATTAAGACAAAAGGATAAAAGAACAATGAACTGATTCAGCTTGTTCAGTAAAACGAATCTCCACTAAAAGCCCCATTTGACTGAAGCATACAATGGCTTTATACCCATTCCAGCTCTGACTATGAACAGTTAGCCCCTCCAGGCTAAATAAAGTCATTTGAAGAGTCATTTGCTACACTAAAATGAAATCACTGCTGTCTAAGGGAACAAGAGACTTGTCAAGAAGAAAAATTTCACATGCCTTTTGACACTAGGCCTTTGGCTCTGTAAACTCCATATGAGCATAATTCTCTAAGGAATACAAAATCATTCGGCTGTTGACTTTGATGATTATTTTTAACTTCCAAACAAATGCATATTTCTGAGTAAAAATGCAGTCTTTGCATCATGAAACAAGTGTTGTTAAATGAAAATTCTGTCATCATTTACTCACCCGCATGTCATTGCAAACTTTTTTTTACAATGAAAGTCAATGGGGTCCAAAACAACACTGATTAGACCCCATTGACTTTCATTGTGTAAACAAACATCATTGCAACATTTTTCAAAATATCTTTTGTGTCTAATTTTTGGGTGAACTATCCCTTTGAAAAAAATTAATTATCCCATGATTTACTCATCCTGAAGCCATCCTTGGTGTATTTACATTACATTTACATTTAGTCATTTTTAGCAGACGCTTTTATCCAAAGCGACTTACAAATGAGAGTAATAGAAGCAACCAACACCAGTCAAGAGCAACAATATGCAAGCGCTGTAACAAGTCTCACGAAACACAAAACACAGGACAGTTTTTTTTTTTTTTTTTTTTTTTTTTTAAATAAACAGAAACGAATAGAGTGATAAGTGCTATTCTTTATTGGTCAAGTGCTGCTGGAAAAGAAGTGTCTTGAGATGTTTTTTGAAATTGGCTACAGACTCGGCTGCTCGAACTGAAACAGGCAGGTCATTCCACCAGATGGGAACGGTCCAAGAAAAGGTCCTAGTGAGGGATTTCATGCCTCTTTGAGATGGCACCACTAGGCGTCGTTCACTTGCAGAACGCAAGCTTCTGGAGGGTGTGTAAGTCTGAGCAAGTGAGTTTAGGTATACTGGTGCAGAGCCTGCGATTGCTTTGTGAGCACCAGAGCCTTGAATTTGATTCGCGCAGCTATCGGCAGCCAGTGAAGACTGATGAAGAGAGGCGTGGCGTGTGCTCTCTTCGCTCGTTGAAGACCACTCTCGCGCTGCGTTCTGGATCAGCTGCAAGGGTTTAACAGTGGATGCTGGAAGGCCCGCTAGAAGAGAATTACAGTAGTCCAGTCTGGAGAGTACAAGAGCTTGGACCAGGAGTTGAGTGGCCTGCTCTGATAGGAAGGGTCTAATCTTCCTAATGTTGTATAGCGCAAATCTGCAGGACCGGGTTGTTGCAGTAATGTGGTCAGTGAATTTCAGCTGATCATCAATCACAACTCCAAGGTTCCTGGCAGTCCCGGACGGAGTTATGGTTGATGAACCGAGCTGAATGGAGAGAGTATGTTGAAGTGCTGGGTTGGCTGAGACCACAAGCAGTTCTGTCTTTGCGAGATTGAGTTGAAGGTGATGATCCTTCATCCAGGCAGAAATGTCTGTCAGGCAGGCAGCGATCCGAACCCCAACTGTGGGATCATCTGGTTGAAATTAGAAGTAGAGTTGAGTGTCATCAGCATAGCAGTGATAGGAAAAGCCATGTTTCTGGATGACAGATCCTAGAGATGACATGTAGATGGAGAAGAGAAGTGGTCCAAGCACTGAGCCCTGAGGAACTCCAGTAGCTATATGATGTGACTTAGACACTTCACCTCTCCATGACACCCTGAAGGACCTACCTGAGAGGTAAGACTTGAACCACTGGAGAGCAGTTCCTGAGATCCCCATCTTCATGAGTGTTGACAGGAGGATTTGGTGGTTAACTGTGTCAAAAGCAGCAGATAGATCCAGCAGGATAAGTACTGAGGATTTGGAAGCAGCTTTTGCCTGTCTCAGTGCTTCAGTAACCGAGAGCAGGGCAGTCTCAGTTGAGTGGCGCTTTGAATCCAGATTGGTTGTTGTCCAGGAGGTTGTTCTGTGCAAGAAACATAGAGAGTTGGTTGAACACTACTCTCTCAAGTGTCTTAGCAATAAAAGGCAGAAGGGACACCGGTCTGTAGTTTTCTAAAAGTGCTGGGTTCAGAGAGGGTTTCTTAAGCAGTGGGGTTACCGAGCCTGCTTGAATGCTGTGGGAAAGTCCCGGTGTGAAGAGAGGTGTTGACGATGTGGGTGAGTGCAGGAGTAATTGATGAAGTAATGGCCTGAAGCAGGTGAGTGGGGATAGGATCAAGCGGACAAGTAGTGGGGTGTTTGGAAAGGATGAGTTTGGAGACTTCTGCTTCAGAGAGCAGAGAGAAAGAGGGTAGCGTGTGTGTGACGGTTGATGAGATGTGTATGTCAGTTTGTGGTGCGGAGAATTGGCTGCTAATGGAGGAGGTTTTGTTTGTGAAGAAAGATGCAAAGTCGTCAGCTGTAAGAGTTGATGACGGAGGGGGGGGAGGAGGGCAAAGAAGAGAGGAGAATGTTCTGAAAAGTGCACGAGAGTCAGCGCAGTTGTTGATTTTGTTGTGATAGTATGTAGTTTTTGCAGTGGAGACATGTGCAGAGAAGGAAACAAGAAGAGACTGATACAAGGTAAGATCAGTAGAGTTCTTAGATTTGCGCCACTTTCTCTCTGCCACCCTGAGCCCAGAGCGATGTTCGCGGAGAACATCAGACAGCCAGGGGGCAGAGGGTGTGGTGCGGGCTGGTCTAGATGAAAGGGGGCAAAAGCTGTCTAAACAAGATGTTAGAGTGGAGCAAAGAGTGTCAGTAGCACTGTTAGTGTCCAGAGCTGAGAACTGAGAATGTATATGACATTCTTCTTCCAGACAAATACAAACAGCATTATATTAAAAAAATTATTCTGGCTCTTCCAAGCTTTATAATGGCAGTGAATGGCAGCCCAAAAAGTGCACCCATTATACAAGTAATCCACACGGCTTCAGGTTATTCATAATTTACTTTATATCGTGTTAAATATTGATATTATTCTTACAAAAACCCATCGAATCACTTCAGAGGGGCTTTTTTAACACCCCGGAGCCATGTGGAGTACTTTTATAATGGATGGATACACTTTTAGGCTTCAAATTTTGGGCAGCCATTCACTGCCATTATAATACTTTGAAGAGCCAGGACATATTTTAATATAACTCTGATTGTATTTGTTTAAAAGAAGTATGGTAATTTACATTTGTGGGTGAACTATCCCTTTAAGGCTAAAGTAGGTATTTTCTTTTTTTTTCTTTTTTACTATGCATTTAAACATATTTGAGTTTTTGAGGCTGTGTTTGACTTCATTGGGGTGAAGACAATGACAATAATGTTTCATGACAATCCCATCACTGGTTCCCTGGATTGATATTGAGAAATCCATTATCATTTCATATGCAATGAAATGCAGTTTACTCAGTTTAAACATATGAGAAAAGACGCACAATTTGGCACTATACCATTCATTAATTAAAACAGGCAACTTCCACAACTTATATAAATGTATTGTAAATAGAAAAAAATGTTGATATGACAAAATGGTAAAAGCTCAAAAAACAATTATCTATGTTTATGTTACACTATGGACAAAATACATACATTTAATTTCTCATTGCTCATAACCAATCAATCACTTTTTATCTCTCGCTGCAGACCTGGAGAGTTATTTAAATACAATTTCATTTTCACTCGGGACAGGAATCAGCATATAAATGAAAGACCAAAACGTCTGTGGGATCAAAAGGTTGAACATCAACAACATGCATGCATTATAACTTCCATGAAATAGGCACCTGATTCTGTCGTGTTCCCTTTGAGTTTGGGAGGCTAAAAATATTTTCTACTCTCTCATATTCGAGTTTAGATGCTGCAGGAAAATTTACATTAAATCTGACTCATACTAATATCTTTGGCCAGGAGAAGCTTTTAAAGAGATTAGAGATTTTTAGAGAAGAGAGAATTCCATCAAGTTGTCAAGAGTTTCTCCACTTGTATTAAACCCTTTTATTGGGTCAAACAGACTCTGGATTTATAGATACAATCTGACACATATGCACATGACAATCCAAATTAGCTTCGTGATATTTGCCAGGACACTTTAATCTTACTCTCAGGAATAAATAAAACAGCATTGAAGTGTCCTTGTGTCTGTCTTTGCTCAGTATTATCAGAGATTGTGCCAAGCTCTTACACTGCCAACATGAAAGAGTCACTCACCCACTACTGCGTTCTTTTGCAGCTTGACTCCACAGGGACCCCACGAGAGTCAATTATAGTATAGCCTCCGAAATGTACTAGTCACTTAGTATTCTTGCAAAGCCTGGAAAGGATGATTCATGCCAGGGTCAGTCATCATTTGCACTAAAAGCACACTCTCTGTGGCTTTAAGTATTAAACAAGATAGTCTAGTCAAACATGAAATTCTGTCATTATTGCAGAACACAAAAGTAGATATTTTGAAAATATGTTTATGAAACATGTTTTAGGTTACACTGTAGTTTGATGGTCCCCTTTAGACATTCTGCTGACTAAGCAACATTATACCTACAGTGTACATGTCAACTAACTATAATATTATAGTTAGGTACGGTTCAGAGTGCCTAGTGTGAGTACACCCTCAGTCATTTTTCACCCTTTTCTCATGATTTCTCAAAAGAATTCATAAAAGTATAGAATACAGTATAATAGCATATTTCTAATAGGGGCTCATTTTGTAACACAGCTATCTGCACAACTGGGATTTAAACCGTGGCTCGCGTCTTCTGCTGGTTAGATCAGCATTACAGAACGATCTCAACTGTTAAAAAATAACAGAGAGAAGATTAAAATAATATCACATTTGTCTTATTTTAAATAAACACACAGAATGAAAAAAAAACAGAATGAAAAATAAGAAATTTACTTTTGCAATAGTTAAATGTTCAGCTATATCTTCCAAAGATTTTTACATTTTGGCACAATTTTTTCTCTAAATAATGTTGATATGGCAACTGGTAAACACTAGTGTGGAAAGGTTTAAAACATGCGTTACAACTGACCCCTCGTTTACTTGTGCCCCGGCCGCGCTCCCCCTATTAGCAAAGTCCTTTCAAGACAAGTAATTTGGTAATTTCAAGCATCGGCCATCTTTGAAATGCCTCTCGGGCATAAAAGTACAGTTCCTATCACTTTGAATGGGGAAACATCAAAATGTTCACCATATATGATTCAATTTTAATTTCCTTCAAATTCAATCTAAAATTGTTAAAAGTTATTTTTCTAAATATTGTTTAATTGGTTATTTGTGCTTTATGTTAAAAAAAAGAGAGTTACGTGCATTTAGTGAATTAATTATTTTCATTTGGCATACCTGCGTCATGACGTCATCGCACGCTTCAGTTGGGTGCACGCTCGTGGATTGCTTCATTCATAGTAAATACACACCGCCAAAGACGCCATTGCTGCAGCACTCTTCTTTCGTTTATCTTTAATCTTCTTTCTTATACTTCTTTTCAGGTAACTGCAAAACACACTTCAGTTTTTAGTATAAACTTAATGTAAAACCGATGTGTTGAAAGCAGTTAGATTTAATAGTGTGTCTTGAGTTTAGCATGTCTGAGCACATGGTTATAGCATGGGTGCCTCGCGATTAGCGCGATAGCCCTAGGCATGGTAATTATATAAGAGTTAAAGACCCACTGAAATCAAAATTGAAGTTTTTTAGCTTTTAGTATGACTATGTTAGCCTGAAGTATATGAATAAGCTGGTATGTTCCAAAACAATGACAAATTTTGCAATCAGGAGATATAAGCATTCAAAACTTACAGTCTCTCACTCACAGATTTTGATGACATCATCGCAGACTTCACCTACTCATCAAATCTTCTGTCCAATCAAATGCTCTCTAGAATCTGAAGCGCCCGCCCCCTACATTATAAATAGATGCTGAAGCTGTGGCTGAAATCGGTCAGTTGTTCACACATTTACTAATTTCTACATGGTGAAAAGCGCATAGCACCCAATAGTTGCTATAGAAAATGATTCAGTGTAAATATGCTTTCAGTCAAGGCGACTTAAGTCTGGTTTCACATTAGTTTCATGCACCGCAGCAGCGCACACACACACCAACAGTTCTGGTCTAAAGTTAGACTAGAGACAAGAGAGTGCAGCGCAGATAACAAAACATATCGGACCCATTTGAATTCTGCACAGAATGCTGTATTTCAAAGCGATTTGGAGGAGATTATGTTGATAAACGGTTAGAAGAAAATGAGCTTTACCAAACAGAAAGGCTCTAGTCCAACTGTGGTATTAACGAAATGCAAATGGCTGTTTCAAAAAAGGGGAGGAGCTGCTAACAGCTGGAGCAGTTTCAGGGGAAATTACTTCAACACATTAAATAATGTGGCGAGTTTCTAGGCTCTTCAGTGAGCCTTTAATGATGTTGTAGGCTATAGCATGTGAACTGTTATAGAGAAGGGGTTCTCAACCCCATGGTTCTCGAGGGCCAGAGTTGAGAATAGAGAGTATTTGTTAAATAGCATGTTGGTTGTATTTTCTTATTTCTTCTTGTGTGATGTGATGTCACTTATGTTTGTTTATTTGTTGGCTCTTTCATTTTGAAGGCAGGACTTATTCGCCATACTGGGCAAATAAGTCCAATATGGCGTGCACCGGTTAGTAGAATAATTTTACATACTTGCAAAATCAGTAGAATGTCTGTTGGGGGAGCATCAAAATAAAGTGTTCGCAGATATTAAGTAGACAGTCTATACTCTACTTTACAATTCTTTTTTACAGTCTTTACAATTGAAGTCAATAGGGTCCAAAACAACATTGGACCCCATTGACTGTCATTCTATGGACATTTTTCAACATATCTTTTTTTGGGTTCCATAGAAGAAATTTGTGAGGACATGAGGGAGAGTAAATGATGAGGGAGATTACTTTTTGGCTGATCTAGACCTTTAAATGTAGTGGAGGGTCTCAGAATCAGTTGTCATTGTGGGGGACATGGTTTATTATAGTATTTAAATGGATTCATCTACAGGAAATTACATCCTTGGTATGTTCGACATTGTGTAAGCATATTTTCCAGCATTTCTGCAGCTGTTCCTCAGACTATTTAAGGCAGTATATCTCAGGTTATTGCAGGGACAGCGCATCCCCATAAACAGAGGTGGTCTTTATGTGCTCTCCTCAAGCTGTCTAACATCCCCTGCAGGGAAGCACAAAAAAAAGCTGTGATTTCTGCCGAATCACGTGAATGTATGTACATGAATCACCTGTTTGAAGGTCACATGTATCCAGCACTTGTGTTTATTAAATAGCACCCTCAACGTTCCTTTGCCTCCATTTGATTCATGTGGTCCTTGGCAGAGAGTCTTGAATGTCTGTTGTGCTCATCCACCATTGGCATGTGTCTAAGTGCTGATCAGTCTTTCAAGGCAGTCCCTGCTAAATGAATTTATAGTCAAATAAATGATAAAACAAATGAATGACTTGGATCACACTATTAGTTGCCATGTCCATCAAAGGAAAATTAAGGGACGCTCTAAGCTTCTTTTTGATATATTCTATCTGAGAATCGAGAAAAGCAAATGTCAGGTGATCATTTACCACACTGTAAATAGAAATAAATTGCTACACAGCAAGCCTGTAGCTATGATGTGCTAAAATGCATTTTAAATCCCATCACTTGCTGATGTATGACTTCATTGTGTCTGTTGTAAAAAAAAATAAAAAAAAAAATACTAATGCCGTACTTAAGTGTCACAGACCATTACACGCATTTCAATTTAGCTTCTGCTTAGGCAAATTCTAACAGTGAATATTAAGTGTACATAAATATTTTTTAGGAAGAAAAGAATCACAGTTTGAAATAACTAGGGCCAGATATATTTACTAACAGCTTGTACCAACGCAAACCTTCTTTTGGCGTAAAAAAACAAATGGCAGAATTTACTAAAGACACATTAATTAGCACTGAAAAGGTGTGGGCATATTTTGCGGACCTCATTGCATATGCATTTGTTGGAGTTTCCCTTTCAGACATAACATTTACGGGAGGAGAGTATTGAAATTAATCATGCAAGGTGATTTACTAAGGTTTGCACTAGTTAATTTACTAGTATTTGTGCCATTATTTACTGCCCAAAAGTGCTTGTCTTAAACCAGTTGATAATTTCATTATAGAAATATCTGGTTGCGTCTGTGTTGCTCGTCGTCAATAGTAGATCACGTGCAGAACTTTTAACTCCCATTGGCCCTTTTATGGGATTGCGCTTTTCATGCTAATTTGCCGTTTAGTAAATCTGACCCTATGTATTTTAGAGATTTTATTTAAATAGAAATACTCAAGCAAATTCAATTCTTTGTGTTTGACAATTTCCAAAAATACAAAACCAAAATAAAAGTGCAGCATTTGTGTAATAGCGACAGCCAATGTTTGTGCCTTCTAATGGCTTAAACGGTGTGTTGAGTTCCAAAGTGCATTTTGCAACTGGTTTACATTATAATGTGTAATTTCTAACATTGTATGTAAAACTAATTCAATGCTGTTGCCTCAGCTATTTATGGGACAAATCCCATATTGATTTAATACAGAATGCAATTCTGTTTACTTCAAGTTTTAATCTGTATTATTACAGGACTATTCTGTATTATACAGTATGGTTGGCAACTCTGCTGTGTACAGAAGCGTGTAAACAGAAAAATAGTAGTGCATCCTCTGGAGAAGCATCAACCCACATTTCTAAGTTTAATAATTAATAATCAAGCAGGAGGAGACCTCACTCTCTGTATGTACGCACACAATCACACACACACACACACACACAGAGAGAGAGAGAGAGAGAGAGATATGACAGCAGCGCATATATAGGCTAAAGTAGTCTTTGAGCTAATAGGGGGAGGGTCATAGACCAAACAGCTATAAATGGCTGGAGGAAGAAAAGGACTTACATGTTTCAAAGAGCACAGTTCCTGAGCCAAGCCCCAAGTCAGAGCAATCACTCAAGATAGCTGTCAAAGCGTCTAAAAGATGAAGAGAGCTACAAACCTGTATCTGCTGTCCAGGCTGACTGCACCTGATAAGGAACATATGCGACATGTGGACTGATATCAAACTGATTTGACCAATTATGGAGCATTATGTCCATAGCTCTCAAATCTTTCATTGCATTTGCTTATTCAAATGGAATGTTTCAAGTCATGTCACAATAGGTTTAAGACGCCAAATCTTATTGTGTCTTGTAACTATCAATCAATTCAGCTGAATATTTATCAGGTAACACATGCATAATCTAAAATAATTTTTTTGCATAAGAATTTGGAGAACTATTGCGGAATAACAAATTAAAATAATATGAATATAAGTCTGATATGGCACTTCACATAGCCTTTTTGATCTTGACAGTTTCTTGTCACCATTCACTTAAATTGTGTGAAAAGTGTGTCTTAATCTCCTTTTAAGTTTCACGTAAGAAATAAGGGTTGGAATGACATGAGCATGAATACAATTTTGGAGTGAACTACTGTATTACTTTAATAACATTCTGAATAACATCTGTGTAAACCAATGTTTAAATCAGCATATTCTTCTAACATGCAAACAGATGAGAAACAGCTAAATTACATTTAAATTATTCATCATGTATCTTTGTCTAAAAAAATTTACATCCAAATGTTTTTGTTTTTGTAAAACGGAGCTCTGTTCCTGATCAAGAAAAGCAAATGCAGAGTAAACTTTTGTCAGGATTGGAGTGAAACGATAAAATGAATATATCTGGAAAAACATGCTTTTATTTCCATGCAGCTTGTCTGCTATTTTTGCTTATCTCTCTTTTTGCCTCTTCTCCTTTGAAATCTCATGACATCACAGATGGCATTAGAGACATGTCTTGATATCACAAACCCAGATGCCATGCAAGCCCCTTTCTGAAAAGGTGGCGTGTTGGTATCACTGACTGTTTACTAGATAACATCTGCAGCAGCTTAAATTACTCTAGCCATCAAATGGTTCCCCTGTTGTATTTATAGATTTAGCTTCCTCCAGCTTCTTCTGATGAACAAATGTTCAAAAGTCTCAACGGTGATAAAATAGCAACTTGCGCAATAAGCACTGTGGGTTATGAGGATGTGTACTTCATATTTATGCATCTCAGGTGCATTGTGAACTACCTGCGTCATGTGTGCCATATTGGGACAAGGTTTATCTCTTTGGCCTTATTAAGCCAAAATAGAGCCTGGATTCATCTAGTACCTCCTGCAGAATGCTGACTTTTAGTTTTTTTTTTTTCAGTTCAGAGCACTGGCCGTGTTACTGTAAATTAAAAAATGGTTACTTGTGTTGATATTTTGCTTACAATTGGTAGTGCGTAACGGTCACTAGTCACATCGTGCATGCACATACACACAAGACCTCAGGCCACACAAAACAGAAGTAGTAAATGGCCATCTGAGGCCTGAAAGCCTTACGTAATAGACAGTTACTTTTATCACTTTCAGAGATTCAGTTTTAAAGCCTCATGGCTCTTGTTCAACAATAAAACCATCCCTGTGCCACACACTGGTTAAAAATGTTGCTGTGTTATTGATGATATCCCTGAAGCTTTTACATTAATTGACTAGTTTACGACAGCAGTGTCCAGAAGTCTGGAAAGCTCCCGGATCGAACATTGCATTAAACCAGGGCACTCTGCCAAGAAGCCCAGTTAAGCATCTCTGACATGAATTCAACCGCTTTGCTGTAAAAATAGTTTAACCAAACACTTTAGAATATAAACTAAATGTACTTAAATTAAAAAATACTTTAAAAAAAAACACTTTGCTAATGAAGACTGCACAGTTGCCAATGTGGATAGGAGTTTCCATACATCAAGAATATGAGTGTCTTGAGTCCCAGCCGAGTACAACTTGTTCCTCAATAGTGTTCTTAAATAATTTAATGAAACAACTTATGTAGCCTACTGAAGGTATCAGCGTCAATAAAGCATTGATTGTCAGAGATTATAACATTCACCAAGATAAAACAAATGATGCGTTAGGCGCTACGTTTACAGATTTGCTAAACTCCATTGGGGTCAAGCAAAATGCCACTAGACCAATTCATCATTTTAATCATACACAAGATTTAAAGCCACAGTATGTATGTTTTCGCAGAAGTCACTCATTCATAATACATTCAATGTACATTTATGAAATGCACTTTCTATAAAGCTGCTTTGAAATGTGTATTGTGAAAAGTGCTATAAAAATATATTTGAATTGAATTGAATTAGACGACGCTGTGAATGAGCGTGGGATCATGGGAGTTGTTGTCTTCAGCTCAACAGCCGATGGAAAGAAATCAGACGGCAGACTCGGGCAGAAGTCATGTTCATGGATGAGCTAACATATTAAAGTTTTAATAAGATCCTGGTGGTATGAAGCAGGATGCGCCGAGACCTGTGGGTGTGACTGCTAATGAAAGACTCCTGCGTGAGTTCCGCTTATTCATTGCGTCTTGAAAGTTGTGTTTTAACGCTACTCTGTGCGTTCGCTCTGGATGTTATGAGAGACTTGTTGCACATTGCAGTATCTAGGTCAATATTAGAATATCATTTTAATAAAAGCTGGAGGACTTGTGTTGCTAAATGACATTAATTTAAACATACACTCACCTAAAGGATTATTAGGAACACCATACTAATATTGTGTTTGATCCCCTTTCGCCATCAGAACTGCCTTAATTCTACATGGCATTGATTTAACAAGGTGCTGAAAGCATTCTTTAGAAATGTTGGCCCATATTGATAGGATAGCATTTTGCAGTTGATGGAGATTTGTGGGATGCACATCCACATCCACCATTTTAGTACAGTGAACTCATTGTCATGTTCAAGAAACCAATTTGAAATGATTCAAGCTTTGTGACATGGTGCATTATCCTGCTGGAAGTAGCCATCAGAGGATGGGTACATGGTGGTCATAAAGGGACGGACATGGTCAGAAACAATGCTCAGGTAGGCCGTGGCATTTAAACGATGCCCAATTTGGCACTAAGGGGTCTAAAGTGTGCCAAGAAAACATCCCCCACACCATTACACCACCACCACCAGCCTGCACAGTGGTAACAAGGCATGATGGATCCATGTTCTCATTCTGTTTACGCCAAATTCTGACTCTACCATCTGAATGTCTCAACAGAAATCAAGACTCATCAGACCAGGCAACATTTTTCCAGCCTTCAACTGTCCAATTTTGGTGAGCTCGTGCAAATTGTAGCCTCTTTTTCCTATTTGTAGTGGAGATGAGTGGTACCCGGTGGGGTCTTCTGCTGTTGTAGCCCATCCGCCTCAAGGTTGTGTGTGTTGTGGCTTCACAAATGCTTTGCTGCATACCTCGGTTGTAACGAGTGGTTATTTCAGTCAAAGTTGCTCTTCTATCAGCTTGAATAGAAGCTGATTCGGCCCATTCTCCTCTGACCTCTAGCATCAACAAGGCATTTTCGCCCACAGGACTGCCGCATTCTGGACATTACCCTTCAAACTGCGTAATTTGAAAATGCACCAAATGGATTTTGTCAATTTTGCAAAAACTTAATTCAAAAAAGGAAATTTTCACAAAACTGCAATGGAAACACAGGTCACCTGGCTTACGTAAAAGT
Organism: Gobiocypris rarus; assembly: GCA_023029165.1. NCBI lineage: Eukaryota > Metazoa > Chordata > Actinopteri > Cypriniformes > Gobionidae > Gobiocypris > Gobiocypris rarus. Next base: position 14,256,934 of record CM040924.1, on the reverse strand, counting down.
CTACATAACATTGTTTAATGGAAACGGCGTCATTTGGCAAAGTCTTTTATCGACATTTAGAAAATATTGCAATCGTTTTTCTGTAATGGAAACATGGCTACTAACAAGCAACGCATTGACGCGGTCCGTGTCCTGGTTAAAATTGCTAAATTCTCTGGATTTAAACATTGCTGGAAACTTTTAAGATAATGTACGTACACAGGTCAAAAATAGCTGCTCAGTGTATATAAAACACACAAATGAACTAGAAGTAATGACTAGCACCATTACATCTATACATCTAGTACATTAAAAACTTTTGCACCGATCAGACAAAAAAGGTTTGAGAGAAAAGTACTTCTCCATGGTACAACAGTATTACTCATGCTATCAAGAGAAATGGAGACAAACTCATCTAGAGGTCTTTAGAATTGCATGGAAAGACAGCATGTCATAAAGCATGTATTAAAAAGCGGTCAGGGACGAGCATCTCTGGAAAAACTCAACCAAAACAATCCAAGGTCTAGCAAATTGTTTCTGGTTCCATTGTCTTGAACTCAATGTTTTTTTTTAATGGGATTTTGTTTAAATGGCTAAAATAAGATTTGTGGTGAACACAAGTTGAAAACACTATCATGGTTCATTCTACGACATAAAATACTTATTTTTTTAAGCTGTTACATGTCTTGAAAAAGGCGGTTGCTAAGAAGTGGCTAAGAGGACTACAGAAGCTGTCGAGGAGATTAAACGTCATCACGCCAAACAGGTCAGTCCACTTTTACAGCCTCATTATGCTTATAATAAACTAGTCTCAAGCGTTCTGGGAAAATGTTTTTAGATAAAAACTGAAAGAGTTGTCGGAAGCTTAGTGATGGTGACGATGAAGTGGAGCGACCGTGGTGTTGTCTGTTTATAGCCTACCTACTTCTGGTGACTGCATTTAGGCTTTAAAATTAATAGAATATGTGTTCATCTATGATAATTATCTTGATAGACAAAATGTGTAAGTATCATAAACTTATGCTGATCACAGAGCTTGTTTTTTGCGGTAATCCAAAAGCCTATGGGAAAATACTATTGAGTTTTTATCGAGGGAACCAGTGTGGTACTAACTGCCGGTTAGCCTACAAATTGGCTCTACAAAGAGCCTACAAAATACCTGCACCACTCTAACTTTGAAGGCATAAGATCCCTCCCTTAAGAGCTTCTCCAAAGCCACACCTCCTTCGTGAGACGTCATGAGACAAAAGTCAGCATCAAATTACCTCATGTTCTCAAGTACATGTTTTGATTATATTTTTGACACATATATAAACAGTTGTGACTGTTGCTAATTTTAAATGTTTATTGATAGTGATGCCCACTTGTGTATAGACCCTTTTCACATTTACAGGTTTCTCAGAGCGGAAGTCGTCATAGTTGGGTTAAATTTTATAGAGGTGAATGAGAGTATACATTAAATATATATATATATATTGTTTTTATGTCCCCATTTGCTCAAATAGCAAAAGAAATACTCAATTATGATTTCAAAACTTTCAAAAAGAGGGAAATAAATAATAGAGTGAGTTTGATAATGGCAGTGAAAAGAAAGATGTTAATTTTAACCATCACTCCCATAGACACTGTATTAGAAACACCCTCACAGCAGCGGTAACTTGTTTTTTTGTAATTCAATGCAAAAGTAATAGTATACAAAGTATTAGTGTTATAAATGTACATACATATTATTTCTAAATTAAAATACAAAAAACTTTGCAGGATTTACGATATTGATGTCTGTTAAAACGTGTCATCACAGTCTGTGAAAAGGGTCTATTTCATTTTTTTTTTTTTTTATTGTGGGACAAATCAATTATTTAAGTGAAATGAACAATACATTAAGGGAAAGGCAACCAAGGCCAGCAATACCTATACTATATTTAAAGTCTGACTACATGGTTTAAATATAATAATAATAATAATCTTTATTTTATAAAGCGCCTTTAAAAAGTACATCTTAGAGCAGTTTATAAACGCACACCATACCTCACATAAAAGCCATTCAGAAAAAATGGGTTTAAAGAGCAGATTTAAAAACACTAAAAGAATCAGCCTGTCTGATCACAATGGGACATGAATTCCATAGTTTAGGTGCACAAGAGGAGAAGACCCGGTCACCCATAGAGCGTAAACGGGTAGGAGGAACAACTAAAAGACCCAACTCAGAGGAGCGGAGATCTATTAACAGTTAACAGCTGAGACAAGTAATGAGGTGTTAAACCATGTAGGCTTTTTTTAAATCAGTCTGAAACCTGACAGGTAGCCAGTGCACTCTAAAACTGGAGTGATGTTTTCGCTTGTCCTGGTCCTTGTATCATAGAACATGTACATCAGTCAGAACTGTGACTTCCTTTCAAGCAATGTTCATTATAATATCCTTGGCTGAACTTTTCAAAGGCCTTGGGCATCTTGTTAATTAAATGTAGGGCTGCAATAACCCATGATAGTGACACGTCACCGCTCCATGTCATTTATTTTCAAAGCACCTATAAATGGTGACTTTTTTTACAAGGTTTTTTGTAAATGAGGTGCTAGTATAATCAATGTGCGGGAACTGTTAATATCTCAGCACACAGAGCAGTTTGCATTGGGATGAATCATGTGTCAAGTGATCTATGTAATAACTAACTTCCCTGTAGCAATAACGCATATAAGGGAAATGAAAGTCGTTTCACTGACTCTGAGATGTTCACTATTAATAATGCAAAAATCCTCTGTTAATTAATGCCTCAGACTTTCAACTTGCAATGCAGAGTCAAAAGCAGCCATGCAACCTCAGATGACTGAAGCCTTTCTCAGAACATTCTAGCATCTGGAAATGTGCTGCTTGGGTGTTATGATAATAATGCTAAACAGGTTGCAGTAAAATATTAAAAAGCATTTTTGAAAATTACTGTTAAAACTTTTTTTTATTGGAAAAAAAAACTTTTATTCAGAGAGGATGCATTAAAAATTACATTTATAATGTTACAAAAAAATAATGTTACAAAAATAAATTCTATTTCAAATAAATGCTTTCTAGTCATCAAAGAATCCTGATAAAATTATCATGATTTCCACAAAAAAATTAAGCAAGACAAGTGTTCTCAACATTGAGCAAATTAGCATATTGGAATGATTTCAGAAGAATATTGACTTTGTGGAGCTCCCGACAAACAGTTTTGGTGGAAACAGAAGAGTTGATGTGCGCATTCAATTCTGCAGTGAGTTGGGCAGATGTGGTTTTATGTTTTTTGGATACAATCTGGGTGTGTACCTGGACATCCCTTTCACAGAGCTTCCCCTTGCGATCAACTAGCCCTACGTGGTGGTATGCCGACATTACCCTGGATACCATGCTCTCGATACACCACAATGACTTGATGTTCTGGTCAGAGATGAGCAAGACACGCACCAACAATTTATCCTCTTTCAAACCCTGATATGTCTCCCATTATGCTCGTGAATTGAAATATTTTATATACAGCTGTGCTATTGCTCTTCTAATTCAACGCGCGCGCGTGTGTGTATAAAGCACCTCCATAACAAGAAGAAGAAGAAGACCACCTCCATCTTTGACCATTAAGATGGTCTTCTTCTGCTCATAAGCTTTGCCTTTTTTACACCAGGCATACCGCTTATCCAAAAGTCCAAAAAGTTCCAGTTTGGTCACATCTCTTCATAAAACTTTCTTCCAGAACTCCACAGGTCTATCTGAAAAATGAATTTAAGCATATGCAATTCGTATCTGACTTGTTTGTTCAACACATCCCATGGATGCTCGATTTGATTGAGATCTGGGGAATTTGGAGGCCTAGTCAACTGCTTAAATTCCTGAGCCATTTTTGCTTTGTGGCAGGACGCATTATACTGCTGAAAGAGGCCATATCCACCAGGGGATACCATTTTCATGAAAGGGTGTACATGGTCTGCCACAATGTTTAGGTAGGTGGTACATGTCAAAGTAACATCCACATGGATGGCAGGACCCAAGGTTTCTCAGCAGAACATTGCCCAAAGCATCACATTGCCTCTGCCAGCTTGCCTTCTTCCCATAGTGCATCCTGGTGCCATGTGTTCCCCAGGTAAGCGATGCACACGCACCCGGCTATTCATGTGTTGTAAAAGAAAATGCGATTCATCAGACCAGGCCCCCTTGTTCCATTGCTCCTTGGTCCAGTTCTGATGCTCACGTGCCCACTGTTGGCGCTTTCGGCAGTGAACAGGGGTCAGCATGGACACCCTGACTGGTCTATGGCTATGCAGCCCCATACATCTTTCTATTAGAACCACCATTAACATCTTGAGAAATTTGAACTACAGAAGCTCGTCTGTGTAAAAGACCATTAAATCCCCCAATCACTGAAATGGGCTGTCACCTTTACCTCCATCCATAGAGGGCAGTGTTGCATTGAACGCAGGAAGAAGACTTTCTCAAAAAGGGACTTTAATATTAAACTTTAGCCAAATGTTACAAATGAACTTTTTATTTTAATGTTCGTTTGTCAAATAATGCTTGAGAAATACTTAATGCCGTACTCTTTTTTTGTTTTCAAGAGTGTTTGTTTCTTACCTCACGTACCTTTATTTTGAAGTGTAGATAAGGAAGCGCTGTGGCGCGCTGTGTGTATGTTGGCGCACTTTTTCATGAAACATCCTTCTGATTAACGCTACCAGAGAGGAAATGTTAATCTTTGGGTACTCTCTTGTGTATTTACATTTAAAAGGTTTCTCTCTACCATATAGCTCCTGGCTGATGAAGGGCACAAGGTACTGTTTGAATTTTATTCTGCAAAGTACATTTTGAGAGACATTGAAGTGTTTATATTTTCTATCTATTTACATTTAGTGGGTGATTTCTCTTGGTGTGCGCTTGAGATGGCTTGTTTACAGTAAATCAAGTCTTGATTCGAGATATTAATGTTTTTCTCTCTAATTTGAAATTGTCAGTTGTACCAAAATTAATTTTGGCGCAGGTGTTTCATTTAGTTAATATTGCTCTCTTAAAGGGAGATTGTTGTAAATAAAACAATTCATAAATTCATAGGTCATTCAGGCACTTTGATAGAAGTTTGTCAATTGTTTTAAAACTAATTTTGCTAAGTGCTTTATGTGCATTAAAGCTTGCTACTGTCAATGTTAACATAACTTGTTATTCAAGCTTACTACAGGACAGTAATGCAAGGTTATTACATTAGCCTGTATATTAAAATATGCTTTGTCTCAAACTGTATTGTGTAGGCCATCTAGATTGCAAATGTATATGTATTAGTTTATGGACATTTATACAATTTGCACAGATGTCTAATTATGGTCTGTTTGTTTGTTTTATTCAGCTCTTACTGTGTTTTTTTGGAATTAAACCCTTTACAAACATCAGTTCCTGAGAGTAATTGCATCTGTTCAGCCGGGAATGCTACAGTCTGTTTGATCAAACCAAACGGGCCAGTCTTCGCTCCCCATGTGCATCAATGAGCTTTGGCCGCCCATGACCCTGTCGCCGGTTCACCACTGTTCCTTCCTTAGACCACTTTTGATAGATACTGACCACTGCAGACCGGGAACACCCCACATTTACCTGCCTTTAACACATCAATATATATTCTATGCTTCTAATATATCCCACCCACTAACAGGTGCCATGATGAAGAGATAATCAGTGGTTATTCAGTGTCAGTGGTCATAATGTTATGCCTGGTTGGTGTGTGTATATATTATGTAGTAAACCACCGACTTTCTGTCTTGCTGCAAAAATTACTTCAGACAGAAAAGGTCAGATTGCTGAAGCACAGAAAAGACGTGATGGCATTTATGCATCTCTATGTTACTGCCACCTGCCCACTTCATTCCCATGGTGCCACACAGAAGGGGATTACCTATGCCTGCTGACCGGGATTAAGTATATGAGAACAAACACAGACATAAACATAGCATAAACAGTTTTCAGTATTAGTCACCATGCTTATCAAAAAATAAATCTAAGACTCAAATGCACACAAACAAAGGAAACATAGGCTTTGTGTAATTCTCAACCTCTCTACAACCTCACCCCATATGTGGTGCGGGATCACACCTTCTGTCATTCACCCTGCGGGTGGTTGTACATCAGTGCTGGTCACGTGAGCGACAGAGCCATTGAAGCAGGAAAGTGGCTGTTTAGTCTGTCATCATTTTTTTTTTTTTCAGCATCTCAGCCTGAGGATTCAGAACCGGAGTATGAGAATAACATATTCCAACCCTCAATTGGGACCAAAGAGATATCACATATAAGAATTGAAATTCACTGTCAGACACAGAAGCTGTAAGCGTGATTATAGCAGTGGCACAAGTGAATATCTAGGGCAGAAACAGCAGGCAGAAATAATGCAAGCAAAGAGAGGATGTTAGCATGTCTCAGCCTCAGACATCACGCCCACGGACCATTGGCTGAATGTCTGATGCATATTGAACAATGCACACTTTTCTGGAAGCACTTCAGGATTTTCGAAGTCGTCATCTGATAGGTTGAATTCTACAGGATGTCTGCGAGACATGTGTGTTGCGTTCTTTAACGGTCCAATTAACACCAAACCCCCTCGTGAAAGAAGAGCGCCATTGTGTTACAACTTTGACCATGAACGCTTAATTACCAGGATCAACTAAATGCTGGATTTTTAAAAGTATGTGAAGTTGACGGCTCCATTGTTGGAGTAAACTTGAACAACATTCTTGAATTAATCTTTTATTGACGCACACTGGTCTGTTAATGCAGGGACATCGACTTTAGATTTTCATGCCCCTAAACATACAAAACCACAGTCAAACAAACTGTGATTGGTTGCGTTACATGTCAGTCAAACGTCCTCTTGGGCGGTCCTTGACCAATGAAAGCTGCGATACAGTCCAGACATTCAGCCGTCAGTCTGCTATACGCAAAACTAGCAACCGTGTGGCTTTTTACAAAGCCTGTAACAAGGTAGACTCTGAGGACAGAGAGGGTAAACTTTTGCAGTGCAGGCAAGGTTGAGGGACAGCTGAGGTTTCTCAACCTTATAGCAATTAGCCGTTTGGCTAGCATTATTTAGTGAAACTGCTAATTGCTAAAAGTATGTTAAAAATAGCCTTTTGAACATTAGTGTATTTCATCCAATATCCTATCTCCATTCCTTCCTCTATGTCTGATCAGAAATGTAATGTTAGCACATTATCGTGAAATAATGTTTAAGCAAAAGAGCTTTTCTTAAAGGGATAGTTCAAAAATGAAAACTGACCCCTCAAAAAAGTCAAAATTTGCATATCCTAATGTCGTTCCAAAATTGTATGATTGATTTTCATCTACCGAATACAAAATAAGTTATTTTCATTTTCATACAATGTGGCTTTAATGTTGTTTTGGACCCCACTGACTTTCATTGACAGTTGAAATATTCAAAATATCTTCTTTTATAAAAAAACAGCAATGTGCATTAACAAACTAAATAGGCTCAATTTTCAATTTCCACAGCTGGCTAGTGGATCTTTTTTCTTCTTTAATTTCCTTTTTTATTATTTTTAAGGCAAGGTTGAGCTTCAGTCCGTGCAGCTTGGATAACCACCTCTGTTTGTTGAAGAGAGGATCATTATTGAAGCGTTTGTAATCTGCACAGTTTGATGTCTGTATTATTGACTGTGAACACATGATAAATTCTCATTCTCTGGGTGTCTAAGGAGTTGAATGATGCTGTGCACAATCATGATATGCATTGAATATACATGTGTGCATGTAGCTCAGTAATTGACTTTGTTTCCGATAAGAGGAGTGCAGGCTGTCTCTTGCTGGCTGGCCCAGGTTATTAAATGAATTGAAATATTTTTCTTGTCTACAGAATAAAAAACATTTTGCATACAACCTTGGAGGGACCTTTCAGCTCTAGGCTGAAATTGAGGGGTGTAGTTTGTGCATCACCATAGGGTGCAACAATTGTATCAACAAGGACAAGGCTCATGTCCATTGTCCACTTTGGTCCAACTGCAACTAACAGCAATAGAAAATCAATTGCCCTCCTACAATACAAAGTTCAGCATTTATCAATTTGTGAAGTATCCAATGGCCTCAAATATAAAACGGTATATGAAAACGGAGGTGTGTAATTAGATAAGAGCCGCTAAATTATCTCAGTGCCTTGGCTGTCAAGAAAACATGACATTTATGGAGCAGTTTACAAACTGACTGGGCAATGCTCTGGAAGTGTTAACCGCACCTCATATGATATATTGTTAACAATGCAAAACTGTCTCTTGGAGTTAATCTGTATAAATGAGAAAATTAAATAAATTGGGGGGAAAAAGCCCTGAACTGTTGCTGATTCTTAGATACAGCTACATACCAAAGTGTCGTAAATGTGAAGGGACTACCCAAAATGTTCTATGAACTTTCAGCACATTCTAAAACGTTTTAAAAATGTTGTTCTTGGTTATGCGAACGTTATCTTTTATCAGTTTGCAAACATTATGAGATAGTACGTTTGAATGTTCCTTGCAAATTCTGAAACAAGTAGTAGCATTTTAAAATAAAAATAAGACTAACGTCCAACTTCAATGAACAATGTATACATAATATTTTTGTTTTAAATGTTTTGAGAACATAACATTATCAAAGACCAGAAAACTTTGAATTAACATTCTATAATCTTTGAGATAACCTTACCAGAACGTTTTTCCTGAGTAATCGCAAAGTTAAAGAACCGTTCACACCAAAAACGCTCAAGCTTAAATGATCAAGCTCGTTACAGCAGAATGGATTCTGATTGGCTGGCAATCGTTCATGAGCTGGGTAAAAAAATAATTCTTAAAGTTATTGCAACAATATCGTTTCTCTGTGCTGATATCGTTATAACTTTGGAGTGAACTCTGCTATTCTTTAATATTGAGAATACATTTTTTTGAACTATATCTTTATCGTCATATTTGATCCTTTGGAAGTGTCTGGGCCACCTGTACAATGTACAGTAAGTATGTTCCCCTCGGGAGATCGTTATGGACCCTCCAATGCCTTTGGGTTTTGCTACTAGCAAAACCCCTGGTTGTTAAAATCATGATGAGAAACGATAAACACTTCACTCCCTCTGAATCATAACATCGTTATGGCTTCCCTTATATGGACGGCATGTTGTGAATGCGCAGAATTGATTGACACGCAGAAAGCCTGTCCAAAGCATTCTGATTGGCTAAATCAAAACGTAAATGTTATGTTATTTAAATGTAAATGTCATTCTCAAATGCAAATGTACAAATACAAGGATATTTCAGTGTTTGAGAAGAATAGCGTTTGTATAGCGTTTTTCACAATACATATGTTTTAAAGCAGCTTCACAGAAAACGTATGATCTACATTACAATTTAAAGGGATTTGTCCACGTTATGTATATCAGAAATGTATATACAAAGCACACAGGTTAGCTAACAATACATTATTAATCAATATAATAATAATGTAAGGCACACAAAAAAAAGTGAAATAAGAAAAAATGTTAATGATTAGGGTATAGAAATGAGCATGGGTGCGTGTTGATGCAGAGCTGCATCATCTGAAGTCCTCGCAGTCGTCTCTTCACAGGTGATGGTCATCTGCTGTCTTTATGAGAGGCTGGATCCAGACTGGAGCTGACGGTATCCCGAGATAAAACAGAATAGGAAAATAATTAGCGTAGCTGCTGTACAAAATATTAAACAAGGACAATCATGTGCACTGATATAACTAGAGTTCAATGTTATGAGATGCATTATACAAATGCTTGGCTAAAGAGATCTTTAATCTAGATTTAAACTGGGAGAGTGAGTCTGAGCCCCGGACATTATCAGGAAGGCTGTTCCATTAAGGTGCTATATTAAAACGCTCTCCCTCCTTTAGTGGACTTAGATATCCTAGGTACTACCAGAAGCCCAGAGTTTAGTGATCTTAAAGATCTTGATAGGTTGTAAGGCGATAGAAGATACAAGATCTAAACCTTATAGGTCAGTAGCAATACATTAAAATTGATACGGAACATAATAGGTAGCCAGTGTAGAGATGATAAAATTGGTGTTATATGTGGATAAGTGGGATTTTTTTTAACTATTGTATCATCCTCCAGGATAAAATCATAATAGCCCCATCAAAGTGTTAATTTGCTGTCATTTCAACACACTTTTTTTGTGACAAGCCTTTGTGAATTGAATATTTGTATGTAAAATAACGTCAAAAGCAGACCACAAGGTCATTCTCTGCAAATGCAAAACTTTTCTGAGTGCTGACCATGTTCGAAACATGAACACTGTTCTGTCACACAGGAAGTATCTGTGGTTTTGTGAGGTCTTCCTGGAAAAAGATCAGAGACGCACTTGACATTGCTCTACATATAGGTATGCAAACAAACACAAGCAGAAATGGCCTAAAACCACACTTCCTCTCGAACCTCATTCACTGATCTTGATGCAATGCAAGAACTGTATTAAACAATTGCAATTCAAAATTACAGTTCAAATCAGCAAAATTACATTTTTGGTACAAATTTATTCCCCTAAAAAAAATCAGCTGCAGCACAAAGAGCATAGTTCAACATTCATCTGGGAAACAGATTAGTCTTGCTAAGTGTCTGACATTGGGAATTTCCTTGATTTGTTCAATGCTGCCAAGTCTGCCGTCAAGTTCTAAGTGACCGCTTTAGTAAAGGAGCCGCATTGTTTAGCTGATTTGATTTTAATGTGTTTAGTTAAAGCTAGCAGATGTTTGCAGCGCCAAGTGAAATTTTTTTTAACAATGGAAGGAAGTTACATTATACTCTGGTTGTCCTTTGATAACGTTCAGTGCCAGAATGTTGCTGTTCATAAAACCATCACACTACGATTAGGGCCTTCGCAAATTTGTAAAAAAAAATCTCCAAAGAACCTTTACAATCGTAGCTAAAACAACAAAACTATGCAAAACGCTCATCTAATGACCCCTTTATTCATATTTGTCAGGATTTAAACCTTCCAAAGTTCTACTTTTTTGGAAATGTTTTCTGGGGAGCCATGATTCGTCCTCATAATTCACCCCCAGAGTTTACGACTCTCGGTCGCCCCGTGTCTGGTACCCTTTTAGAGCTTCTCTCTACCCTGAACCACATTCTTTATCCATCTGCACTCACATTCACTTAGCACCACAAATGTGAGAGCACAGTAATCAATGTTAGCAAGCGAGGGAAAGGGTTGCAGCATTTCAATGCATTAAGCTTAGAGTGCCTCCACAAGCTTATGAAACTACCGAAAACTCAACAGCTTTGAGTTGTTTTCCCCTTTCAGCCCATGGCTAGTTGTGTTTGATTGAATTTCAGAGTTCCTCAGGACCTTAATTCAATTTAGACTGTGAATACGTGGAGAAAAGACCAACCCAAGAGGATCCTCATGAAAACCCTCAGTCCAGATTATAATTATAATCAATATTTTGCACATTGAACTACTGCACCTAATGCATCATTAAGCTACCCTTGTGGGTCTCTATGCATGACCTTTACAATGACACAAATGTATGCATCAACAGGATACAAACACATGGCATTTTCCAGTTAGCCAGAAACTAGAAATATGGAAAGTTATTCCATTTAATACTGCTAATCAATTTGACATTTTTGCTGGCTTGACATCAGTAAGCTACCCGATGTGGTTTTCCAAGGATATACTCATTAATCTGAGCAAAAATGATTCCCTTAAAGCAGAATGACTGGATCCTCACAGGTGGACTTGCACGATAAAGATAATTAATTACTGATGTCCATAGCCACTATTTCAGCATAATTCTGAGTGAAACATGGGATTGTTACAACCCTACGGTTTGTAACATCTCTGTTGTGTTGTTATTCTCTGAGTATCTGTCCAGGAAGTTTATCTGATTGGTTCCTGCAGGCTGATTGACGCTTTTCCCTGGTTGGTCCACAGTATTTTAAAAAGCATGTCCTGATTTCTTCTACTCAGATTGACCCAGAGATCTTGTGTTTTGAGACCTGTATATTGCAGAGTTTGACTGTGTTGAGAATATTAGTGACAGTGAGTATTGCTTGTTTGTTTAAATTGAGCATGGTTTGTATCAGAGGAACTTTGTTGGTATATTTGACCCTTTGCCTGTTTTCTGACACTGATTTGGACAGTCCTAATAAGTTTGTTTGCCTGGTTGTAAATACTGATTATTTGGAAAAGTAGGGAGTCTGATGCCATTTTCGTTTTTGGTTTGGGAGATAGGTTTGTATATTGTATTTTCCTTTTTGGGTTAGGGTTTAAGAAAGCGGTTTAAAACCAAGGAAGATTTGTCCCAGTCAACTCCTAAATCCAAGGTCCCAAATTAAATCAATAAAATAATCTTTATTCAAATACACTGCTTTTTCAGTTTATGTACACTGCTTCCCCTAGACGAGGCATAGCAGGGATATTGAAGGATTCACTGTGATTAAACTGTAACACCTCTGAATGATTTAGTGGTTAACTGAAACTTTTCCAACCTTGGCTAAAGGTTTGATTGGACAAAGTAATCCTGAATTCACTGGAATTTGTGGTAAACAAACCCTTTCTCTTCTTGGGCACACAATGAAAGAGACTTTTGTGTTCATTGGTTCGAAAAGGACGGGGGCATCTTAACTAGAACCATATGGCCGGTAAAAGCAATAATGTATTATCTTTATAAACCAAAAGTCTTTGTGTTATCAGTATCACACATAATATTTCTAGTGGTGCCTCATACACTTGAAGAAAGAAGCTGTTCTGAGGTATTTCATCTCATATTTTTTCATGTTATGTTTCTACCGCATGCGAGGTTAAAAACATGCAGCATAATTAAACGATAAAGTCTCCAGGGCTCATATTCATGAACAATCTTAATACAAAGAGTAGTTCGAAAATTCTAGTAAACTTCTTAGAAAGGTGGACGTTTCCTCCCAAAAAAAAGCATCTTAAAAGAGGACTTGAGGTCCAAAATGGTTAGAAGTACAGACGAGGACTTTTTAAATATATATATACACATATTCCCCTTCTTAACCAACCAACCTTTATCAGTCTTTAAAAGACCGTCATACGAAACAGCAGGGTCAGCCTAAGATACATGTTTTTCTAATTTCCTCGCTCATAATTGCTCTGAGTTTTTAAGGTAAATTTGGAGCTTTCTGAGATATCTCTTAGAAGCTTTAAGAATACGGGCCCAGGTCTTTACAAAAAGGGTTTAGAGACAGATAGCAGGGGGACAAATTGTCGTGTTAAGAGACAAAAATTAAGATAGTCTTAAGATCTGTCTATAAACATAATTGTAATAAAAACTGAAACGTATGATAACTATTGCTATCTATTTAGCTTCTTTCAAATAAAACTTTGCTTTATAAAAAAAGGACATTGATATTGATATAGCGGCATTCACATCTCATTGCTTTCAGAATTGATGGAACATAAATGGAATTATGAGCTTTCAAACAGCAACATTCAAACAGACAGGTTTCTTACAGGTCTATACATAAATACATTCCCAAACTGGGCAGAGGAAGAGTTCATATCAATATTAAAAACACAAATGCAGTGAAATCACACACAAGATTACACTGATGGAAATTGTAAGTGAGGTGGTTATTAATAAATTGAAGGACAGATTTCACTTTTTCACATGTACATCAAATAAACAGCATTACTTCTGGGAATGAAAACGGGACAAAGCTGGACATGCGCAGCAATATAATATAGCAAAGGATCTGCTGACCCCTGCTGACCACCAAACAAATTTGTTCACAAAATCTAGAATTGCATTCCGAGAGGAAACAACCACAGAAACTTTCACGTATATTAACAAGACCACGGTTTTGAAAAGCTTTTTACATAGCATCATAAAATCATGTCTCTAAGGATGACATTTTCTTCAAGCTATTTACACAAAAAGTAACTAGCATTTATGAGCTTTCGCAGACAACTATATGTGTATGACTTTTTGAAACAAAATCATCTACAATTATCTTTAAAAGAAAGTATGCAGCGGAATATTTCAAAGAAATCATGTCAATCAGCTCGCGTATCGTTGGACTGTGTCCTGTGGTGAATCAGCACTGCAGGTTCCTGACACAGGTTATGGATGCTATACGCTTGTCCTGTAACACAAAAATACAAATTATGAAATCAAGAACACATTAATAATTAGTATTAAGTAATACATTTTCACTCACCAGAGGGTATCATAAACACTTCTCCAGAATTGTAGACTGACTTTATACCATCAATATCAACACGCACACAACTTGAGATGATGCTGAATACCTTATTAAAGAGAAACACAGTGAGGTTAAAATGTTATGTAACGTAAACATGAATATAGTATGACAAAATTTTCTAGAATTATTTATCAAACTGGTTAACTCATGTACAGTCCCTGACAAAAGTCTTGTCGCTTGTGTACAAATTGAACTGAAGTGCAGCTGAAATATATTTCTTATCAAGATTTTTTTACAAGAAATGGCTCATTTTAATCCCAACAGCTTTTCTAATAATGTTTCAGTGCAAAATGAAACTGTCAAAAAATATTCTCATTAGAGTAAATTTTTGCAAAGACATAAGTGTTGTCGCCTTGTCATATGAGTTTCACCTGTGACTAATAATGGATCAATTAGATCTCAGGTTTGTATAAAAAGAACCCCAGTGCACTAGACCTTCACATCAACTGCAACTAGACCTCTGCAAACATGCCTAAGATTCACCCTGAGACTAAAGTTTTGATTATTAAGAGGCTGAAGACCAGATCCACTGCTGATGTGGCAGACACCTTCAAAGAGTCTCAGCGTCAAGTACAGAGGATAAAAAAAAGATTTGAAGAGACTGGAGACGTTTTTGACAAGCCCAGGTCAGGCAGACCCTGCAAGACAACTGCTCGAGAGGACCGTTTGTTGGCTCAAATCCAAGGCCAGCCCATTTTCCACTAAAGGAGAGCTCCACGAGACCTGGTCACCTGAAGTCCCTGTGTCAACCAGAAAAGTTTGTCAGATTCTATCTCGAAATGGCCTCCATGGTCGGATCAGTGCCCAGAAGCCAGCACTAAACAAAAGACAATTGAAAAACCGTGTGGCTTTTGCCAAAGCCCACAGCCTGCTAAAAGGATGGACGCTGGAAAAGAGGCAGAAGGTGGATTTTTCAGATTAATCTTCTGTTGAATTACACCACAGTCGCCGCAAATATTGCAGGAGACCTACTGGAGCCCGCATGGATCCGAGATTCACCCAGAAAACAGTGAAGTTTGGTGGCGGAAAAATCATGGTCTGGGGTTACATCCAGTATGGGGGTGTGCGAGAGATCTGCAGGGTGGAAGGCAACTTCAATAGTCTAAAATACCAAGAAATCTTAGCTACCTCTAATATATTCCCAACCATAAAAGAGGCCAAATTCTGCAGCAGGATTGTGCTCTATCTCCACATCAAAGTTTTTCAAGGCAAAGAAGATCAAGATGCTCCAGGATTGGCCAGCCCAGTCACGAGACATGAACATCATTGAGCATATGTGGGGTAGGATGAAAGAGGAAGCATGGAAGACGAAACCAAAGAATATTGATGAACTCTGGGAGGCATGCAAGACTGCTTTCTTTGCTATTCCTGATGACTTCATCAATAAATTGTATGAATCCTTGCCAAACCGAATGGATGCAGTCCTTCAAGCTCATGGAAGTTATACAAGATATTAAATTTGGATCTCACAGCACCACTACCTAATTTGCTGACATATTTTTGTATTTGCAGTAAATTTGTTCAATTTCTGTATAGGCAACAAAACTTTTGTCTTGCCAAAATTTGACCTTTCTGTCTTGATTAAATGATACATCGTTTTCAGTTAAACTAATTTATTTCAGTGCATTAAACATCATTTGGGAGGGTTCTAGCTTTTCATATGAGCTATTTATAAAACCAATTGATGAATTAAAAGTCAGGTTAATAGCAGGTGTTTCTACAAAATACATAAGCGACACGACTTTTGTCAGGGACTGTAATCTCATGAACTTGCTTTTACAATTATAATTCAAACAGCCACAAGACACTACTGCAGTTAAGCAATTAACAGAGATTTAAAAAAAGAGCCTTTCCACTCACATTAACCATATCATGGTCCATCTGTGAGGGCTTCTTCATGAACGACCCTAGCAGAATCTTTCCATGTGAGAAAGAGTGGCTCTGGAGGTCAACCGCATGACCCATTGCTCGGCCTCCATGTGAGTGCCAGTGGAAGTCATCGGGACTAATAACTCGTCCGTCTAGAAAGAGAGAGGGGGGGAGCAGCATATAAATGAGCTACATTTTTTCATTGAAAATAAGCAACAAATTCATGCTGCAAAGTGTATATGTAATTATATTTGATATAAACAACTGCCTCCAATATGATTCAGCTCACATCCTGGGCTTTTATGTTTAATGTGAAAAGCATTAAAATGTGCTTCGCACCGAACCTCTCAGTGAGGCCCAATTATCTGTGTGGTGCACTGCATGACATTTGAATCCTACTGAGAATTTTGTGCTTTAATGCGCTGTGGAGGAAGTCAAACAGCTGGACAGTGTTCCCATATCAACACCCTTTTTATTGACAATTTATCATGGTTTAACTATGATAACAGCAACAGTAGTAATTCTTATTTTGACAGAATTGTAATTTCATGTTAAATATCCATTGGGTGAAAGATACTTCGGTAGGAGTTATAGTTTCTAAATACTTTAGCTGAATACTATTGAAACCATATTAAATCAATAGACTGATCTATGGTTATGGTCATGCTATTTCAAAAGTCACTATGAAATCAAAATCCTTGTTGTTTTTTTCTAGAACACTGCAGTATTTATTATAAATGATTTATCTATCACATAATTGTTTGACGTGTTTTTGGCCGCAAGGGCGGGACAACCTGTCAATCACAAGATCACAGCAATAGCAAATCATACAAACCCAACAATTAAATTAATTCAAGGACAAAACCACTTGTTCGAGAAGCCAGTTCACTTGGATATATGTCACAATAGGGGAGAAAAGCCCATTGTGACCTGTTTCATGCCACTTTAAAGTATGGAAGACGTATTGTAAATATTCATAAGGAAAGTACACAAAAGTATTAGGGGATTTAAAGTTTGGAGTCCCATGAATTACACATTCCCAACTCTGTGAAGAGGTGCATGGGTATAAGATAAGTCTCTTATAAACAAGCTGTTATTTTAGTTAGTTCCCTGCGGTTTGTATTTCAGCACTTGGAAGTAAAAATCTGTATGGATTTCAAAAGGCTTCTAATGTTTTGACAATAACATTTATTTGTGATTGTAATATGTTATTACTTTTCGAGGCTGGGGGCCACAAGTGAGAGAACCACGCATGTAGGTTGTCCCAGTCCTCATTTTCCAGGACAACAGGCTTCAATGGAGGCCCACAGAGATCACAGTGCGCCAACACCCGTGGAGCCTGTCGCACATGGGGTGTCAACCTAGACGATGGCAAAACTGGAAAAAGAAAAGGAGTTACAGTTACAAATCGTGTTGTTAAAGCACTTCAATTTCCTTAAGTGTAAACGCATGGTTCTGTGGAACCTTCAAATCATTGTTTATTTTAGTAACAGAGTAACATTGCTCAACCGGTAGTATGAGTTTGAGCACTTGGAAGTGTTTGATAAACCTATTTTTGCAATTCCACTTAATGGCACAGGAATGACACTGCAGATTTAAAATATATTGCTCATGAATTCTCACCGATATCATCATCCTCTTCATCATGTTGCTGAAGCTCAAGCATTGATGACGGCCCACTTCTGAATGCAACATCACTAAACAAAAAAGCAAAAACTCTCAGTCCTGAAGCATCTGCAGAGCTACATCTTTATTATTTACACTCAGGTGTTAATAGCATTTGTTTAGGCCAGGCATCTGACTTTTATAAATCAACTTACCCATCAGATAAAGTGTTTGGTCCACTTGATACTCGGACACTCATCTTTTTTCTGGTCCCTGGTGGCTCCACGGTAACACCACTGGTGAAGCCAAAGGAGGCACGTCCGTTTCCCTGCAGCTGATCATCACTTTGGGCCACATTCTCACTTGAGTGATCTGACTGGTCCTCAAGAGAGTGAAGAAGGTTTCTGCGTCCCTGTTTTCTGCTCCTTTGTCCACTTTTTACCAAATTTTCAGGATTTTCAGAAGCAAAAATTGCATTCATTGAGGCTAAAGATCGTTTAATTGACTTTGGCGTGTTGATTATGTTTCTTTTTAAGTTCCTGGTGTGACTTTTTGTTTTTTGAAATTTCATTGAATTTGTCTCCTTATTAAATGCACCACGAAGAGGAGTGTTCGATTGTTTGGACTTTTGTGGGGACTGCGAGGAGGTGAAAGCTCATCAGCTGGTTCCTGAGACTGTGGCGCCTCCCACCAATTGGAAGGAGCTTTTCTTTGTCTTTTCTGTGGAAAGTTGTCAGATGTAGAACTCTCTGGTCTTCTAAGAGAAGACGAAGGTGGTTTCTGTGCAGATCCAATGTCTCTTGAGTAAACCAAGTCAAACACTCTCTTCTCACCTGTTTTATTTATCGGAGGAAAAGGTAAGTACAAAAACTTAAATCATACAAAGTAAAATCTGTTTGGGAATCAGTTTACCTTGTAGGACGTTGTGCTGTCTGTGAGAACTACAGAATTCTGGACTAATCTCCACTGCATTCTCATTCGGACAAGCTCCCGCTTCCTCTCCTGACACATGTGCTGGTGATGCCACTTGAGGTAGAGTGGCTGCCGATTTTGGTTTCCTTCGACCGCCAGTCTTCTTAGCTGTCTTCTGCTCAGCTCCAGTATCATGTCCATTGCCACCTGCAATCAACTTTTCCACATTGTCCAACACATTGTGAGTCTTTGGTTTCTTCTGATTCCCCTGGGCAGGCCTGAGAGACTGCGTTTCTTCAGAATCAACAGCAGCTGCTTGCTTCGTTGACATTTTTATACTGGCTTTCCACTCTTGTGACGTACCCAACACCTGCTTTGGCTGAAGCTCTGTGGTACTTTCATCTGGGCTAGTGAGCCACCATGATCCTGGAGGTTTCCTTTTCCTCTTGGTACACAGAGGACTGTCTGACGAAATGTCAGACACAATTGTTGGTGGATCCTTTGGTTTTGGTTTCCGCCTCTGTTTTTCTTTTCTCTTCTGTTTTTTGCCTGGATCCACGGCATCTTCCTTGGTGAAAGATTGTTTACTTACAGCTATGATGTAAAAATAAAACAGAAAAATTGCAAGTTTTCAACAACACAGGAATGGTGGTAGTTAGGGATGACTAATCTGTGAGTCTCAAGTATTAGATGCCCATCTAACCAAAATGACAATTCTGCTTTGTAATTATCGATGCACAGCATAAAAAGCCAGAGGAACTAACCTTTTCTTTGTTGTTCCTCTTGCTCATTGAGGGCAGGTGGAGGTTCATGCTCTTGCTCATCACAGGACGGATTGTTCTGTTTCAACTCTATTTGTTGTTTAGAAGTTTGTTTCTTTGTCTTAGAGACAGTTTCTTCCTTTTTGCTGTTCCTTCTATTTTTGTTGGATTTCACTGACTTTATGGAGTGAAGAGCTGCTGCAGCTGTGACTTTATTGGATTCCTTCTTCGCATTTGACCCTGGCCTCTCCTGTTTGGATGATTTTGAGGATTTCTTAGTGGTTCTAGACACAGGAACTGCGATTTCTTTGCTGCCACCTGTATCCGCTGCATCTGTTTCATCTTTGTCAGAAACTTCCACAGGGTCAGGTGCTTTGCTGTTTGCTCGTTTCTTTCCTGTAACCATCACACAAAGCAATATTTTAAATATAATGACATGTAAGGTTCTTTCAATATATCACATAATCTTTCATTTCCATCAGTTGCAATGCTTTTGGGAAACACAACCCAGAGTGATGAACTGTAATCCAAACATGGATCTCGATTATATTTTTGCCGCATAAATACTCTTACACAACCTCTGTGTGACAATATAATGTCTTTTTTTGCTGTGGTTTAAATAAAAAAATATGCATGTAATTTGGAATTGGAATTTTGTTTAAGTTCATTTTTGAGAGAAGTTCTTGTTTTACCAGTTTTCATAAATGTAGTGAGAGAGTGTTAATTTATATGATAGCCTGGCTATAATAAATCAGGAAACTAGATAAGGTGAAATAAACTATGTGTACGGGTTTGTGTTTTTAGGTGACAGTGCAATAATTCTGATGAAATGCAAAAATACATTTCTCAAATGACAACAATCGTTGTGATCCAAATTTTTGGGCAAAATAAGCATTATTATCAGTTTATCTATTATGCAATATGAAGAAAATGTGATTGGCTAAAACTAGACGTAATTGCCCAGATTTTTTGGTTGAATAAATATTATAAAATCTAAAAGGTAAATTTGACACAGCACTAAGCCTAAATAAAAAAAATAGCTGACAAAATGAACACTACACTGCACTGATAAAGTATACTGCATTTTTTAAAATCATAAATCTAAGATTAGGTAAACGTGTGATTTACCTGTTTGTACTTCTTTGTGTGCCTGTACAGTTTGAGAAGAGGTCTGATCACAACCCCTGTCCTCCAGCGCTTCTGTTACAGGGTCGGCTCCGTCCTCTACACCATCATGAGTCAAAGAGTCTTTGCTAGTCTTTTTGAAGCTTTTCCACGTTTTCCTTTCGTTTTTTGTTTACCAGACTCGATTTGTGCTTTACTTCTTTTAGCATCTGCCCCATGCTGATCAGTCACCTCCACTTCACTCGGCAAAAGCTGATCTGTGGAGTGCGGCTCTGTAAGAACATTCTCCTTTGCGGCCTCTGCTGGGACAGGTTTTTTGTTCCTGCTGGCCTCTGCCTTACGAGGGATAATGAAAAGAACAGGGGCCTCATTGTCCAGGATTATGAAGTCCTCCTCTAAATCTACAGGTGGAGGAGCTGGAACTGCCGCTCTTTTCCTGGAACTTATGAATGGAAAAGTGTTACAAAAAGTAACAATGTGGTTTAAGTTCATAATGTCACATTTAACCTCACCATGGGGATTTAGGCATCATGGCTTTTTTAAGCTTCTGCTGGAAAGACGATCTTTTGCCTGGATCCTCCATCACTTGATTTCTGCATTGCTCTGCCTCCCGAAGGTTTGGTTCACTCTTCAGAGCCAAAACAGGAGAAAGCTGTCCAGGATCTTTATCCCTTGATAATGATAAAACAAGAGAAGATTCATTATGAAATCTGCAGGAACACTACAATAGTAATATTAAAATGTTTGTTTCCTCACATTATTAAATCTTCCTTCATTTCTGGAGGTGAAGATTGGGTGGCTTGCACTGACGTTGTAGTGTTTTTTGCAAGCTTCATGCTAAAAATAAAGTTTTACATTATATTTCTTATTATAACAATAAAAGATGCAGATGTAGAAAAACTGTGTTACACATTAATAACTGACCTTGAAAAGGAACCTGCATTTGATTTAGCAGTTTTTCTAAACTCAAGCCTTTCTGGTGGTGATGCCAGAGACCCGCTATCCCTTTCAGAGCAGAAATAATAAAGCAACAGTTCGGTAATAAAACAAAAACAAACAATACCAGCTATCAGCTATTGATTATTCTTACCCATAGAGGGATTCCTTTGCCGGTTCTGACTGCTGAATGCATGCCACCTTGCTTAAGTCTCCACCAATGGGCTCCTCATCCTCAACTCCAAAGAGAAGCGGATCAGCCACAGGCCTAATGGATTCATCCCTCTCTATTGCCAAAGCAATAGGGCTGGACGTCTTAATGGGAGCAATTTCTTTAAATGGACTCTCTTTGTTAGGAATTAAAGAAATATGACTATTAATACAAATGCCAAAAAGGTGATGAAATATACTAAACATTTTTTTCAACAACTAGCTCTATTACGTGGATTAAAACAAAAGTAAAGATTTTTTTCTGCTTGCCCGGCCAGGAATTTATTTAATTTCATTATTTAATATATCATAATATATACTTTAAATGACCGAAAATAATGTTTCTTATTAAATGTTTTTTACAAACAAATTTTAATGTATAATATATATATATATATATAAATATTTTTTTTAAGTACCTAATGTTATGCATTCTTTAAAGAAAATCTGCAATAATAGCTGGAAATTATACAGTCACAATAATTCAACTGTAGGGTTACCTCTATCAGTTATTTCATCCACTTGAATGCCATTTTCTTGGATCAAAAAATCCTTGTGTACCTGACAATCAGAGTCATCACAATCAGCATCACATTGTGGCAAAATGAACAAACTGATTTCTGATTATTCACTATGTACCCGTTTAGAAGACGCCTTCATCTTCTCTGGATCACATGAGATTTTCTTCTGACAATTTACACCAGTGCTTTTGGGCAAGGGAGAAAGCAGAGGCAAACCCGGCTCAGAGTCAGCATCTACCAATAACAACAACATGGAATATGGTTTCACACAATGAATGAATGGCATGAAACAATGACAATGAAATGGAGATTTTTAGCAATGAGGTGAATGTAAGAATTTAAGTACCAATGTCATCGAAGAGAGTGTCAATGTTAGGCAGGGTGAAGACATTATTGAGTTCAGAACGGGCTCTGAAAATTATTAAAAATATGAAATGTGCTTACTTGACAATGAGTTATTATAAGATATGAACTTAATCCAATACAGATGTTTTGAAAGTTGTACATTACTTACATTTCCTGTTTTTGGTGATAATGCAGTTTCTTTTTGGCTTTGACCTGAAATAATTAATTCAGACTTCACAAGTTCATATGAAGGGAAAAAATACATAAATAAATAACATACAAGACACATATATTAACATTTATCATATTATTCACACAGCATGTCTGTCTATCTATCATCGTTCAGATGAGTCAGGATTTTAAAAGAAGCCTCTTCTGCTCACCAGGGCAGCATTTAATTGATCAAAAATAGATATTTGTGATATTATAACAATTTAAAAATAACTTTTCTATTTAATATATTTTAATATATATAAAAAAGTTATGCCTCTGATGGCAAAGCTGAATTTTCAGCATCATCACTCCAGTCTTCAGTGCCACATGATCCTTCAGAAATCATTTTTGCAGGTTTGTCAATGTTGAAAACAGTTGTGCTGCATAATATTTTTGTGAAAACTGACATTTTTCAGGATTCTTTGATGAATAGCAAGGTACAAAAGAACAGCATTTATGTGAATTAGAAATAATTTATAAATGTCTGTACTGTCTCTTGTGATCAATTATTTGCTGGATGAAAAATAAATTAAAAAACATCTTCCTGACCACAAACTTTTGAACGATAGTGTACAGTATAGATAGTGATAGTGTACATTTATTATATATAACATATTTAGTAGAGATACTTGGTCGATTATACAGAATATAAGTCGATTTAACACGTTAATTTAATTAACTAGTTATGGAAATAATAACACGTTAAAATGATGGTGATCTTATATGAAACAGAAATCTTTTGTAGAAAAGTAAAAGTTTTACTGTCACCTTTGATCAATTTAATGTGACCTAGCTTTAAAAAAAAAAAAAAGGTATTAATTTTGGCCCTAGACTTCTGAACGGTTATATATATATATATATATATATATATATATATATATATATATATATATATATATATATATATATATATATATATATATATATATATTATATAAATATATATTATATAAATATACATAAGTGTGTGTGTGTTTGTACTTTCGTTTCGTAGACATTGGCTTTGACTCAAAACCTAGTCTACTGCATATTCAGAGAGAATTTGAGTGTCTATGCTGCACAAAGATGCTGTCTAGGTAGGGAGCTCACTAACGTTAGGTTTTTGAAACGCAGGACACTGACACACTGCGCCACAGACGGTTGCGACAAATCACGGTGATTTTGTTTTTTAAGTCCAGCTGTAACTACTGACCTGCGACATCGTGTCCACGACCCCCGGTTACAGAGACTGTGTGTCCGCCAGTGAAGCTCATAAACCCGCAGATAGTCCGGTTCTTCGTCTCACCATCAACATGACTGGTAGCGGACCGCCATTCGCCGATTACATTAACGTTACACTCTTCTTTGTTTAAAAAAAATGAAAGTCTCAGTGCTAATATATTCCTGTTACATTTACGATAGTTTTACGTTCAAAACAATAGAGAAAGAATTAATAAAATATAAATTCCCCACAGAACGCATAAATATCTTACAGAGTCCGTAGCCCACAACAACAACACAAATTCTCCCGCTCAATTTTCTTCCTGTGCGGGAGGAAGACACACAATGAAATGCTGCCACCTAGTGCCATGGAGTGTCACACAGGTCACAGCCGTATGTAAAGTAGGATAAAGGGAATCAATCATGGGATCAATAAACGATCAGAAGAGGATGCCTTAGTTATTTAAAATAAATTAAAATATACCATCACATATATCTCAGACTACAAATGAAAATATTTTTTTACAAATAAAAATGATCCTTCTTTTTGCTTCCAAGGCTTTTAATAACAATAATAAAAAAATCATTTAACGGTAATTTTAATAAAGATAGAAGATTATACCTTTAAGATTCTAATATATTAAAACATTATTTCAGATTTTCTTTTTAATAATATTTTTTATTTTATTCATCAACAATATAAATTTTATACAGACGTCACATGTAAGCACTTGAGTTATTAGACAATACACTGCAAACTGTTCTTACACAGAGCAATACTCAATTCATTAATTTGACTGACATTTGATATAACAGTATTGTGAAGTAACTCAATCTACAATCACCCCACCAGCCTCTTGACTTCTCCTCTAAAACTTTACTGATTCTTGTGAGTTTTATGATTTTATTGCTGTAGAAAAAAGTACAAAACAGTGCTCAGCTCATGGTCACAGTACACCTCCTGCCCTGATAAGAGCCATTCATTTTGTGTAACTCAGTTACACAAGCTTTGCATTTTATTTTGTATTATTTATCAAAAGTACATATAAACAATGTACACATTTGAACAATTAAAAAAATAAATATAATTAATAAAAAAAACACATTGTAGGATGATTACATAATATAAAATTCAGTTCTATGAACAGTTCAGTTTAACTGAAGACCTTCTTTTGCTTTTCAGCGATTTCCATCGGGGACACGTCATCATCTACATTAATCCCTCTGTAGAGAGGATGCTTAATATGCCTCCATATAACCAGCAACACTTTGATGGCAAATAGTGCACAAGCCAACCCCAATAGAACAGCTGTGGATTACAACACACAATAATGATGTCATGAAATACACTACAGATTAAGAACATAAGAGCAAAACCATTATGATGTCCAGTGTTTGTTATGACTCACCTATATAAATGCCATTGCGACTTGGATCTGCAGAGTTAAAGTTCTTTGTCATGTTTCCGCTCAAAGCCACGATGACAACAGGGAAGACTGTCAGAATGTATCGCAGGTGCTTTTCAAACACAAAGTTCTCAACGATAAACCTGTAAAAATCATTACGCATTAATCTCAAGATAATCTTTCATTTATTTCACATAATAGTTTTAAGGTCTTACCAAGAAATAGCTTCACCCAAAAGAATTGAGAGAGAGATGGTTGCTGCATCTGATTGGGTCATTCCGGCATCGTATCTCAGCACAACGGTGAAGTTGATCAAGGTGGCAATAGTCGTCCACGTTGTGTATAGCGCAATGCCATTTTGAACCTGCAAAGTTGAAGATGCACCATCAAAAACTGCATCAAGGTTGAGATGCTGTTGAGAAATACTTCAATGATATCTCACCAATATCCGAATGCACCAGAGGTCTACTTTGTGATATTTGTTTAACCAGGCTCCATGTTGTTTGAGGGCATGACAGGTGAAGAAGATCATCACGTAGTTTGTAAAGGCAATCAAGGCAAGGAAAATAAATGAAGCAATCATCACCCTTTAAATAAATGCAAAGAATGTATTTACAAAAGAATTATAATGAGACACATATATGTAATTATGAATAAAATATAAATATTCTATACATAATATGATTAATCACATCCAAAATAAAAGTTTGTTTACATAATATAGGCATGTGTATTATAATGAGACACATATATGTAATTATGAATAAAATATAAATATTCTATACATAATATGATTAATCACATCCAAAATAAAAGTTTGTTTACATAATATAGGCATGTGTACTGTATAATTATTATGTATATATGAAAATACACACATTCATTTATAAGAAATGTATATATATATATATATATATATATATATATATATATATATATATATAAATTATATTATATATATAAACATAAATATTTTATATTTAAATACAATTGTTTTTTCTTAAATATATACATACGTGTGTATTTATATTCAAATAATAATTAAATAATTGTCCATTTATTCCTGCGAATCAGCATCATTACTCCACTCTTTAGTGTCACATGATTCTTCAGAAATCATTCTAATTTGATGATTTGATGCTCATTAATTTTGCTGCATAACATTTTTGTGGAAATACCATTGTGGTAAAATAAAAAAAATAGATAAATTAATACTTTTATTTTTCAAGGATGCATTAAATTGATCAGAAGTGATAAAGACATTAAATTACAATAGATTTCAGTTTCAAATAAATGCTTTAATAAATGCAAATAAATACTGTTCATTTAACTTTCTATTCATCAAAGGATTTCCACCATTTTCTCAAAAATGTTAAGCAGCACAACTCTTTTCAACATTGATAATAATAAAAAATAAATGTTTCTTGACATTTTCCCTTTTTATTTAAATTTTATTTAAAAAAAGTAAGATTGTTGTACTCATATTGCATAGATGTGTTGAAGTCAATTTGTTTATTTGTGAAAACGTAATGAAAATGCCAAAAAAAAATCAATTATATTTAAAACATTTTCCTTATATTTTCCTTTTTTAAAAATGATCATAAAAAACAAATATCACCTATCCATAGCATGACTATGTTTAAATATATCAACATATCAGAATTTTCCTTACTCTCTGTCCCACAGAAGGAGCCATCCTATATTCAGCAGCATGTTTATAATCCAGGTGATGAAGAATCCATACGGCAATACAGCAGGACTGCAGTACATTGGACCATAAACAGTCCTGTGATAACAATATACATAAATGTCTCATGAATGTCAGAATATTATTATATACCAATTTATTTTTATCATTTGATTATCAAACTTCATACCTCCTGCAGGTAGTGGAGAGGATGTAAGCATGCATGAGGGACAGCCAGGTGTAGATGACACCCCAGATTGAGAAGGTCCATCCCGAGGGAGTGATTTCGGTATTGTACTTATTTGATATAGCACTAGTGGTGTTCAGATAAGGACCTGCAGATTAATAAAACAACATTGTAGCAATATTTTCGACCAAAATGTACTTTTACATCTACACTGTAAAAAAAAATACTGTTGGTTTAACTTAAAAAGTAAGTAAAATTTTGAGTTAATACAATGAAGGAGCTAAAAACTCAAAATATTATGCTATCTGAACTACATTAATTATTTAAGTTGATTTAACAAAAGATAAAATGTGGTGTGTGTGTCTCATTTATTTAGAAACAGCATTCAGCTTATCTGCAGTACATACCTTTTCCTGGTCCAGCAAGCGCATTGAATATGATGCAGATTATGTATATGACAACAGAAAGGACAATTAGTGCTAAACGAGCAATGTTGTGATCTCCCATTGTGAGCTAAAAATAAAAAGAATATTCTGCTTGTTATCTGAAAATATTTAACAAAGCACAGTCAACTTATAAGCACTACTAATATTATTACTAGCCTATTGACTATATAAACATAAATGCATTAAAATCGTATCTTACCTACAGCCGAAAACAATCCCAGAGACAGAAACCAAGTGTAAAAGAGAGAAGGAAGTTAACATAACACCCCGAGGACTGAGGAACACAAATACTACACCCGTGGGAGTCGGACTGGTTTTATAAGAGTGCAGGTTGTGTAACTATATGAGTACACGTGCAAGTGTGCGAGTATGACATACAATACATGCGTACAATGGCTGTCAAGGCAACCATTTTTTTTTCATTGCATACATTTCTGATGGTTATCAAAGAGCCTTACACAACTAAGTGACCTTCACTTTGTACACTCAGAAGAAACAAAAATATTAGCAATAGATGGAAGAAGGTTTTGTATTTCTTTAAGGTTATTTTCTTTTCTTTTTCTTTTGGTTTCTGAAGTAAAGACTAAACTTTTATCCAAGTGTGCATGTAGTACATGTTCTTTAGATAACATCTTGTATGGTTTAGTCATTAACCGTGTGTTATAATGTCTTCAACAGTAAAGGGTGCTGGGGGGGATGAACGGACACATGGATGGACACATGATGATGAATAAACAAGAACGGGACAAAATTTGAAGGAGAACTATTAGGAAAATATGACTTGAAGGAGTGATGTTGCTCTTTAGATATTTTTTAATTAGACATGTTCACATTCATCCTTAACATGTTATGAAAGTTTCTTTTTTTTCTTTTGTTTGGTTTCAGCTTGAAAATTTGCTGATTACCATATGTTGATAAACTGGTTTGTGTGTTCAAATATACTTAACAATTAGGTAGATCTTTAAGGACAACCTCGTCACATATCAAGTTTCAGTTTTGAACTTGTTCTTCACTAAACTAAATTTATTAAGCAAAAAATAATATAGTAGGCTACCTACTGGACAAATATTACAGGATGAAATAGGGAGGGAAAAAAATGAGGGTGAATTCAATTCAGGATTATTGGGACATTTGCCTCAGTCATTTCAATGGCAAATGTGTCCCAATCTACCTATTCACCATGTTTAAAAAATAGTTTTTCAGTAGAAGCGTAAGTAGCCTATTGGACTCACCTGGGTTTGCAGAGTTCATTTATTAAATTTCAACCACTTGAATTTTCGCTATTTTCACTGTTAAATTATTTCAATTCAAAATTGTTCATCGTGTAAATAAATATTTCTTAACAGTGTAATCCACGCCCTAACTAGTTACATGTGAGTAATACAAGGTTCAAACCACTTTACGGGGGTGAATGAAATATGAACAGAGATACATTACCATAAAGAAGATCAATATTTTATGTTTAAAGTTAAATAATTATCACGTTTAATACCATATATTTAAGCACAAAAGCAGAGCAGCTACCAGGTCATTCTCTGTTGATACAAGCTACGACTACAACCCTCTTTGGTCTATTCCACAAAAATGGTCTGTTCCAATGTCTCGTGATAACAAGGAAAGGAAGTAAACTTTCAAGTCAGTGAATGAGAGCAGACGTTCCCGAGTATTTTTTTTTTACTTCTGTATTTAAAATGCCTTTACTTTGTGGCGGAACATCCGAGGCGAAAGATGCCAATGAAGAGGTGCAGAAAATATGTGATGAGGTTGGTAATTTTACATTGCGGAAAAACAGAAATAGCGAAGTGATGTGTCATACAATTCACTGACAACTCCCGTTTTTCCTTAGATGAAGTCTCATGCGGAGGATAAAGCTGGGAGAAAGTTTGACGTTTTCACCGCCAAATCTTTTAAAACTCAAGTTGTTGCGGGGAGAAATTACTTCATCAAGGTATGAAAAATACTTGTAATTTTATAAATGAACTTATAGGGGATCCCTGTTAATGTCATGAATATGAATGTTTAAAAGCAATTAAGCCTCATAACGCTTATAGTACTTAACTATAATCGTTTTAAATGCCCTGTTCTAAATTATCTGTTTTAGGTGCATGTAGGTGAGGAAGACTATATTCATCTGCGTGTCTATAAAACCCTGCCCCATGCTGGAGAAAAACTGGAGCTGCACAGCATACAGACATCCAAGGCTCATCATGATGCCATTGAATACTTCTGAAGCAATCCTCCAGAAAGATCAAATCACCCAAAATATCCCAATCCCACTGTTACCATTATACAGTAAATGTTTACATTAACATCTGAAGATGAGACATGTTAACTCGTTTATGACGTGATGACCTTAACAGATGAACATGTATTTATTGGCTAGTGGGTAAACACTAACTGCAGTTTAACTCATGGTGAATGAAGTAATCCTTTAAATACATGTCTCCGTTATGTTTTTGGTATAGCTGTACAATAACAGTTAATTTTCCATCGCTAAAATCATCAATTAACTGACATCTAGTTATCCATGCCGGTAGTTTGGTCTTCACAGTTTTGGCTTTGTACTTAGTGATACTGATGCAGTAAATAGCAATTTAATACTTGACTGCCTACAATGTATTATATTTACATAAAATGCATAGATGGAAAGTTGTGAATGTTTTTCCATAATGGACTTTTGAAATATTTGGATTTGGATTTATGAGTGCGAGGAGTCCATGTAAATAAAAAAAATTTGATTGAAATAAAAATGATTAATTAAAATAAATTGTCTAAATAAAAAAGATTTAATGTAACTGAATAGAATATAAATATTTAGATTTAAATAAAATGCAAACATTTTAAATCTGATTTAATTAAAACATAAGTAAAATAAATACATTTTTGATTTATTCATCTGATTTTAGTCTAAATAAATAGATAAAATATAATGTAACTGAATAGAAACTAAACAGATTTAAAATATTTGATTTAAATTAAAATGATTTAATAATCTGATTTAAAAATTTAAATAAAAGATTAAATATAAGAAAATGAAATAGAAACTAGTTATAAGATTTTTTTAAGTTGCATTATTTTAGTCAAATAGACAAAAAAATAGATTAAATGTAATGTAACTGAACAGAAATATTATTAAAATAATATTTTGACAAATGTATGATATTTTTGTCAAAGTATAAATTGGGCCTTCATAAAGAACCAGTCTTTTAAATTTTAGGATGGGGGTCCCTTGCATGAGGATTATCATCTGTGGGGTCTAAGAAACTGAAAACCCCTGCTTTAACCTTTGACACAAGTGGCCATGTCAACATCTGAGAACAGATCAAGAATCTAATCGCCTCTTCAAATGAACATTCATCGCTGTGTTGCAAAGCAAATAACAGACAACTGTTCAGCAAATGGAAAACATTTCATTTTTAATAAAATCTTTTGTACAATATTTATACAAAAAGGTTTACAGGACTTGGGCAACAGTAGTGTTCCTTCACTGTAGAAACACAAAGCCATAGACAGCACACTGGTGGAGGAGGGTTTGTGAGATTAGTTACAGGGATGTCTGGGCTCAATGTCCCGGCTCAGCTCCAGGTGTTGTCCTCAGAACACTGTGTGGTTCATACTGACAACAGAACTATCATTCACTTGATCTTGGGAGGGGTGTAGTGAATTCGGCACCTTTCATTGAAAATCTAGAGGGGAAAAATGCCATCAGTGACAAATTTTTCTGAATGTAAACAGCTCATATTCAATAGAATCAATAGAAGACACTCAAAAACTCACCTTCAGACTCCGATCATTGACCACCTCTTCAACATTTAGCTCGGACTGCATGATTTTTAACTGTAGGCAAATTGAGAAGATTTTCATTTCAGGCATTTGTGAACAGACTTCAAGACAATGTTATTGGTATTATTACTAGTTTGATATTTTAATATTTTTAACATTTTAGTTAAGTTTTTTGAATTATTTTGTTATGTGCCGTTTTTCACTTATTTTTTTTAAATACTGGTATTTAGGTTTAAATTGTTTTATTTATGTTTTATTTTTATTAGTTCATATTAGTTTTTATTTCCATATTTAATTTTAGTGCTTCAGTTTAAACATATTTCAATTTATTGCTGAGCCAACATTTTTAACTTTCGTTTAAAGTTTTTTAATATTTATATTTTAATTTATTGCATTAAACAGAAATGTTTTTAATAGTTTTACTTAACAATAATTACTTATTTTGGATTATACACTGCAGTTCAAACGTTTTTGATCTGTGTGTTTAGAAGGATCTTATGCTCAGCAAGGCTGCACTTATTTGATTAAAAATACAACAACAAAAAAACAGTAATATTGTATTTCTTTAATGTAAAATAACTTTTCTATTTGAATATATTTTATTACGTGATGCAAAATTGAATTTTCAGTATCACTACTCCAGTCTTCAGTGTCACATGATCCTTCAGATATCATTCTAATTAGCTGATTTGATGCTCAAGAAACATTTATGATTATTATCATTGTTGAAAACAATTGTGTAAAAAATTTCAGGATTCTTTGATGAATAAAAAGTTCAAAAGAACAGCATTTATCCGAAATAGAACGATTTTGCAACATTGTACTACTGTTGGAAAGTTTTGGGTCAGTAAGAATGTGTTTAACTTTTTTGGGGGGGTGGATAAAGAAATTATTACATTTATTCAACAAGGATGCATTAAATCGATGAAAAGTGACAGTAAAGACATTAATAATGTTACAAAAGATTATATTTAAAATAAATGCTGTTCTTTTGAACTTTGTATTCATCAAAGAATCCTGCAAAAAATGTTTTATACAACTGTTTTAATCATAATCATAAAACTTTCTTGAGCATAAATCACAGAATGATTTCTGAAGGATCGTGTGACACTGACTGGAGTAATGATGCTGAAAATTCAGCTTTGCATCAAATAAATTACATTTTTAAATATATTCATAAAGAAAACAGTTATTTTACTTTTGAATAATATTTCATATTAATATTTTTTTGTGTATTTTTAATAAAATAAATGCAGCCTTGGTGAGCATAAGAAACTTCTTCTAAAAACATTAAAAATCGTACCAGTCAAAAACTTTTGAACGGTAGTATATGAAAGGGAACATTAACATATTGTGCAATATAATAATATTGCCATAGATCTGAGAAGCACTTCTTCAAGTCTTCAGATTCACGTGGTTCCACGTACTGTCTGTTATATATCAAGTTGGCAACCTCTAGTCTTATGACATTGCCTTGGTTATGAGTCAACAAATGAAACTAGCAACAATAGAGTACATGAGACTACACCACCTGGTGGCAGACTGTGGTATTACCTTAGTTTGTTCTTTCCTGAGTTGCTTGATAATTGACAAGTTGTCACTATCTTTTGCCCTCCTTTCACGTAACTGCCCAACAACAGCAGAGGTCTCTGTAATACACGATTTTATTGCCTTATCTCTGGAAAGATGGGCTTCCATGAGCTGAAAGACAGAAAGTACAGGGAAAGGGCTTGGAATTAAAGGGGTACTTCACAGCTGGAAAGATGAATGTGTATTTAAATTTGGTCATTTATGTAGAATAAATGTGAAATTATTTTAGAAGTTGACGCCTTATCGACTGAGAAAAGCCAGAAAATTTATTTTTGGCTCATATGGATGAAAGACAACAACTCCCAGAATGCACTTGCTGCCCTACGAGTTTGTCATTGTACTGTTTTGTTGTTGGCTTTTCATGAACCCACAGTTCAAGCAACCCGCCCCCGAATTGGAGCTAATTTTAAACTGAAACTAAAATGAGCACGGCCGCATTGTCATTCACTCACGGCCGCACAGTGCGTGTCCAGTATGGGGCGTTTTCAGTTAATGCCTATGGAAGCTTAACTTTCAAAGGAATTCATTGAGAAGACTCAATGCCCTCTGCGCCACTGCATTATGAATGTCTGTGTGCCCGGTCTGTGTCAAACATTCTGTGAGTGAGATCTCACCCCTGTGAGCGGGTTGAAAACATGCAAAATTAACTCCTACTACTGGCTGTAGTCTCTAGCCTCTGGCCAAAAAAAGCCTCAGATGATTCAAAATGACGATATTTGCATTATCGGAGGCTTTTTCAGGATATAAAATACATCTCTAGTCTCAGGGGGATATGAGGGGGGCATTGTCAGTGCATATACTCCGGGGTTTCTACTGATACAAAGCTTAATGTTAAATCGCTGAAGTAACCCTTTAACACATCACATACTATAGTACACTACAATAAGTCACACATCAAGCACATAATTAGGGGGATCTTTAATAATAATTTTAGATTATTTAAAATCACTTTGATACATACCGATTCATAAAGTTCTTTGCAGGTCTGTGTGGCGTCCACTTTGCCTGAAAAGGACACAGTGGGCACAGTGGTATTAAGGGCATGGACAATTCTGTCATCAATGGTGCGCATCCCTTTTAATACTTCCTAGAAGACATAAAGAGAGAGAAAAACAGCAGACCAATGTCAATAAAATTAAACTTTTAAGTTGCTACCTTAAAGGGATAGTTCACTTTGAAATTAAATTTTGATATGTTTTAGCTTACCTCATGGGCATCCGAGATGTAGGAGTATTTGTTTCCCCAGTAGTTTAAATTTTGATAATTTTAGGTCAAACCGTTCTTGTCTGTGCCTCACATAATGCAGGTCTATGGTCACCACCTCAAAGAGCATACACACAGAAGTCCAAATTAAACAATCCCCCATCGTAAGTACACACTGATGGCCTAAGACACGAAACGAGCGGTTTGTGTGAGAAAACAAACAAACTAAAGCCAGAACGCGCAAATGTCACAACAGGAAACACCGCGCCCTCAGATCAGTCGGACGTAGTGGTGTACAAAAGGTAAAAACGATATAAATAATGTTCGTTTTCTCACACAAACCGCTCGTTTCGTGTCTTAGGCCATCAGTGTGTACTTACGATGGGGGATTGTTTAATTTGGACTTCTGTGTGTATGCTCTTTGAGGTGGTGACCATAGACCTGTATTATGTGAGACACAGACAAGAACGGTTTGACCTAAAATTATCGAAATTGAAACTACTGGGGAAACAAATACTCCTACATCTCGGATGCCCATGAGGTAAGCTAAAACATATCAAAATTTAATTTCTAAGTGAACTATCCCTTTAAGATGCAATCATTGTTGTTCTGATACCTTAATTAAAACCATAAAACCCTTAAATTAAGAATAATTGTTGCCATTTAAGAGATATTAATATTACCGATTATTACTAATGTATCTTGAAGTAAAACCCCTCATTAAACATCACGCATTATATTTCAAATGAATACAATATAACTATACATATGGGTAGTTGACACCATTTCAAGCAGAGACCTGCAGTGTGACATGCTATAGTATATCTAAACCTATTTTTAAGTTTTAAATTCTTGTATAGGCCTAATTATTACGTAAGCAGCTTTATAAGCGTATATATTAAAGCCACAATTTGTAATGTTCCACCGCTAGAGGTCGCTTATTCAAAATAAAGGCATAGCTTGATGATGTCTTTATTTCGCAGAGCTTTACTTTTGCCACAGTCGCAGCTTCCGCTTTTTCCGGTCATGCGTATATGGGGTAAAGCAGCGTTGTTTTCTCATATTAGATACATTATTTGAGTTTAACTGTGTTGAACTATATAACAATGATTAGTTTTCTGTTGATGAATGTATCCAAACAGTTGCTCACCAGTCTAATAAAACACATAATATATTTAAGTGTCTTTGGTATTTCCATGGTTCCAACAAAATCGAGGGTAACGTGGGTATGATGTCATTAGGCAACACACAGACATGGTCCGTGTCCTGGTCCGTATTTAAACATTCTTTGAAATATCTGGGATAATTTAAGTACACAAGTCAAATATACAAGACTGTTCTAGTGGTTTTTAGATATTTTAATCCAAAAATATTACATATTGTGCCTTTAACTGAGGGAACACCTGGATTACTGCAGACATAAATTAAATAAATTGAAATAAAATCACAAAAATGTAATGATATCATTAATAAGAGGTTATTCAAATTATTAAAAAAGAGAAGAATAAAATCATCATGCTGGAAAAGTCCATGATGTCAACTACTCGTACATTTCTCATAAATATGTACTTAACAGCTTTAATAAAAATCTTTTAATTTCTGTATATTGTTTTGTGTATACATTTTAGTTCATTTAATGCATATATTGATCATTTTAAAAACCAGTGTAATGTTTGCTCTGTTGTTCATTACACCACACGACTGCGTGCATCAGACCAACGAGGGTCAGACATTCGTACAACATTCTCGTAAACATTATAAAACCGTTTTTATAAAAACCGTGCTCATGTGCGCTTATGAATCCTGCCTAATTTTAAACGGACCATTGCCGAGTTCGCTGGTTTTACCTGAAACATTGAAAAGTCCTCACAGTTGAGAACTCCACCGGGCGCCGCCATAATGGACTGAAGAGGTCCTGCGCGCCGAGGTTGTCTACATACTGCCTGAATTATACTTAGTACAAACACTGTCGTCTTTGACAATAACTAAATAATGTTACATATAATTACTGAGTATTGTTCATACTAATGTGAGCCAATTTAACAGATAGTATGTGTTGTACATATTTCTCAAGATAAACATGATCAGGATTGAACGTGAGCGTGTAAAATTCGCAGGTGCTTTATGCGAAATATTACGAAGAACTTCAAAAATTGTGCATATTATTTTATTTAACTATGATATTTACAAATACGTGTCGCGACCATAGACTGTAAGGTCGCGACCGTCACGACATACGTCCTTAACAGGCGCTCATATGTGCTGTTTTGACTGCTCAGGGTCCTTCAGTGTTTCAACAGCTCTGTGCTCTTGTACGAACTACTCGAACTGACTTTCAGGTAGAGGAACTAACCCTGGCATTGACGCGTTGACAGGCTTTCATGGCTTAAATATTGTAATTTTACTTTCATCATATTTTTCTTCAGAAGCCATGATCTTCAACATGATCGGCGGGCCTCGCGCTGCCTTTGGCACTCTAATAGGTCAGTATTTTTCATGATTCATACAGCGTGTGATAAGTGTTGTCACTGGGCACAGTGGGCATTCGTAAAAGATGATCCGCACAAAGCTAAGCAGTGAACATATGATAATAAACTCTCATAAACGGTTATGACGTAGTTTAATTTTATGGCTCTACCATGATTGGATCCATGAGGTAAAAAAAGAAAAAGAGTTTGGATTCATGAGGTTATTTAAGGTTATTGCATGGGTTTCATCACTTTTGATTGATGTTTTATGCAAAGAGCACCTCTTGTGAATAGATTTATTTGAATTTTACAACTCTGATCTCTCTTTCAGAAATGTACTATATTATATTTTCCAGCAAAATAAAACTAATTATAACTAAATTTCTTGTTTTATTCCTAATTCGTGTTATATGAATGTCGTATTGCATATAAATTATGAATATTATACAAATACTTATTAGTATCGGCCATGGTAACTTGTTATCGCTCAGTATGTCATCAAAAAGCACACCATCTGAGTTCTCTATTTCTACAAAAATATACTGCTTACAAAGTAAATGTACAAAATACAACACTAAATGTACAAAAAATTATAAATACAAAAATTGCTCAGTATGTCGTCAAAAATAATGACATGAAAAGATTTGGAAAGCTTGTTTGAAGAACTGGAATTTTTAGCAGAAACTATAGTTGCTGTGTCTGAATATAGTAAATATAGAAAGAAAATATACTCTAATTTGTGAGTATAGTTTATACATTTAACTTTAGCCAAGGTAGTGTTTTTATGTAACAAATGTTATTTCTAACAAATGTAAAATGATAAATAAATAAAATGTTCAAATTATAGTAATAAATTAATGATTAAAACAGCTGTTCAAATTATAAATCAAATTCTTAAAAGCTCCTAAATGGCTGCTCAAATGACTTTCCACATTTCGGGAACAAAAAAAAAGTTTTGGACTTATAATCAGTGCAAATGTAACAGGAAATAACATTTGTGTTGTATAAACATCATCATACATCATCATGGCAGCCTTAAAGGGACAGTTCAGCTAAAATTGTCTTTATGTGTTCCACTGAAGAATGAAAGTCATACAGTCATAAAGATGATGACAGAATTTTACATTTCAGGCTGAAATATCCCTTTAATGGTCCCTTTTCCTCCATAGGGCAGTGGCGGAGAGGCGTGATGAACGCAGGGAGAAGAAGATTGTGCAGCAAGCCTCAAGAAGGGGCATCTGCACCCAACCAGATCCCAGAACCGGGTCAGTACTCTAAATTTCCATTCACTTCTACCTGCCTGCATTAGAAGTAGTTGCACATTACACAGCACTCGACATGACACAGCATGCGACATGACAGAGCACTCGACATGCTGAATGAAATGTGTCATTCCAGCACGTTTTGTCCCTGCAAAGCAGAGAAAGAATGTAAAAACATGCATATAGCACGTAAACGTGTAATTGCAGTGTAGTAGAGCAAGATCAATTCCTGTTCTGGCTGTTCTACAAGGATCAGATTATACTACATAATCTATTATCTTTTTCCCAACAGACCAGCTTTTCCTCACTAACGCCTTGTTTTTTCATCTCTCGTTGCTGCTTTTAGCTCAACGGCTTGGGTTCAAAGTTCCAGGCTACCGCCCATCAGAATGGGATAAGAAGATGCTGATGTGGTCCGGGCGATTCAAAACCGCAGAGCAGATTCCAGAATTTGTGTCGTAAGTGGGCTACCCCCAGTTTCAGGCATGCTACTGAACGTGTAGTTGGTTTATGAGGTCATGTGCCAGCTTATTGGTGGAACACAAGAGCTGTCTGCTGTAAGGTTCAAATGAGATTTACTCCCAGTGTAACGACAGGTAATTAGTGTAATTCATGGCATCCGGAGGGAGTTCAGAGTGGGCTCTGTTTGTGATGGTCAG
Source organism: Gobiocypris rarus (assembly GCA_023029165.1). NCBI lineage: Eukaryota > Metazoa > Chordata > Actinopteri > Cypriniformes > Gobionidae > Gobiocypris > Gobiocypris rarus. The sequence continues at coordinate 14,218,336 of CM040924.1, read as the reverse complement.
ACGCAAAACAGAACAGGCACGTCCTTTGTGACCCTCCATACATACAGTTGCTTTTTACTAGGGATGGGTAAAAACAAAAAAAATTATATTTATTTTGCCTGATTTTTAAAATCCCAAGATCAGTCTTTTTTAATGTACGACTATTTTCAGTTGTGGAAATTTATATGATAAGACCTGTTTACACCAAGAACAATAACTAAAACAGTTAGTGGACGATAGCGCTCCGTTTATTATATAGCTTTACCATTCATCAGCTGGGAATTATTTATTTTTTTAAAGTGATTCCAACAATATCATTCCTCTGTGTTGAGGTGTGGAGTGGACTTTATATATAGGAAGACGGTGCACTCCGATTACTTATGGGGGAGAGTGCAACACCCTATATGGTGAATAAGCCCGCCTTCTAAATGAAAGAGCCAATCGTTGATTAGTAAAGTCATCGTGTCACTGCAGCTGTTGCTCCGGTTGCTATAGAAATAGGCAGTATTCTGAGACAAGCGTTGATTTTGAGCATTTAAAAACCAAATTTTTGAGACAGTTGTTGTTGTCAGATTTCACTGGTGATTTCAAATATGACATTTAATTGTAAGCTTGGCAAACAGTTTTGGAGAATTTAATGTTTCCCCATTCAAAGAGATAGGAGCTGCACTTGACTGAGGGGTGTTTCAAAGATGGCCGCCGAGTGAAATGACTTGTCTTAAAGGGACTTTGACTCTGCTATTCTCATAGAATTAGAACAATTATTAGAATGTTATGTTATAGATATCGTCTGTTCTGGTATCGTTCTGCTGAACTTACTCACTTCTAGCTTCCTGCCAATTGTTTATGTTGAAATTTAGATTGTTGATACACTAGTTAATATTTACAACACTGTGTATGCTGCATAAAAATACAGGTGAAGGCATTTGTGGAACAGCATAATTATAGCAGTTACAGGAAGCACTGCTGCACTTATAAACATTAAGGGCCCCATTTTAACGATCTAAACGCATGGTAAAGCGCACAGCACAAGTGCACTAAGGGCGTGTCTTAAACCACTTTTGATAGTTTCATGGTGGGAAAAATGGTCGGTGCATGGTTTAAAAGGGTTGTACCTAGTCTCTTAATGAGTCATGGGTGTGTTTTGGGTGTAACGTGCCAAATCAATTAGTCTCATCTCCCATTCCTTTTAAAAGCCAGTTGCGCTTGCACCATGGCGGATTCGTTATTTACATGGCGGAATTTGCAAGCGAAAAGAATGAGCGCTTCTCCAGAGAGGAATCCTTTTATTTTTAATATTTAAAAATGTTTGTGTGCTGCTGTGCATCCCTGTGTGTATAATAAGCAGAGTGTACGCATGTTGTGCAACCGTCTATCGGCGCATATTACTAACACACCCTTTAAATAACACAAAAAATACTGCTCTATCAGACCAGGTTTTTGTTGGTCAATGGCGCAGTCATTTTCAGTTGCCTATAAATAGCAACACACCAACAATGTGTTTAAACACACCTCGTTTTCAGACCAAATTTGAAAATTTTATGACCTACCCTACTCTTTACAATGTTCTCCTTTGTAAAAACACAGCATTATACAGTAGGACTTTAGTTGTTTAAACATATCTTTGTAGATCTACTATTTTATGCTAATGCCTATACTTATGAAAATACTGTTTTCAGTTTTGAGATGATTGATGCTGCCAGGAACAGAGTGCGTGTGAAGGCCTGCTATGTCATGATTGCACTGACCATCCTGGCGTGCCTCGCTACAGTTATCTCTGGGAAACAGGTAATTAAACAGTGTGCTGCAGTATAAATGAAAAGCCATCTTAGATTGTGTAATATACAGCTGTCAAATCCTAACCAATGTCTTCTATGACAGGCGGTAAGTCGGCATGAGAATCTGACCTCTCGTAACATGGAGAAGAAGGCTCGATGGAGAGAGGAAGCACAGAAGGAGAAGGAGGCCGCTGCACTTGCAGAGAAAGCCCAGTGATATGCATCCATTCGAACTCCCAAAGCAATCATTCACCGACCAGTTTTTCAAGTATCAAATGCCACACCACATAGGAACTCTGGAGGAGGTGGTACAGTGCTCCTCCACGATTTTTAGAGTAGTGTATAAAATAAAGATGTGAGATTTCCTTTGTGTGATCTTTGTATATATTCAGAAAAAAAATAAAAAAGTTCCACTTATGTTTTTTTCCTTTACAACTATCCTTAGGCTCATTGTGAACTCTCGTTTTTGTAGCTAATATTTAATAGTAATAATGCCAAAATTACACACATGACATAAAGGTAAAGATATATCAGCTGTTAGAAATGTATATATCAGTATTTGTCCATATTGGACATTTGCTATTTTTCTATTCAGAACAATGTAACAATTTTATTTAATAATTTAATAATATTAAATTGAATCTTTGTAAAATCTCAAAATGAAAGTTTTTTTTGCTCTTTTTTTTAATCAGTTTATTAAAGTGTTCATTCAGTCAAAATAGAATAAACTTATCAGATATGACAAGAAACTAATTATCAGCTTGATGGCATTCATTAATTTCATTGCTTTCAAACGTTAAACCATTGAGCTTATTTTGGCAAAAAAAAACGATATTTAATAGTAATAATGCCAAAATTACATGACATGAAGGTAAAGATATATCAGCTAATATTTGAAATTAATTCATCAGTATCTGTCCATTTTGGATATTTCCTATTTTTCCATTGAAGGCAATTCATGCATTGACTGCATTAGAAAATGCCACATTTTGCAGTCTATTTAGTATTTGTTTAAGGCCATTTCGCGATTTCAATCACCATACAGTAACCAGGCCCCAACCCAATCTTTTTCCTCGGATTTAAGCACGTTTTTCACGTGTGAAATCGTATCCCTGATATAATGACTGACCCTTTTGTGAATGAAGCAATGATGAATGAGTCTCCTGAAGTACCCACAGATTTCTAATTAAATCAATTGACCACTGAGCTTCATGAAACAGCATTTATGCAAATGGCGTAACAGAGAACAGTTACACAATCTCAATACAACAGCAGTATTGAACAAAGAGCTGGTCATCTCTTGGGAAGAATCAACATCGAAATAAGAAAAACAAAGTAAACAATCGTATCTTGAGCTAATACCCAGTAAATTTTATGTTTAAACTTATTGATAAATTTTTAGTCTTCTTTAAAGTCCATTTGTTTGTCATGTTCCACCTCCATTTTTTAAAATGAGGATTATGGCACCTTCGGTATTAAGAGATTCTAACGCTCACAAAAATACAATAAGATAAAACAGAAAACCAAACAGTACTGAACAACTTTCTGCTCTGTATTTTGTCTTATAAAGTTCTAGTCACATATGTTGCGTCTAAATGTGTGTGCATTCACCATGATTAGACATTAATATTAAAGTTTGTCTCACAAACGTCGGGAAGCTAAAGCCTTTCAGCTCGTTTTTCAACAGCTTGTTAAAATATGGTGGAAGCTTTGAAGGGGTAGAGTTTTCTCAGCACTCTTAAATACTTAGTGTTTTCTGTAAATACATCCCATAATGCAGATACGCACCATTCCTCTTCACCTTGATATCCTGAGAAGCGTTTCGGGGGCCTAAAACTGACTACAGAGGTTTGAATCTAAACAAAGGGTCTATTCTGAACGTAAAGTGCTGATGATGATGATGCTCGTGTGAAATTGTCCTCTTGAAATATCAAATGGTTTTAATGCACAGGATACAGGACCTGTCTTTTTGTCTGTCCAGCAGTCTCAGTGAGCAGGAAGACTCCAACTCCCAGATTTCCAAAGGTGCAAGTGTGTGACCCTAAAAGGAGAGGCGGAGCCTGTACAGTTCAGTCATTGTCGGAATGCACGTTCAATGCGTGTCAAAAAGCAAAAGACCATCTGACTGGCACTGTCAGTCAGAAAGCCCGGACCCCTTCGTCCGTCTTTAAGTTGTCTGGGTCAAATGGGAAGGTAAAAGTGCCTTGCCTTCAGCAGATGTCCTTCAGCGTAAATTGACTGTCATTTTTTTTTTTGGGAGGGAGGGAGGGAGGAAGAGGGGGGGATTTTGGAGACATGCAAACACAGTCACACGGTCAGTCCAGTGTTTTACAATAGATGAAAAGTCAATATTGCAGTCACGTCACACAAGCTGTGCTTTCCCAGCTTCTATCAACTCATCGCTGGATGCAGTTTTCCTGAATCGGGACTGATGGGATATGCGTGCTTTGAAGGGCTGAATGAAAGTTTTAATGAAGGAAGTGGGATATTTAAGTCATATGTAAAAGTCTACTGGTCACATTTTCTGCATGTCGCCATCGTTCCGGAGCGGGCCAATGACATCAGGGAAGTAGGACAAGAGGGGGGAAATGGGTTGACCGGCAACACACGCTCTTGTATAACACACTCTAATTGAAATGTTCATTTGTTAAATCCTTCGCTCTGTTGGGTCAGTGGGGCGTCTCTCACCCTACAGGGTGGATTGCTTGGAGAATAAGGGAGTGAGTGGAAATGTTAAAGTTGGAAACCCTCCATGGGAGCCTCACACTGCTGGAAAAGGAACTGCTGCTGCTGGAGGTCAACAGCAGGTGCCAGAGCCGGATCTTCATCATCTGTGCTGAAGTAGCGCTCGATCAGGTCAAAAGCCTTTTGGTAGATCTCCTGATTCTCATGACCCTGTAGGAACTCCAGTTTATCCAATCCTGATGGAAAGCAATAAGAAAAAAATATTAAGCTTAAATTTGATCATAGTTTGTATTTTTTATTAATGAAAATATATATATTGTCATATTTATGTCATGTCATTTATGTTTACAATAATTTAACAAGTACAACAAATAAAACTAAATTCATTCAAACCTTCTATATATTATAAACATAACAATTTGACAAACAAACAAACAAAAAAATTAATGACAAATGTGCGCTGCATCCGCTTCCTGTTTATACCCACGGTGCGAGGTGCAAATCTCGCACGCCAATGGCCATTGGCCCGTTCTCTATATCTCGAAGTTGATAGGGGCTCCCAGAAGTGATCCCAATTCGTCGGTTACGTCCGACGTATGTTGAACATGACCGACTGAAAGGGAACTGCAGCTTGTGTGGGGTGTTCCATCCCTCAAAACCTAGTGTAAGCCGGTTTAAGATTGGTTCAAACTGGTTATTACTATTGTAAACTTAAGTCTAGTGTTGTCAAAAGTACTGACTTCGGTGCCAAGTGGAGATACGAGAATGTATACACTGGGGCCAAATATCTATATTTTAATTAATAAAATAAGGCGCTCTAAATAGATTTCCCTGCTCCCAGCGTCGTTACTTCAAGGCTCCTTGAGGTGGTGCTTTACACATGACTGAGGGAACTCTGATTTCCTTGTGAAAATCTGATCTCCTGAAAAGATTAACACTGCGGTGCTTAACATTAAAACGGATTTATGGTTGAAAGGTTGGGATTTAATGAAGCATCTGAAGACCCAAGAGAACCAATTACAGGCAAAGATGGAAAAACCTGTTTTTTCCCCTCCCCATTCAAAAGGACGATACAACAACATCAAATTATTCCAAATCATAATTTTTTTATTATTTCAATTATAAAAAAGATATATAACTACTGTAATACTACTGTACTGTAAAATGAAATATAAAAATAGTATTAAAATTACAATACTAACATTCATTATCAACTTCATTAAGAGCAAGGAAACCTTAAAGCCCAGTATTTGTACAGTACATGGCGTAAATTTTATCATCGGTATAGTAAGCCTGTACAGTAGACATATGCAGCCGGACGCTGTCAGGGTTCTGTCACGTCGGTCTAGCTTACTCTTGGTTTGTGACAAAGCCCTGACACTCCTGTATTGTTGTTTTGTGTGAGTGCGCAGCTTTGAGCTTTCGAGCTGCGTGCTCCTCTGCCCTTGTGAGTTTTGTGTGCGGAGCGTGGTGTTCGGATCCCAGCACTTCCATCTAGTTTGGGTTTCGGTTTTGTGTTGAGATTCGGACATTCAAGCTCCGCGTGTTTGTTTGTCACACAGAATGAGGATTCGCTAATGCTGGTGAGTTCTCATTAGCTGCATATTCATGTCATATTTGGTGTGAGCACATGGCTGTCATGCGTTTCTTTGTGCCATGTGCTCATGTCTATTGTCTAACCCCGCCCGCATTGTTTCCTGATTATTGGTTCATTTGCCCCACTTGTCTTCCCTCGTTACCCTCTTTTGTTTGCTCCCTATTTATTCTCCTTGTGTTTGCAGTCCCGTGCTCGATCGTTGTTGAACGTGCCTCATGTTTCCCTGCTCGTCAAGTCAAGCCAAGCCAAAGTCAAGTCTTGTTTTTCCCCCTCAGGTAGTTTTTGTTTGTCTTGTTTTATTTTATTATTATCATTAAAAAGTCCATATTTCTGCATCCCTGAGTCCTCGCCTCATCCCTTCACCCAAACCTGACAGACGCTAATGCTGACGTCAAAACTGAAGTATACTTTGGGGTTAAAGCTTCTGTTTTGTAGAACAGATTAAAAAAAAAGATTCTTATTACAAATCGGGAAAGATAGTTGACCAGGTTATAAGCAACTCACAGCGCTTGCAGAGATGTTAGTGAAGAGCAGCATTTACTGCAAACTGAGCCGCTCAGAGACCATTTGTTTTCCTTGATTTTCACATTTCACGTAGGTGGATCAAGTTGTTCAGGTCAGAAAATATGGAAATCCATATAAATGCAGAAAAATCATATCCAAAGTGTGACGGCTAACATACCATATGCCTCCTCGATGAGCGCGCAGTAGGGGTTGATTCCTCCTCCTCGTTTAGCCTCCAGCTCACCCAGTCGTAGGATGTTCTCCAAGCCATTTAGGGCCACCTGTACGATCTTTGAATCCATCAGCGTCAGGAGGTCACATAAGGGCTTGATGCAACCAAGCTCAACAAGATGCCTAAGGAGAAGATCAAAGCATTATAATATTTAGCCATCTTGGTTGCTGATGCAGGAAGTGATCTGATCACAAATGACAGTGTTTAAGAAGTGATCTGTCTCACCTGATCTGCTCAGCAGAACCGCCAGATGTGGCATTTGTGATGGCCCACGCCGCTTCCTTCCTTGTGCGGAACTCAGCCACTTGCAGAATACTTATCAACGGGGGGAGCAAATCTGCATCCATCACCATCTACAAATTACAAAGATCAAAAGGAGGAGTGTGTGTGTGAGAGAGAGAGAAAGACACTCAAACTGAAGTTTGAACTGTTTAAACTTGTATGTACCTGTATTTGTGCACGATTCCCAGCTGTGATATTGGAGATGGTCCAACATGCCTCTTTTTTAATGGACTCTTTCGGGCTACTCAGCAGGTGAAGAAGACTTTGCAGGGCAGAGCAGTTAAGAATCACCTGTTAATGAGAAAACAAAATGTCAAGTTACATCCGAAGTATAGCTACGATTATATCGTAATTGTTGTCAATGCTGACATTAACACCTTGAGAGTGCATGCTTTCACTGCGTGATGTACCTTAGTTGAACGCAGGTGGAACACCCCAAAATTTAATATATGTGGACAAAAAAATGCCCCTGTGTGAATTGTCGTAAATATCTGGTTACGTCAAACTTGTAACCCAAGCCGTTCACAGAACGCATTTTCAGCACTTCTTTTCAGACACATTCCCGCTCTTTTCGTTCCCATTCACCAGTATCGTCAACTGAAATCTGCGTGGATTATCATAAATAAGACATTATAGGACATAAAAGGTCTCTGCACCTCCTGAGGTTAAATGTTTCGAAATGTCTCTATGCACAGCAAAGCACCAGTTTCAATAAAAGGATATGTTAAAGTTTATATAGCCTACTTTTACATTTTCACTTGTGTTCTAAAAATGGCTTTCGCCATTATCTCAAACAAGTCACGCAGCTGCTTGAATCCGGTGCAGGAGCTGTAGGCTTACCACAGAAAAGTAACTGGTTTGCAGTTGACTGCTGCTATGACTCGTGACACTCGTGAAACAGCACTGAACACACACTTTGGCATGTACAACTTCAATATTATTATCATAATACGTTTCATTAACTTCGGTAGGCTGTACAACAAGGAATTGTAATTGGCGGCATTTTCTGCAGAGAGCGGATCTCTGTTGATGGGTGTAATTTTTTATCGATCATTTGATAAAGGGTGAGACCTGACGAGCCACATGATTTGTGTCTGAGTCAGGTGTTGCTCGCGAGCCTTAGGTTTCCCGACTGCTGTTCTAGAACGGACATCTTTGACCGTTGCACTCATGTCTCGAACAGAAAGGCGCATGACTAAAGCCACAGGGGAATTGTTGTGAGTCTCCGAGCAACACACAGTGGAGTATAGTTCCTGAATAAATCTGTATTTTCGAACAAATTCATAAAGGCGTCACTTACTTCGTTTCTGAATGAATCAGGAATTATTCGGTTGAAGAAATTACTCAAATTACTTCATTTTAGTTTCATATTTAAAACATAATTTTTTTCAATATTTCAATATTCTAAAATAAAAATACATTACATTAATTCCATAACATTATTTATGCGATTGTAACTGCAGTGTAAAAACATCCAAATGCTTTAGATGGAGCTTATGTGCTATTCTGCAGGGCAAACAAGGATTTGTTGATACTGATTTCATTTGATTGGTATAAGCCTGTAGTGTCTTATTACTCAAAATTTTGAATTTTGATTAAATATAAGAATTTGACAATGCATAAATATAATAAAGTTAGAAATAACTGCCCATATAAAGGTAAAAATGCCCCTAGAAATCAGCCAAGGTACCAGCACAAAAACACAGCAAAATTGTCTAATTATTGTTATCAACTAAATCCTAGAAAATATTGATATAATTTTGTCACTATCACACACTATTAGGAAGAGGACATCTTAAAAAAAAATTTTTAAATACAAATATTTCACCTGAGTCTGTAGGTCGTCTCCTGTGACTATGTTTCCCACGGCTCTTAGAGCAGGGGACACCACCTTATATTCTGCATGTCTGGAACACATGAGCACAACACCTCAGAAATCGTTACTTAAAGGAATTCAATACTTAAAGCATTGCCAAAAAAGAAGAAAAGCCCTCTTAAAAGCCTAAGCCAGTGGTTCTCAACCTGGACCTCAACCAACTTCCAGGGGACCTCAAAATGACTTTAATACAAAACATCATTCAAATCAGCTTAAACAACAACTAAAAAAAACATTTTATTTCAACATTTTTTTAAAGAACCAATAGTCTTGGAAACCTGGATACTGTGAATGAGGTAGCCTGTGTGGAAAATTCATGAGATAAATGAAATATTATAACGCCAACATTATTAGGATGAATGTACATTTTTACGGCTATACCCAGCACAAAAATATTTTATTCTGTAGAAATTGAGTAAAATCCCTAACTCTTATCCAGTAAATCACAAATGACTGGAAAAGTCAAGTCGACAATGGAGGGCCTTTGAATCACAAAGGTTGAGAACCACTGACCTAAGCTATTCATTATTCTTATATTCTTTTTATGTCTTACAGCAGCAGCTCCACTAGTCTGCGACAGACTCCTGAGTCAATAACAGCCTGGATCTTTTCATTGGGACCGTCAGACAGATAAGAAAGAGCCCAGCATGCATCGGCCAGAATGTCAGTATCGTTCACAAAGAGCAGCCAGGACAGAACGCTGAGACAAGGTGACACCTGCATTAAAAGACAAATACAACTTAGATCTCACCTTAAGTTTAAAGGTGTGTATACTCAAGTGACTTAATTAAGTTTAGATAAATTACTCAATTACTAAGTTAATATTGATTTATATTTTATAAAAATGTTAATTCATTTTTGTTCATAATACATTAATCCACATCAATGTATCATAAAATAAATAAAATGAACATTATTATAAAATCAATATTAACTTAAGTAATTTAATTACGCATAATTATTTATAACATGTTCTAGCTTGAGCAAACATAATGATGACACACCCACATGACATGATACCCACAAAGCAACACTGTAAAGTTTAGTGGCTACTGAAATAAAATAAAGAAAAAAAGTTTTAAGTGCTTGTTCGTTATTAAGCAGGCTCTTTTCATCTATTATAATCTCCTCATTTACATTTACTCATTTGGCAGATACTTTCATTCAAAGTGAGGAGTGTTTTGTAGAAAAACAGCAATTAGTCATATAAAGAATGAACTGCACTAACTATAGGTACAGGCCTCTGAATAATTGATGTGCTTAAGTCAAAATGTGCTTAAGTCAAAAGTCTCAAGCTTCAATGGTAGTTATAACTGTTGTTTGTGAGTTGCCATTTCCTGCAACACTGTCCAATACACAACTATGCACTACCATTCAAAAGTTTGGGGTCAGTACTATTTTTAATGTTTTTGAAAGAAGTCTCTTATGCTCATCATGTCTGCATTTGTTTGATCAAAAATACAATGTGAAAAAGGTAATGTGAAACATGATTACAATGAGACAATTAGAATAACCATTTTTTATTTTAATACAATTTAAAATGTAATTTAAAAATATAGCTTAAAATTGAATGTATTGTGAATTTTCATTTACATTTTCATTCCAGTGTTATCATGATCCACAAATAATTATAATATTCTGATTTGATGCTCAAGGAACATTTGTTATTATCATCAATGTTGGGAAAAGTATATTTTTAATGAATTATCATGAAAACCATGTGAATTCTGACAACCATTCTGAATTATTTGATGAATAAAAAGTAAAAAATAAAATAAAGAGTCTATTTGAAAAAATAAATCTTTTGTAACATTATAAATTTCTTAATTCAAAAAAACTTGTACTGACCCTACATTATTGAATAATTAAATATATATATATACTATTTCAAAATAAAACACTAAAAAATAAAGTTAATCACTTTAAATATTTCAAGTGAACCTGGACATAAAACATTATAAATGCACAGTATGAAAACAATGGATATTCATTTTGAAATGATATAACTTTATAAATTTAAATTAGTGGTAGATGATGGTAAAATCATCAAAATACATTTTTTTTAAAAGCACTAAACAAAATAACCAAAACATTACTGGAGGGAGATGGAAGGTGATTTTACCTTGGCAAAATCTGGGGGTGGGTTTTTCCCTCTGCACAAGTTAGACAGAGCCCAAACTGCGTTCCTCATCATAGTCAGACGATTTTGTTTAGCCAATAACCTGCAATGAGAACCTGCATTGTTAGAACCATAACGATACATCATTCAACAGTATGGTTGTTCTAAAATGAATGCTTGCATGACTTACTGTACTAGAGATGGTAGAATATTGCAGTCCAGAACATAATCTCTGCACTCAGTGCTGTCCCCTGCGATATTGCCTAAAGCCCACACCGCCTGCAACAAAGAAAGTTTCAATCACACATAATTGAACATAAAAAAATGACATCAAATTAAATATTAGTCTTATTTTATTATACCAACTGGGTCTATTTGTGCCCCTTCATTGTATATATGTACAGATGCTTACCTGTTCTTGTACATCCTCGAAGTCAGAGCTGAGCATCTCAATGAAAATGGGCACTGCCCCAGCCTGGATGACCACACGCGTCTGGTGGGATGTTCCTGAGGCGATGTTAGTCAGAACCCACGCTGCTTCAAACTGCAAAGACAGGACGTCTGTCACTATACTGCAGAAAAGCATTCACTAACGCACCATTCAAAAGCCAAGAGGATTAAATAAAGATACCGGTGAGACTTGCAGAATATACACATTCCAATAGTGTGAGCGTGTGCTGGGAGAGATTCATGCCGGATGACTCACTGTCTCACTGCTGTGACTTGGGGCCTAAGACTGGCAAGCGGTTCTTCTGGGACTACACTGACTGCATAGTTTGTTTTAATTAGGGACGTGCACCACAACTAATTTCCATAATGGAAATTTTGTAAACGACTAGTCGACTAGTCTAAGAATCCCCCAGAAGACAGTCCAAAAACTGTGTGTATAAGCGATGCATTTGAGGGGGATAATTAATCTATAAATCAACCAGTCAAATCCCATACTGAATGCTGCTAAAAAATAGGTCATATGCTGTGCTTGTCTTGCATTATGATACAGCATTAACCTAAAGGTAGGGTAGGCAATTGCGGAGAGGCTAGCAATAGCAAGTTAGCATTGAAAGCATGAGATCCCACCCTCCCTTCAGAGCATCTCCAAAGCCACACCTCCTTCAAAACACATAAATGCACACGGCAGAGTCTGCAAAGTGTCACGAGAGATGGTGTTAAATTACCCTGCCACAAAGCACATAACATTACAATAATAATGAACGTAAACAGAGCTTTTACTTGAATCTGCATTGATAGTGTTGACAGAAACACATTATTCTGAGGATGTGAGCAGATCCGGGTAAAACGTCACAGGTTGCCATCTCGTAATTACAGTTATGACAAGGCGTGAACGCAACATAAGCTCGTTGTTTTGTTTCAGGAGGAACTGTAAAAGGGGGCGGCTGCTTTTTGTTTGTGGCACTCTGTGACTGTCTGTCTACAACTCTGCATAGCCTTAGGGAACGCGCTGTTGACGTGTGATGTCTGCGCAGGCAGAAGATATATGTACATGCTTTAATATTTAGATCAATTAATCAACCAAATCATTTGTAAGTAACAAACTCAGAATTCCTAAAGTAACAGTAACAAAAATCCAAGACCAGAATCAAAACTAAAATATTCTTCAATAATCCAACTGAGCCAACCAACCCTGTGTGTTGCCCTTGTTACAAAAATGTTCGGTCAAACTTTAGTTTGGAGTCCAATTCTCACCACACTTACTTTACTTATTATGACTTTTGCCTCAATAAACTCCTAATTACTGCTTATTAATAGTTAGTAAGGTTAAGGTAGAGGTTAAAGGCACAATATGTAAGATTTTTTTATTAAAATATCTAAAAACCACTAGAACAATGTTCTATATTTTGTCATCCACAGAAAACGAATGATCGTTATATAGATCAACACGGTTAGTCTTGATTTGTTTGAATTCTTGATTTACCACGATTTACCATGTCTTACCATGTGAGCATTGATCTAGCTGCAGTGTGTAACAAGTGTCTCATAGTAGCCGCTGAGCAAACGCACAGAGTAGCATTATAACATAACTTTCAACACACTCAAATGCATGTAATGTTAAAACAGTGCTGTGTTACCCCACATAAGTGTTACCCATATTTTTTTTCTTTTAAATTGTTATATTTATAGTGTTTGTTATATGATTTTTGATTAGACTGGAAAACCATTTACTTAATAATGTTAACCTGACTGACTGCTTCATTTCCACTTTAAGGGTATTGTATTATATATAGATACTGATATAGGATCTATTGTTGTCAATACCGTTTTATTCATAATGGTTCCCCTATAAAATTTTATACCAGTATTGTCCTTCATAAATGGAAATATTAGTACAACAAGCCTAAAAGCAAGCTTAATTGGTATTTGCCAGGTTGATATAACCTATTCACAATACTTTTCTGTTTTCCTCCAAGTCAAAATACTTCCGTACAACACATGCAAGGTCTAAGTGTAAAATATGCAGATATACACTACACAATTATGTGATATACATTACACATAATTACTATTTTACATTAACATGGCAGTAATTTGAATGTAGCCTTTATTTAAAAAGAAAAAGATAAAGCAAAACATAAATGTGTAAACCTAAAAATGACCATTTCCTATGTCAATTAGCAGCAGCAGTATTGTTTAGATGACTAGTCTCTCAAATCTCTAGTTTTGATATGACCTAGATACAATTTATTAGGCTCACCTGTAGCGTGCAGTTCTCTCTTCTTTTCAGGAACTCAACAAATCGCTCCACGACACCAGGGGTAGCAATGACCTCATCAATAGGGGGATTAGGCTCTAATGGATAATTACAAAAGATGGAATTAGCATCCTTTTATCATAAATATGTATGTGCTATTATGTAAATGGGAGAATTTCAGTCTTTGTCGTCTTTCACCTTTAGATAAGAGCTTTCTGAAGCGCTGTGTTCCTATGAGCTGTTGTTCTGGGGAGCTGGAGAAGATCATCTGTATCATGTCCTCAGAAATAACACTTCCCTACGAAGAAGAAAATACATTTTAAAAAATTTCATCAGTAAGTGAAGACTATGATTAACTATTATTTTAACTTTCTCACTGTGATTTGGTCCATATTGTTGGCCTGTGATTCCAGGTATCCACTGTCTGACATCCCATCATCCTCAAGTGTTCCATCCTCCTCCACTGTGGCCACATTTCTGCGCTTGAACAGCTGTAAGTACACACAAACTCTTAGCTCACAGTGCTCAATAAAAATACCACACATCCTAATGCTGCATTTCTTTCTTTTGGAGAGGGAATGTTTTTTTTAAACATTCAAAATATTCTCCTGAAGAATCAACTAAAAGTAAGGCATTTGGCATTTGTATATAATATATATATATATATATATATATATATATATATATATATATATATATATATATATATATATATATATATATATATATATATATATATATATATATATATATATATATATACACACACACATACATAATATATATATATATATACATATATATATATATATATATATTTCTATTTCAAACCAGTGTGGTTCTTTTGAATTTTCTATCCATGAAAGATTGCTGAAAAATTGTATTTCCACAAAAATATTAAGCAGCTATTTTCTACATTGATGATAATATTTCTTTAGCACCAAATCAGCATATTAGATTAGGAGGATCACGTGACACTGCAGAAAATTCAGGAATAAATAAATTACAATTTGAAATGTAAGAAAATAGAGGACTTAAAAATTTACAATACTTAAAAATAAGTATAATATAATACATATTAGTAGCCTATTATAAGTAAAATACCATTTAAAAATATGTAAATCTAATAAAAAAATATAATTATTCTTTTAAAAAATAAGTTGAAATAATGCAAATTGGTACTTGAACACATAGACTACGATTAACAGCCTCAGATAGATCTGCTAACCTATATGCCAGAAAAATATTTATATTTGTCATTATATTTTAGGTTTTCAACTTGCATCTGTAAATTATTTGACTATAATCTAACCCCTTCAACTATAAATTCATAAACAAAATATTGTTAGTTAATAATTTTCAACTCATTCGAACTGATGATACCAAATTTTTCTTGCAACTTTGCAAATTCACATGATCACATTTATCTTTTTTTTTTGTCACAATGGTTTAAATCAGCCCAATCAATAGCCAAATATAATGAAACAAATGTGTAAGTTTAAAAAACAAAAACATTTGTAAAAGATAAATGTATGTAAGATTAACTATACGCAGCCAAAGACATTATATATAGGAAGACGGTGCACTCCAATTACTTATGAATGGGAGAAAGTGCAACACCCAATATGGTGAATAGGCCCCGCCTTCTAAATGAAAGAGCCAATCGTCGATTAGTAAAGTCATCGCATCACTGCAGCTGCTGAAGCTCCGGTTGCTATAGAAACAGGCAATGCGTGTTGATTCAAGCATTTAGAAACCAAATTTATGAGACAGTTGTTTTCAGATTTCACTGGTGATTTCAAATATTACATTTAATTGTAAGCTTGGCTTTGGAGAATTTGATATTTCCTCATTCAAAGAGATAGGAGCTGCATTTGCATGCCCGAGAGGCGTTTTAAAGATGGCCGCCGAGTGAAATGACTTGTCTTAAAGGGACTTTGACACACAGCAAGTGACAGTTATGTTAACGGTCCCAAAACTCTCTCAGTCCATGGTGAAATTTAAAGGCAGGTCTTGTATACACTTCCCTTTAAACAGAATAATTCTCTTACTTGTTCATCTTTCTTTTGTTTGCGAAGTTGCAGGCCTTCTTCCTCCCTCCTCCTCCTCATCTCATCTGTGTTAAGTGATTTGTTTTTATAGCTTTTGAGACGTGCATTGTCCTTCCCCTGACTCATGATGTTGCCTGCTGAAAAGACACAAACAAAGCAAGATGAGCACAAGAATAACCAAGAATCATTAACATAGTTGCTTGATCTCAGCTAGATGTCAAGCCTTGACATACCTCTTCAAAAGATCATTTAAGGGGATAGTTCACCCAAAAATGAAAATTGTATGTTTTATGCATCCAAGATATAGGTGAATTTGTTTCTTCAGTAGAACACAAATGAAGATTTTTAACTCCAACTCTAATACACCACTATGTCCAACAGCCTTATATCACTTCCAGTAAGTGAGGTCTGTACAAGATCTGGCGTACGGAAGTGATCTCTCATACGCATCTCTACGCCAGATCGTATACATTAACCAATCTTACCGGAAATGATAACGCGCTTCAAGCTGATGGACATAGTGGTGTATTAGAGGTTAAAAAAATGCTATAGGAAATACTGTTCGGTTTCTCGCACAAACCGATCGTTTTGTGTCTTAAGTAGGGCCGGGACTTTAACGCGTTAATTAAGATTAATTAATTGCGTGACTTTAACGCGTTAATTAAGATTAATTACGCAAAAAATAGATAACAATTTTAACTTATTTTTGCACCGCGGAACGTTTTTTAATGAATGAGTTGACGGACCGATTATACTGGAACACCAACTAGCGTTCTTGACTTCTGAACACAACAAACCACAGTGAACATGAACGAAGAAGCTGACGAGACTGCTTTGCTTGGCCCTGTGGATGGGAAATTTTGTTTAAAAAAACGAAAGGATGGAAGCGTCGACAAGACCATGGTTGTGTGGAAGCTATGGAACAAGGAATTTGCGTATCACCGCAGCACATCGAGCCTCATATATCCCCTCAACGCAAAACGCTGGACATAAATAAATAAACAAAATTTTGTTGATTAAGCTTATGTATTCAGTCATTATTCAATGGTATACTAAAAATCCATGTGAAAAAAATTACTTCTCACTGTTCAAATATTTATATGCAATTAAAATGCGATTAATTTCGATTAATTAATTACAAAGCCTCTAATTAATTAGATTATTTTTTTTAATCGAGTCCCGGCCCTAGTCTTAAGACATCAATGTGTCGTCACAAGCTGCATGGTTTAATATGGATTTGTCTGTGCAATTTTTTTTTGCTACCATTCACATGCATTATGACTGGCAGACTGCAGCGGTTGGAATTAAAAATCTTCATTTGTGTTCTACTGAAGAAACAAAGTCACCTATATCTTGGATGCCCTGGGCGTAAGCAGGTAAACATAAAATTTTCATTTTGGGGTGAACTATCCCTTTAATCCATCAGCTGTGGACAAGTACACCAATCACAAAGCCAAATAAGCATTCACTTTCAAAATTTGAAACATAATCTGACAGTAGCAAAAAAACAGAATACTAATGCAGTCAGAGCTGTGACATACTTAAAGGTCCCTGACAGTCATTTTAATGTTGGGTTAAACCAGAAAACAAGGTTTTGGGTCAATAATATTGTTTAGCCACAGTCTGGATATTTTCTGTGTCGCATGAACAAGCCGTTTGCAAATAAAATCAAGAAGATAAAGGCTCCAAAACATCACTTAAAGTCACGATGAAACAGATGTAGCGACATCTTTTTAGGGAATATGTTGCTTCCATAATTAGTCTTTTCTCAGAATAGTGGAAAGAAAACAGGCAAAATACAAGGGTTTGTTTACACTTTATCCATTTCCATCTGTAGATTTCAATTACATATCTTTAAAGGCTATTTTCTCAAAATGAGCAAGAAATCTCCACTTAAGTAGTAACTGCATACTTTCCAGTTGTATTCCTATTTATACTTTTAAAGGTTTTTAAATAGGGTTGTGTTTACATAATTTGCCTTAATTACATAACATTTAAATCTTTTTTTTCCATGGCTGTTTTTCTGACAGTATTACTGAATTTAAGGAGTGATACAATTAGAAATTCAAATAACACTAATATGTCAACAAAAAGAAAACTGGCTTTATCCAATGCTTATATTTATGTTGTGAAAATGTATCCAAATTAGAGCATATATGATTAGACAACCTCAACTGCGTGTTTAATATTTATATTTTAAATTGTTTAACCTAATATTTCAGTCAAGTCTGAAATACAAAGCAACTGACTTAACATGCAATGGTTAACCAACTGGGAAAGTATGGTGATTACTATTATTTAACATTTTTACAATATTCACCTGTGGAGTTTGCCTTAAATTACTAAAAATAAGATAAAAACAAAGCCAGAATGGAACAGAGCTTCTCATGGGCAGTGGCGCTTCAGCCCGCAGTGAAGGGGAGCGACTGATCCAAACATCTCCACATAAAACACCCTGCCAAACACCCCAATCCAACCGTACATAGAGTCAATGAAGCGGAGTCGTCGATTCAAGTCAATAAAATGTCATTTTAGGTCCTCACGAGGTAGTGATCATCGATTGAAGCGCATGTTTGTTGGTAATATCGTCTTAACGCCAGACTCGCCTCTCCCTCCCAGATCTGCGCAGCAGCCTCTGTTAGCTCCCCTGCTAACCCACCCAATAAGGTTGTCCGACTGCTGCTTTATATTTGTATTTTAGCACTTTTATCTTTCGAGTTTAACATCATATAGGTGTAATAAAACCATTCACACACAAATAATCCACATTGGCGCACTGACCTGTCAAAAAATTCTCGTTTATCCCTGCGTCGTTTAAGCTGCTACCGTTCAGCCTCCGCCGGTATAGTGATACTGCGCATGTGCACTGGCAAAGGACATCGTGTGCGAAGCGCATGTCTGGTTCTCGATGTTGCCAGTTTTGTGTAACGAACGGTGTTGCCATGTCCACTTTTTATAAGAAACCTGGGTCTTTTTTCTTCTTTTTTTTAATAAAGGCGCTTATAAACATGTGCAGTGGCAGGGTGCAGGATTTTTTTAGCGTAGCTTATTTACTTGGTAATCACAATAAAGTTTAACTGAATAGTGATTGCAATGTCAAGTTAATTCTGTAAGTAAAGCAGCTCTAAAAGAGTGCATTTGTCCCTCATTGGCAACTAATTCTAGCTAGATTAATAAAATGTGATTAGGCCACATATTTTACAAGAAATTATATTTGTCAATGACGCTCAGGATCTTTAATGCTGCAGTCTGTAACTTTTTTTTTTTTGTTTAAAATTTGTTTTTACTTATCCTGAATTACTACACCTTGTGTTTGTGTACTATTTTAGAATTTTTTCTCATTGCCACCGCTGCGGCGCTGCGTGACTAATCATAGGCATACAGAGAGAAGCAGCTCCGGCTACAATGTTCTCACGCAAGACGCATGCAGTTTTATTTATTAACCGCAAGAGTGCCAAAACTTACGGACTGCATCTTTAACGTGAATCGTTTTCATTTTCTTAGAATATAATGAATACTGATTCAATATTACTCTTCATGAAAAAACACAACAACAATAAAATAGTAGGCCTACAATCTCGCTTATATTAAACAGAACTTTTATTTTCACAATAATCCGTATACGGATTATAAATTATATTATAAAGACGGATTATAGTATAGCCTACCCGCATTGTAACAAATAAATGAAAGGTTTTTGTATGTCCCCCTTACTTTAAAATAAATACTTAGTTTGTGGTTCATTATTATATTTTTTGATGAAAAGAACACAACAACAAATAAAACACTTATTAAACAAATAAATGAGTCACAGTCTGGAGATTGTCTGCGTTGCATGAACAAGCCACTTGCAAATAAAATCAAACAAATTTAAATTAAACAAAGAAATTCAACATTAAACAAATAATTGCCTCTGCCATCACCTTGTCAGTCATCGCGCCTCCCTCTCGTCACAAATGTAATATGCAAAACGACAAGATATTACACCCAGTTTCTGCAGCTGTCAGTTATCATCACCTGCTATATACTGTATATAGGTTATGGTTTTTGATGAGGTGTTTTTCAGCAAGATCTGGCAACACTGGTTAACGATGTCCCCAACCCTCCCCAACCACTTTTCTGTTCTTTTTTTCTCTCTCTCTCTCTCTCTCTCTCTCTCTCTCTCTCTCTCTCTCTCTCTCTCTCTCTCTCTCTCTCTCGGTGTAGGCATCGTGTTTTGAATAGGCTATTTCTCTTTTCACTACAAAAATATTATGCAAAGATAATGGTTTAACCAAAATCCGGTGTTAAAACCCTATAAATATAAAAAAATTAAATAAAGTAAAAAAATTAAAAAAGAATATACCATTTAATAGCAGCTTACATTATCCATTACATTATGTTTACTTACATTATCGATATTTTTAAAGCCTATAACATAAATTTAGAAAACGAACAATCATATAGGCTAATGATTGACGACGTGGCAACCATGGAGATAATGCGATTAACCAACATTGTTGTAAACATCACATCAGAAATAGGCTATTTAATGACAAGCCATAAAGGAAGCAACCCTTCTCATCCTTCCTGAAAATATCCACCAGGTGTCCTTAACTCCTGGACACGATCCTGACGCTAGAGGGCAGCGGGTAATCTGTCTTGTCCTTCCGGACACCCGTAAACAGGTTACAGACAAACCGATATTTCAGTTGCACTGTCATTGTGACTGTACCAGGTGAGATATGGTATCGTTTCAGGTTTTACGCCGTATGTGCCAGTTTGCAGTCACTAAACCGGTTTGCCATGGTAGAGTGATCTCAGCATGTGGACTGAAGACTTCCACCGTCAATCACAGTGACGCACAGCCTGATCCAGGTAGAGCTGCACGCAGAAGAGACACTTATATCCTCACAAATTAGGTGGATTTATGTTTGTTTTTTTTGCAGATATTAATTAATTTGTAACTTTCGGGGAAGATATACCGATATCTTTCAGAGGCCGTATTTTAGTGAATCTGCAATGTCAGGTAAAGAGTCAATTACTAGGCTATATAGGAACTTTGGACTTTGGTCCAATTCTCTATTATATCTACTTGATGAATAGCCATGATAGCCTATTCATGAAAAACACATATCAAAGTATTCAATCTTTTAACTGTACATATTTATTTATTGTCATTTTTATTTATTGGGATGGAGAATATTATTACACCTGGTAATAATGCAACAATGTTGAACATTTCTAATTTAAAGGATTAATGCTTTAAATTGTGGTTAATTGTACTGACTAAACCACTTAGCAGTTGTTTTGTTTTTGTTTCTGCTGATTGCAGCAAAAGTATTGTTTAAACTCATCTTTTGTGTCCCTTTAGCCAAACATGCAGTCTTAGCAGGATTCTTTAGTAAATGCTGTTTTTGTTTATTATCTTGCATGCTTTTCACTGGTATTAATCATTGAGGATTATATTAATTGACAATAATAGAATAGCAACTAAGATCAAAATATGATCTTGCGGTGGTATCGTTATACGTTTTGATTTTTTACAATTTCAGTATCAGTTGTGACATACGAACAGCTCAAAGCTATGCTGGCCAATCACAGCGTTCAGCTATTTGACGTCAGAAATCCAGATGAATTCCAGGCTGGCCGGATTCCTGATGCCATCAACATTCCATGTAAGACATTACTGAAGTGAATAGAATCAGTATTCATTTTTTCCAGTGTACACACTAACTCTCTGTTTTAATGTATCTCTCAGTGGGACAGCTTGAGGAGTCCCTGAAGCTGCCACCACAACAGTTTCAACTGCAATTTACGGTGAAAGCCCCCAAAAAGGAAGATAATAACATAGTTTTCCATTGCCGAAGTGGGAAAAGGAGTTTGTCTGCTCTTGAAATTGCTCATCGTCTGGGATTCTCTAAGTAGGCTACTGAAAACACACACTGATTACATTATGAGTCTAGAATACATAATATGTATGATCCAATTTATTAAATATTCCCTGTTGTTAGAGGTACTACTTGTTTTCTCTCTTTTTTTCAGGGCACGGCATTATGCAGGCGGATACATTGATTGGGAAGAGCATGAGAAAAAGTAACATTACTAATTGAGCAGCATTTTAAAATTAAATTAACTTCATATTACTTTAATATTCATATTGATCTGGCCCATTATAAATTAAATATTGACAGTTGAAACTGATAAAACTGACTCATATTTTGATGTGAATCTGAATAACTCAATATTAGTGTCATTATTAATATATTTTTAATGGCTTATCATTTATTATTATTAATCAAAATTAATAAAGCCGAATAATAATTGCTCCTTATTCAGACTGAATCTGAAGAATTAAAAAGGCATTGGACTGTAAACCAGTGTGAATAAAATATTTTTTAAAAGACTCTGGATATTTCTTAATTCATCTCACTGTAAAAAAAATGTCCACCTATTTCAACTTAAAAACTAGCTGCCTTCATTTTTAAGTATAATCAACTTGGTTGTACAAGTAATTTCAAATTAAATATTATTCTGACTTTAAAAGTAAAATTTTGTATAACTAAAATAAGTAAATGACTTACTGATATTATGTGCATGTTTGCTCTTCTTCATTCTGTGGTTACCACTAGGTGGCAGTAATGTAATTAGGTAAAAATAAGGGAGCATTTCATGGACAGCAAGGAGGGGTTCACGGTCATAGGTGCTCTGATGCTCATTTCACTGTTGGCTGTTTGGATGTGGTCGGCTGCACCTTGGTAAATAGCTGTCAGACTGATACTGAACACAGATCAAGGCTGGCACATTTTTCATTGGTCTGCAGTGCAATCAAATCAACAGACCTTCCTTCATCCATCTTGGAGAGAATTATTTGAGTGTCAATTTATAGAGCGCTGTTATTGTGGAGTTACAGCTTGAGTAATTGGTAGTTCATCTGATGTAAGCAACACTATAGCTGTCCAGGTATTGGATTTGGCACACGTTATCTGTCTCATCTGAGCCTGAGCCTTGCTCTTTCCTGAATGATAAGAACAGACTATGATAAATGTGACCGTGTCTTTTTCCGCCCAGCCATAATGGGCTCCACACCACTGAGCCAGGTTTGTAAAATAAAAAATCTAAAACTAATTTCTTTGTTTGCCACAGGGGACCTAAATATGCCCGGGGTTTATTTGCTTTCATGTTTTCTCCATATTTCAAATCTCTATTTCATTTTAGTGTCCCTCCTTTGCTCTTGTTCCTGATTTTCTGACCTCATTGCTTGCTAAATGCCTCCTGCTTGTCACATCAGTATGAGAGAAGAGAGTGGGGCAAGTTGGTTTTGTATGCTGGTTTTAGTTGAAAACCTTTTAAAATTAGATCTAATTATATTAGGCTATGTAAGAATTTGAACTGAAATAAATATTAGGTAGGGGCAAGTTGTCACATTTTTATTGGAGTGCATTTTTATAAAGTTATGTGTTTTAAATGTTACACATGAATTACAATAGTTAATTCTTTTTTTATTTGCTGTGTTTCTCTACAGCTTTTTAATGTAGGTTATTTGTCGTTTTGTATAATAGACAGGTTAATGGCAGGTTCCATTGTGACACATTTCTTTATTTTGAAATTAATAAACTATCATCATGTTAGGAATAGCTTTTAGATATTTCTCTGACGTCTGACCTAATGATAGACAGCTTAATGACAAACGACCCCATATTGACAACATGCCTTTATTGGAGCACAGATCTCTTGGGCAATAACGGTGAAAATGTTAAATATCTTTTAAAGCCAAGACTCAAGACATTGCCTATATATGATTTCAATAATAAACCTATAAATATTCAATGGCTAGTAAGAGGTGCGACCACAAGTCACGGTCTCTGCAAAATGCCGTAATTACGCAATTATTTTCTCAATAAGAAATTAATTTTAACATGCTATTATAAGGTGAACTCGATGTGGCTCTCGTGCTGTTAACCGGTTTGCTGAGTATGTCACAGGTAACAGCTATTTTCAGACAGTCGTTAATGATCACAGTGCTCATCCTTCGAAATCGTCAGCGGAACACGAATACCTATAGCTATATGGCATGATTTACATTTGGGCTTTTTGTGATGTTGTTTTGTTCTTTCCCGTACCTGGATTCACATCAAAATATATTTGATCTACCATCAATCACTGAACTAATGAAAGCAGAGATGCTTCGTGCGTAAAGGACCTCTTGGAGATGGAATGAAGCTCGTCCCTCGTCTGTAACCATCCATCCGGGCGAATCAAGCTCTGTGCGAAACCATTTGCGTGCTGGCTGCACTGCACAGAGTTGCACATCGCACAAAAGCAACGAGTGGTGGAAGTATTGGGGAGCTGTGATTTAACAAGTTTTGCTTGGGTTGTGCTCGCCCGGTGCGCGTTAAGGATGGAGTCCCTTCCTCAGCATCAACGGCTCGCGCGAAGAGCGACTGGACAGATAACTTTAATCTCAGGGAAAGTGCATTCAGAGGTGGTTCTGTTTCGGTTCTTCGCTGGAGATGCTTAACAGGTAGACACATTGGAAACTGTGTAATCTTCCTCCGGAATGCAGCACAGAAATGCAATTCAGAACAAACTCATTAAATGCATGCGTTCGCACTTGCTTTCAGGCGCATTTGTGCAGATTATCACCATGATTTTGTCCCCCTTTTGTCAATGAGTGTGACTTTAAATCAACAACTTTTTGATTTTTTTTTAATCTGCAATGCATTTTGGAACATCACTTATCACTTATGTTAAAGATTTAGTAAAATAAAAAAATCCTATTTATATATCTGACCTTTTTAAGATTTTAAATTGTACTGACTACTCTTTCCTTGAATCAATGTTCTGTATTATTAGCCTTAATTTATTACTGAAATCCAAATGTAAATGGTTATATATGTGCTGGATAAGACAGTTATAGCAGGTGTACATTGTGGCAATCACAAGTTATAAAGCATGGCTCTCTAAATGAGCCTTCACAATATATATTTTACGATATCTTTTTAAATTTTTTTATTGCTGCTATCAATAAATAGACATTTCAAAGATATAAAAGCTTCTCTGTGAAGTCACCAAACAGCCTGTCATATCTCAAGCAGTGAAGTGTTACCAAGTCTCTTTGCAGTATAACATTCAGGGATGTCATCATATAAACACAAGGTTTCAAACAGCTTCAAGACTATATAGACACCTTAGAGATGTTACAATACATGTTGTCTTTTGATTCCCAAAAGTGAAAAACTGTTCTCTCTCCCCAGATCTTCCACACTCATGGCAATGTTAAGCAGCAGTGAATGGCTGTGGAATGAGTCGGAACATTCTCTCACTTCTGGGGGAAACTACAGCCTGGCATCAGGCATTGAAGAAGGGAAGAGGAATTACTATGCCATGTTCTATTCCCTACTTATCCTGGCTATTGTGTTTGGGAATGTTCTAGTGTGTATTGCTGTGGTTCGTGAGAAGGCTCTCCAGACCACCACCAACTACCTGGTGGTCAGCCTTGCAGTAGCTGATCTCTTGGTTGCTTCCCTGGTTATGCCCTGGGCCGTCTATTTGGAAGTGAGTACACAAGAATCTGCTGTAGCCAAGTTCAGGGTGTGTTTTTTTTTGTTTGTTTTTTTGGGGTATTAACAATAACAATTACTAAAAGTAATAGCTGCGAGCAGCAATTACTGGGGTTTAAGCAGTTTAAGGCCTTTAAGTATTTTCGTAAAAAGGTAGCTTTCATGTGTTATTTAGCAAGTATGTAACCACTTAATCATAGATGGAAAAGACCAGGTCAAACATGCAATTTTCTATAAGGAAATATGTGTTTTAAAGCTTTTTAACAGTTATCGAGGTTGAGCCAAAAACCTAGGACTAGTTCGCGAAAGAAGGTTTTTGAAATAATCTCTGATATTTAACGAACGATTCAATTGACAGCGGGGGTCCTAGAGGCAACGTTGCTCAGAATGAGGAGTTCTACCATATGGTATGAATTTTCATGGGTATGTGCAAAAATTGCATGACATATAATCCTGTACGCACATGAAAAAAGCGTATGTGCCCCCCAGTGGCCTATTTCTTTTGAATTTTTTACAGCCCTCTAGGGCCGTGAGTCAAGCAGGCCCAGTGAGTTTTGCTCCAGTCGCCCTCAGTTAACCTTGTCTGACAGCCTCTCAAATTTCATTAGCCAACGGCGGCCATGTTTTTTTGAGATACACAAATGTCCGCATAGACATTTGCGGCACCTTGGATTAAGACACTGCATGCCAGTTTTCAAGTCAATCGGACTGACTGTTATAAAGCGTATAGCTTCAGTTCTGGCAGGTCACGTTAGAACTCGCTTCATCTGTCTGTCAGCTGATCACGTCTACCTATAGGAATACAACCTCTATCACCACACACACATATATACATAGCTCCTTCAGTACTGTCAGCAGCTATGAGCTCATTTACCCTCCTCCACCCCCAGCTCCTCCTCTCGTCAGTCAGGATTTGGTATTCTAATTCCCCTTGAATCAGACTAAATTCCTGAATTATTTTGTATGTTAAATATCAACATTAATGATATATGCAATACATTAAGCTGGTTCTGTTCTGTTACCCTAAGGGGGGTCATTGCTGCTCTCCCTGCTCTTATCAATGCTAGGCTGCATGGATGCGCAGGGAGTTCTTGCCAAGAACAGAACCATACCAGCAATCCAAACTATATGCTAAATAGTCAATCAATCATCCTTGACGATAGTGGTCCTGACAGAAGTGTAGCTATAGCCGTTTTGTGGAAGAGAGGGCTTGTTCGCAATAGTTTTTTGAAAAATCAAAAATATCCCAAAATTTTGCCGATTTCATGATATAAGACATCAGTCTGCGTCGAACGGTTAAGGAGTTATGTTATGAGCCATTACAAACTTTTGATCCCTGTAGCGCCACCATCAGGCCAATACCATTCATTGAAGTTTCAAGTCTCTAGATTTGGTCTGCCTGATCACTTTTAGGGGAGAATGCTGATTCTTGGATATTCTAATAATTACAATGGGATTTCAGTGCTATGCGCTTAAACCCCTAAATAAAAGCACTCAACAAATAAATTAGATAAAATGTTTTTAAGTATGGACTGGTAATTTAATGAAGCCTACAAGGAAATAGACTGACATTATTTCTTACAGGCATTGTTTGTGGAACTGAACTATTCTATTATATAATTTAAGCAGTTTTTTGATCGAGTGAGTGAATAATGTCAATTTGGATGACAGTGCCAATCTTGAACAGGTCAATTCAGAGTTGAAAACATATTCAGGGACTCAAATCTGATTTTTTTTTTTATCCGTTAATTTACATGAACCATCCGAACAAACTGATTCACTAATTAATCTTGTGTTGTGTGAAGCTGGCAGTTTAAGTACATTTTACAAAAACATCAGTACATTTTTATTAAGTTATGGTCTTTAATAATGTATTCAAAACTGTAGCACAAAAACATTATTTGTACATAGTGGAATTACTACAGTATTTATTTCAGAACATTCAGAGAAGTAAAGTAACATTCCCATAATGTTTGTAAAGTGATAAAACAGAAATTATGTTTTTAAAACTTTTAAAAAACTGATGTATTAAGCTCACACAGATGTTTGGGCATGAAGCTCACACAGAAGTCACTTTCAAACCAAGCAGCTTTCTGTTGGTCGACACGGCGAATATGCCTGACCAACTTGACCCTGTTGTAAAATCTAAGGGAAATCTTACACCTTCATGAGAAATTCCAGATTGCGAGGATTCCTATTGAAATGATTGCATTTCGCCCATGAAAATATGCCAAACTATGTAAAATAACAGAAAAATTAATCTGCAAATTTAGTCCCACTGTCTCCATGTCTCAGGGACACAAATCCGTGGTATAATCAGTTAAGACTTCCAATTGTTTTCTTCCATCAGTAGTTGATTACTTGACATTGACACAAGAAATAAGACTTAAATCAATATATCTATCTATTTTTTAATTAGTTAATTTTACAGTTACATCATCTACACAATAATTTTCACATTTTTCCTTCACTCATCCCTGGTTTTGGTGGTTCGTTGTTAAAAACATTCATTCAGATACTGCATTCCTACTCGTTTAAATTTGGCCGCACATCTTGTGAACGGCTGCAGTAGGAGAAATTGTGCTGCTCTTGATTGCTGCCAGGAAGGGAGAAAAGAAGATCTTGCTGTCATGACGTACTGTCTGATTCAGGACCCCGCAGTCTATTCATCTCTGCCGGAGCCTTATTACCTCCCTCGCCACCCGGACGGGTGCTATCGTCGTAGGCCCTCTGAGACATGGACTGAGAATCTGTTTGCCTGTTGAGCCCTCATTATTTGTAAAGTGAGTGTGGGATAAAAGCTGAGACTCTCAAAAGGAGTTCTCTCCGTCCTAGCATGGGAGAAACCCTATCAGTGAGGCTGTGTGCCTAGAAGTCGCTCAGTTTGACATATTTCATATGTAAACCCCTTTCCTTTCATTTTTTTGTGCATTTAGTCCCTTAATATGACCCGATTGTACCTGTGCAGGTGGTTGGTGGAGCTTGGCTCTTCAGTCGCTTGTATTGCAATGTCTTTGTGACCCTGGATGTGATGATGTGCACTGCAAGCATTCTCAACCTGTGTGCCATCAGCATCGACAGGTAGGGGGATAATAATAAATATGTACATCATTTTTAAATCTAACCCTTTTTATTAAAATAATATTCCAGGTTTAGTACACAATTAGTGGCATAATGTTGATAACCACAAAAAGTAATTTCTGCATGTCCCTTCTGTTCTTTAAAAAAAGCAAAATTATAGGTTACAGTAAGGCACTTACAATGGAGGTGAATGGGTAAATCTGTAAATGTTAAAATGCGCATTTATTTGCGCTGCAAATACCCACATCGCAACCAAAATACAGAAACTCACTGCAAATACTAAAAACGCAACCAAATACAGAAACTCACTGCAAATACCAACAACGCAACCCAATACAGAAACACACTGCAAATACTCACAATGCAACCAAATACAGAAACACACTGCAAATACTCACAATGCAACCAAATACAGAAACACACTGCAAATACCCACATCGCAACCCAATACAGAAACACACTGCAAATACTCACAATGCAACCAAATACAGAAACACACTGTAAATACCAACAACACAACCAAATACAGAAACACACTGCAAATACTCACAATGCAACCAAATACAGAAACACACTGCAAATACCCACATCGCAACCAAATACAGAAACACACTGCAAATTCTCACAATGAAACCAAATACAGAAACAGACTGCAAATTCTCACAATGAAACCAAATACAGAAACAGACTGCAAATTCTCACAATGAAACCAAATACAGAAACGCACTGCAAATTCTCACAATGCAACCAAATACAGAAACACACTGCAAATACCCACATCGCAACCCAATACAGAAACACACTGCAAATACTCACAATGCAACCAAATACAGAAACACACTGTAAATACCAACAACACAACCAAATACAGAAACACACTGTAAATACCAACAACACAACCAAATACAGAAACACACTGCAAATTCTCACAATGCAACCAAATACAGAAACACACTGCAAATACTCACAATGCAACCAAATACAGAAACACACTGCAAATACTCACAATGCAACCAAATACAGAAACACACTGTAAATACCAACAACACAACCAAATACAGAAACACACTGTAAATACCAACAACACAACCAAATACAGAAACACACTGCAAATACTCACAATGCAACCAAATACAGAAACACACTGCAAATACCCACATCGCAACCAAATACAGAAACACACTGCAAATACCCACATCGCAACCAAATACAGAAACACACTGCAAATTCTCACAATGAAACCAAATACAGAAACAGACTGCAAATTCTCACAATGAAACCAAATACAGAAACGCACTGCAAATTCTCACAATGCAACCAAATACAGAAACGCACTGCAAATACTCACACAACCAAATACAGAAACACACTGCAAATTCTCACAATGAAACCAAATACAGAAACGCACTGCAAATTCTCACAATGCAACCAAATACAGAAACACACTGCAAATACCCACATCGCAACCCAATACAGAAACACACTGCAAATACTCACAATGCAACCAAATACAGAAACACACTGTAAATTCTCACAATGCAACCAAATACAGAAACACACTGCAAATACTCACAATGCAACCAAATACAGAAACACACTGTAAATTCTCACAATGCAACCAAATACAGAAACGCACTGCAAATACTCACACAACCAAATACAGAAATACACTGCAAATTCTCACAATGAAACCAAATACAGAAACACACTGTAAATTCTCACAATGCAACCAAATACAGAAACACACTGCAAATACCCACATCGCAACCAAATACAGAAATACACTGCAAATTCTCACAATGAAACCAAATACAGAAACGCACTGCAAATTCTCACAATGAAACCAAATACAGAAACACACTGCAAAAATACCAACAACGCAACCAAATACAGAAACACACTACAAATACTCACACAACCAAATACAGAAACGTTGTTCAAATACTCACAACGCAACCGAATAAAGAAATGTGAAAATGTTTCAAGTGCCCAAAAGTGACGTACCTGGCTGGGGCTTATTGTTTAATGTCTACTTTTTGGTGGTGTTGTCCTGATTTTTTAGTTTATTTTAACATCCTGATTGTATGTGCGTTGTAAGTATTTGCAGCGCTTTCTCTATTTGGTTGCATTGAGAGCATTTGCAGCACATGTGTTGTCAAACAGATGAAGTTGTTTTCTTAATTCGCTCTTTTTTCTATTTGCATGTTTTCTTTAGGTGCTGCACATTGAGCTCTCTCAGCCACTGTACACAAGTAGAGTTGAAATACATTTTTGTGGTAATCAACAAATGCTGTTCGAGCTTTCAAATAGGACAAAATGGATGGGTTGAAAGAAAACAATTCGGCAGAAAAGACAAATAAAATGTATGATACAGAGTGCAGGGAAATATATTCAGCTGGGGGGAGAGAAAGGCATATATTTAGGTTGATTATGCCTTTCAGACTGGCCTGGTTCTCCCCCTCTTTTCTCTGGTATTCTACTTGTAAAAGCAGTGTAGCTGATGCAGATATAAAAACGATCACGAAAAGCTTCCTGCTGATAGGGGTTGAGCATAATTAATCTCTTTTCGATGTATAGATGTTGCACATTCTCATTCGGTGTCCTGACTTATTAATTTTTAATCAGATATTTTCTTTTTAACGCTTCATGGCAGATCCAGAAAAAAAAAGCATTGTAGTGAAAGCTTATCTGAAATTGACTGATCTTTTTTTTTCCATATCAGAATGGATGGTGTATTCCAAAATTACTTTGTGGGGTCATTTAAAAGTTTTCATTTAATCTCATAGCTTATATTTTAATGCTTCAGTTAGTGTGACCTTTTCCTGATCAGTATTTCCATTTCTCCTGAGACTCCTCTGCGATTAATTCTTCCTTCTGTAAAGGTATACGGCTGTGGTGATGCCCGTGCTGTACAACACTACCCACAGCTCCCGCAAAAGGGTTTCAGTTATGATTGCTACAGTTTGGGTCCTTGCCTTTGCAGTCTCCTGCCCCCTACTGTTTGGATTCAACACTACAGGTGAGCTCCAGCTCAACTGGTGGGCTGTGACACAAAAAGGGGTCATAGGTGCTCTAATAAATAATGCTAGATAAAATGCAAACACATGCAAATTACTCTATAATCATGCATAGTTATAGCTTACCCAATACATTCTGAGAACCACTGCACCTGTCCATTGGTGTGAAATCATTGCTTGCAGGGATGAAATCTTGTAAAGACCTAATTCATAGCAAAGGTTTGGCAATATGCAGCTGTGGCCTAAAGTATTGGCAGTGGCATAAAGTTTGTGTTTCACAAAGTTTGCTGCTTCACATTTCTATGGACAGGGAGGTTAGGTGGAACATAATGAAAGGATATGTTCTGTAATAGCCAAAAGTTACCTACTTGTTTGCAAGTTGTTAGCTGCAGATGGTATTAGGGGCGGGACATTGTCATTCTAGAGAGCATTTGATTGGACAAAAACCTCTTTAGTGCATGAGTCACGAGTCGCATTTTTGTCCATTTTCCCAGAAAATAAGAGACTATACATTTCATATGCGCAAGCTATGTCTGTGAGATGTTATGTTTGACAACTTTTAATAGTTCAATAGCATGTAAGCTTCAAAGCTATACAACTGGTTTGGAATAATTACACTTATGTTTAAAATGTTTTTAAAATAAGTCTCTTATGCTCACCAAGGCTGCATTTATTTGATCAAAAATACAGTAAGAGCAGTTATATTGTGAACTAATATTATAAATGAAAACAACAGTTTTCTATTTGTATATATTTTAAAATGTAATTTATGGCAAAGAAACATTTTCAGCAGCAATTACCCGTCTTCAGTGTCACAAAAACATACAAAAATAAAAAGCTGTACTTTTACATTTTAATAATACTTCACAATATTACTGTTTTTACTGTATTTTTGATCAAATGCAGCCTTGATTGGTGAGCATAAGGCTTCAAAAACAGTAGTGTAATATCCATGGACTAAAAACTTAAACTTAAAAAATAGTTTGTAGTGTATCTATTTTTCAAAAGGGAGGCTTGACTGTAAGTCACATGATACGTAGCTTGTTAAGACACTTTGAAAGTAGCTGGTTAAATAAGTATGTGGTTTCAAAATACAATAAAGCACTAAAAGGGTGGATAATGTTATAGCTATAGCTTTCAGTGAGATTCCATCAATGTCGAAAAATTAGTTTGCGAAGGAATTAATCATCCGTTTAATTAGAGTAATCAGTTAATTAGTTTCACGGTGAGATATAATGAATGTCATCTCTCTCTCACGCACGCAAGCCTCCTAGATGTGCATGCGATTTGTTCTGCTTTGCCTGCATGTACTGCAGATGGGAGAGAAGGACTTTGAGGGTCTAATTATGTTGGTGCAGAAACAATTTTATACGTCGCAGATAAGACTATTGATTATACTTCCGGCACAGCTGGAATCATTACATACATCCACACTATTTATTACTTCATATCTGTGATTTTCACAATGGAATATTTGACTGTAACAGCAAGCAAAATAATTCAAAATGTATACTGTCGCACCTTGCAGTGATGATATGTTGCATGTGTGTTTCTTGCAGATGACCCTGCAGTGTGCTCGATTTCAAATCCCGATTTTGTTATCTACTCCTCCGTGGTGTCGTTTTATTTGCCGTTTGTGGTGACCCTTCTGGTCTATGTGCGCATCTACATCTTTCTCAGAAAAAGAAGAAAGAGAATCACTTTCCGTCAAGGCAGTGGCAAAGTTCAGCCAGCATCCGCACCACCATCAGTGGTAAGAGTACAGTGCCCTCCACTAATATTGGCACGCTTGGTAAATATGAGCAAAGGACGGCTATGAAAATAAATCACATTGTTTATCCTTTTGCTCTTTCATTTAAAAAATTCACACAATTCTAACCTTTCATTGAAGTAAAACAATTGAGGGGGGGGGGGTTATTTTATTATGAAATAAATCTCTGGTTCATGTTGACCACAATTATTGGCACCCAATTATTCCAACGTCCTTTTCCCATGATAACAGCTCTAAGTCTTCTCCTATAACGCCTGATGAGTTTGGAGAACACCTGACAAGAGATCAGCGACCATTCCTTTATACAGGATCTCTCCAGACCCTTCAGAAGATTCCCAGCTCCATGTTGGTGCTTCTTCTCTTCAGTTCACACTCTTTTTCTATAGGGTTCAGGTCAGGGGACTGGGATGGTCATTGCAGAAGCTTCATTTTGTGCTCAGTGACACATTTGTGTGTTGAGTTTTGATGTTTGCTTTGGATCATTGTCCTGAGGGAAGATATAATGCCCATTATAAGATTTCTAGCAGAGGCCGTCAGGTTTAGATTTTTTATGTTGGTATTTGCTAGAACCCATGACACAATGTGTCTGAACAAGATACCAGCAAAAAAATAGGCCCACAACATTAAAGCTCCTGGGGTATTTTTAGCCGTGGGCATGGGGTACTTTTTCTCCGTTTGCACCAAACCCATTTGTGGGATTTGCTGCCAAAAAGCTCTTTTTTTTTGTTTCATCTGACTGCAGAACCAGGTCCCGTTTGAAATTCCAGTCGTGTCTGACAACTGAATATGCTGGAGTTTGTTTTTGGATGAACAAGAAGGATTTTTCTTGAATCCCTTCCAAACAACTTGAGGTGATGTAGGAGTTGTTTGATTTATTTTTTCAGGCTTTCTGACCCCCAAGACTCAACTGCGATTCATCTGTGATCCTTGGAGAGTCTTTCCAAACTTTCCTCCTTGCTTGATTAGAACTACTAAATTATTGCCCTGATGGTGGAAATAGGGATTTTCAATGCTTTAGCTATTTTCTTACAGCACCTTTCTATTTTGTGAAGCTCAACAATCTTTTGCTGCTCATCAAAATTATATTCTTTGGTTTTAACGGAATTTGCCCTTTTTATTTGCTCATATTTATACTCCTGTAAGGAAGTCATGGCTGACAATTTCAGGAAGACAATTTCATTCTCCTAATAACCCATGGTGTGCTAAAAACCAAAAACCAATGGGATATGAATGGGAATACACTTCAGAGATGTTTTACTCATAAGAATTTCTAGGGGTGCCAAAAATTATGGCCAACGTGTTCTAGAGAAAAACATTTATTTCATAACATGAGTTCCCTCCCACTGTTAATTGTTTTACTTCAATGAAAGGTTAGAATTTTCTGAATTTTCTGAATAAAAGATCAAAAGGATGCAGATGCAGATTTATTTTTTTACAGCTGCCGTTGCTCATATTTACCATGGGTGCTTATATCAGTAGAGAGCATCGAAGATATTCTCACATTTCACACCTAAACATAATCTCCTCAAGCTGTTTTGCATTCTCTTCTCTACTTAAAACACATAATCCACTGATAACAATGCATAATGACTAGAAGTATCTGTTATCGGTGATAAGTATAGATTGGAAATACATTTTATTTTGGATCGAAACACTGTATAACATTTCCCTTAAAGTCTTCCTCCAGTCTTGTTCAGTGAATCCCGATCTGCAAATAGGGCCTTTGTATCATTGGCTTCATGTGAAAGTGAGATGCACATCAGTTCTTTGGAAAAGTTCCAGCAAAGCCATTCAGCTACGCGACCTAGGAATTTTATTGCAAGATTTAGTTCCAGCTAAGTGGAGCAAAATTTGATATGGAGAAAAGGCTTTGTAGGCTGCCCTCAAAAAAAAAAATCAAAGTATTTGAGCTATAAATTCATTTATATAAATTGATTGATTTTGTACAGGTCAGATTTTAAATGAAACAATCAGCTTTCAGTTTTTCTTTTTATTAAAGAAATAGTTATGTCACCGGTTACTCACCCTTATGTACAGCAGTTCCAAACGTGTATGATTTTCTTCTGTGGGACACAAAAGATGATATGTGTCTGGCATCTTTTCCTGTCTTTTTACATTTAAAACGCTGCCAAATTTGTTTTACATGCTTTTGCATTGCCTTTTGCATTTCCACCCGCTGACTCTTTAACATCTCTCCGCAGGAGACGTGTTTACAAGATGGCAATCACAAAGAGAAAAGAGACCTTTCTCCCATCAGGATCAATGTGATAAATGTGCGTATACCATTGTGTGCCTGCATGTGTGTATAGAAATGTGTGTGTCTACTCTAATCTTGCATGAAATGAGCCTTCTCAGAGCAACAGACCCTGTGAAGAAATCCTACAAGGTATTTTGAGATTGCTGGCAGCATTCCCCCTCCTGTTTTAGCATAGCGGGTGCGTTTCTGTCACCATGCCTCCACAGACTTACCCCTGCGGCTGTAAGCTGTGAACTGGAAATTTGTGGCTCTGACGTATAGCCCCCAACTTGCTCTGGCTGGTGCTTTAGTCCCTTCACTGGCACACTCCACAGGAGTCACTTCAAAGTTAGGGAGTAACAGGCTTTAGTTAAGAGCTATAGGATGTTTCCACAAGAGTCACTTCGAAGTTAAGGAGGAACAAGCTTTAGTTGAGAGCCATAGGAGAAGTGTTCAGTGCAGCTGTTAGTTTGGGCTTTGGGATCAGAGCTGTAATATAAAGGGAGATCTTGATTAATTGGCAAGTCTTTTTTGACTACACTGTTAAGGTTAATATAAATGGTATTCTATCATCAATAAAAGTGCATTGAGTGGCTGCCATGCAGTTGACCAATTTAGATATTAGACATTAAACAGCAGTTGGAATGTTTTTCAAAGAAGTCTCTTATGCTCACCAAGGCTGTATTTATTTGATCAAAAATATATTAATTACAATTCAGAAGCTGTTTTCTATTTTTTAAAATGTTATTTATTCCTTTGATGGATGGATCAAAGTTGAGTTGATGCTATAGAATGCTGTTATAATGCCCTAAATTTCAAGATACTAGGGCAAAAATGCTCCTGTAGGCTATGACTTTTTGTCTTATAATTATATCATGATATAGTTCAGCAATATCACACAAGTAATGAGCGTAATATCACACGAGTGCTGTTTTTGTCCCGAATAGCACGAGTGCAAATGTGATTGATTTTATACAATAATTATTCAATAAATAAGTTAATATTGTGTTATATTTTAGGCACAAAATTGTCTGTTTTGCCAATCTAAAACATTACCTCAACCCAAAGCAGAACTGTTGTCTCCGAGCAACACAGCCGTGTTTCGTTTCTGAATTAATCAAAGTTTTGAGAGATTAAATTGGGTGAACCAATCATTCAATGGTCCATTCATAAAGAGAGCCATTTACTTCATTCCTGAATGAATCAGCTGTTTGAACGAATCAAAAGAATGAATGTCAAAATGGCTGAATCCGAAATCGCCCTCTACACGGGCGTGTTGTGTGCTGGTCATATAATTAGAATATCATCAAAAAGTTGATTTATTTCACAAAGTCCATTCAAAAAGTGAAACCTGTGTATTATATCCATTTATTACACACAGACTGATATATTTCAAATGTTTATTTATTTTCTGATGATTATAACTGACAACTAAGGAAAATCCCAAATTCAGTGTCTCAGAAAATTTGAATATTACTGAAGACCAATACAAAAAAAGGATTTTTAGAAATCTTGGCCAACTGAAAAGTATGAACATGAAAAGTATGAGCATGTACAGCACTCAATACTTAGTTGGGGCTCCTTTTGCATGAATTACTGCAGCAATGCGGAGTGGCATGGAGTCGATCAGACTGTGACACTGCTCTGATAGTGGCCTTCAGCTCTTTTGCATTGTTGGGTCTGGCATATCGCATCTTCCTCTTCACAGTACCCCATAGATTGTCTATGGGTTTAAGGTCAGGCGAGTTTGCTGGCCAATTAAGAACAGGGATACCATGGTCCCTTAAACCAGGTACTAGTTGCTTTGGCACTGTTTGCAGGTGCCAAGTCCTGTCGGAAAATGAAATCTGCATTTCTATAAAGTTGGTCAGCAGCAGGAAGCCTGAAGTGCTCTAAAACTTCCTGGTATACGGCTGTGTTGACCTTGGACCTCAGAAAACACAGTGGACCAACACCAGCAGATGACATGGCACCCCAAACCATCACTGACTGTGGAAACTTTACACTGGACCTCAAGCAACATGGGTTGTGTGCTCTCCTCTCTTCCTCCAGACTCTGGGACCCTGATTTCCAAAGGAAATGCAAAATTTACTTTTCATCAGAGAACATAACGTTGGACCACTCAGCAGCAGTCCAGTCCTTTTTGTCTTTAGCCCAGGCAAGACGCTTCAGACGCTGTCTGTTGTTCAATAGTGGCTTGACACAAGGAATGCGACAGCTGAAACCCATGTCTTGACGTCTGTGCGTAGTGTTTCTTGAAGCACTGACCCCAGCTGCAGTCCACTCTTGTGAATATATATATATATATATATATATATAAAATTATAATAATTTCCTATTATTCCTATTATTAATTTCCCAGTTTTTTTATATTTAAATTTTTTTCAACTAGTTTTTAGTTTTAAGTCCAATTGATATGACTGTCCATAGCACAACTCAGCTGAAAACTATCCACTGGGATTAAAAAAAATCAAACATTTTAATTTTTAACATTCAAAAATGTGTATTTGTCAATAATAATTTATATCCAATGGCAATGTTGTATTATAGCCAGGAATGTATACATGAAAGATTAAATAAGATATGGCAGGAAAAACAGCAAATGTTCAGTCAGTAGCCAGAAGGTTACTGGCATTGCCCTTTCTTAAGGAAATGCAAAGTCAAAACTAGTCCAATGTGTAAGGCGGTGTGAAATCAGCTTCGCATTGCAATCGAAATACTTGGTAGTCCTTGAGACGATATCATTCTATTCAAGGAAATGAGGACACCATACCTCCTTGTGCTAATTAATTATAGAACAGACATGCTTGCAGGGATATGTTCTGTGCACCTTGAAGTTTGCATGCTTACATTTCATCTCCCTATCTGTTCAGGAAACCACGGAGCAGGTGATCCGTCCGCGGCTCCTCGCCAGCTGCCTGTGGCGCAAGCGGCCTCAAACCGCCCCTGCCGAGAACTCGCTGCTGCCTCCTGTGATTACGCTGAACTACTGCAGTATCAGCCAGGCGTCCTTTGCTCGCACTGAGCAAGATGCAAACCATGAGGAAGAGGAAGGTGGGGACGAGCAGCAGGTGACAGTTAGGAGTTGTGAGGTGAAGAAGTTGTCAAATGGGCGAACGCACACCACCCTCCATCCACCGCGGCCCAGTCGTGTCATGGTGTGCCCCAGTCAGATCCGTTGTAGAAGTATGCACTCCAAGGAAAAGAAAGCCACACAGATGTTGGCCATTGTTCTGGGTGAGATGTACTTCATACAAATCCAGACTCCATTATTAGAGTCCTAGGATTGGAGGAAAAGAATGGAAAACAATATTTTTGCAATTCTGCTGTGGTTATTGGCAGAGAAGGGACAGGATTCCACTCTTCAAAATTAATCTATCACTATCATTACTATTCTTTTTCATCCATCCATCCGTCCATGCATCCATCTATCACATCACTATCCTTTTCCATCCATCTATCCATCCATTATATCACTATCCTTTTCCATCTGTCATATCACTATCCTTTTCCATCCACCCACCCATTCAACTATCATATCACTATCCTTTTTCATCCACCCATCCATCACATCATTAACCTTTTTTCATCCATCCAGCCATTCATCGTATCACTATTTTTTTCATCCATTTATCATCCATCATAACACTATCCTTTTCCATCCATCATATCATTATCCTTTTTCATCCATCCATTCATCCCCTCATCCATAATATCACTATCCTTTTCCATCCATCTATCATTTCACTATCCTTTTCCATCCATCCATCCATCATATCACTATCCTTTTCCATCTATCATATCATTATCCTTTTTCATTCATCCATCCATCCATTATATCACTATCCTTTTTCATCCTTCCATCATATTACTATCCTTTTTCATCCATCCAGACATTCATCCATCCATCATATTACTATCCTTTTCATCCATCCACCCATCATATCATCATCCTTTTCCATCCATCCATCCATCCATCCATCATATCACACTCCTTTTCCATCCAACCAGCCATCCATCCATCCATCCATCCATCCATCCATCCATCCATCCATCCATCATATCACTATATTTTTCCATCCATCCATCCTTCCATCCATCATCCATTATTTCTTCAAATAAATTCAGCTCAAACTGATTGACAGTCTTTTTTAAAATAGTTTTCTCAAAAATTGTGAATCTTAAAGGAGTTCACTTTCAAATGTAAATTACTCCATGATTTACTTACCCACATAGGTGTATATCACTTTCTGATGAACACAATCAGAGTTATATTAATAAATATCCTGACGCTTCCAAGCTTTATAATGGCAGTGACGGCGTCCATGGAGTTTGAAGCTCAAAAAGTGTATCCATCCTTTTTTGAGCTTCAAACTCCATGGACGCCGTCACTGCCATTATAAAGCTTGGAAGCGTCAGGATATTTATTAATATAACTCTGATTGTGTTCATCAGAAATAAGAATGTCATATACACCTAGGATGCCTTGATGGTGAGTAAACCATAGTTTTCATTTTAAAGCGAACTACTCCTTTCAGATTAACTTTTGAGAATCCCATTAGCCAACATTGTTAGAATGTTTGCCATTCAACAGTGATGACATCACTGTAATATTTGCATAATTCACAATGTTTAGTCTTCCATCTTGCATTTATTTACATACTAAATTGTCATTGGTTTTTTGACTTCCATTTGTCGCCCTGAGCATCATAACAACAGTGATGCGACATTTAATTTATGCATAATTTGAAAACGGTCTCTCTGTACTTGGCCTAAAGCCATTTGTATTCATCATTTTCAAGGTTAAACATTTTCCTTTTTTTTCCTTGATGACCTAGGCAAGATCATATATACATTATATAATACAGTACAATAAATGTTCACTTAAAACTAAATTAAAGGTCAAAAATACAGATGAAGAGCACACTTAAATACACTACCATTAATACGTTTTTTTAATGTTTGAAAAAAGTCTCATGCTCACCAAGGCTGTATTTATTTAATTAAAAAATACAGTAAAAAGATTAACATTGTAAAATATTACTACAATTTAAAATAGCCATTTTCTATTTTCATATATTTTAAAATGTAATTCATTCACATGTTGGAAAATCAGAATTTTCAGCATTATTACTCATTACAGAATCAGAAATCATTCTCATTGTGCTGCTTAATATATAAATCAGGATTCTCTGATAAATAGAAAGTTAAAAATAACAGCATTTCATCCAGTGATTGAATCCCATGTGAAGGCAGGGGTTTGGTTGCATTTTATTTTGTAATTTCTTTGACTTGATTAACTCGACCTCTGTCATACGTCATTATCAGCACTGATATGAATCGCTCTCTCACGTCTAGCAGATGAGACTTTTCCATGGACAATAAAATGGACAGCAGCAGAAGTGAGAGGAGGTGGTGGGAAGGGTCATGTTGTTTATGAAATTCACCATCTTGCTGATTACTTACAGCAAATTGATTTCGAGATTTTTATCTTCACTATTTCAAAATTGTTTTCCTTTCATATTGGGCATAACTCCTCCAACCCTCCCCCTCAACCCGAGCACATGCCTCCGTACTATTTTTCAGTCAATGATTCACTTAGTTTTTCATTTGACATTTTGAAAGTGGGTTGCTGACTCGCTCCATGGAGCTCAGTCAGTCTGTGCTGGCGTGTGCCACGTTTGTCAGATTGCCATCAAGGGCCACCTGGGGAATAGTGACGACGTTCAATGGCAGTAGCTTTATACAACACCTACAGAGTACAGTCAATCTCCAACATATTAGTTTTATAAAACATCAAGTACCAGACAACCAATTAAGCTCTATTAGTGTCAAGCCATGACCCATGAGTCAGTGTTCTGTAAAGTGATAAAGGACAGTGATGGTAATCTGAGATGTCTGCTTAATTGAGGAGGAAATTAAATCACACTCATGGAGACAGATGTCTTGGATCGAGTGAATGGCTCAGCTGCTTCAGTTCAAAGTCAATTGGTCAGGGTTGTCACATGACTATTTTGCATGTGTTCAAGGGCACTGTTTTTATTTCAAATTCAACAATTTGTCATTTGCAAACTTG
This sequence comes from Gobiocypris rarus, assembly GCA_023029165.1. NCBI lineage: Eukaryota > Metazoa > Chordata > Actinopteri > Cypriniformes > Gobionidae > Gobiocypris > Gobiocypris rarus. The sequence continues at coordinate 14,176,803 of CM040924.1, read as the reverse complement.
TAAAAACACTTTACAATTAGAAGTTCGAAGAGTAGGCTAGTTCACCCAAAAAGGCTTTATTTCTTCACAAAAGGTGAAACTTTGAAGAACTGTACTGTTCACTATTTTTAAATTGTAACTCTAAAATGTGACTAACAAGCATTATTAACTGATAGGCTAATACATGTCCAATCCATTAAGCTGTTTCCCACGTCAACCAGTTCATTGAGTCAGTGAGTTGAACTCAACAACCGAATCAATCTGATATCTCAAATATATTTGCTAAAAGAACTTCTAATGGGTAATCTGTTCAGAGCCTGATTACAATTCTTACAAAATCAAGTTTTGATTTTTGTTCTTTAAATTGTGTTAAAATAGTATTTAACGTCTTGCAAATCATATGTTTCATATACTAGTATATATCTAAAGCTATAAGTTGTGAATTCAATCATATCTCGTTCCTAATGTTTTTTAGTTAGCGTACATTCTAGCATAGCATGTTCAATACACCTTGTTTTTTTTTTCTTTATTATTTATTAAATATTATATTCTTTATTATTTCAATTGAAATAATTTACTGTATGTTAGGCATGTTATTGCTCCCATTATAGCAATCAATTATACATTTCAAATAAATGTTGTTTGTGTGTATACTTAGTATGACAATGAATTCATAGTTTATTTTTAAACAATTGCTTGTCCAGAACCATGTATTATGAATTACTGTATTATATTCTGAATCGATTTCTGTTCAAACAGCTACCATGTTGGGTCCTAAGCGGACACTATTTCACAGGGGGACAGGATTTCTCATGACACCCGTCATACTACATTCGCCATGTTGTCATTATCATGTGACCGAGTCAGTTGAATCACTTCACTATCATTTACAAATCCTCTCCTGTGGCCTCATGGGATATTAAAGTGCACACAGAATCTCGCCAGAAGAAATAGGTCACCTGGTTACTTTTTGCCTACTTTTAAAAAAAATTATGAATACTGTGAATTCGGACAAACTCTTTTCACATAATGTTTTTTGCCTACTATATAAGATATGCAATTTTGTATAAAGCCAATCAAACTAATTTTTTTTGTGAATTGGAGCAGCTGATTCATTGAAAAGATGTTATTTTAGTGTTATTTTAGAATGATTTATATACACTATTATAATTATTATAAAATAGCGTTAATTTTTATATATTTTTTCAGTTTTCATTTTAATTTAAGTTTTAGTCATTTTTTGTGCTTTTGTCATTTTTATTGATGTATTTCTATTTGGCTTTATTTTTATTTCAGTTTTAGTTTGAGTCATACATCAACTTCAAATAAATTATTTCAATTACCAAGACAACATTTCAATTTTTCCTTTAAGTTTTTCATCTAATATTTATATTTAATTTTAGCTTTATTTTAAGAACCATAAGTTATTTTTAATAGTTTTAGTTAACAATAACAAAAGTGAATACCTATTTCATGAACTCTTAATATACCTAAATGTGGTATGTTTTTCACACAACCAGCACATTCCTCAATTTCTCCACTGCATAATGTCATACGATTACTGTGCAAATGTTCACATTTATGTTTTATTTTTGTCTCGCAGGGGTTTTTCTTATTTGCTGGCTTCCCTTCTTTGTGACCCACATCCTAAACACTCACTGCAGTGCTTGCCATATTCCTCCTGAGGTCTACAGCGCCTTCACTTGGCTCGGTTACGTCAACAGCGCTCTCAATCCAGTCATCTACACCACGTTCAACACTGAGTTCCGCAGAGCCTTTATTAAAATCCTGAGCTGCTAAAACCATTGGCTCTACTCCCATATAATGCACAATGCAGCTTCCAGACATTATGGATTCCATTTTTGGATGTAAAGTGCCATATGCAGAGTATATGAAATGCCTTGAATAATTTGGATGTGTTCGAGGTCATTCTGCTTTCACTACAAAGGACAGTACGCTTGCAATTGGTGGAATTGCATTCATCCAAAATCTTCAAAATGTGATAGTTCACTTTCAGAGGATGGACCAATCTGGAGTTCCAATTGTGGCTTCACACAAAACAAAAAAAGCATAGAATATATTCCAGAACTTTATTCCCATCTCAACACCATTGCGCATGCAGGCCAATTCATGTGTTTTGCATGTGTCCCACCGCTGAGTTGAGTTTTGCCTGAAACTCTTCAGTTGTAAAACAGCTAAGAAAACCATTTATGTGGCTACAAAGGCTATAGTGATTTGTCAAGGGAACATAAAGCAGGTGGACTAAAGGAGCGTGAAGTAGGTGAAAGATCGAAGACTGTACCTTTAATGGTTTCTCCCCTCTAAGGCCGGGTGTCGTGATCCAACTGCAAATAAGGAAAAAAAAAGAAGAGATGTCATGATTGTCAAGGATGAAACATGGTTTTGTGCTGTGAATTAAAGCTACATTGAATCTCCATAAGCCCTGGTGTCATCTGGATATTTATACAGAAGCATTATGCCCATTTTGCGTGGGACTTGTCAAATTTGTATTAAAAGTTATATAAATATACATAGATAATAATACAATAACGTTCAAATTTTTGGGGTTGGCAAGATTTGTTGTTATAATGTTTTATAAAGTCACTTATGCTCACTAAGGCTGCATTTATTTGATCAGAAATACAATTTTAAAATGATTATACTGCATTTATTCTGCATATGATTGCATATGATTCTTTGATTAATAGAAAAGCAGAACAGCATTTATTTGAAATCATTTTTTGTAACATTTTAAAAGTGTTTATTGTCACTTTTGATAACTAGCCTATGTATTTGTATATGCAGTTATCAAAGTCTCACAACTCTTTACCATACAACAACAAAAAACAATGATTACTGTCAAATGTGAAAAATTTTCATTTGTTTTAATTGTTAGACCATAATGTGAACCCAGTACCCAGTATGTTCAACAAAACCTGTACTACTAGAGAAAAAAAAAACATGTACTATATCTTCTTAGACCCTTTAAGGGCCTTATTTGAACACTCTGAGCGCATGGCGCAGGTGCACTTAGGGCATGTCCTAATCCACTTTTGCTAGTTCAATAACGGAAAAAAACGGTTGGCGCATCAGGCACATGGTCCAAAAGGGTTGTACCAGTCTCTTAATGAGTCATGGGTGTGTTTTGGCCGCAACGTGTAATAAACCAATCAGGTGCATAGGCGCATATTAGTAACGCGTCCTTTAAATAACACAAAAAATACTGCACAGTCGTTTTCAGTTGCCTCAAAATAGCAACACGCCAACAATGCGCCTGAACACACCTCGTTTTCAGACCAGCATGCCCATGGGTGAACAGATGTGCGTGAGTGCATTTACTATTTAAACAACATGCCGCTGGACGTGAAAATGATAACTGCGTCGGGCTGAAACTAGCAAAAAACACTTGCGTCGCACCTGGTGTCACATTGCTCCAGTGAATGATAGGGCCCTGAACATGCAAAATTTCTTCGGACACGGCAATGGTCGTGATATGACGTCAAGCTCTGCACCGCGTTTTTATAAACATTAATTCAACATATAACAAATAGTAATACACTCAAAATGTAAAAAATATACGGTCTACTCGACTTTACTGCAAAAATATTGTTCTTTTAATTCAGCCAAGAGGTCACACTGTGACATATCGATCTTCTACTGGTCAGACTGGTCACATGTCATCACATGATGTGAATTCACAGCTCAGAGTTCACCAAGCTTGACCTTTCAAAAGCAGCTTGAAACTTTTCGCATGAGCTTTTATTTCCGGTCTGTTGCATTCAAATGCGTTTGAATGGAAGTCAACGGAACGAAAAGTGCAGTGTGGTCGCCTTTAAATATTGAAGTTCTTTAAAAGCAATTTTTTGTCTAACCTCATGTCTTGTTTTTGCCTGAGAACAGAGATGTGCCAGGACTACAACTGATGCCCCTGACAGGAAAAAAAATAGATGCATGGCATTGGGGCCTTTGTGTACACACTGGATTGAAAAGACAAAAGAGTAGAGGATGTGGAAGGAGAAACATGAAGAACATAACCCAAGGAGATGAGTGTGTGTGAAAGCAGATAAGTCAGTTTGTTGATTTGAAGGAAGTGAGAGAGTGAAAAGGTGCGAGTGAAATAAAACAAGCAATTTGATTGGATGAGAGCTTGAATGTCTGAATGTGACTGAAAGCTTTGAACAGACAAGAAAAAAAATGCTTTGAATTTCAAGCAGCATTGATAGAGAGCTCAGCTGGAATCCAGATGATTATATGGAGAAAAATTGTGAGTGAGAAAAAAATAGTGCCATGCTCAAGTGTGGCTTGACCCAAATTGTTGCCTTTCAAGACACACATGCGGATACTCTCGTGTGTACCCTAATGAGTGTTAGTGAGAGCTGGTACAATAGAATGACAATGTGAGTGATGGGCTCTTCTCACTAATTACTAAACACTGGCAAGAGTCCAGGCCTCTACTGAGCTCTGGCTTTCATGCGTGTGAATCACACGCATGCACTCAGAATCATGGCTACAACTTGCTGTCAGAGCGAGTGAAATCTAATGAATTCAAATTGGCATTCCTCTCACAAAATCCAGCCCTCCTTCTGTCTTTCTGTTGTGGACCGCTTCGTATCTGTCGAACACACTGCTTCCTGCTGCAGATCCTGATCCGGCTGCATTGTGCGCTCAAAGGGGTCCTGTCAGTTTGCAAATTGTTTCTTTATGAAAGAGTGTGCATATACATGTTATTGTGGCTGAACCCTGCTGGCATTCTTTCTAAGCTTTCTCTAGGCTAACTAGGCTACTTTCAGTAACGGCTCAAAATGGAGGTGGGCTGTTGGAGAGATGTGTGAAACGTTACATAAGTTTCTAACTTTCACATAATGCATCCGTCCACCCACCAGCCCATCACATATAGACAGAACAGGCTAACTCAATAACTGGGAAACAGGTCCATATGGGACCTTCTCATGTCACACACATACACACACACATGTTGGGTTTTCATGTTTTATGGGGAAATTCCATAGACATAATGACTTTTATGCTGTACAAACTGTTTAGTCTATCCCGTAACTGTATATAAACCTACCCATCACAGTACATTTTATTTTTAAATGTTAAAAAAAAACACTTCATTTGATTTATAAGCTGTTTTCCCCAGTGTAATTAATGTGTTAGTGTTTTTAAAGGTTAGATGAAAACATAGGTAATATTAATGTAAAATACAGAAAAAAAGATTAACTTAATAATATCAACTGATACTGATAAAATAAATTAAAATAAAAACAAATCTTCAATATCGACCGATAACTAATATGGTACAAATATATTGTGCATTAATCTTAATTTAAATCCCTAACTTTCAGTATGAGCAATGGTAATAAAAGAACAATATATGCCAGAATGACTTTTAAGCACTTGATTATTTCACAGTAGAGGAATGTTTGACAGCCTCTAAAGAAAGACAATATAACATGCATGTCTTCATTACTGTGTAGTTTGATTTAACATTAAAACAGACACACACACACAGAGAGAGAGAGAGAGAGAGAGAGAGAGAGAGAGAGAGAGAGAGAGAGAGAGAGAGGATCGTATTCGTCTCACTGGTGGCAGTTTAATGACTATTGGATTTAACATATGCCTGATGTGCTGGAGAAGACAGCAGGAGGAAACTAAGATAAGTCGCCCCATTTCAGGGCAGCTGGAATCCTGTTTCCCCTCACATTAAAAGCATTTGTACACTCATTTAAACATGCATGAGCTTGCAATTCAAGTAGCAAAATTCAAATATGTGCATGTTAGTTTTGAGGGCCGCTTATTTGGTTGTGCTGCTTCGTTAGTCTGTTCTTCATAAAGTGTCCCATGGTGCCTTTATACTGTAAATCTGCCCAGCTGGGAGATGGGACTCTGGTCGTTCGTTACCGTTATCTGCAGCGGCAGTGTTGTGTGAATTCTGATAATTATGTAAATCTCTGCCAATCCCCAGAAAACTGTGAATACCTATAAATAAACTCAGTTTGATGCCCTTGTTAACTCGAGAGATGCACCTCCACGACCATTCAATGCACCCCTGTCCCATTATCTGTCCTGCTTTATCCAGTATATTGTGCAATAAAAGTGGAGAGAGTTGGAAATGAAAGCTTTAGCATAAGTTCTGCTGGGAAGACTCAATTACTACGTCACTTATCGCCTTCACTCCAATCCAATTATATTTGCATGCTCACTGTATAAAAGCTCGGTACTTACACATGTTTGAGTTCGCAGATACTGAAGCGACGAGTACCCCCATCCTCCCCACCACCACCAGGATGGCCCTGTCCATACCTCCCGGGGGTCGGCTACGCCCCTGCCCTAGTCTTCGGCAGGAATGGCAGATCCGATACCCTCGGATTATTCACTACGGACGGGGCCTACGCCAAATGACTCTGTACATTATCAGCATGCTGAGTTATTAATAAATACGCTTTTGTCTAAATAATTCTCCCGAGTCTTTCCTGTAGAACTATACTTTCCTTACGTGAGTAACATGAATCTTCTAAAACAATGCATTTAAAGTGATTCATTGGTAGCCGAGTGGAGAGGATAATTTAAGGGCCCATTTATCTCTATGGCCTCAAGGTCTCCTCTGACAAACCACACTGACTGCTGGTTCTGGTGAACGTACGCCCTTGGTTTTACTACTGGCACAATCATGTTCAACTCTTTGCCATAGTGCATTTTATATTGACCATTATGCTGGTTATGTAATAGCATGACTAGAAAGGATCATTTGCAGATGACAGTGTATGTTGTGCTGACAAAAGGGAATTGAGATCCTGTCAGACACATTTCAGCTCCCAGTTGACAGCACCACAGGCTCTTTTTCTCACACTGCCGTTCTCAATTAACCACCTTTGTAGGTCCGTTTAGGCGTTGCTATAATAGATTTCCATTAGAAGCTCATGTAATTATATTCCAGGAATAATGCACTAGAATTCAGGAAGAAAAAATGACATCTGACCGGAGCCGGCGTCTCGGAGCCAGCGTCTGCGCAGTAGTGAACGTAAAGGCCCCGCTCACACACCCGCAGAATCAGTTAGCAGAGTTTACTGCAGATCAGCTCACTATGTCGGTGTGAAATAAACAGTTATAGAAATGTAGAAATTAAAGTTAAAGCTCCAATCTCCTCCCGAAAAAAGTATTTTGGTGCATCAGTGACTGCTTCACTCAGAGAAGCTGCCAATCTCAGCTGTCGATCATGACGTCACACTGACATCAACATGATATAAAACTTCCTAAAATGACGGAAACCATCTTTGAAATGTAATTTGATTGTTTAGTTTGTCTCATGTCCCTTTACGATACATGGAGACGGCGGAGTTTGTGACCTATACTGCATCCAGCCACCTGGGGGCGATCAAAACGTTTTAGCTTCACTTTAAGGGTTACTTCAGCGATTAGCATTAAGCTTTGTATCAGTAGAAACCCGGGAGTATATTTGAATTATCGTACTTTCCCCCCTCATATGATCCTGAGACGAGAGAATTATGTATTTTATTTCTGGACAAATTTTTGGAAAAGTTTTTGTCAAAGGCTAAAGACTACAGCCAGCAGGAGGCGCTATTTCCACATGTTTTCAACATCGCACTCGCAGCACTCGGCTCGGGGAGCTGCGGATATTCATGTAAACAGAGCAGTGGAGAGCAAAGTGAGTGTTTCGACGTTTCAAATGAACTTCCTATGAAAGTTAAGCTTCCAAAGACATGAACTGAAAATGCGCCAGACTGATCACGCGCTGTGAATGTATGCGGCCGCGAACGATTACCTCAGCTCATGTGATGAATATAATCTGTCTCCTGCTGCGTTTGTGCCGTGACACTCAATCGACTCACTCACATTATATCGAACAGACACGAACAGTTTTTAATTGTAGTGTCTCTAACTGAACTGATTTTATGAAAATGAACGTGGTGGGCAAGTGATCCAGTAATCCAGTAGCCATGCTTAGAGTGGCCTCGGGCAGCGAAGTGCATTCTGGGAATTGTTGTCTTTCATCCCCATGAGACAAAAATCATTTTCTGTGTTTTCTCAGTCTAGAAGGCACCAAATTCAAAAATAATTTCACATTTCTACTACATTAATGACCCAGTTTAAATACAGATTCATCTTCCCAGCGCTGAAGTAACCTTTTAAACAACCTCTTTTAAATCACACAGATTGTGTAAACTAGCTATATTTTATAAATTACAATGTGATTGCATACAATGCGGTTAAACTCTGAAATACATTAATTATTAATGAATATTGCCAAGATTTTTGCCACAACTTACAGTCTGGAGAAGTCGAGGCTAATTGACGAAAGTCAGAAACAATATGCAGATTTTGGGAGCAGTTGACTTTTACAGAAAATTGTGTGGGATAATTACAGACTAAGAAGTTTTCATAGTCATACTCTGGTTCGTGTTTGATATTTTGAGCTGATTTTAGAACATTTTAATTTTCATTTTTCATGTGTTTCCTAGCAACAAGCTCACGTTTCTGCATGAGTTTATGTTCGGAGCAATTTGAAAGTCTATGGCCAGATTATTCTGGAACCATTTACAAAGTCTGTTGTAGTAGCAAACAGCAATTTTTTTCTTTTTTGTTTTGTTTGTTTGTTTTCCTTCCCATGCATGGCAACAGACTAACACGTCTTTCTGGAGGAGTTACATCTTTTCAACATTTTCTTTTTAAGGCTTGGTTTCACAGAAAAGGCTTAGATTAAGCCAGGATTCTGCCTTTTAAGTAGCTCATTTTTAATTAGGACATTTAAGTAGCTTTTATAAATGTCCCTTTGAAGAAAATAAATTACTGATGTGCATCTGAGACAAAACAATGGCACTGACACGTTTTAAGATATTTCCATGCAAGTTGTTTTCAATTAAAACAGCTCAAACATGTGTTTTAGTCTTGAAACCTTGTCTTTGAAACTAGGCAAAAATGTTGTAATATTTATAGGTACTTTATAGGTACTTTATAGGTAAAAAACAGAGTAGCACGTTCTTCACCCTTGGTCCTCATTTCCTATGCTATAACCCTCATTCCGTCAATACATCTCACCTTCTGAATGTAGGTCACCCGTCTTCCATGTGAACATGGAAGGATCAAAAGGGAAAAAAATGAAAGAAATGTATGTTTGCATATGAATGCAGAAGCAAATGCATCTTTAAGCAGTTCTGATGAGGTCCAGGAACTTTCCTTTTCTCACCTATCTCAAGTCAACAAATCATCCGTCGTTCTACAGGGAACAGAACGAATTTATAACTCAAGTAATTATGCAATCATATTCAAAGATTTCATAAAGCTGTGTTAATTACTCCCACGTTCATCACTAACCATGATGAGCCTGTCATTGCTCTGACAGGAAGAGTTTTTAAGAGTCTTTTACATGAATCATGAGTATGACATACGCTACCATAAAAAAGCTTAAACAATATATATATATATAAGAATGGGATGTCATTAGTTCATGTGCATGTAAGGGCAGGCATCCCAAACTTTTGCCAATATATTGTGTGTATACCTAATTTATATATATAAATACATGCATAATTTGTTGATATAAAGAAGAAAATTAGAAGAAAATTACTTTTTTAATTACTATTACAATCATATTTACACTATATTTGTGTTGTTTCATATTATCATTTTAAAATTAGTAATGAGTAGGTGTGCCTAAACTTTTGATTGGCAGTGTACAAAAAAAATGTACTCTGGCTCACACAGTCTGTCTGGAAAAATATTCATGGACAGCATCACAACTCTGAATATTTAAGGGGGTCAAAGGTGTTTTGGTTTCTTCAGGCTGTCCATACTGAAATTTTATTTATTTCCACGTCAGCATATTGCATTTTTAAATGACAATATTAAAAAAAGAACTACTTTAAATTCAACCTTTTTTTCAAAGCCTTAGGAACTGTAAAAAGGCTAAGCATACGTTTAACCTGTCTGGACAGACCTCACTGAATCTGGACTCATCTGTTACAGTGAATTCATTTGTCAAAGTCTATCTGCCCTGTTGTTCACAGGCCACCGGTTTATGAAGAACCAGGACATAGTAAAAATAAAAAATGAGTTTTAGATGGAGGTGATTGATGAAATGTGGAAGAAAATCAACAGATAGTGATAAAACACTCTCTCTCTCCGAGGGATGCTTGGAAGTTAATGAAAGCTGTAAATAAGGACAATCATGCTCTTGAGGTAAATCAACCGATCAGCAGCTCTGATCACACTCTTTTCCATCCACAATGATCGAATAGATCAGTGCCATCTCAAGGTACCCAATTATGCGTCAGTCCTGTTATATATATTCATTTACGAGTAGCCATGCAATATCGTTCTTTATCACTTGTTCTGGTTCATGATTCTGATTGGCTGAGAGCCTTTTCCAGCCATGCAATATTCTACCAGTATCAGCACTGAGACCATTTCTCTATTTGTATCACTCTGCTTGCAGCATTTCTCACAGATCGTTATGGTGGGTGAGCAAAGTTTGCTCAGCAAACCACCATCATTTTACAAATACTATGTTGTTGTGTCACGGAATGTAGTTTTAAGAGGTCATTAGTGCACAGAGTCCGTTATTGCATTAAGCACGGAGGTTACGGCTATATTTGAGTATGTGTGTGTACATGTGTATGGGAGGGCTGGGTGGTGGTGGTATCGTTGGGGGTTGCTATGACTTCTGCAGCCTGTCCAGAGCTGTTAGTGCTTGTTTCTGGGATTCTCAGTCTGCCTGAGGGGAGGGTGGTAAAGGGGTTTCTGGGGTGTGAGGGGTCCTGCTGGATGTTTGTGGCCTGTGTGAGGAGCCGGTTTGAATGGATGTCACACAGGTTTGGGAGGGAAGAGCCGCCAATCCTTTCAGCTGTCTTCACAACCCGCTGTGGTACAGCAATATGGTAGAATACTTTCTATTGCACAGCGGTAGAAGCTGATCAGCAGTCTGTGGGGAAGCCTATTGCGTCTCAGGGTCCTCAGGAAGAACAGTCTCTGCTGGGCGGTGTTCAGGCTCCAGGTCAGGTCCTCAGTAATGTACACTCCCAGAAACGTAAAACTTGACTCGAAATGTATTATTATGTTTTTTCTCTTTTTTTGTGTTGAGGATGAGGTCATGGCCCTTAACCAGGTAGTTAGTGTCTAGACCTGGCACTTATGAGTCCCATTACGGTTGTGTCATCTGAAAATGTAATAAGGGTATTGTAATTATGGGAGGAGGTGCAGTCGTGTGTGAACAGAGAGTTCAGTGCTGGACTAAGAACACAGCCTTGGAGACCCTGGTGCTGACAGTGATGGTCGAAGAGCAGTGGTGGCCAAACCTGATGTGGTGGGGTCTATTAGTGAGAACGCTTTTTATCCAATGGGCAGAGAAGGGCTCCCAGACACAGTGTTTGCAGTTTGTTGACCAATTTTATTGGATCGATGGTGTTAAATGCGGAACTATAATCCACAAACAGCATCCTGATGTAGCTGTTGGGGTTTTCCAAGTGTGTGCGAGCTACATGTGGTGCGATCGATATAGCATTGTCTGTGGATCTGTTGATTCTATACACAAACTGATTGTTTGTGGAGGTCAGGAGGGATCCATGCTTTAATCTGGGACAAAACTAGTCTCTTAAAGCATTTCATAAATCACTGCGGTGAGAGCAATTGGCTGGTAATCATTTCATTGCAGTTGATAATGGATAGTGCACTCATTACCTGATAGTTCTCGAGAGTGAAAGACTGGTCGCTCTCTGGAAGGCTGGTGTCTGCATCCTGATGAAGCTGGAGCTGCTCTCAAAGTGGATGAAGAATGTGTTTAGCTGATCAGGGAGGGAGGGGTTAGAGAATGAAGAGTAGAGTAGAGTAAGAGGATGAGCCATCATATTGGAAGGTGCCCTGCATGTTTTCATAAAGTAACAGTAGAGTATTATGAGAGAGAGATTGACAAAGCAAATGCATTACCTGCGTCTTGCTGACATTCTACAGATCAATCTTATATTCAGGGATGCACATAACTTTTTTGCTCTGGTTCTCAAGTGAACACCTGGAGATGCTGCTTGGTACTCACACTTATCCTACAAGCTGTCGTCATCACATTACTTGCTTATAATATATAAAATTCATAAATCACAAAATTATAATACATAAGGGTCAACAGCAAATTCCTAAAGGACTGGCCGAGACAAAGCTGTTCTCGGGAAGCGCATGAGTGCTGAACGGCCGCTGACGATCTGGAACTCACATCTTCGAAAACATCTAAACAAATATACGCTGTTTATATATAAGGTCTACATAACTAAAATTAAAGTGGTTTACAATTAGTGGTTGGCTCATCCGCAATTACACTCTCTGTGAGAAATGCTGCAAGCGGAGTGATACAAATGGTGAAACGGTTCCCGTGTAATACTGGTACAATATTGCATGGCTGGAAAAAGCTTGCAGTCAATCAGAATCGAGAACCAGAACAAAATGTTTTATAAATATATATTGGCAGCCTTCTGTCTCGAAAGACAATGGAATCTGTGCCTTGGGTCTCTAGACATTACAGCACCTGCTATGACTGTAGAGCCCGATTCTCAAAAAAGGCGTTCTGTTGTAATTACTGCTAGTGAAGATCATGCCTGTCTCTGTGGATGCTGGGTCTGTTCTGTTGTCTGTGCTCTCTTCCCATTGGTGCTCTCTATTCTTTTCCCCAATTTGGATGCCTAGTTTGGTGGCGAGTCTCCATCTAGATCAGAGGTCTTCAACCCTGCTCCTGGGGACTCACTGTCCTGCAGAGTTTAGCTCCAACCCTAATTAAATACAGGTGAAGCTACTCAAGCTCTTCAGGATCACTAGTTGAAAACACACAGGCAGGTGTGCTGAATCGGGCTGGAAATAAACTTTCAGGACAGTGGGTCCCCAGGAGCAGGGTTGAAGACCTCTGTTCTAGATCTATGGCTGCATCTTCCAAGTCTTCTGGATTGATGTAGCTTGCCTTTAGGTCTTATTTAAACATATCATAGTACAGGCCTGGTTTTGATGGGCTGGGTAGTCCAGACTCACTGCAAGCTTGTGTTGATGAGGTGTTGTAATGATTTTCATCATGAGCTGTCAGGGCAGCATCATCTGCAAATAGCATTTCCCTGATCAATACTTTCCATACCTTGGTCTTTGCTCTGAGATGTGCGAGGTTGAATAGATTCCCATAGCTTCTAACTGATTAAAGGCATAGGACAGCAACAGAAAGAAGATGCCAAAGAGTGTTGGTGCCAGGACACATCATTGTTTCATGCTACTCCTAATTAAAAAAGGGTTAGAGGATGAGCCATGATATTGGAAAGTGCCCTGCATGTTTTCATGGAAGGTTATGATCATCCCAGGTGCTTGGGGGGCAACCAATCAAAGGTAAAGTAAAAGGCCTTTCCTGCTGACTAAAGCTCAGTCAAAAGCTTTGGTCAGATCAATGAAGGCGATGTAGAGTGATCGCCTTTGCTCGTGGCATTTCTCCTGCAGTTGCCTTAATGAGAAGATCATGTCCATTGTTGATCTTCCTGCTCTGAATCCACACTGCGCCTCAGGATATATACGTTCTGCGAGTGACATGCAACCTGTTAAGAACTAAACGGGTGAAACCCTTTCCAACGATAATGAGAAGGGTTATGCCATCTAATGGCGCAATAATGTAGCCTAACTTTCACGAAAGTCGAAATCACAATCACTAACGGACCTCAATTCCAAATTTATATAAAACATTATATATTGAATTTATTATATTCCTTAACCCTACACCTACCCACCACAGAAAACTTTCAGCATTTTTTTCATTTCCAAAAAAACATCACCTAGTATGATTTAGAAGCTGTTTTCCTCATGGGGACCAAAAATGTCTCCACAAAGGACAAGGATTTTGGATATTGCCATCTTTTTGAGGACAATTTGTCCCCATAACAAGGGGCGTTTCTTCCGAGGAGGCAAGGGAGGCAGACTGGATGAGAGAATAATCAATACTACAAAATTAAACAATGCAAACATTATAAAATGTGTAAAAGTCACTTGTTTTTCTAAAGTGACACGGTCCAACAGTGATCCCATTGACTTTTAACAGAGATCCCAAAGCGTGCACTGAATTTGATGGGGGCAATTGAGAATGAAGAGGGGAAAGTCACGTCAGAGGATGAAATGTCTCTATCGTTCCATGATGGGATATGATTGGTTAGGATTGGTTTACCCAATAAATCCTGCCTCTTGTTTTCATGTGCGTATATCTCGAATCGGCCCGAATGATGGCTTTAATGGGAAGACTAAGGCTATGTTTACACGGCAACAATGTACTAAAAACAGACGAAAACATCAAAACGATCTCCGTTCACACGAATCTGCGAAATTACTAAAAAGGCTGTATTATGCATGCCAGGCCAGTAGTTGGAGATGTAACTTTCAAAAAACACCCGCAAACATGTAATACGCATGTGTGAACATGTAATATGCATGTGCATGACTTCACCATTTTCATAGATTTGCGTTTTTGTAGTTAAGGGTGTCGTAAAAAAAAAAAATGCACTTTTAAACCTGAAGTCTTAAGATTTTTACAGTGACTGTTTCTGGCTTTGTGAAGATTAAATTTACCCAGAAGACAAAGTAATAATACAGTATTATCAAGATTAACATCCTAAAAGTATATATTATGTCATTTGTGTCTATATGCATGTGCGTTTGGCTCGAGTGCACTGTAGTAAAAGAATGCAAACAAAATTGTTTGTTCCCTTTAAAATCTCCTTGTGTTTGCAGTCCTCTGCAGGATTGTTGTCTGATGGTTTCTGCTCCTTGTGGTTAGTTTAAGTCAAGTTTGGGTTTTCCCCCTCATGTGTATTTGGTTTGTGTTTGTTTTATTTTATTATTTAATAAAATCACCTTTTCTTCAATCAGTCCTCACAGCCACATTTATGTACACAATATACTGATTCACAACCTAGGAAGCTGATTGAGACGCAGCTTAAGTAAAACAACTCAGACACCTAGATATCACCACTTTATGTCACGTCAAAATCAAACATGACGACTGTGGGGGGTTTTAGGGAGCTTGCGGAATTTAAAGATTGATCTTGTGTCTGTGACCAGTGTGTACAAGCTTGATGACTGCTGAAAATAAATTGACTATTAAAAAGAAAAGCTGAACATTAGTTTGAAAATAATACTGTTTAAATTGTTACTGCCTTATGTATAATAAAAAAAAAAACTTTGCTGCTTCATTTTAAAACACCGCCGTACACCACTGCCCATAATGTAGCGTTTACATGGACCACACACACACACACACACACACACACACACACACACACACACACACACACACATGTTGTGTTTCCATGTTTTGTGGGGACATTCCATAGGCGTAATGCATTTTATACCGTACAAACCGTATTTTCTATCCCCCTACACTGCCCCTGCCCCTAAACCTACCCATCACAGGAGACATGCTGCATTTTACTTTTTCAAAAACATCACTTAGTGTGATTTATAAGATGTTTTCCTCATGGGGACCAAAAAATGTCCCCACAAGGACAAAAATTTGGATATTGCCATCTTTGTGGGGACATTTTGTCCCCATACCGTAGGGATTACCAGTCCACACCCACACACACACACACACACACACACACACACACACACACACACACACACACACACACACACACACACATTTGTGAAATGTGGGACATTCCATAGGCGTAATGCATTTTATACTGTACAAACCGTATTTTCTATCCCCTACACTGCCCCTGCCCCTAAACCTACCCATCTCAGGAGACTGCGCAGTTTACGTTCTGTGAAAAACCTCATCCTGTGTGATTTATAAGCATTTTGAAACGTGAGGACATGGGGAACGTCCTCATATTTCACCCTCTTTTTGTAATACCTATGTCATACCCATGTCATTATACACATTTGTGTCCTGATATTTCACAAAAACATGCCCACACACACACACACACACACACACACACACACACACACACACAGACTTGTTCTAATTTTCACTGCTCCCTATAGTCAATAAGTCTCTCTTGTCTCCCCTCACCCCACCTCACTCTCACTCTAGATGCGCTAGAGAGGGTTAATAATGCTGGAGCTGAAAACCTCTCTCCTCTTCTGTCCGGGTAATGTAATCTTAGAATTCCAGGCCAGTAAAGGAAATTTACATTAATCTTTATGTAATACAGGTCTGCACTCTCAGCTGCCAAAGGATATGGAGTTCAGAATGCCTGAGTGAAGCATTCCAAGGATGAAATTACTAGAGCATGAGGAGGAGATATTGCAGGTATTTAGAAAAAGAAATACTCAAAAGCAAGATTCATAAAGGTTTGTTTACAATGCCACTAACTGAATATGTCACGTTAACAAGGCATATTTAATTTGACACAAATGAAAATGACACTGTGAGGAATCGCTGTGCACAGTTAAATTATATTCAGCCAAATAATTATTTTGGAATGAAGATGAGAGAGCGCAGAAACACATGCAAAAATATGCTAATGCAGCCAACCATACAATGTCCAAACATACAATGCAATTTTTTCCCACTATATTTCCAACTCACAACCAAACATTCACCTGCGGCTTTCATTTCAGATTCAGTTCTTGCCTGTCCTTATAAGATTAAGGTAATGAGGTGAGCATCAGCCTGTAGGCAATAGAATATTTGAGTCTGTCTATCAGCCCGACTCCAAAACAGAACCAATAGTCTGACCTGCTACAGCTCCAGCTAAGTAACCCCATATAGGCCTACATCACTCATTTCCAAGTTCATGAAAAAAGGACACATCCAACAATAGTGATGAATGAGGAAAATGTTCAGCCCTTTAACCACCAGGGAGACACCATTAACTAGCAGACTAAACTTATGACACAGACACGCCAAATTTCACTTTTGATGTTTTGCAAAACAATGTATATTTTTGTCCAGTGCATGCATTGTTTTAGTTTGGCAGGGTCGCCGCTAGCTTAGCTTAGCATAATGAATGAAATCCTATGTTTCCAGCTAGCATGTCCCATGTAAGATAAAAAAAAGAAAAGAAAACCCACCTAATTACTTCATGTTGCCTGCGTATTCACAACGAATACAAATAGCGATACAGATTAAGACTAGCCGATTTTTTTTTTTTTCTTGGATCTTTTTTCTTCGGGACATGCTAGCTGGCAACATAGGATTCCATTCATTATGCTAAGCTATGCTAAGCTAAGCTAAGCTAGCGGCGACCCTGCCAAACTTAAACAATTTTTATTTTATGGCAGAAACAAGCATCCATACTGCCTCAAATAAAAAAATTAAACATACTATAAGCTGAGAGCAACTTGATATATAGTATTTTCTTATACGTATTTTTACATGATTGAAAATTGTGCAATACAAATTAAATGAGTTTATAATTTTAATTTCATACTGCATCATCCCAATCTCCCAATAAATCCCATTAAAAAAGAATTAATGATTTGAAATGTCATTTTCACTACAATCTCAAGATATTAATAAAAATTGTAAAATATTTTTTTCAAAGCTTTTCCATTATGCTAACACGATAGCAGTGACAGAATTAAAAGTTTAATTCTCAAAGTCAAACTGTTTGAAAGGTTCAGGAATAAATGTCAAAATGTATATTCCTTTGAGAAACCAACACCACACTTACAGCGTAACTTTATTGATCCATATACTTATGCAGTATGCCATGTCTAATCTAATCACAAGAATGCTACGACATTCAAAACAGGGTCTACAGTCCAGGTTTCAGTTTTGTTAACATCATCTAGAGAATTTCCGTCATGCTAGTTTGGCCAAAATACCATGTTTTTCATCTTTCAAATCCCTTATTGACCCTCTTAAACCAGAGTGCATCTTTGCCTGTCTAAGCCCTTATGAATATAACATAAACTCACCTGTTCTGCCAGATTAAAGTAGTGAGGGGATTATTTCTAACTCATTTTCTATTCAGGAAAACTCCAGCCAAGATGAATAGATTCCACTTTTTGCTCACTCCTAACTGAACAAAAATCATACATTCTTTACTAAACCTTTGGTCTTTTGGTGTTAACAACCATACAACTTCTAAAAAAATAAAAATAAAAAGAGGACAGGAAGAAAAAACAAAGAAAGAAAGTAATGTAGAGGACTTATGGTGGAGGACTAACTGTCCCATTTTTTTGGCAAACACAAATGGGACACTTCCTACAAAGAGTCAGTATCAACATTACCCATTTCACCACACTGCTGTCTCACAGGAAATGTATCCGACTTCACCTACATTTTAACTCTTCTATGTGGAATCTATTCATGGCAAGTGGCTTGAAATATCCCAAGCCTGAATACGTCACAAAATCTATTCAATAAATGTAATAAATATGAACTCTATCAATAAATGTATTTCAGCAAATAGGCAGTGAAGGAGATTAACCTTATTTATTTTTATTTATTTATTTTACATTTATGAATTAATTAACATTGTTAATTGGGAATATTTAAATCGCTGGACAAGACCTTTCATGTAGGACAGGCCAAATTTCACCATGTTAAGGCCACAATATGCGATTCACCGCTAGAGGTTGCTTATTTTAAACAAAGGCCTAACTTGACGCCTTGATTTCTCTGAGCTTTTATTAAACGATCACTTCCGCTTTTTCCGGTATGTTTACGTGGGGTAATGCAGCGCTGTTTTATCAAATTAGATATTTCAGTGTGTTGAAAGGTATGTTAACCTAATGCTACTCTGTGTTCATTCAGCAGCTATATGAGACACTTGTTCACACAAGTAAGCTAGATCGATATTAAACGAGATTTAAACATCAAGACTAACTGTGTTGAGGTATATAACAATGATCAGTTTTCTGTCAATGAATGTATCCAAACAGCTGCTCACCTGTCTAATAAAACACATATACAGGTCCTTCCATAGGCATAGATTACGCGGGGGACATGTCTCCACCACTTTATATAAAATGTAAATTCGTCCCCCTCACTTTTGCATTCGGCAAACTGTGTTCAGTTGATGTTTTCACGAGGCAATGTGTATAAATCCAGATTTAAAATTAAAAATTCAAATAGACGAGATCTATCTACATACGTGTGCCTTTCACGTTTCCATGGTAACGTTAATCAGTCCCTCACATGTCACGGCCGCCGCACGCCCATGCTCGCACCCGCGCTGTAATCATCATTTTCATAGAGGTCGCGTTGAGTTCAAAACGGCAAAAAACGATTCACTCCCTTTTTACGAACAAGTCAAGCACAGTAAGTTGGCATGTATCCGAATTGTGTTGCACAACGATGAATAACTGCCTTTTTCTCTTGTTGAATAATTACGTTAGCAGGTTTTGCTGGAAATTGAAAATATTTGCTCTCCGCACAAACGTGCACTTATTTTCAGTGTATTTTCTTTTGTAACGTCTTTTATATATATGTTTTTAAAGCTCTTAAAATTAGAATATAGATGTGATTTTTAATGTTGAATTTATGTTTTCACGCATTAACAGCCACTAAATATCTGTCTGAATCAGGCAGCTTTGTGACATGTTTAACCCTACAATTTTTATTATATTATAAAATTCATTAGCAATGCAGTATTCAATTGTATGTATTAACGTTCTAACATAGATCTTAATTTATAGTTTTCTCTTTCTTTTATTGTTTAAAATGCAATTTTGAAAGTAATTTAACTTTCTGTGCTGTCAAGATTGAACAAGACACAGGCAGTTTAGGGTTATCAGGTCAGAAACAGGATGACACACAAACAAAAGAAACGTCACAGGGGAGAAATGATAGAGTGGCTTTTAAAAAATGTTTTATATACATTGTAAAAATTGTCTATACATCTATGTTTAATGTTGAACCAATATTTGTAGTACCATATAGACCAATCATAAAATTGTCATTAGGAAAATATAGGAAAGATAATTTAGGATACAAATGATTGGCTATTGTCTAGCAGTGTACATCATTTCTTCTGTATGTCATAATTCCCTGTATGTGCGTAGTTCAAACACTTCTTTATTGTCAATAGACAGAGCCAGAAGTTAATTCAAAGTTGAGAGAGGATGTGGCAGAAAGTTTTGTGGAGGCTTCAGAGGTGAGGAAAAACAAACGACTGGAATAAGATAATTAATGGAATAAGTTTAGTTTTTTTCCATTAAACAATCATTATGTGTTTTATGTCTACACTGCCTTGCATAAGCAAAACAAAGTAACTACTCCGTTTGTGAAAAGTTATTACTAAAGTTATAACTTAAATCAAGTCTCTTAGGATTTGGCTTAGATTTGGGAACCAAAAAATGGGTCTTTTGTTGTTGTGTACCTTTTATCGTATGCATTTGCAAACTGAATGGAATGTACAAAATATTTAGCAACAATGTCATTTAAATATTTCTGCTACTAATCAGACTAATTTGTAATTTTTTATAGACAGAACAGAAAGCATCAGACTTAGGGTTGACTGTTGTAGAAGGAGGCTTATTACTTTAACATAAATAGCATATTAAGCCAATTAAGCAAAAAGATATAACATTAAAACTAAAACCAGTCAATTAGACGAAAGTCAGAAAAAACTGGATATCGCTTGACATTCTGTCCCCCTCACTTTTGAAATGATGGCTACGCCCCTGGGTCCTTCTCAAAAAAATTGCATATTGTGATAAAAGTTCATTATTTTCCATAATGTAAT
The DNA here is from genome assembly GCA_023029165.1 of Gobiocypris rarus. Classification (NCBI taxonomy): domain Eukaryota; kingdom Metazoa; phylum Chordata; class Actinopteri; order Cypriniformes; family Gobionidae; genus Gobiocypris; species Gobiocypris rarus. The sequence goes on along the minus strand of CM040924.1, from coordinate 14,156,155 downwards.
GATAAAAATTTAACTTTCATATATTTTAGATTCATTGCACACCAACTGAAATATTTCAGGTCTTTTATTGTTTTAATACTGATGATTTTGGCATACAGCTCATGAAAACTCCAAATTCCTATCTCAAAAAATTAGCATATTTCATCCGACCAATAAAAGAAAAGTGTTTTTAATACAAAAAAAGTCAACCTTCAAATAATTATGTTCAGTTATGCACTCAATACTTGGTCGGGAATCCTTTTGCAGAAATTACTGCTTCAATGCGGCGTGGCATGGAGGCAATCAGCCTGTGGCACTGCTGAGGTGTTATGGAGGCCCAGGATGCTTCGATAGCGGCCTTAAGCTCATCCAGAGTGTTGGGTCTTATGTCTCTCAACTTTCTCTTCACAGTTTCCAAAATAAAAATCGAGGGTAACGCGGGTATGATGTCATTGATAGGTGATGCACAGACACGGTCCGTGTCCTGGTTAAAACTGCTTATTTCTCTGGATTTAAACATTTGGGAAACTGTAATTACACAGGTCAACAAAATATATAACATTGTTCTAGGGAAACAGACATCTAATGTGTGTAACTATCTAAGTTTAGTTTGTTCACTAATATAATAGTTAATTTAAAACGTATTTGTCAAAAACATGGCATTTCTGCCTCTAATATAGGAGTGATGGACTTATGGGACATCCATTTGTATGTGAGAATAGTGTTGCCATCTTCAAGGTGACTGAGTGTGCTTGCTGTGCAAGAGATTGAGTCATTTCCAAGACAACACATTGCCTAAATAATTATCCATATTTTCTGCCTGGATGAACCACTAATATAGTTTTTAGCCAATGCATCAACATGAGACAGAGTGGACGTAAAGTCATAAACTGCTTTATGAGAATACTTGGCCTTTTTGATAGTTGTATGTCCTTCTAAAATAAAATTGGCCCAGAGAAACCAGCTGAATTTCATACATCTCTAAACACATACAAAATAACTCACCAGAGGACCTCAAAACGACCTCTCTCCTGACCCAGTTGAAATCTACCATTTTTATTAATTTCATGCCTATATAAATGAGCAAATACTATGTCAGAACATCACCAAAATTATTTCATAGGAGAGGCCATAATTTTACTCAACTGATAACCCCAATGCTCAACATCTCTATTAGACTCTCCAAAGGACATGAGACACATTTGTTACCTGTGGAAGTTCAGCGTTCAGGACCGGTTATCATTTAATCAAAAGGAATGTCCTGAAAACCTACAGGCTGGTACAGAGAAATCGATTTGCACCAAAGAAGGTTGAGTTGAATGATGGATTGAGAGAAGGTCACTTCTTCCTGTTAGACCTTTTCAGCTGTACCTTAGCAGCAACGGAGACATCAATGACTTTTACCTCAACTTTCCCTTCCAGTTTAGAAACAGAACATAATGGGAAGGGAAAGTAAGACAAGCAAAAGTTCTGTACAGTAATTCTGTAATACGTACTCTGGAAGACTCAATTTGGCATCCAGCAGTCAGATTTCCATGGCAAAGCTGTATGTCATTCCGCTCATCTGAGAAAGAAACAACGCTAAAATATCGTTCTGGTTATTCCAAGGTTTGTCGTCAGCTGCTTCAAATGCTTGAGTTCTTAAAGGATGGATTCTGATTGGCTGTCAATGTTTTTATCGTTCATTATCTGGAAAAAAATCATTCTGAAAGTGATTCCAATGATATAGTTTATATGTGCCATTATTGTTATACACATATAACCTAAAGGATTATTAGGAACACCTGTTCAATTTCTCATTAATGCAATCAACCAATCACATGGCAGTTGCTTCAATGCATTTAGGGGTGTGGTCCTGGTCAAGACAATCTCCTGAACTCCAAACTGAATGTCAGAATGGGAAAGAAAGGTGATTTAAGCAATTTTGAGCGTGGCATGGTTGTTTTTGCCAGACGGGCCGGAGTATTTCACAATCTGCTCAGTTACTGGGCACACTTTAGGCCCCTTAGTGCCAACTGGGCATCGTTTAAATGCCACGGCCTACCTGAGCATTGTTTCTGACCATGTCCATTCATTTATGACCACCATGTACCCATCCTCTGATGGCTACTTCCAGCAGGATAATGCACCATGTCACAAAGCTCGAATCATTTCAAATTGGTTTCTTGAACATGACTGAGTTCACTGTACTAAAATGGCACCACAGTCACCAGATCTCAACCCAATAGAGCATCTTTGGGATGTGGTGGAACGGGAGCTTCGTGCCCTGGATGTGCATCCCACAAATCTCCATCAACTGCAAGATGCTATCCTATCAATATGGGCCGACATTTCTAAAGAATGCTTTCAGCACCTTGTTGAATCAATGCCACGTAGAATTAAGGCAGATCTGATGGCGCAAAGGGGTCAAACACAGTATTAGTATGGTGTTCCTATTAATCCTTTAGGTGAGTGTAGTTTTAAAACTAGATTTTTATTGTTATAGTTCGATATCATCCTTGGTGTGAACGGGTCTTTAATGTGCAGTCACATTTTATAAAAGTAATGTTTATTTTATTTTAAAGCCCAGTGAAGCCGTGATTTACAATGTCTGACAACGCCCCTTAGCTGTTTTAAATTCACTGTGTACCACAGCTTCTTGGAGCTTATTGAATTCATTGACACTGCCTTTGTTTTGCCAACAAAATTTCACTGATGTGACTGCACCTTAAAGTCACCATGAGGACAAAATGGACAATTCTTTTTTATGTAATATTGCAGCATTTATAAATGATTTATCAGTGCACACCAGGGGTGCTTTTCAATTCTTATTTGTGCATCCTTGATTCCTTTCCTAGCGTCTTAGCTCCAACCCTTCAGGATTCGAGGGAAGGACGCAAGGAAAAGACGCGAGGACTGAGGAATTGAATCAAGTGAAATGAAATATCGCCGCTCCCTTTAGCGTCACTTCAAAGCGTCGTCAATTAATGATGACTCTACACCTCTTGATTTAGCTTGCACGTCGGGATTCTTGAAGATTAGAGATAACTTTATATTCTAATAGTTTCAACCTCCACAAAATACCACTTTTGTCCAAATTTTATTTAATATTACCAGTTATTATTAACAACGAATTATTCCCAGTTAACTGCTTTTTATTTGTTGTAGGCTATAGAGATTGCTAATGTGTCGTCATTACGACGTATTCCCGGTGGTGAACGCAAAGCATTTTGGGAATCCGCGGCACAAACGCAGGGCGCCAGACTTCTTTGCATGGAGGGTAGAACGCAGTGTTCATGCCGTCTACCTGCTGTGTTATAAACTGCAATATTCGTTCTCACAATAGAAGTGGCATAAAGCTTAAGATATCCCTTTATTGTTTTTCAGCGTGGAAAAATAATGACGGTGTACAGTTTTGTTGAATTCTGACTGCATGCAGATAGATTGTGGTTGTGGACTGTGGTGCATAAAACATTAGTATATCTTCACACGGACGACAGTTTTCTGCCGCACTTTTACAGTCTCCAGGACGGCAGGTCATGGACCTGGACCTGGACCCATCCATCTGGGCCTGCTGTAGCGACTTGAATTTACTGAAAACTTTGTGTGTGTACGCACTAACACTAACGCTCGTTTTTACACATTCTCCGTCTGCAGTGCGTGTTGCGGTTCAGGAGCCGCCCTGTTTCATATATGCTGCGTTTGCAGTGCGCAACTGATCCGCTGTCGTATATACCACAAACACAGCATTTATTCATTATTTTTTATTTCAAATCCAAAAGTTGTTACTGAACATGGCTTGTCAGAATTGCAATTCTCTTTGTTTACACTTTCATAGATGTCAGGTTTTAACGTAGCCTACCACATTTAAACGTTTATTCATTAATTCATTCATTTATATTTATATAGCCTAGTAGGCTACTTTAGATTTAGCACACATCAGTTGCAAAACATTTAAACATAGGTTATAGCCTAAAATCACAAATATTTTAAATTAGAAACTTACAATAGGCTATTCAAAAACAGCCGACTCTCGTCTTTTCTTTCGTTTTAAATCTTTTAAAAGAAATCCATATATATATATATATATATATAGGTGCTGGAAGTTAGGCAACAGTTTGACGTCCCTTGACCAATCGCTCAGCTCGTAAGGATCCAGTCCTTTGATTCCCTTTATTTTCTCATCATATCTCGTCTTTGCATTAGGATTTAGTTTTAGGCGATATGGTCCGACAATGTTTTCTTTAGTCCGCTGCATTTTGTAGGATTATATTCTGTTTTTCTGTCTCATTTTTTATTATTTTCATGCCAGAACACTAGCCTGCTATGCCAGGCCATGTAAACGGGCCAAACATACCCAAAATTCTTTGCGTTCTGATGACGTTGCTGCCCAGTTGGTCACATGTCTTAGCAATCTCTATAGTATTACAGTTAGTTTGTTTCATCTTCTTGTGCTTTGATATAATTCTGCAACTATACTAAAGTTGTTGTTATTTGACAAACATTTGTGTCTTGTACATGTAAAAATTATAATAATAATGAATAAACTGTGCCAAGATGTGAAGGGGGAGGAGAATTCATGCATACTCACGTTTAGCCGATAAAACACTTCCGCAAAGGATACACCTGTGTATCCTCGCTCATGACTCCTCAGGAAGCTTCCTCACTCCTCGATCCTTGCCTCCTCATGGTGCAATTAGAGATGTCCTACAAGATGGCTGAGCGAGGAAACGAGGAGGGATATTGAGAAGCACCCCAGGGCCTAAAATGATCACACTCGCCAAGCACCTAAAGCGGGTAAAAATCAGCGAGTAGACGAGTATATGAAAGGGTCAATCGCCGGTTGGCCGGTGACATTTTTATGAATTCTAACAATACAATGTTGTATGAACATGAACAAACATTAACAACATTCGGGCCAGTTGCATCGTCTCAAAGGTTAAGCCTCGCCAATTTAAATATTCAAGTGCAAGATTATGCGAAAAGGAACTCTGTCTTAAATGAACATAATGTCTTAAATGAACGTAAACATTTGAGAAAGAAATCACATGTAGAATGTATCAGTATATTGGATCCGTGCATTCGGTCTTAAAGTAACAGCAGCCTAATATACCTTCTGCTGTCTTCGTTTTTAATGTTAAAAAACACACCTGACTAAATAGCTTTAAAAAATTTAAAAGATTAATCCTTATTAGTGTTATTTTACATTTGATTATTCAAATTACAGGCTTTACCTGAAAACTACTGTTAGATCTATACCTGAAAAACACAGTTCGTTTCATTTGTATTTATTTGTTCTTATTTTATCACTGTTTAGTTCTCTTTAATAATGTTTGAAATTTAAGTTTTATCTGTGGTATTGAAATTGGAATAGAAAATTGTGAATTTTCACTGGTACCTAATTTGGGTGTCAAAACTGCCTGTTTTTGCAAAAATAGTTTCATGGCCGGTATATTTTCTTAAAGATCACCTGTGGTGAAAGCAAGTTTATACACTCACCTAAAGGATTATTAGGAACACCATACTAATACTGTGTTTGACCCCCTTGCGCCATCAGAACTGCCTTAATTATACATGGCATTGCTTCAACAAGGTGCTGAAAGCATTCTTTAGAAATGTCGGCCCATATTGATAGGATAGCATCTTGCAGTTGATGGAGATTTGTGGGATGCACATCCATGGCACGAAGCTCCCGTTCCAGCACATCCCAAAGATGCTCTATTGGGTTAAGATCTGGTGACTGTGGGGGCCATTTTAGTACAGTGAACTCATTGTCATGTTCAAGAAACCAATTTGAAATGATTCAAGCTCTGTGACATGGTGCATTATCCTGCTGGAAGTAGCCATCAGAGGATGGGTACATGGTGGTCATAAAGGGATGGACATGGTCAGAAACAATGCTCAGGTAGGCCGTGGCATTTAAACGATGCCCAGTTGGCACTAAGGGGCCTAAAGTGTGCCAAGAAAACATCCCCCACACCATTACACCACCACCACCGGCCTGCAGAGTGGTAACACGGCATGATGGATCCATGTTCTCATTCTGTTTACGCCAAATTCTGACTCTACCATCTGAATGTCTCAACAGAAATCTAGACTCATCAGACCAGGCAAAATTTTTTGTCTTCAACTGTCCAATTTTGGTGAGCTTGTCCAAATTGTGGCCTCTTTTTCCTATTTGAGGTAGAGATGAGTGGTACCCGGTGGGGTCTTCTGCTGTTGTAGCCCATCCCCCTCAAGGTTGTGCGTGTTGTGGCTTCACAAATGCTTTGCAGCATACCTCGATTGTAACCAGTGGTTATTTCAGTCAAAGTTGCTCTTCTATCAGCTTGAATCAGTCGGCCCATTCTCCTCTGACCTCTAGCATCAACAAGGCATTTTCGCCCACATGACTGCCGCATACTGGATGTTTTTCCCTTTTCACACCATTCTTTGTAAACCCTAGAAATGGTTGTGCGTGAAAATCCCAGTAACTGAGCAGATTGTGAAATACTCAGGCCTGCCCGTCTGGCACCAATCACCTTTCTTTCCCATTCTGACATTCAGTTTGGAGTTCAGGAGATTGTCTTGACCAGGACCACACCCCTAAATGCATTGAAGCAACTGCCATGTGATTGGTTGATTAGATAATTGCATTAATGAGAAATTGAACAGTATTATGTTCCTAATAATCCTTTAGGTGAGTGTATGTTTATTTGGTGTTTTGAATATGCTTTAAGACGAACCATGTGCAAATTCATGTCAACACCATTGCTGAATATTCTCTCCTTAAAAGTCCAGTGAACTAAAGATGGTCTCAGAAACACGATGCATTGAGAGCCGGGGGGGTGTGTGAAAACCTTTCAACAGGATGATGTCCAAATGTATTTATTTTTTTTCTACCTTTTAGTAGTCGAAGCAACGGAATATAGCTACTTACAGTACATGTTTCCCAGAAGACAAATTTAGTACAAATTACCTTAATCTTCAAATTCAAAAGGTTTTCACCCCCCGGCTCTTAATGCATCGTCTTTCCTTCTAGAGCATCGGTGAATGTTTGAACCTTTTTTAATAGTTGTGTTGGAGTCCCTCAATTGTCCTCAGTGTGAAAAGATGGATCTCAAAATCGTACAGTCACTGCTGGAAAGGGTTAAAATACACAAAAGATGCTGAAAAACTTAATTTGCAGGACCTGGAGGATTTTTCTGAAAAACATTGGGCAGTTTAACTGCTCAGGACAAACAAGAGACTCAAGAACAACCATCACAAAACAAAACATAGCTGTGGATCATCCAGGTAACAACAGTGTTGAGAATCAAAGGTTCATAAACAATTTAATTCATATAAATGTAGCTATTTTTTGTATTGTGGACTGTGTAAACATATGTTATGTAAAATATATTATTCAGAGAAGTACTAAAAAAAAATAACATGCATTTTGTATGATCGTTCTTATTTTGTTAAAATTATTCACATACTTTATCTTTCTCTCTATCTTTTCTCATAAAATTCATGTGAGGTGCCATGGGATCACTTTATCATAAAATACCAATGCTACAGTTCTCTAACCCCTTCAATAATTAAATCAAACCCTTAAATATACATATAGAATTGAATTCCCTCTGACACCACTCCTGATAAAATATGTAGAAATATTTGACAACATTCGCTGTGAAGGGAGAACCTGAGCAGTGCTTTAGTGTAACTGAATTTGCTCCGTGCCATCAATTTGACAAATATATATATATAACATCATAAGACTTCATATATCATTTAAGAAACAAGCCATGTGGTGAGCCAGGATTTGCACTTAACCGAGCTGTTAAGGAGAATGAAAGGTCAAGTTTTTCCACAAGAATAACCCTTCAGTTTCATTTCATAGTCTCTTTGCTGTTGAAGAAAATCTGACAGTGAGCACAACTGCCATTCAACTAAATAAAAATTAATATTACACAGCACAGAGCAAGATTCTATATTGAGGCATACTCTATTCGAACACTGCATTAGATCAGTGATACTTGAAAACCAAGTAGATGCACAGTGAAATTTAAACACGACGAGACTCAACTGGAAAGAAGCTCTAATAAACTCACAACCTCTTCATTTATACATTGTACATACTTGAGTGACCCTTAAAAGGGCACAATTTTTCAGGAAATGTCACCTTGGGTCTCAACAAAGCCATAGAGAATCCATCGCAATCAAGCAGTAAATCTTAAAAGAAATTGTGTAGGGATTCTCAAGTAAGGTTTCTCAAAGTCATTTCAAACACTCCTGCTATACTAAATGGGTCACAAAGATTATATAAAAAAAAATATCAAAAGGGTACAAGTAGACAAGTTTCATCAGAGAGAAGGCTAAAAGCAAATCTTAATGTAATGGTTCCAACGGTCTAAAAAGAGCTAATTACGCAAAGCTTAAAAGCTGGCTGTCAAGTTTATGAGTAATAGGGGAGACTGGGGCTAGTTGTCACACTTTTTACTCTAGTGAAGACTTCCCCATTATTAAAAGTCAATTTCAATATCTTGGCTACATTTTCTTTAAACCATTTTTGCTTATAAAAAAAACATTTGTGTAATTAACTTTAGTCTCAAAACCTGAGCTACTGAGATAAAGCCCTTGTGACGACTGGAAGCTGGGTTGCCGGGATAAAAGTGAAGTCTAAATCAATCAGGAACTAGCAGTGGAAAGTAGCCCAGCAGCTCAAACTTTTTTTTAATGATCTCTCCTGGCTCTTCGGAAAAGGTAATTGGTTGAAACGTGGGGAGGAACCACCTGCTGGGAAAGTGTCGCTCTGCTTTTAAATGGAAATGCTACTTGTTGTCACTCATACGAGCACACACACACCGGGTTAATGTTCAAAAGTGAACGCAGGTTGCCAAACATATACAGTGGGTTTTAAAAATGTGGGATCACACAGATGTAAATCTGGAAATAAAGACATTTTGAAATTCATTTTAAAGAGGACCTATTATGCCCTTTTACGAAGTCTTGATTTTGTTTTTTTGGGGTCTACTAGAATAGGTTTTTTTAAATGCTTGAATGTTTTCACACTTTATATAATTGCAGCACCTCTCTTCCAAGTCTGTCAGTAACGTTCTGGGGCGCGTTTCCTGTACAAGGACATAATCGCTGGTTAACTACCACAGTACAATGCATCGCTGAAGAAATCAACAAGCTTGCAAACCCGTTTCCCGTTTGTTTTTCTACCGTTGGTTAACGATGTGACGCAGGTGGTGGAGTAATAAGTTATTTTAATTAATCCGTTTAAAGATTATTTCCGCTATAAATGACAAATTTGACATCTGAGAAATGAATTGTCATTTTTCTGTTTCAACACACAACAAACATCTCAAACAGGAATATCCTGTACTGTTGCTCTTTTACACCTAGCCTACATCTCAGTAGCCTACAAGATTGTAAATGACCAACTTCAAAACTTTGTATTGCTTCACTTTTTATTTTCGTCTCCTTAAAGGGTTACTTCAGCGATTAGCATTAAGCTTTGTATCAGTAGAAACCCGGGAGTATATTCAAATTATCATACTTTCCCCCCTCATATCCCCCTGAGACGAGCGAATTATGTACTTTATTTCTGGAAAAAATCCTCTGATGGGGCAAATATCGTCATTTTGTGTCATTTGGGGATTTTTTGGCCAGAGGCTAAAGACTACAGCCACCAGTGGGCGCTATTTCCGCATGTCTTCAACATCACACTCACAGCACTCGGCTGGCGGAGTTGCGAAGATTCATGTAAACGGAGCGGTGGAAAGCAAAGTGAGTGTTTCAACATTCCAAATGAATTCCTATGAAAGTTAAGCTTCCAAAGACATGAACTGAAAATGCGCCAGACTGAACACACACTGTGAATGCAGACGCAAATCCCGTGCTTACCTCAGGTTGTGTGATGAATATAATCTGTCTCCTGCTGCGTTTGCGCCGTCACACTCAATCGGCTCACTCACATTATATTGAACAGACACGTTCAGTTTTTAATTGTAGAGTCTCTAACTGAACTGATTTTATGAAAATGAACATGGTGGGCAAGTGATCCAGTAATCCAGTAGCTGTGCAGTGGCCAGCGAAGCAAGTGCATTCTGGGAGTTGTTGTCTTTTATCCCCATGAGACAAAAATACATTTTCTGTCTTTTTTCAGTCTAGAAGGCACCAAATTCAAAAATAATTTCACATTTCTACCACATAAATGACCCAGTTTAAATCTTCCCAGCACTGAAGTACCCCTTTAAGAATTGCTTGTTGCAGAATTCCTTATTAAAAAGGGTCTACCAAATGAATAAATGTTACAGTATGTTACTCTCAAAATGCACTCACACATCCTTAATTAGGTCATAAAACAACTATTAAAATGGATAGTTGCGACTCTGGAACCATTTTAGCCATGCTGAGATATACACAGACATAACATTAAACTTTTATAAAAGCAATAAGGCACTTTAGGCTGTGCTCTGTTGTGAATATAGTCACAGTTAAAAGGTTTACAGGCACTCTGCTGTGAATTTATTGCAAAGTTAAAAATACTTTATGAATAGGAATGTAAAGATTGGAAAAACAAATACAAAAAAGTCAGTATGCAAGATTTGCACTGTGGTTTAAAGAAGAAAAAAAAGTTAATAACTTAACAAAAGGGCAAAATGTTAATATAATCTAAACATCACAATTATATAAATAATAATAATGCATAATAACAAATATTATACAATACCATTATTGTAAGACAGAAAGAAATGCAGGATTTTCTAATATTAAAAAGATATGTGCCGAGTAAACCAGCAGGTGGTCATTTTTCAGGGCTTGTAAAAGTGAGAAACTGAGCAAGTGCTGCTCTTTTAAAGACTTAATTTCACCATTATTAATGCTTCTTCTGAGTGAGATTGTTCATTTCATGCAGCAGACAGCAAATTTAAAATCCATAAGTGAACTCTGAGATGACCATGTCAATTATAAAAGGTTTGCCGCGTCACTCACAGTAGCACTTTTTGTCTGATATTTTGCATGGCAAGAGCATGTGCATCAGAATCCAGCTTTATATTCATGAAATAACATCAAAGCCTTAAGTATGCTGTGATGTAGGTGTTCTTTTGTTCATTCTTTTTTCTTTTTTTTGCCTGAAGTCCTTCAATCATTTCAATCACCTTCTCTGCAATGGAGCACTCTATTTTTAAAGTCCTGCAGACGGTCGCTGGCTATTGCCTCCCGCAGCGCTTTGAAAAAGCCTAGGTAATGTGCCATGTTGTGCAGCATGAGTAAAACACCGGCAAGCAGCTCGTTGGTCACCAGTAAATGATGAACATATGCTCTCATGTGTTTTTTACAGCAGTAGCAGCCACAGCCCTCCACAAGTGGGCGGAAATCATCGTGATACCTGAAAGTCAAACACAGTGTTATGGAGCTAATTTTCACACCAGGGTATCTGCATGTTTAGGGATTTTAAATAATACAAATAAATTTAAGGACAAATCTAAAATGCAACAAAACATAACATTTTTTACTGAAACGTACGATTGGTGAATATACCTGGACGATAAAATAAAAGCACAGGCGAAGCACTGCTACTTGGGCACAGAGATATCACGCAATACAAGCACAACATACGCCAGTGTTGACGGAAGTTTGGGTAGTTCATGTGTTACGTGATATCTCTGCGCCCAAGTAGCAGTGCTTCGCCTGTGCTTCCCCATAATATAGTCCCAAGTCAATATCTGCCTAGGAAATCGCCTAGTCTTAATCTTCATCGCTATTTGTATTCCTTGTGAATACGCAGGCCACAAGAAGTAATTAGGTGGGTTTTGCTTCTTCTTTTTTTTAATCACTTTTACTCGGTACATGCTAGCTGGCAACATAAGATTCCATTCATTATGCTAAGCTAATGCAAAAATGCATTTGCCCACATATCCACATATCTAAATGTAGGAAAGATGTTGAATAAGCCCTATTTCTAAAAACAGTGTTCCTTTAAAGGTACACTTTGTAGGATTTTTGCAGTCAAATATCCAAAAACCACTAGGCCAGTGTTATATATTTTGTTCTGTTGAGTTCTTAAAATATCTGAGTTATTAAAATAACTATTTGTAAATTGTGAGAAAATTAACGTTAATAATCGCATCCATGAACATGATTTCTGCCCGAGTCCTATTCCGATTCTTTTCCACCGGCTGTGAGGTGAAGACCACATGTCCCAAGATCCTGCGCTCAAACTTGACGTCATCAAACTACGCCTTTGTTTTGAACAGGCGCCCTCTTGGGGAACGGAGAAGTTGCATAGTGTACCTTTAAAGATTTACGTTATTTTAAAAAATCCACATCGTTTTATAAATACACTATATTGCCAAAAGTATTGGGACACCCCTACAAATCATTGAATTTAACTGTTCCAACAGCTTTGGGAAGCCCCTTCCTGTTCCAACATGACTGCGCACCAGTGCACATAGCAAGGTCCACAAAGACCTCACAAATGCACTTATGGAAGAATGGTCAAAAATTCCCATAAACACACTCCTTAACCTTGTGGAAAGCCTTCCCAGAATAGTTGAAGCTGTTATAGCTGCAAAGGGTGGACCAACTCCATATTAAACCCTACGGATTAAGAAAGGGATGCCATTAAAGTTCATGTGCATGTAAAGGCAGTCGTCTTAAAACTTTTGGCAATATAGTGTATTTTGGACAATTGAGGGGGGCGCGCCATTATTTTAGGTGCGCAGTGCATTCTGCATAAATGACGTCAATGGCTGACCACAGCTACTGAAAGAGCTTACAGGTGGCAGTGGATATAAGCATAGACTTAAACCAAATGGCGTAACATCAATTTTATAAACGCCCCTGGATAGAGTGAAATCCGTGCCGAGAAACGGCAGAGACAAGAACACTAGATGTCATCCTGGCATGATGCAAACATGCCAATGCTTGTAATGACGCCACAGCCATTGAAAGGAGAAAGTTCAAGCTTATTCACGGAGAACTGCACAGTGGGATCAAGATAACGGAGCCGAGATGGGTGCAACCATTTGACGACACTAATGCATTCCTACGTCAATAACAACGAAGACATATTTTGTGTGTATACTTTGGGCCAATGCTAATCTAGTACGGCATACAAGTCTTAATACCCAGGGTTCCTTTTAAGACCTGTATGCATCATGCACACTCGCTGATGTATACAGGAGGTTTTATAAAGGCAGTGATTTGAGACTTGAGTGTGGGGGTTGGAAAATCATTTTGTTTAATATCCTTCATCGCTCCTTTGACCACTAATCTGATCTGACTCTAGTGATAGGAGCAATATTATGGAAATGCACTCAGAAGAGAGAATAAATTACTGACATAAATGTATTTATCCTCATATACAAACTGAGGAGATTGACATCATGAAAGATGTGAAAGAAAGCATTAGTAGTCTCATCTGATATGAGCAATGAAAACATGCACAGCCGTAAGAGGGGTGAAAGGGCATGTCCTTGTCTCCCTACACACACACACACGCACCTTTTATCTTTGAGGTTCATTTCGAAAGGCGTCATATTTTCATCTCCATTTCCATTCAGCTTCTTGACAGCAGGCATCTCTCCGTTGACTTCCAGCACTGTGTCAAACATGTCCACATGATTAAACATTCATCACAAGACAAAACCCATTCCACATATATTTCATGACCAGATAATGAAAGTACTGAATTTTTCATGTCAGGTTTGCACATGACAAGGAAACATAATTTTCAAATTGAATGAATTGAATTGTAGTCTAATGGTTTTTATTAAGTCTTGTAGTTTTTATTAAAAGAACATCAGATCTCATTCATCTCATTGATTATATGCATTTGAATGCACAAGAGCACTTCTCACAAAAAGTTTGGCTACATTCACAAATACGTATATGAATTGTTCGTAATCTCATTCTGTTAATGAATTTGTTGTATTCTATGTTTGTAATTTACATAAAACACGCACAAACGTATCCATATAAGGGCTTTCCACACAACCGTTCATCACTCTCCAAAAACACGCTCTTGCCTAAGAAACAATGCCAAGTGTGCCATCCTCAAAACGTTTTTAAACAGACACAGATAGACTGTTCTGCTCCAGTAAGAAGCACATTTTAGTGTTCTTTTACTGTATATATGCATGTATGTATTATATATTTATTATGAAAATCTTCTATAAAAATCTTCTATAAAAACAATAATAAAATATTCCATATATTTATTTTAAAAAATTATTTTGTTTATTTTTATTCAAGCGTTATCATAATCTTTAATCAGAATAACTTCTAGGCAGGACAACCTGTCACTCACATGACATCACAGCAATAGCAAACCACAATGATCAAATCAAGTCCCGCTCTACATTTTTTCTTATTCAAGAAGCCGTTTTACTTGTATACCTCACAATAGGGAAGTAAAAACTAATCGCAACTTCCATTTCAAACTTTAAAACAATCTTACAGCATATCTAACCCATACAGCCATACTCATGTGATCTCAACATGGCATGTTTTTAATAGGCTATTAATATGACCAGAATGTGAGTTCTTTTTCAGAAGAACTATAGTGCACCTGAAGTTACTGAGTGCATGTTAATTGTGTATAAAGCAAAGATGTCTTTAATATTCTGTGAAAAAATAAAAGAATTAAAAATGTCCATAAAATATGTACAGTGACATAATGCAAAAAAGATGTACTTGGAACACGACAAAGAGAAACCGGTAAAAAACAGATGAAAATAAGTGAGTAAAGACACATGAGAGAAAGAAGGAAAATCAGGAAAAGAGACCACAAAGTGGAGGTTTAGAGAACGGTAAAGAGGGTGAGAAAGACAACAAGAGTGGTGTAGATTAAAACTTGTGACCTGCAGTGACAGAAGGTGGCAGATCATGGTGAGGTTATGGATGGTCCCCCTGCAGAGCTCTCTAATTGGCTGAGAGGATATCTTTCTTTTCTTCCCTCTGCAAGTGCCTGTCCTGAACTCTATTACCATCCTAACACATCGATTAGGTTCTTCTTAGAACTGACTGCTGCACACCTAACAGCCCAAATCAATTATTTATGCCCTATAGTGAATTTTTTATGTCTCTTTATGTGATCCAGATACTTTTTTTGATATATTCTGTGGGAATATCTACCCAAGTGTATGATTTTAACTGTGAAACCATAATAAGGTTTGACTTCCTACAGTGAAGGTTTGACACCTGCTGACAGTGAAGATGGCAAGACGAATCCCCAGGGCTCCAGTTCTGTTCAAAACGAGCCAATTATTTAATTTAACTGGAGCCTAAACAACCATACACTCTCTCTAAGAGTGACTTTATTCTCTCAAATCAAACTTAATTATCTGAAACAACTAGCAGAAGCACAGCTCTACTTCCAACAAGCCATACTGTGAAAGACTCTGTTTCTTTGACACTGACCTGGCGGGAAAACACTTGAAATATGACTTTATTCATATTATTGTGCTAAACAGCTCAAGATGAATCTGAAACAGTCATCTCTTAAAACTTAAAATAAGTTTCAGTGTTAAAATACTTTCTATTCTAGCAGTTTATTAAAACATGCAAAGGAAAAATACAATGACTATGGCAATGTTGAAACTGTGTATTTCTAAAAATTGATGTATGTATAATTAAGTAAACCAAAGTTTATTCAGTCCAATAAGTGTTCATCTTGAAATATTACAAACAACATACAAGTTATTTTTACGTTTAGTTTATAAAAATCACTAAAGATTTCCCATCAAAAAGACTCAGATGCCAGAACGCATGTAATAGATTGTGTACAGCATGTTTTTCAGGAAAGATGATCATGTTGATCATTTAGAGGCCTTAGAAATTAGTGAATCAGATGATACAGTAAGATTTACAGGGTTAAGAAAGTGTAGGAAACCTGTGATATCTTTTGTACAGTATAACTATGGACTTCTGCACACCTGTAGGAGCTGATGTACCTGCCGTCTCAGGGTCGGGATCAATGGTGTAGTTGAAGGAGAGCGCACAGCCCCGCTCCGTCACCTGGAAGGGGAAGAAGCTCTCAAACAGGTCGACTCCTGCTTCAGCACAGCTGATGACCTCATCAGGACGGCCAATTCCCAACACAAACCTGAAATAGATGGCAAACACTTAGATGGAAAACCTTTTTTCAGACTTAAAGTACAATTTATCAGTCAAATAGTGCTTTTTGCCTTAATGGGAGTTATTATTAATTAAAGGTTATATAAAGGTTAATTAAAGGTCATAGTTGTCTCTGCGTGTTAAGCTGATATAGGGAAAGGTATTTAAGCATTGAATGAATTACACACTTACGCTGTAACAGGTCATTCTAAAGCTTTGGATCTCACAATGCATTGTTTATATTGGTTTAGGAATACTTTTCTCAGAAAGACAGATTATAGTTAACCCCAGTGATAAATCAAAGCCAAGTTCAGCCCAGGGTAAATCATTAAGTATTAATACAAAACAAAAAGGTTCAACGGAGATCCAAAAGCTCTCTCATAAATGCATAGATAGACAAACTCATGTAGTGAAATTATTTTTAGTTTAGTTAGTTTGGGAGTTTGAATGGTTGAACAAACAAATGAGGACCATAAGCACATCTACAAATAATCAAAAAGACTATTATACACACGCTACCGTTCAAAAGTTTCGGGTCAGTCTCAGGTGTTTGCTTTTGAAAGAAGTCTCTTAAACTCACTGTAAGGATGTTAAAGCAAATGCCAGAATGTCTGATTGAGGAACGAAGACTATCTGAGAAAATAAAAGGCAAGTAGCATCTGAACTCTGAAATGTCCGTCCGAGACGACGTCACACTGAGTGAATCATCTACAAATGACCTTAATTTACATGCCTCTCCCCTCACATGAAACTTCCCCCAATCTCCTGCTTCCCCTCATGTTGAGATCACCTGAAATACACCCAAAATCTATACAGTCTAAAGTGAACAAATACTATATATGTGTTTGATATCATTGGAAATATCTCAGTGCACCTGGTACAAATATCTCATCTCCACAGAAGCAAACAAGAACATAATAAAGGTTTTAAGAGTTTAGAGATATCTTGCCTAGTATGGTGTGGCTATCAACCATTTGGTCTTTTGTCAATACAGGTCTATGAGACAGTGATTACATGTAAATTCCCATTGTTACCATATGTTTCCATTTGAAAGAGGTTACTGTCTGGTCTGAATACTTAAGGGGATGTGGCAGAATGATCGGGGCGCAATAATGTAACCAGATTGGACCGTAACGTTGAGTGTCCAAATATCTAGCGTTACGTAACATTCAAAAAGTCAGGAATGCAGAATTCAGAAATCTCACATAGTATTTTATATTATTTCATATATTGGATGCCCTGGGGTTTAGCAGATAAAGATAAAATTTAGTTTTTGGGTGAACTATCCCTTTAAACTATAAAGATTGTGAGTTTTTGCTGAAGGGCGTGACAAAGTCTGATGTTTCGCCTCTGAAATTAACAACTTTTTTTAAGGGCCTAAACATCCTCGAAAACTCATGAAACTTTGCACATGGGTCAGAAGTGGTGAAAATTTACATTAGATATGGCTTTCAGAATTAGGTGTGGCAAAATAGCTCAATAGCCACCTACAAATTTTCGATGAAGTGCCCCTAGCACTACATTTCACGTACAGATATGAAATTCGGTAGACACATGTAACAGCCCAATACCTACAAAACAAGTATTCTGGTGCAAAATCTGAAAACCAACAGGAAGGGAGATATTTTGAATTTTCTTTGTAAAATTTGTACTTTAACAAACTTTTAATCAGATAAACATCATATTTGCACAGTCTAAAGGCCTTGGCGAAGTTAAATTGTGAAGATCTTGAGTTTTCCCTGAAGGGCGTGTTCGTGGCGGTCTGACAAAGTTCAATGTTTCGCCATGAAAGAGGAAGTTGTTGTAACTCAGGCATAGAATGATCGACCTGCCCCAAACTTCAGGTTTTATTAGAGTCCTGGCCTAAAGACATCGACGTACATGCCAATATTCAGTTACAGGAATAGCGCCACCTGCAGGCAACAGGAAATGGCATGCTTTACACTGTAATTCACTCCCAGAAACACATTTAAATATGCCATTAAGTACCAAACATGCTAGACACACAATAAATCATGCAACACTAAGTGCTAATGCATGCGATTTACACCCCAAAACAGGAAGTGGTTGTAACTCAATGATTAATCTGCCCTAAATTTCATGTTTGATAATAGTCCTGACCTGAAGACATCTACACAGCAATATTCGGTTACAGTCGAAGCGTCACCTGCTGGCAGCAGGAAGTTTGGCACATCGAAGTGACTTTGCCATATTTCTCCTATATTTACCCGCTTAAATGCATGTCACCCACCATTCACTGTTTCCCCTTTCATCACTGCTTGCAGCTTTAATTATTATTATTATCATCAATGTTGAAGACAGATTGGCTATATCTATGTGTATGTGTGTGTGTGTGTGTGTATGTATGTGTGTATGTGTACATGTTTTTCTAGCCTGGTGGGGACTTCAACCTGACTGCAGACAGACTCATGGGGACTCGTGTCACCGTGGGGACCAAAATTAAGGTCCCCACGGGAACAAAAGCTTACAAATCATACAGGATGAATTTTTATGAAAATGTAAAAAATGCAGAATGTTTCCTGTGATGGGTAGGTTTAGGGGCAGGGGCAGTGTAGGGGGATAACATGTATGTTTTTTACAGTATAAAAACCATTACGCCTATGGCGAGCCCCCAGAAGGATAGCGCACCAGACATGTGTGTGTGTGTGTGTGTGTGTGTGTGTGTGTGTGTGTGTGTGTGTGTGTGTATACACATATGCATATACATAAATATCACTGTCCACCAATAGCATAAATACTGCAGCACAGAAACATCCTGTCTTGCTCTAAACCTAAATTATGTATCCTGTCTGCCTCACAACCTTCTCCAGCCCCAGATATTTGTGACCCGAGATACACCCAAGGGAAATGTCAGTTTCTAACAAGACTGTAAAGCCCAGTGGGAAGCGGCCCTCTTAAGACCCTGCTGAGTTCAAGGATGCTTTCAGATCCAAACTTCTTTACTTCCTGCCATTGTCTTGCTGTTTCTCTGTGATTCTGTAACCTCCCAGTTAATCTTCAAGAGAGGGAGATCAGAGAAATAAATCATTACAACACTAGGAACTTAAGATTAAGTTTCTTCCTGAAACCTTTCTAACCCCAGCACTTCCAGCTCACCAAAAGTGATGAGGTGGTTGCTATGGGTTCCTGGTGGGATGGAGTGTTGCTATGGCTGCTGAAAAATTGAGGTGTATAATCAGAGAATGATAAAATGGGGAAGATTTATCCACTCAGTCTCCAACTGAAGAAATGTCTGAGCCTGAGAGGCAGAAATTTAAATAGACTCCTATATTACCTGGGTTTTTCTTGGGGAAGTTCTGCAGATGTCGTTCTAATCAGCTGAGCCCTTACATCCTGGTCCATGGCAGCAGAATGAAATCCATCCAGGACAAATCCGCCCACAGGACGCTTGGCAGTCTCTCGTGCCGACCGGAGCCTCTCCTCCATTATGTCTCCTCCCTCCACAACCCCGAATATCTCTGCCTGTTTTAATTCCTGTGTACAAAGATAGCCAGTTTGCAAATAGTTTATATTTTAGTAATTAGCTTTTATTGTTATATCTTTAAATGTTTTAGTTATGTTCATTTTAGTTTACTTTTTAGCAAATTTCATTATGTGCTTTTGTCATTGTATTATTATTGTCTTAATGCTGCTATTTAGGTTTGAATTATTATTTTTTTATTTCACTTTAGTTCACTTTTTTATTCTGTGGTTCTCTCTGAAACACTCAAATTGAGCCCTGAATAGTATTGAATATGACTGGTGTGGCATTTGCCAGTTTTATTGGAAATGTATCCTGCAGTCACTGACAGGCACTCAGAACTCAGTCTGTGTTTTTTTGTACAGACCTGAGTTTTCTGGTGCAACACCAGACATTCATCCAGATGGGCCAGAGTCCTGTCCACAGCTTTACGGACTCTCTTGCGAGAGGTATTGGCCTGCCAGGTCTCTCCATCCGCCATGCTCTGATAGCAGTCCGGCTGGACAGCTGCCTGAATCGCCATGAACCGAGCCGCTGTCAGCTCTATTCTTCCACCGCTGCCCCACACAGACACTGTCTGTTAAATAACACACAAACCATTAAATCCCTGACAATTAACAATAAACGAATGGCATACACAAAAGCTCTCTCTTTAAGCCAAAACGGAGCAATTGAAACCCAATGATATTTTACTAAATTGCCCTTTTAGACTATTTGTAATGATTTAATGGAATTTCAGTCCATCTCAGTGACAAAAGAGGTTGAAAACAATCATTAGACATAGCTCTCTAACCTTGTTGGTGACGTGGCCGGCAGGGCTGGTGTTAGCAGAATCATGCAAAGAGCAGAAAAGCACAGTATCATGAAGACCTGTGTAGGAGAACCACATTAGAGTAATAGCAGATCAGATGTCTATTGTAACCAGCACAATTAGAAAAAACTACTTCTAATCAAAACAGATGACAGATAGATGACTTTTTTTTTATTGAATGTGAATGATGTTGTATGATTGTTGGCTGTCTTTGTTATTCTTATGTTACCTGCCTAAGGACTGCAGACGAAAAGTAGTTATTTTTACTAATTCTGGCATATTTACATGGTGTATTTTCATACAACAATGTTCATGAATATGCATGGTCCCTATTAAATAAACCAATAAAATAAAAATAAAATATCTAAAATGGATCCAAAACGTTTTAACGGAGACTGCAGTCTTAAAGATATAAATCACTGCCGACACATAACTTATGATGACATGCAAACTACACTGTTGTTATTCATCCAATCCTCAGCAGTGATGAAATGCATGAGAACAGTCCAATGTAATCAGGCAGAACACTTGTTCATTATGGCAACACTGTTTACTGGCGAAATACACAACCAAGAGCTCAACTCATTATTCTGAAGAAATAAAAATGCATTTATATGGAGATTAGGACAAATTGGGGAGCTGATGAGTGTCATTGATGGCGAAAGAGTACATTTGCATAGCTTGTACAAACTAATTGCTAACTGTAGATTAAGTGAACGTGCACATGTACGAAAGGAACACGAGGAGGAATCTAAATTCGGTGGTACTATGTGGAAATGATGGAGGTGAACTTTGGTGACCAATATTATCATGTACAACAATTTTCTGTTTGTAATTATCCAAATGGAGAACTTGCAGTCGCCTCAAGTCACCCTTTGAAATGTCTTCACGGTCACACATCTTAATATTGTGAAGGCAATTACCTTTCTCATTTCTGGATGGATTGCTGAAGGCAGTGACTGAAACAGTGCCCTTCTTTTCGTTACGGTTGCAAAATGAAAACTGAAAACTCATTTTTCAAAAATGCATCTGTTGTATGCAACCAATGATGAATACATAATTATTTCTAAACAGTCACTTAGTAGTCAGTGACAGGAAGAGAATCTGAAAACATGCCTTCTGCATTCAAAATTAAGACAGCACCCACTTGGAAATTTTGTTTGGGAAGTCTCAATTTTATATAATATTAATTTCATTATACAATAACTTAGAGGGGATATTAAAGTTGAAGAGTGTAATTTCTGGACCACTAGTGGCACAAAATGAAATTGCAATCTGTTTGAGCAATAGAGGTATGCTTGAAACCTGTTTGAAGCTTATTTATTGTAATTTTGCTCTTTGCTATTTGTGCAGAAATTACACATTTCATCTCCAAGAACAGTTCAACCATATCTCAAAACTTCTAGTACTGTGAGTAACAAAGATATAACTGAATAGTCTTTTTTGTATAAAGTCACCATTAAAAGAAGTCGCCATAATTTTTCGTTCCCTTAGGTATATATGGGTGAAACGGCTTCTCAAACAAGCAATAAAATGTAGGACGGGTTTTTTCCATGGGGAATTGACTGGATAGTTGTGGTATGCTATTGCGGTGATCTCATATGAGTGGCAGGTTGTCCAGCCTTCTTTGCCTTTTCAATGATTTTGAACAAACTACAAAAGTGACAGTATGGGTGCTTCTCAATAAGAAAGCTGTGTCCTAGTAAGGTTGCATAACTCAGCTACCACGTCATTAAGCTACGTCAAAGAACATCCTTCATCCTCTGAAGGCAGTCTTCATTTCAACCTGTTTTGAAGGATGCATCAAGTGTATCCTTTGCATCCTCCAATCACTCACAATCCTTTACACTAAAAAAGAACTAGGAGAAAATGAATCAGCAATGAGCTAGTCCAATTTCACTACATGACGCAAGACAAAATAACTTAGCCATTAATTGTAATAATCCAATGAGACTTTGTATGCACAAGGAGCCTGACAACAGCCGGTATGCTCCACAGGGATCTCACCATCATCAAGTCCATCTGGGATTACAAGAAGAAACAAAGAAAAGGCTGAAAAAGACTAAATCCAGAAGAACTGTGGTAACGTCTCCAAGACGCTTGAAGAAAGCTATAGTACTGTGAAAAGTTAGGCAATGAACTTATATTGACTAAACCAAAAAAATATTAGGTGTGACCGCCCGTTGCGTTTAAAACAGCTTTTGTCCTAAGTATACTTGCACATAGTTTTTCAGGTAGGTTTCTTCAAGCATTTTGGAGACGTTGCCGCAGTTCTTCTGGATTTAGTCTATGTCAGCTTTTTCCCGTTTCTTCGTGTAATCACAGACAGACTCGATGACAGTGAGATCAGGTCATACCGGCTGTTGTCAGACTCATTGTGCATACAAAAATCTCACTGGATTATTACAATAAATGGCAAAAAGATTTTGTGGAAAGGTAAACTAATATTTCCTACTGACACTACACTAAAATGTATAAATAACTGGCTTAAAACAATTTGTGTGTAAATACGATCATGCCTAATACTTTTGCACAGTACTGTATATGTTGCTTAGTGTTGTGATATTTAAAGGTTCAGTGTGTAGTATTTATGAGGATCTATTGACAGAAATGCAATATAATATACATAACTATGTTTTCAGTGGAGTATAAAGAACTTTCTTAACTTTCTTTACCATTATGTTTTTATTACCTTAGAATGAGCCATTTCTATCTACATACACCACGGATCCCCTTAAAGTAAAATCGCCATTTTGCTGCACCATGTTTCTACAGTATCCCTAAACGGACAAACTGCTCTACAGAGCACTAGTCACTCTCTGCTCTCTCTGACGACGAAATTTAAGAATTTTTTCTTTATCGTCCACTGTAACTTCTCATAATGCATTTCACAACCTTACCACTAGATGTCGCTAAAATTCACACACTTTCCCTTGAGCTTTTGATATACAGGTCCTTCTCAAAAAGTTAGCATATTGTGATAAAAGTTCATTATTTTCCATGACGTAATGATAAAATTAAAATTTCATATATTTTAGATTCATTGCACACCAACTGAAATATTTCAGGTCTTTTATTGTTTTAATACTGATGATTTCGGCAAACAGCTCTTGAAATCATGGGTAAGACTGCCGACCTGACTGCTATCCAGAAGGCCATCATTGACACCCTCAAGCGACAGGGTAAGACACAGAAAGAAGTTTCTGAACGAATAGGCTGTTCCCAGAGTGCTGTATCAAGGCACCTCAGTGGGAAGTCTGTGGGAAGGAAAAAGTGTGGCAAAAAACGCTGCACAACGAGAAGAGGTGACCGGACCCTGAGGAAGATTGTGGAGAAGGACCGATTCCAGACCTTGGGGGACCTGCGGAAGCAGTGGACTGAGTCTGGAGTAGAAACATCCAGAGCCACCGTGCACAAGCGTGTGCAGGAAATGGGCTACAGGTGCTGATTCCCAGGTCAAGCCACTTTTGAACCAGAAACAGCGGCAGAAGCGCCTGACCTGGGCTACAGAGAAGCAGCACTGGACTGTCGCTCAAATTTTGCATGTCATTCGAAATCAAGGTGCCAGAGTCTGGAGGAAGACTGGGGAGAAGGAAATGCCAAAATGCCTGAAGTCCAGTGTCAAGTACCCACAGTCAGTGATGGTCTGGGGTGCCATGTCAGCTGCTGATGTTGTTCCACTGTGTTTTATCAAGGGCAGGGTCAATGCAGCTAGCTATCAGGAGATTTTGAAGCACTTCATGCTTCCATCTGCTGAAAAGCTTTATGGAGATGAAGATTTTGTTTTTCAGCAAGACCTGGCACCTGCTCACAGTGCCAAAACCACTGGTAAATGGTTTACTGACCATGGTATTACTGTGCTCAATTGGCCTGCCAAATCTCCTGACCTGAACCCCATAGAGAATCTTTGGGATATTGTGAAGAGAAAGTTGAGAGACGCAAGACCCAACACTCTGGATGAGCTTAAGGCCGCTATCGAAGCATCCTGGGCCTCCATAACACCTCAGCAGTGCCACAGGCTGATTGCCTCCATGCCACGCCACATTGAAGCAGTCATTTCTGCAAAGGGATTCCCGACCAAGTATTGAGTGCATAACTGAATATAATTATTTGAAGGTTGACTTTTTTTGTATTAAAAACACTTTTCTTTTATTGGTCAGATGAAATATGCTAATTCTTTGAGATAGGAATTTGGAGTTTTCATGAGCTGTATGCCAAAATCATCAGTATTAAAACAATAAAAGACCTGAAATATTGCAGTTGGTGTGCAATGAATCTAAAATATATGAAATTTTAATTTTATCATTACATTATGGAAAATAATGAACTTTTATCACAATATGCTAATTTTTTTAGAAGGTCATGGTAATTTAAGAATATAAGTTTCAGAGCTGAAAACTTCCTTGTTAGTCAAAGAAAAGCTTTTATTGACACCAAGCCCAGCAAACGATCGATCTCAGAATATGCCAACCTTTGATGTCAGAGTGTGGTGAAACCAAGTAATCGGGCAGGCCAAGTAAAAAACAAAAACAAACAAAAACATTCCAATCAATCGCAGGTGGATGAAAGATAAATCCTTGTTTGTTTGATTTATTTATTTAAGGGTGATTTATTCCGGTTGCCGTTTCTCCACACACTTTCAAAACAATTCCCACATGTACTGCCAGGGGAACTAAAGCTCATTAAATATGCAAAGCTTATCCAATCCTAGCCGTGGGCGTTTACTCCCAAGTCTTCAGTGCGGCACCGCCCATAAAATCCAAGCGTTGCAGGACAGAGCCTCAAAACCAGTGTAGAAAATAGCTTTTACTCATTCATTATGTTTAAGAATGTAAAAACCACATGAACGTCTTAAGTTTACCTCAGACAACAGTATACATTTTTTTAAGCCAGTTCATGACACCTTTAAGGGCAATATTATCTGCTAGCAGGGGCTAAAAGAGCCAAGATAAAGCAAGTAAGCAACCAAACTCTGATCCCTTGGTTCACTTACCTTGTATATAAAATGTTTAAAGAAAGACATTATGATTGCTGCCAGCACAAGCTGAGTTATTATTACAGACACACTAACCTATAGAAGATATAAAAAAAGTAAATATAATTGTGACATCTAAGATGCAAGATTTTTTTCTTGCAATACCAAGTTTATATCTCACAATTCTGAAAACATTAATCTAAATTTAAAAGTCATAAATGAAAGATATAAACTCGAAATTGCAAAGTAATAAAGTTTGAATTGCGACACATAAACTTGCAAGAATAATAATCAAAATGACCTTTTTTTTAATCATGTGGCAGTAGTAAGCTTTCATACAACCCTCTATCTTTAAAAACAGGAGAACACAAATAACAAAAAGTTAGTAAAAGAGAGAACTGCTAACCTGCAAACTTTCTGACACCCTCTTTGAATTCTTCCAGAACCTCCTGATGCTCTGCACTGAAAAAGAAAAAGTGCTGAAGAACTGAAACTGCAGAAAAATGTCAGAGAACAAATCACACCACTTCAATATGTAAAACATATTTGCATTACATATAATAATTTAACAACATATGTTTTTTTATTTTTATTTTACAGCACCTTTTAGAAAGTCAAGGTCGCTTTACAGATGGCAAGAAAAAAATAATTAACCTCATAATCTTCTATCCACTGTTTAGATTCAAGTTGTCACAACATCAAATGTTGTGAACCGAACCCAGATCTGTCAGCAAATGATGCCATTTTACAGATCGACATATTTAACTAAAAAGTAAAAACTATTTGCCAAATATTTAGTGAATCCCTGACCCTGAATGTATAATTAAAATCTTACAGGCTATCCACAGACACTTGTGTGACTGATGGCAGGTCTTTTAAAGTGTGTAATGTGTCCTGGGTCAGATGGGGAACAGTTGCACAGCGAGTGTACAGGAGACAGCCGGGTAACTCTAGTGAGTGCTGCCCTGATTTTCCCAATCCAGTCAAAACCCCAAGGCGACATCCCTGTACCACTCGTGACAGTTCCAGTTTCATCCCACTTGCGAAGCTGTAGCTTCCTAATGTGAAGGTTTCCCAGATCTAGAGAAAGGAAATGACAGCTCGTCAACTGCAGAAACAATACGTTCAACCTCCTTATACTCTAACTTTCCAGGGGGATACAGTGCTTGTTGTGCATATATGAATATATGAATGAAATATATTAGACATTAATGTCTAGTTTTCATGCTTGAAAGTAATTTCCAATATAAAGTAAGGAAGTTCAGTACACGGCAAGCACAGTACGCCGCGAAAACTTGCGAATAAAATATATGTCATATGAGAAAATAAATAAAATGTTGTAACAGCCTCATAAGCTTACCAATTTGCTGTTAGCTGCTTCAGAAAGCAGGACATGTGAGAACTTCAAGTCGCAGAAATATTACGTAGCACTTTGACTTGCGTCTCACATTTACTACGTCATAACACTGTGCATTTGACAGCGGGTATTTCTTTGAATAAGGTTTCTGTTGAATATTGTTTATTAAAGTATACAAGAGAGCTTGTAAAGCAGAACGCAAATTTTTTTAACTAAAACCATAAAAAATAAACGAAATAAACGTTAAATGAAATAAAATGAAATAATAAATAAAATTAATATAACATAAAATAACTAAAATTAAAAATTAAATAAAATTAATAAAAACTATATACACATATTTAAAAATGACAAAAACATACAACACAATTGCTAAAACGGAAGAATATGAAGAAGAAGAAAACGTATTATTGGGGATTGTGGACATTATTGTGCACAGCTTGATGTATTGATATGTTATTATTATAAAGGATAAAATTGCACTTGTCATATATAAACATGTAGTAATAAAAATGAACATATAATGTTTAAACCATAGACTGTATAAACCCTTTTTTACAGTCTACTCTATTGTATAAACGCTACTTTTGCTTAATTCATGGGTATGATAACAGACGTAACAACTGTCTCCATGGTTTCAAAGTAGACGCTTCAGTCCTCATCAGTTCTTGTTGGGATAAGTAGTTCTTTTTAGGCACCGACTCATGCAACGTCACTTTGCTCAAACTACAAATCCCACAATTCCATTACGGTGTGAAAAGTTTCTCACTGAAGTACATGAATGTTTTGATGAAGCTACATTTCGCCATGCTGTAAATTGCTGCTATATATACTTTGCAAACATGTGAAAATATATTATTATTTTACAACCAAACGCATGCCCATGTACAAAGCGACCATGGCATTTCCTATAGACAGAACGGATATATTTCGTTGGAAAACAACAAAGACTAAAACACCAACCAGTAATAAGGCGAGTAAAACCTGCTTCCTCTTTGCTCACTCAGTTCTTCACAGGTTTAGCTTCTTAGTGATGTTTCCCTTTTTACAATATTCAGCCAGAGGTATTAATCTAAATAAATGTCACACTTGTGTTATCTTTGGTCATGCACATTGGTTATTATTAGTAATGAATGAATGGATCTGTGGCTTAGCAGAAGGATTTAGCACAAATGTGCAATGCAAAGCCCTTTAGGTCTATCTGCAATAGAGCCAATTTAAGGTGAGACTGCATAAAGTCTGTGATTAGATGTGTGAGGCCAGTGTGACAAAATATTCAATTTATGTCTACTTCAGGCATCAACACGGCTGGAAACCTCTTGGTTTAAATTCAATGATCAGCTTACATTTTGATGACTCAGTCTATTCTGAATTGGGCAGAGCTGAATTCATATCTCATATTGCAGGTGCAGCTGAATGAGAATGACATAAAACAGTGGGTGAAGGTAAGTACATTTCAATAATTTGAATACATGTCATGCGGAAAATTATTGTGTATGTATGTCATCCCTTGTGAAAAACAAGTGGGCTTAATTATATTGAATGTGAAAATGAAAAAAAATAACCCGCACCCTCAAGTTGCTCCAAACCTGTATGAATTTCTTTCTTCTGCTGCACATGAAAGAAGATATTTTGAAGAATATGGGTAAACCAAAAAAATGCATGGTCACCATTGACTTCCATTGTATTTTTTTCAATGGGGCCCATCAACTATGGTGTGTAGGGAGTGTTCACGCCATGTTGTAATTTCCACGTGATTTTAAAAGTGTCCTTGTAGAGGACACAGCTCGTCATTACAGCTTGTAAGATGGAAATTGTCTGAGAGCCCCTACTTGTAACACACGACCGCTGCTGTACCACCTGCGATTCATTTAGGTGCTGATAGTGGTGCCATAGAAATTCAAAATTCCCAGTTCCCAGCTCCGAATATAATATCAGGTGTTGTCATCTTGTAATATACAGTAATTACGACATGGCGTGAATGCAGCATTAAAAGCAGATAAATCATTCATAATAACAACTGCAATAATATTCCATAAAAAAGGAAAAAGAGTTGAATGCTAAAGTGTAGTTGTTTTTCACAAGAGATGCAGTGTCTATGTATATCATTTTCGTTCTGTTGTATTCTTATTCTTCTCAGAGGGTGGAGATGGCTTCAGAGTTCGCTGTAGCTGAAGTGTTTTCCATGAAGAAACCACATGGTGGTAAAAACAGTATGGCGCTGCAGAGTGTAGAACAGCTGCAGGATCATGATGATTCATACAGTGAAGGTAGTCTTTAACTAATTCATAATATGCAGATTTTTCAAATCAGAACCATACTGACGTGTCCTTATTCTTGTATTTCACAGCTCAGTCTATTCTAAGTGAATGGATGAACCAGAAGTTACGTCTGGAGCTTGAGATGGATGATGACGAGGAGGAAGAGGAGATGAGTTCCAGTAAAAAGGATGATTCAAAATCCAAACAACTTGTTAAGACCACACAACCTAGTTATAATAACTTTGATGGTACAAATGAACAAATGACCTGCCTTGTTTTCCTTGAATTTACCTTAAAGATCCCATATGATCTAAAGCAGTTTTATTTTATTATTATGTATATACTATTAGAGTGTTAAAAAAAAAAATAGTTGGCTTTTATTTTATATTTTCAGAAATGTTGTCTTTTTTATATATATTGCTGTAATTTATTTTTATTAAATTTTTAGTAGGGCTGTCAAATTATTAATCGCGATTATTTCAGCTTTATTGTTTTTTCAAGGCTAATAATAATTTAATACTAAACTAGAGTCTATTTTTGTTTTTAAGACATGTACTTTCACCTAGCGCAGGAAGAGGACAACTCTGTTGTGCACAATTTCCTCCAGGACCTGATGGAAACAGAGGTGTTGGACTTTGGAATAATGGAGAACCTCAAAGTAGACTCTGACCTGTGTAAGAAGAACTGGAGGGACCCTAGCATCACTATGGAGGTGCGTCACAAGCAGGTAAAGGAGAACCGCGTGCGCAAGGATGCAGAGCGCGACAAAATGCGTAAAGAGAAGGAAGCGCTAAGGGAGGCGCGAGAGGAAGCGTGGCAACTTGAACAGGAGAAGCAGAGAAAGAAGAGGCAGCAGGCACGCAGACAGGAAGAACTGATACAGCAGGAGATGATTCGCTTGCGCAGAGAGATGGAGGAGAAGAGGAGTGTGGAGCAGCTTGCACGGAACATGTACAGCAATCACAAATGTGTTTGGACACTCTAGCCACCATTAAAAATGTATGAATGTCAAAATATCAAACAAAGTGGCATCTGAAAACAAACAGGGCTAAACCTTTTCCTACAACTAGCTTCACTTCTCATTTTTACTGCTCACAAGGAGATTTTTTTGTGGTTTTAGGAAATCAGTTCCCCTTAAGTTCATACCAGGGTCTGATCACTGGACCATGGGGCTTTGCTGCACACATGTCCCACTATATACATTGCAGTTGTTCTATAATATATCCATGAATATTTAATTATTTAATAATTATTTTCCTCAGTTGCGGTTTTAGGACAAGACCGTTGGTGATCTGGAAGGATCTGGTTGTACATTTAATGAAAATAAATTTTATTGAGAATAAATTCTATATTTCTCACTGGAATCTGAAGCTAACCAGAAAGAGTATAAATACATTTGCAGTATTATAGTTTTAAATCTATTTTTGATGTTTTGATTTTTTTTTTTAGATAAATGTCACTTGATTTGATATTTTCTTTTTTAATGAAATGACATGAATACATTTTTAAGTGAATTTTAATTGTCCAATTACTTTCAAATTACTTTTTTTTTCTAAATTCCATTTATTTTGAAGAGATGATTGCATGACATTTTAATTTCAATCTTATACAGGGAGAGGGAGAAGCTGCAGAAACAAAGGGCCACTGAGAGCTCTGTCATTTCAAAAGGTCATAATTCCACACAGAAGAAACAGAACAAAGACCTTCAACTTAAGCTGAAGAACCTGGAAGCCAAAGTTCACCTTCTCAATTTGCAGGTTAGAAGATATTACAGTTTAATTATATTGTGTGCAATGAACACAAACAATGTTTTTTGGGGAGCACTTTATTTAAAGTCCTGTTCCGCATGGACATACTATAACAAGAGTTATAGTAATTATAATAATTGTATAATAACTAGGTACTAACCCTGAACCTACCCCTACCCCTAAAACTAACCTTAACCCATTTAGTTACCTTATATTGCCCACTACTTTCTAAGTGCTCGTACTGTAAAATAAAAATTTTTGACGGGTTGCATATGTGTTTTAGTGCATGCACAGGCATTTTACGGCATGGTACTCTGTGATAATGGAGAGAAGGGTGCGCATGGGCAAGGCAGCGGCGCTGTGTGATTGGAGGAGGCAGCTGAGGGCGTGGCGGGCATGGCGGGCTCTTGTTTGGGCCAGAAGAGAGGAAAAAGAGGCTGAAAGGACTGAAGATGAACTGAGACAGGAGCACAGGCAGGAGAACTCAATTTAAAACCTGTCACTGTAAACGCAGGGCTTGATAAACATTTGAAAGAAAAGCGAAGGCACTTTAACTAAACGATTAGACTAAAAGAGCATGTTAATTGTTTAATTAAAGGTTAATTAAAAGCTTTCATTCATCTTGGCAACACTGGCAGTCAGACTGGTTTTAAGTCCTATCTGTCATTCCCACAGGCGCTGTCAGCAGGCGGTGGAGAGTGACCGCAGGAGGCTTTTGAGGCGCTGCCTCAGTGATTGGCTTGTGTGGTGTCAGGTAGAACGTCATCGCAAGGAGCTTCTCCAACAACAAGAAGAAACCCGATGTAAAATGGCTGCCTTGATTAGTGCGGCTGCTTCTGGGAAACTAGGGGCAGAAAAATCTCCACCTATTACAAATCCACCTGAAACACTCAGCCATCAGGTAAGGACATACACTGTAATATTTTTTTATTCTGATGAAGCTATTCCACAAACTCTCTTCATACCACCACAGGAAGTGCCAGCAGCTCCAGAAAGCAGTTTGCCCACTGCACAAGCCACTAAAAGCACTGGCCGTTCAGAGGCCCCACCCACCCAAGCCTGGCAGGTAACGCGTCGTCATGCCGCTCTCTCATCGGTTGAGCTACGACGGGCCCGTCAGGGGCAACAGCAGCAGACCACTCGAAGGGGAAGTGCTGAGTTTAACGGTGGACAGTTCAAACACGGCCATGTGGCCCTGCAGAAAACCGTAGCAGAGCAGAGGCGCCTTCTGAAAGAGCAACAGGACCAGATTCTGCAGCTGCAAGAGAGACAGAACATTCTGGAACTGAGACACGAGGCAGAGAAACCGGCACTGTTAGCAACAGGTCCTCCTGGAGTGATAAGCACATGCTGTCCACCTAAACACAACACGAAGACTGCAAGAGGAAGTACAGAAAAACCAAGGTACCCTCATTTATGAATTTTCCCAAAATCTAAATAATTGTTTTTTTTTGTTTTGTTTTTTGCATAAAGGCAATCAGGCAACCATCCCCAACCCATTTTTATTAATAATCATTTTAATTTATTAAATATTTTAAGCATTAAAAATGCATGTATTAATCTCAGCATAAATTAAATTTAAGTACAAAAATACTACTATTTTGTACACTTACAGAGAACATTGACAAATGTATGTTACAATTTAAATATATTTTTTGTATATTTATGTAAACAATATATTATTACATATACACTACCATTCAATAGGTTTTCTGTAAGTTTTTTTATAAATTTTTTTTTTTAGCAACGACGCATTAAAATGATCAAAAGTAACAGTAAATACTTGTATAATGTAACAATAAAATATTAAAAATGCTATTCTTTTGAGCTTTCTATTTATCAAAGAATCCTGAAAAAATGTGTATCGGTTTCCACAAAAATATTAAGCAGCACAACTGTTTTCAACATTGATAATAAGAAATGTTTCTTGAGAAGCAAATCATCACATTAGAATGATTTCTGAAGGATCATGTGACACTGAAGACTAGATTAATGATGCTGAAAATTCAGCTTTGCCATCACAGAAATAAATTGCATTTTAAAATATATGTTATTTTCAATTATAATGAAATTTCACAATATTAATTTTTTTCACTGTACATTGTACACATTTTAAGCCGTCTCACTCTTTCTATAGTCGTTCTGCTAATCTTGTGCACTGAGCTCTCTCTCCTCCCCCATCACGAATGTATGATTGGCTACAAGTGTGTTTTGGTGCTCGGTCTAATCCACTTTTCAACAGCGTTTTTCAAAAATCGCTTACTGCACCTTTAAAATAGGCTTGATTTTATGTGAAATATATTACCTTGTTATCTTTTTTTTCTGACATTTCTTAATATTTTTGTAAGATTACATAAAGAGGATGGAATAAATATACTGTAAGAAATCTCTTACCTTTAGGCACCAGAGTGGATCAGGATGTAATATTTGATTATTTCAAGTGCTCAATGTAATCCCTCTAGATTTTACCAAAGGGTCACTTCCCACTTCTGTTCTATGTGTGTGTGTGTGTGTGTGGGAGACGATTGTTAATCACAATTTCACAAAGATATTCATGCCCCTTACAATCCCAGAACAAAGAGTGCCTCAGGGGAAAACGGCAGCAGCCACACCGACCAAAAATCATCTCTGCATCGTTCAGCACTTCCCCATCCTACAGTACAAGGTCAGTTGTATACATACACAATCAAGCAGTTAGGAAAAACTGTCACTATGGTGGTTCCAACCATGGAAAATGTATTTCATGGCCATGCCCTAGATTTAAACTCTCTCTGATGCTGAATGCATTGAATACTGATTCACATAATGGCTGTACACTCATAATCCACTATGCAAGCCCAGAACAATGCCAAAACCTCACAATAGCTCTTCCATGTATTAAACCTCAAGTTTCATTGTTTTTGAATGCAAAGTCATATTTGTTCGATAATCAGGGTTGTTCGTGAATCTGAGGGAGTTGGTGCACATGTCTGTGTGTCTCAGCGGGAGGTTGTTAACAGCCCCCACAACTCAACATTCTGCTGAGTAAAAGGCCCTACCGACTCTACAACAACATCCAACATTTATGATATAATTCATCAATCTGAGGTGGACTGTAACCACGTTTTTCCACCTCATATATGTATATGTTTATATACTAGCTTC
This sequence comes from Gobiocypris rarus, assembly GCA_023029165.1. Lineage (NCBI taxonomy): Eukaryota > Metazoa > Chordata > Actinopteri > Cypriniformes > Gobionidae > Gobiocypris > Gobiocypris rarus. The sequence goes on along the minus strand of CM040924.1, from coordinate 14,122,328 downwards.
CGATCGCCTTCCGTATTCAACTTATGGAAAAGGTGTAGTACCCACGCCTCTTGCAGTTCAAAATGTTTCTTTCAGATGAATAAAATTGTATGAAGTCCATAAAATGGCAGTGATTGTGGCTCTGTTTGTGAAGTCCATAACATTGCATCTGTATCCATCATAACTGCTCCACACGGCTCCGGGGGGGTTAATAAAGGTCTCCTAAAGGGAATCGATGCATTTGCGTAAGAAAACAATCCATATTTAAAACTTCAGAATGTAAATTATCTAGCTTCCGGCCGATTGCCGTATTCAATTTACGGAAAAGGTGTAGTACCCACTCCTCTCGCAGTTCAAAATGCTTACGCTACGTCGGACGAGCGTAACTGGTGTGCAATGTCGTCAGACGTAGCGTAAGCATTTTGAACTGCGAGATGCGCTACACTTTTTCCGTAAATTGAATACGGAAGGCAATCGGCCGGAAGCTAGATAATTTACATTCTGAAGTTTTAAATATGATGGATATAGATGCAATGTTATGGACTTCACAAACAGAGCCACAATCACTGCCATTATAAAGCTTGGAAGAGCCAGGACTTTTTTAATATAACTCCGATTTTATTCGTCTGAAAGAAGAATGTCATATACACCTAGGATGGCTTGGGGATGAGTACATCATGGGCTAATTTTCAATTTTGGATGAACTATCCCTTTAATCGGAGAGACACTAGAAATGACAGGGAGATTTTGAGCAAAGTCGGTTGGTGTCATGGAATGCTGCCCTGAATACAAATGCAAGCGACACAAACAAACAAACTTGTACCAAAGTACTATGAGATCAGAAGAAAATACTGCAGAACTTCAGAGTGACCCTTTAATCTCGCCCTTAACTGATGTCTCTGTCACCCCCCAACTCTCCTTTTTATTTTTCTTTCAGCCATGGAGGAACGAGCACGCCAGCGCGCTGAGCGCAAGAAGGAGATTGAAGAGCAGAGGAGACAGAAGCAGGACGAGAAACTGGTAAGACTTTCTTCTCTTGAAGGATGGAAATAAGTCAATGTGAGGACACAAACCTCTCCTTTTTTGTTCTTTAGGCTCAAATGAAGGCAGCTGAGGAGGAAAGGCTCAGAGCTGAGGAAGAAGAGAAACAAAAGGAGGTAGAGAAGAAGAAGGAAGAGAAAAGGCAGCAGAGGAAGGTCTGTGGCGAAACACATTATCATGGATTTATAGGCTTTAAATAATTAGATTATGTTATTATTAGTGGCTAATAACTGGTAGCTGTTACATACATGAGTGATACCTCAAATCATGTGGCTTGTTAAAGGGTTAATTCACCCAACAATGAAAATTAGACCAAGATTTACTCACCCTCAAGTCATCTTAGGTGTATATGACATTCTTCTTTCAAACGAATAAAATCAGAGTTACATTAAAAAATGTCCTGGATCCTCAAAGTTTTGTAATGGCAGTGAATGGTTATGTCGTTTTTGAAGTCCATAAAAGTGCATCTATCCTTCATATAACTACTCCACACGGCTCCGGGGGGTTACTAAAGGCCTTCTGAGGCCTTTATAGACTAAAATAACTTGCTTCTGGCGGCAAGTCGAGTTGCGCTAAAAGAGTAACCCTTGACGCATGCGTATTGACGAACGCAGAAGCGGAGAGGATAGAGCCAAGCAAAACAAAACACCTGCCATGTATTAGAAGTCTAAAACAGTAATTTTTAAAGAGAAATTGTGGAGGTTTTCGATATAAGAGAAGAGGAGTTCGAGTTTGTTGCCCAGCCCTATCATTGAGAGGCGTCAAAGCATGCGATGCTCCCGTACATCTCATCAGGAGGTTACTCTTTTAGCACAAATCGACTTGCTACCGCTGACCGTCGGAAGCTAGTTATTTTAGTCCATAAAGTTATGGATATTTTTCTTACACAAACACGCCACTTCGCTTCAGAAGGCCTTCATTAACCTCTCCGCAGCCGTGTGGAGCAGTTATATGATGGATAGATGCACTTTTATGGACTTCATACAATTTTATTCGTCTGAAAGAAAAATGTCATATACTGTACACCTGGGATGACTTGAGGGTGAGTAAATCATGGGCTAATTTTCATTTTTGGGTGAACTATCCCTTTAAGGAGAGGTGTGTTTGCACTTTTCTAAGTCACTGTAATTCAGCTCGTTGGGATGATTTTCAGCTTTTTCGTATAATGAAAAATATCCCAAACCTTATTTAGTGACCAGAATGCCAGTGTGCAACCACCTGGAACGCCCTAGCAGCTGATTAGCAGTATGCTCAAAACCATTCAGAATAACTTAGCAACAACGTAGACAACGAGTTTTGCATAAGCAAGCGCATCTATTTATTCATCATGTTTATGCACACAGCTTTCAGTTCATACATTTTAAGAAACTGTGTGTGTTTATGCGAACTCAGAGGGAGCTTGAGAAGCAGAAGAGAGCAGAACGGGAACAGGAACTGTCAAAGCGAGCGGTCCAGCACTATCTCAGAACCCTGTTACTGCACAGAGGCCTGGCACCATGGAAACTCCTGCTGGAGCAAAGCCATGCCAACACACAGGTCAGCGGTGCTGCAAACAAACACACACATTCATGCCCTACAGTAACAATGCCGGCCATTCGCCTGCTTTCCAGACAAACCCTCACACACTTAATTATTCATCCAAAGAGTTATGGGCCGCTCACACACAGACAGGAGGACCAGCTGTTGCCTTGCATTAACTCATGGTCCATTCCCCAAATTGTAATGATGTTTACAGTATACTGTTGCGTTTCCACCTGGCTAACCACCTGTTTTCAAAATAAATGAACAGAGAGCGGATATCTGAGATGCAGGATGGAGCGACTGAGAGGGAGACATTGATAAGAGAGAGAAACAGATGAAGGAATGGCTTTGAATTCAGAATTTGCATTGTTGTTTAGATATTGATCCACATCCATGAGAGTAGAAACCTCAAGGTCCAATTAGTTGCATGTACCTCTTTATCTTTACAGTACCCACAAGAAGTCAGCAGGGAAAGTTTGCGATCCATATAAACCATTGGAGTGCATGAGATAATGACACTGTTAATTAAAGCTGACGGTTATTTATGTCCGGGTGCTTTTGCCTTTTCGGTCTCCTCTAGAGAGTGGTGGATCATTACACACTGGCTCTGCAGAGAAGCTGCTTCTGCTCTTGGCGGCAGTCTGTGGACGAGGCCCACGCAGAGAGAGAGGCCAGTGCCAGCCGGCTGTATCATCGGATCTTGCTGCAGAGGGCCGTGTGTAGCTGGAAAAGGGTAAAACGCCACACATGCATTACTTGTGAATGATTAGAAAAGCTTCAGATTTGGGATAACACATTTGAGATAATTTGGTATAGCCACAAGGTGTCTTAAAATAAATTATTTAATTAAATTATGAATAATAATACATAAATATGTATTATTTTAATGATGCATTAAATAATACATACAAATAATGCATTAAATAGTACATCAATATGTATTATTTATTCATTATATTGATAGTAATATGTTTATTTAAAATTTCTTATCGATTTATTATAAATTAATTAATTATGTATTTGTTCATTATTTTAATATTAATATTTATTTGTAGACATAAGTAAATAAATAATTTAAAAATGTGTTTGTAAAATTGAAATAAATGTTGACATTATAATGAAATTTGGTATAGCCACAAAGTGCCTTATTGACTTCATTTTTCTTTAATTATTTTAATATTTATATTTATTTATTTGTTTAAAAGTCTTACCGTTTTTAGAAATAGGGCTTATTCAACTTCTTTCCTACATTTAGATATGTGGGCAAATGGATTTTTGTCTCAGTGCATGCATTGTTTTAGTTTTGCAGTGTCGCCGCTAGCTTAGCTTACCATAATGAATGGAATCCTATGTTGCCAGCTAGCATGTCCCGAGTAAGGTAAAAAAACAAAACCCACAGTGTGTTACGTGATATCTCTGCGCCCAAATAGCAGTGCTTCGCCTGTGCTTCCCCATAATATAATTAGGTGGGGTTTTTTGGATCACTTTTACTTGGGACATGCTAGCTGGCAACATAAGATTCCATTCATTATGCTGAGCTAAGCTAGCGGCAACCCTGCCAAACTAAAACAATGCATGCACTGAGACAAAAATGCATTTGCCCACATATCTAAATGTAGGAAAGAAGCCCTATTTCTAAAAACTGTGGAGTGTTCCTTTAATATAAGTTAATATACAGACATTTGCATTTGAATAATTTAGTTTATAATAAAATCAGTTAAAATATTGAGACATTTTAATGTCTAATACAATTTTGCTCAGCCAAAAACTTGATATAAATGTATAAAACTTTAAATTAATATTTATTTTAATATTAATGTCTCTTTGTTATAAAAAAATATATTCTTTATAGATTCTTTATATTGTATTATTTGTAATAAAATTAATGAAATACATATAAAATAAATTTACTTTATTTATTATCTTTACATTTTCTGAAGAAATTATTCCCAGAACTCGCTTGCTATGTGGGTGCTAAGGTGTTCTGGGTGGTTTCTTACTGGCCCAAGCCAGGAGAGCTGTCAATTTATGTGCCTAAGTTTAATATAAGAGTTTGTGATATTAATAAACCCATATCCTTAAGTATGAGCAATTTTCTACCTTTGATTTCAATACTTACCAGTTAAAAGATCTGCGCTGTATACTGGAAGCACGAGCCGAGCGGTTCCACAGGATACACACCCAGAGGAAGGTGTTCACGGCACTGCTAGATCACGCTACAGAGGAGCGAATAACAGCCTGGGACAGTGAGCAGCGGGCAGAGGAGCACAACAGCAGGTCAACATATGTCCCCTTCTCTCTTTACCTCATCTTTAATGTCGTATTAGTGAGAATGTTCAGTTTTACTGCACCATAAGGCCAAATCTAAAGATAAACTTGTGAAGTAGAAAAAGAATTTGAAGTTTGCTCTGACTTTGTAGGAGAGCTGTCAAGAAGTGTTTTGCTGGCTGGAGGCATCTTCCCGTTGTCTTGCGGGAAGAGAAAGAAAGAGAGGCACGCAGAGATCAACTGAGACGTAAGGTGGCGGAGATTTTGCCCGACTTCCGCGCCTCCCCTTTCGACTCCCTGCGGCGTTCCGTAAATCCTCTTTAAGAAGCACACACAGGCTGCAACTACCAAGCTTTACATGACATCATTAAATGACATTGAAAACATCTGCAGCTTGATGAGCCACCGTGTTTAATCTTTTTACGCTTGTTTATTATTCCATGGTACAGTGTAATTGAACAACTTGTAGACTGAAATGCATTACATTATAAAACCGTCTCACATGAGACAAATAAACATCCGGATTTCGAAGTGGTTCTTTATCTGCTTCTGTGCTTAGAAGCCATTTAATGGAACGAAACCGACTTTGATTCAAAAACACTGAAATGTATCTGGATGGTAAGCTGCATAGATTTATCCCCAATTGAAGCACATGAAAAGAAAACACACAGACACACACACACACACACACACACACACACACAAACCCCTAACAACAAACATGAAGCTCAACATAAAACATTCATACTGAGATGACAGCTTTAAAGCTGTCTGCTGTCTGGATATAGATGCATTGTTGCATCACTTTTTTTAGTCCCAAACAGGCACTAAAAAAGGTTTGACATTGAATGTGCATTCCCATATAAGACACACTTTGGAGTTGAAAGATCAAATATTAGACAGTACAATCCATAACTGATCCAACTAGTTGTGGATGTTCACCAGAAATACATATTTGTGGTAACACTTTACAGTAAGGTCTCATTTGTTAACATAATGAGCAATATGTTTTTTACAGCATTTACTAATCTCTGTTAATGTTTGTTAATAAAAACAAATGTATTTATTGTTTGTTCATGCTAGTTCACAGTGCATTAACGAATGTTAACCGATACATATAACTTGTTTTTAAAATTGTATGAGTAAATGTTGAAATTAAAAAATGAAACCAAAATTGTAAAAACTAAATACAACTGCACGTTTCAAATGGTTCCTTCTGAGTGAAATGACAAAGAAAAAAAATTAAAAGAACAAAATTATAATTAATATTATTATAATAATAATATTTATTATTTCTAATTAATGTTTAGGACCCACTTTATATTAATACTTAATTAATATGTGCTAACATTTAAATTCATAATTTGATACAATGCACACTTATTGTGTACATACATGGTTTTACATTGTACTTACATTTAAAAAGAAATACCTGCATGTAATTACATCTGTAATTAATTTATGTAATTACACTGTTGACCCATCCTTTACACCTAACCCTACCCTTAAACTTACCCATACCACCACACCCGTCCCTAACCTTATCTGTATCCCACCTCAATATCAGCAAAAGTGTTTTGCAATATAATATGAACACAATAAGTACATTGTACTTATAAATTAAGGCCACCTAATATAAAGTGGGACCCATGTTTATTATTAATCATAAAAACGTAAGTATTTAGGGAGAATTTCACATAATATCTTGTGTGTCAAGTCATGTGTAAACGCTATCCACTCGGTTAAACCACACCTGAGTAATGATGCACTCGATGTTGAATTACACTAGTAGAGATGTAACATACTACAACACTGCCATCTACTGATGCACAACATGCAACTGACTTTTGATGAGACCTTGACCACAACGTTTAGAGCCATAAAACTGACTCCGGAATGGATGTTGAAGGCATTAAGTAGCACAACATTATACTTCACTGTAGTATATGAGTGATAATTCACTTTAAAGACAGACTTTTCCATCAGCAGACACTGCCAGTTTAGTGTCTACACTAGATCTGATGGTTTATTTGTCGGCTCTGATGCCTTGCTCATGGTCAAGAATTCAGTCCAGTTGCTACAGAAACCTTGGGAGTAAACGCCGGTGTCGATGACCAGACCCCAGAGCCGGCTTCGAGCGGTTTTCTCTCTCAGAGCCAGGCGTGCTTCGCGCTCGGTCACGTTGAAGCTGACGTTGATAAGCTGTAGGATCAGCAGGTGCAGCAAACCTCCAGTCACGATACTGCTGTACCAGGCACAGGTGAAACACAGAGCAGAACTGACCAACAGAAAGACAAACGGGTTGATTATTAACGCGTTGTATTATTAATATCCTAAATACGGAAAATGCTGCTATGAACATTCACCGTGTACTCAAAATGGACAATTCTTGTTTGTTTTTTTATGGAATATTGCAGTATGTATTATAAATGATTTATCCATGCACACTTTTGTTATTCATATGCCCTCATAATTTTTTAATCAAAATAAGTTCCCCACCCTTTTGCAGCGACACTTATTCTCTGATGATGTGTTAACTGGCGCGTGAGGATGGGACAACCTGTCACTCACATGACATCACATTATATTATATAGAGTGCAACCGTCAGGTTCCAGAAATGAAAAATCCATAGGAAAATTGAGTTTTAATTATATTTAAACATTTAAAGAGTTGCTGTTGTGAGATATCAGGTTGTCAATCAATGGGATTTGCTTCTGTTGAAGCCATCAGCCTGCAATATTTCAAATTATTTTTTTAAAGTATTTTTATAAATCGCATTATATTTATATATATATATATTCATTTTTCTAAACAACCACGTAGGAAGATACATCATGGCCATATTCCAGTATGACAATGTCAAGATTCATCATGTTCAAATTGTGAAAGAACGGTTGGGAGAGAGCATAAAGAATCACTTTTACACATGAATTGGCCAAAAATGTATGGACCTCTTGATGGATATTATAAATGTTGTGATGTTATTTCCATCAAGGTGTATTAATTTAGCCAATATCTTGTATTGACAATGCATGAGTTGAGCACTCTGTAAAGTCTATTCCAACACATCAACTTTTTTTTTGGACGGACAGATATTATATTCAGACCCCCTTAAATTTTTCACTTTTTGTTATACTTCAGCCATTTGCTAAAATAATTTAAGTTCTTTTTTTTTCTCATGAATGTACACACAGCACCCAATATTGAAAGGAAAACATAGAATTGTTGACATTTTTGCAGATTTATTAAAAAAGAAAAACTGAAATATCACATGGTCCTTAGTATTCAGACCCTTTGCTGTGACACTCATATATTTAACTCAGGCGCTGACCATTTCTTCTGATCATCTTTGAGATGGTTCTACACCTTCATTTGATGATGAAGATGAGAGAAAGTTGTAGAAAGACAACCATCACTGCAGCCCTCCATCATTCAGGGCTTTATGGCAGAGTGGCCTGACGGAAGCCTCTCCTCAGTGCAAGACACATGAAAGCCTGCATGGAGTTTGCTAAGATCGTGGGAAATAAGATTCTCTGGTCTGATGAGACCAAGATAGAACTTTTTGACCTTAATTCTAGGCGGTATATGTGGAGAAAACCAGGCACTGCTCATCACCTGTCCAATTCAGTCCCAACAGTGAAGTATGGTGGTGGCAGCATCATGCTGTGGGGGTGTTTTTCAGCTGCAGGGACAGGACAACTGGTTGCAATCGAGGGAAAGATGAATGCGGCCAAGTACAGGGATATTCTGGACAAAAACCTTCACCAGAGTGCTCAAGACCTCAGACTGGGCCGAAGGTTCACCTTCCAACAAGACAATGACCCTAAGCACACAGCTAAAATAACGAAGGAGTGGCTCCACAACAACTCCATAACTGTTCTTGAATGGCCCAGCCAGAGCCCTGACTTAAACCCAATTGATCATCTCTGGAGAGACCGGAAAATGGCTGTCACCAACATTTACCATCCAACCTGACAGAACTGGAGAGGATCGGCAAGGAGGAATGGCAGAGGATCCCCAAATCCAGGTGTGAAAAACTTGTTACATCTTTCCCAAAAAAGACTCATGGCTGTATTAGATCAAAAGGGCGTTTCTACTAAATAATTAGCAAAGGGTCTGAATACTTAGGACCATGTGATATTTCAGTTTTTCTTTTTTAATAAATCTGCAAAAATGTCAACAATTCTATGTTTTTCTTTCATTATGGGGTGCTGTGTGTACATTAATGAGAGAGAAAAAAAAGAACTTGATGATTTTAGCAAATGGCTGCAATATAACAAAGAGTGAAAAATTTAATTGGGTCTGAATACTTTTCGTACCCACTGTATATACCCTGTACGTATATACACATAACGGTACATACATACATACATACATACACTGTATGTAAATTCAAAACAGTAAAAAAGTAAAATAATTTTTTTTAATTTAATTTAATTTGCTCTTAATTTAATCATGCTGTTCACAATGCTTCATGGGATTGTAGTTCTTTCCCTCAGTAAATTTTGCTCTTTTAATTTTAGTGTTGTTATTGGTAACTATAACTAATCCTAAATTATTAAAAAATATGTTTTTGTTAATTGTGATGCAATATAAATATTAGATGATAAACTTAAAAAATAGAAATGTAGCTTTGGCAACTAAATGAAATAAAATTGCATAAAACATTTTAAAATTACTAAAACTTAAATGGAAATTAAATTAAAACTAAAAATATAAAATAATAGCTAATAACCGTTTATAAAAAAAAAATACTCAAATAACACTGCAGCCCAGAACTTTTGTCTTATGAATAGCATAAGTCAGACAGGACTGTTTGTTTGTCTGAAGAATCGCAGATGATATTTGAGAAAACCAGATTTTTGTTCTCTTAACCCTCAATGATTCTGATAAATACTGATATGGTGCATTTGGAGCGGTTTATACAAACAGACGGCAATAAAACTCACACATTTGTGTGTGTTTTGCTGTTGAATACACACCTGTACTGCCTGTAGACGTCAGGACAGTAGAGCAGTGCGGTCATCACACTCTGGTGGGGACACACGCTTCGAAGGACCAAACTGATCCCGTACAGCGACGTCAGCAGAAAGAAAACAAGCATCAGGAGGAAACTGAGGTGATTGGCCTGTCCCACGCAGCTGTTGATCCTATACACAAACCAAAATGACCAACAAGACACCGAACTGAGACCTGGAGATTCATTTACACATATCAGTTACAAGAAGAAAGCAGAGGGTGAGATCTACTCACTGTCTCCATTACACATATGTTTACATGAAGAACAAGATATTTCACAGCTGTGCTGGACACAAAAAGCCTGACTAATGCATATTAATCTATTATATATAATAAATGGACAGCTGGAATGTTCTGAGATTGCCTGTATACTTGACATTATTTCCAACACATCAGTGAGGGTATTCAGTGCAGAGCACACGAGCTAACTAACTCCGCTAATACAGGAATTATGGTCTATGTGCACTTTAATTCCACTGATGTTTCTGGAATATAAAATTATGAGAGTATACAGATAAGGCTTCACTATGCAGTATATCAAATGATTAAATTAAATTATGATGGCAAATAAAAGACGGGTCAGTAACCAATAATGCTGGTAATGCTAATGTAAACACATTTACATAACAAAAAATATTGCATGTAAATTGACCATATTTAGCACCATTAACTCATTGCATTGTGACATTTTCATATCACATCAAATTAAAGTAAAATATTTTATGCAAACATTCTTATTACATTTATATTCTAATTATAAAATTAATTTAGATTATAAAAATTATGATTGTATTTGATGATTTGCTAAATTAAACGTAAAATAAAACATATATTATATGTATACATTACAATCAGCATTATTTAAAGACAGAAAGCAGTATTATAAACCACAAACTTTTATTTTGGATGATTAATCACAATTATTTTTTTAATTTCTCTCTCTCTGAGAGAGAGAGAGAGAGAGAGAGAGAGAGAGAGAGAAATTAAAAAAATAATTGTGATTAATCATCCAAAATAAAAGTTTGTGTTTACATATGTGTAAAAAATATATAAATACACACACATGCATGTATATATTTAAGAAAAACATGTTACTTTTTTTTTAAAATACATTTATAAGATAAAGTATATATACAGTATATACAAGCAAATATTTCTTAAATATGTACATGCATTTGAGTGTATTTATTTATACATAATAATTATACACACACATATGTAAACACAAACTTTTTTCCTTTTGTGATATTAATAATATAATTAATTAAAATATAATATAACATTACATAACATAAAATTAAGGAATAATTATTGGGGGGGGGAATATGATTTCTTTAAAGAAAATTTCCATTTGTGTAGTTGTGTTAAATGTTTTTGAATTGAAAGACAAAGTATAAAAATAACCTTTTGCTGCTAAATTAGATCTTTATCACGCTGAAATAATGAGAATTGGAGAGAAAATGTGTTTCATTTTATGTTTGTGTTTAAAATAATTTCACAATGCAAAAAATACTAATGGTGCTTTATTTTATTTATGCTTATTTTTTTTCCTTTTTCCGTAACATGATTTTTGCATGATAAGGACAAACATGTTATCTGCAGATGAAATTTACCCAGATAATAATGACTGACACCCTCAAAAATTAAGGAACCCACCAGACACAGTGGTGGTCCAGACGCAGAATGCAGACTCCACAGATCCTGCAGTGTCCGGCTCTCGGGGGACGCACCACTTTGCATACTGTACACCAGTTCCTCTTCTGAACACTTTCCTGTGCTGTCCCAGATTCATCAGTTTGTTCAGGAGGACCGGCATGATTGGCTATCACCACCTGGTGCCGTTCTCCATTTAAATAATCGGCATCTACATCAGGTGGTGGTTTGTGATAGGTCACTATACTATGAGTGTCAGATGGACGAGGCCTGACGTAGCCTGGCCCCCTTTTGGTGATTATGAGAGAAATGACGGTGAGAGCAACACCCACTGTCACAGCGCCCGACTGAAGATGATTCACATCACCGCGAGGGACGATTTCGGCGATGAAGAGGTAGAACATGTAGAAGAGCGAGAAGAGGGCAAGGCTGAGGAAGAATAAAGTGCGTCCTTTCTTTCGGTGAGTAAAGTAGTAGTACCAAAGGACCATGATGGGCACAGCTGTTAGCACTACAATACCCAGCAGGTAGTGTAAAGCTGCAATGTGCAAAAACACAGGAAGCAGAATAAGAGGAGGGATCAACGATAGATCAACTTGTTGGGCACCAGATATCCAGGGCACCCGCAGACGATCACTGATCGTGGCAACTACCCGAGACAGAGAGCCTGGATTTTGAGACTTCTTCTTCATCCATCTGGAAAATAAAATATTCTGTCATAGTCTTACCGGTAATTTAACACATTTTACCATATTTAAAAGGATAGTTCACCCGAAAAATGAAAATTCTGTCATTAATTACTCACCCTCATGTCATTCCCAACCTGTAAGACTTACATTCATCTTCGGAACACAAATGAGGATCTTTTTGATGAAATCTGAGAGATTTCTGTCCCACCATTGACAGTCTACACAACTTCCACTTTGACGCTTCAAAAAGTTTATAAAGAGATCAGAAAACGAATCCATAAGAGACTTGATCGCTTTATATGATGAACAGATTGAATTTAGGCTTTTATTCACATAAACAGTCATCAACGCACACATAAGTTGTGGTCAACAGAAGCTCAAGCATGTTCGATTGTTACGCAGCACGCTTGAGCTTCTGTAAGAACCAATGAGGTTAATTATCATGTTACGCATCACGCTTGAGCTTCCACAAGAACCAATGAGGTTAATTATCATGTTACGCATCACGCTTGAGCTTCTGTAAGAACCAATGAGGTTAATTATCATGTTACGCATCACGCTTGAGCTTCCGCAAGAACCAATGAGGTTAATTATCATGTTACGCAGCACGCTTGAGCTTCTGTAAGAACCAATGAGGTTAATTATCATGTTACGCATCACGCTTGAGCTTCTGTAAGAACCAATGAGGTTAATTCTCATGTTACGCATCACGCTTGAGCTTCCACAAGAACCAATGAGGTTCATTCTCATGTTACGCAGCACGCTTGAGCTTCCACAAGAACCAATGAGGTTAATTCTCATGTTAAGCATCACGCTTGAGCTTCCACAAGAACCAATGAGGTTAATTCTCATGTTACGCATCACGCTTGAGCTTCCACAAGAACCAATGAGGTTAATTCTCATCTTATGCACGTTTGAGCTTCTGTAAGAACCAATGAGGTTAATTCTCATCTTATGCAGCACACTTTAGCTTCTGTAAGAACCAATGCGATTAATTCTCATGTTATGCAGCACGCTTGAGCTTCCACAAGAACCAATGAGGTTAATTCTCATGTTAAGCAGCACGCTTGAGCTTCTGTAAGAACCAATGAGGTTAATTCTCATCTTATGCAGCACACTTTAGCTTCTGTAAGAACCAATGCGATTAATTCTCATGTTACGCAGCACGCTTGAGCTTCTGTAAGAACCAATGCGATTAATTCTCATGTTACGCATCACGCGAGCTTCCACGAGAACCAATGAGGTTCCTTCTCATGTTACGCAGCACGCTTGAGCTTCCACAAGAACCAATGAGGTTCATTCTCATCTTATGCAGCACGCGAGCTTCCACAAGAACCAATGAGGTTCATTCTCATGTTACGCATCACGCTTGAGCTTCTGTAAGAACCAATGAGGTTCATTCTCATGTTACGCAGCACGCTTGAGCTTCCACAAGAACCAATGAGGTTCATTCTCATGTTACGCATCACGCTTGAGCTTCCACAAGAACCAATGAGGTTCATTCTCATGTTACGCAGCACGCTTGAGCTTCTGTAAGAACCAATGAGGTTAATTCTCATCTTATGCAGCACGTTTGAGCTTCCACAAGAACCAATGAGGTTAATTCTCATCTTATGCAGCACGTTTGAGCTTCCACAAGAACCAATGAGGTTAATTCTCATCTTATGCAGCACGCTTGAGCTTCCACAAGAACCAATGAGGTTCATTCTCATGTTACGCATCACGCTTGAGCTTCTGCAAGAACCAATGAGGTTCATTCTCATGTTACGCATCACGCTTGAGCTTCCACAAGAACCAATGAGGTTCATTCTCATGTTACGCATCACGCTTGAGCTTCTGCAAGAACCAATGAGGTTCATTCTCGTGTAACATCACGCTTGAGCTTCCGCAAGAACCAATGAGGTTCATTCTCATGTTACGCAGCACGCTTGAGCTTCTGTAAGAACCAATGCAGTTCATTCTCATCTTATGCAGCATGCTTGAGCTTCACAAGAACCAATGAGGTTCATTCTCATGTTACGCATCACGCTTGAGCTTCCACAAGAACCAATGAGGTTCATTCTCATGTTACGCATCACGCTTGAGCTTCCACAAGAACCAATGAGGTTCATTCTCATGTTACGCATCACGCTTGAGCTTCCACAAGAACCAATGAGGTTCATTCTCATGTTACGCATCACGCTTGAGCTTCCACAAGAACCAATGAGGTTCATTCTCATGTTACGCATCACGCTTGAGCTTCTGCAAGAACCAATGAGGTTCATTCTCATGTAACATCACGCTTGAGCTTCCGCAAGAACCAATGAGGTTAATTCTCATGTTACGCAGCACGCTTGAGCTTCTGTAAGAACCAATGCAGTTCATTCTCATCTTATGCAGCACGCTTGAGCTTCCACAAGAACCAATGAGGTTCATTCTCATGTTACGCATCACGCTTGAGCTTCCACAAGAACCAATGAGGTTCATTCTCATGTTACGCATCACGCTTGAGCTTCCACAAGAACCAATGAGGTTAATTCTCATGTTACGCAGCACGCTTGAGCTTCCACAAGAACCAATGAGGTTCATTCTCATGTTACGCATCACGCTTGAGCTTCCGCAAGAACTAATGAGGTTTGTTCTTGAGCGTCAAGCTGGTTCGGTTGAGCTTCTGTTTATGTTCACTGATCAATGTTAATCGTGTCTCTTTAGAAAATTTGAACTAAACCGCTTAATTCATATGGAACTTTTTGAAGTGTCAAATTGGTAGTTGCGCAGCTGTCTATAGATGGACAGAAATCTCTCAGACTTCATCAAAAAAAAATCTTAATTTGTGTTCTGAAGATGAACGAAAGTCTTACAGGTTTGGAATGACATAAGAGTGAATAATTAATGACAGAATTTTCATTTTTGGATGAACTAATCATTTAAGTGTTTGTTTACATTTGGCAGGTTTGGTTTGGTAGTCTTTATTCCTTCTGTTTCGATCTGATGTTAAAAATTACAGTGTGATCGATAAGCAAACCAGGTAGATTTTTTTTTAGTAGTATGAAACAAGAGATCTGAACTCAAATTGTGAACAGACACCAAGTAGAAATCTATGAATTCCAAGTGCTATTTTAGTGGCCCATCACTCACCTGTCACAAGCGTCATCCAAATCCTCACAGTCACAGCAACATGCTGCCATGTGACTGCGCCCGCCATGACGATCAATGTACTCACAACAGCACAAAGGTTCATCCTGATCTAGTGTTCGATGGGATCTCTTCGTCATGATCTCAACTTAAACATAGGTGAGGGCAGATATCATTCCTGTGTGGAAACCAAATTTAAATTTCAGATTGCATTTCTCAATTTATTATATTTTTTGGCAGACTAATAGGCAGACAAAAATATAAATTGTATATACTGTATTGGTCATTCATCTGGCATATCCTAGAATATCCTCTATGTAAACGGACAAAGTCCCTGAGGATCCACTGGGACAATGTCTTCTATATGAGGCATCTATAGATTATAGTTTGCCCATGCTCGAGTCACATTATGTTTAATGGTGTGGGAGAACACTCTCGTTTTGAAGGTGATTCATTTGTTGTAGTCCTTAAAGGATTAGTTTACTTCAAAAAGTATATAAATGTTGTTGTTGTTTTTTTGTTTTTTTAATGACAAATTTGCTAGATAAGACCCTATTCCTCGACTGAAGCCTCTGAAGCCTTTCGAAGCCCTTTGAAACTGCATTGATTTGGACCTTTGATCTGCATTGAATTAAAATCCATTATGAAGAAAAAACTTAATTTCTTTCAACTGAAGATAGAGAGACATGTGGGACACAGATGGGGGTGAGTATATTATCAGGAAATTTTCATTTTGAAGTAAACTAATTAACACTGTAACTTTGCAGATGTTGTTTATGCTCAAACAGCAACATAACACAAATAAAGTAAAGTGAAATCATAATCAATGACTCCTTCCTAAATGTAGCTAATAAAAATGACAAAACACACAGCAAAATTACTTAAACTTTAACTAAAATTAAAAAGAAAAAACAAAATATAAAAATAAATTCAAATTTAAAATATTTAAAACTACAAATGATGATAAAATAACACTGATTTGAGAACATTCAAACCAGTATGTGCATAATATAATATGATCCTTCATCATTAATTAGTAAAAATTAAAAAAAAACACTATGCATTTGGCAGACCAAAGTTTATCCAAAGTAATATACAATGCATATAAGATTGTATATCTATACAATGGATCTCTACATTCAAAGAAAGAAAGAAAGAAAGAAAGAAAGAAAGAAAGAAAGAAAGAAAGAAAGAAAGAAAGAAAGAAAGAAAGAAAGAAAGAAAGAAAGAAAGAAAGATGTTGGCTGCACATTTTTAACTCGTTAAATATAAACATTTAGTTATTATTTTTACGAGACTGGAAAGTTCGTTGGATGAAAAGCGATGAGGTTCTGAAACGACACACTGGCCGTCTAGAACACGTCTAACTACAAAAGTACTCACTATAATACGTAAATAAACTAATAGGGACATACCCAACGTAACATGTAGCATGCGATGTTTCGTACTTACAGAACAAAACATTCATATTGTTGCTGTTGTTCCTTTCGGAAGTGCTGTCGGTATGAGCGTCAGCTGTCAGTATCATTTTCGGTAACGGAAGGTTCTAGTCTGTTGTTGACCACTCTGCTTCATACACTATTACTCCACGGAGTCTACGAGGAGCTACACAAGAAAAACTAAAGCGATCAAAATCTTCCAGGAAGTCACGTAACATAAACAGCAGCCGCGCACAGCACGCGCGCTAGACCGCCCTGTGTATGTGAGACTCTGCATTTATCCTGTCTTTGTCTTCCTGACGTCAGTGAAGAACTAACCCTTTCATTTCCTCTCTGATTATAAACTTTACCTAATAAACTGTATTTTTACTCAATGGCCATGGTTTGTTTAAGAGAAAACGTTTCCAGATGCTTTGTTTCAAACAACAAAGTCTGGCTTTTCATTTTAAGTGGACACTGAATTGAAAATACAAAGGTTGAAATAGAGAATCTTTTGTTAAATGATTTTCTAATTCTTTAAGGACTTCTGAGAAAATGGGCTTTTTGTTAAAAAATGTGAATATTAGTCATTACTATTATTATTCATACTGTTATCTTAAATGCAAATTTAAAGAGTACCTTTTCATTAATAGACATAGACACATCATACCATGACTTTTCATGTGACTACAATGCCAGAAAATGTGGGGTACTGTTTGCAAATGCGAAGAGCAAAATGAGCAGCCAACATAAATGTCTTTCTTAAACTTACTAAGGAAATGTTTGACAATGTAGATTTTGTGTATTATCTTGAAATATTTTATTTTACCTTGTTTGTAATAAAAAACGTATGAGGTAATAACCAATCACTTTCTCAATCAAGGCCATTAACAAATTTAGTCCAATAAGCAGTGCAAGACTTGGAAAATAGAGAATAAATTAAAGAAATTACCACATACTGTATCAGTTCAGGCATACAGTTAATTAAGGGCAAGAATATTTACTTACTTGACAGAATATTTACATCACGTGAGTGACGTCATAGAGGACTGAGCATGCACATCTGCCTTTTAAAACAACAAAGTTTGTTTTCAGTCATTTAAATCAGCACACATGAAATTAAACAATATAAAGTAAATCAAAATGTGAATGTGTACTTCTAGGGGCATGTTGTCACAGCCTATAGAGCAAGTGAGCATCTGTTAAATGGCACTGTTAAGAGATGGCCATAATGTAATAATGCTGGGATATCTGATGTCTAGGTAATCAACAAAATCATAAACAAAATCTCAGTAAAAAATTAAACAAAACCATAAACTTCATTAAACATTTGAATTTTATTTATAAATAGTTTCAGGGGAAACTTTATTTAAAAAAAAAAAAAACATTCAGAAGAAATATCTCAATATATTATGCAGAAAAAAAATAGACATCTGTAAACCTAAAAATTTTTAGTGAAAGTTTGGAATGCTTGAGGATTACAATTTCTGTTTTGAGATATTACCACACCATTTTTTATTTTCCCACATAAAGCATTTACATGAATGTGTCACATTTATTTCAGTGACAATACAGTCCCTAAAAACGGCTGAACAACCAAAAGTGGGTTTTAGAGGCAAGTGTAAACAATTTAAGTAAAACATCACTCATCATTTACAGTAAATGTCAGAGATTTTATCTTCTCCGTATGAACCTGTACCATTAGACATTATTAACATCCGGTTGAGCATTCAGAACTTCAAACATTCTACAGTTATAATATGCACAATCATTAGTCAGTGGTGATCCCTGAATTAATAATGGTTTAAGGTGCAATCATTTACAAATATCTAAAGAGGTATCTAAGACAAAAAAAGCTACATGAGTAAATTTTAGGCAGATCTTTAACATGTGAGCTGGAGGCAATGGGCCTGCATTGCCCCCTCCATAATCAAAGTGAACAACCTGTGCAACCGCTCTGAATCCATTACATTTCTGAAAATGTTTAGTCTTATAAGGCTTTTGTTGTAGTCCAGAAAAACTGGACATCAAATTAGCATCTGATAGTTCAAAACATGATCGCATCGACCCTTTGTGTTTCAACTTGCTACATTGCTGTTACTTTGACTTCAGCAATATCAACCCTGAAGAATGAGCAAAAGTCACAGTCACTGCTCTCCTTCAGCTTCAAGGTCAAGTTAGCAAATCCAAGAGCACACTCGCAAAATTTAGTGTACCTGTGCGAAGATTCCTTCCAAGACAAAAACAGCTTTGACAATTTAAAAAAAACATCCACCCACAAGAAAAAAAAAGCCCAGAGAGATGATGAACATGGCTACGAGTCTGCCCTGGGGAGACTGTCCCTATAGCAACACTCAGCGAGGGCAGGTCTTATGGGAAGAATACCCCTGTGTTGTCAGGTCGCCAAACCCAATACCATTTAAAGCTGAGAGGAGGATCTGTTGTAGGCCTGAAAGTTCTGCTGAAGCACCATAAGAGAACTACGAAGCTGTGGAAGGAAGCAGAAAAAAAATGAATGAATAAATGACACAATAGACCTCTTAGCCAAAGAGATTACATATGTATTGCAAGTTAACTCCTGCACATAGCAATAGTTTTGATTAACAACATAAGATTGCCATTTCTGGTCAAGAACTGCCAAATTAGACATGAAAGAGGTCTCACTGATGGGTAATGGTGACCAACCACAGTTTGTTTTGCATTTACGTGTCATTGAAGGATGGGAAGAGGCAGTATGGAACCCAAACATACTTGTTCAAGAAGGTTAATGGAGTCCTGTAGTACTGCCCTCAGTAGATGTGCTTCCTCTTGACTTCTGTGTGGCATACCCTGTCTGGGCCCTAGGTCAGGAGCCAAACTACATAAAAACAGTTATTAAATCAGTTTTGCTCATATAAATGTCCCAAAAACAAAACAATGTCTTTTGAAAGAGTCTTTACCTGGACTCTACTCTCTCCTTCATTCTGTGCTTGGTGTTGAGATACATTCGATGAGCGACATCTTCCATGGCCCAAAGTTTAAAGAACAGCCCCAAGTTCAGAACCACCAGAACGAAAAGTCTGAAAGGCAAAACAATGTCACATTCATAAGCACATTAAGTATTTGTCATACATAATTCGAAATAGTCATGGTCTTTCTTCCATGTTTCACACCGCAGATGTAAGCGGTGCTTATTTATTTTGGTTACCATGTTAACAGGTTGCAGAATTCACACCACAGATTCTCCATTTCTATCTCTGAACTAAGCAGAAAATATGGACAGCATGCCCAGTGAACCTACAGTAGATAATCTTTTGCAATATAGCAATGTAGGGATGGATTTTTAAGCAATATGTCTGAGATACACAGTGAAAGTTTCTGGAATTCTGGGTATCAAACAAACACGGACTAAATCTAAATTGTTTATGCTGTTTATTACTACAGTCTGCAATAAAGTTCTGTTCCATGTTTATTTACCATTTAGGTGTAAATGTGGTGCCCTTCCTCATGCAAATCAAGTTTGTAATAACTCTCAATAGGCAAATTCTAATAACCATTTTATGATTTGAGATTGATATTAAACTCAATGGGTCTCATTCACTAATTGCGTGGATAATTTCATATTTGTTCGCACAGGAGAATCTCTCACAAAGAAAAAATCTCAGCCTGATTCACAAAACGTTCATACGCACATGAACTTGTTCTTCGTCCTGATGTAATTGAATTTGGAGTATTCTAAATGAGCGGCTGCGTGCACTAGGTTAGTCATTTGCATAAAACACACCCAAACCATCTCCATATAAGGGCTTTTCGTACACACACTTTCCTTACAGCCTTTCGTCACTGTCGTCAAACTTGCTGCTGTTTGCAGACACGCTCTCACCCGTTCCTCCAGCAATGCCAAGTGTGCCATTCTCACTAGTTCTCACAATAAACATCTTTTATAAAGACCCAGATTACAGAACGCTTATTAGCCAGCTGTACAAACAAATATATTTGCCTTATTCAGGGAAACCTCACAGCTGAAGCTATAACGCAGCTTTTCTCACTCTTTAACTATATATGATCGAATATATTTAAGATGAAATTAACTAGTATTATTTAACAATTTCATTATAAAATTTTATACATGGATTCTTGTATAATACAATTAATGCAATATACTTCAATGTAATTATAATCATGTTAGGATGAAATATAACTTCTTAACATAATTATAAAGCCATACAGGGTAAGTTCTTTTTGCGTATGTGTGGTTTCAGTTTTTCTATATTTTTTCATAAATTTTGAAAAAAAAAAAATATTTCGTGAATTGTGATTTGTTCTTAAAATCGTTCGTACGCACATTTCACAAATAAATTTTGTCCGTACGCATCCTTAGTGAATGAGACCCAATGTAGTTACTGTTAGTGTCAGAGCTCTAAATCCCAAAGTATACCTAACTTTATGCATATGTGAGTTGTACACATAGCCTTTAGGCGTAAACAGGCAGTCAACAAAAAAAAGGCAAAAAGTATTCTGGTTTTTTTCCAGCTATCTTGTGAAACAACGGCACTGACTAAACCTTGAGACTAAATTATAAAGAAATAAAGAACATTTATTAAAAACAAATGTGTTTTTGTACCTTTATTTCCTTATTTATGTATAATTGTATTTTTTTCCACATTTATTTATTTATTATCACCTTAACTGTAGGCTATGTGTGTAGGGTTTCCACACATACTCTTTGCTTCGAACATGGCCGTAAAACAACATCTGGTCGGGATTTCTAAAATGTCTTGGCACACTTGAACAGAAACCGCATCTTCAACAGATCTGATAACAGATACTTTGACATTGAAGCATGTGTAACGATCTACTAATCACATTTATTGTAAATGTGCTGGATGGGACTGATAAGAGTTTGCTCTTATTGTCGATGAGATTTGCACACCAGTCAGAAAGCGGATAGAAACCAGCGCACAGTTTCACTGAACCATCTCCATATAAGGGCTTTTCTCTATAATCATATTGACTAATGCACTTGAAATACCACAGCAAATACAGTTTACACTCACATTTCCTAATTTTGAATGCTCAACATGTAACATTTCAAATGCTTAAAATTTTATTTTAGGCTACTGGAAACCACATAATGCCTTATTATTATATCTGAATGCAATGCAATTATACATAAATAAGGAAATAAAAGTATAAATACTCTTTTTTGCTTTTTATATTTATTTATGTATTTATGCATTTATTTATTTATAATTAGTCAGGTTTGGAATTCCATAGTGGACAAACGAAACTAATTAGTGCAAAAAAATCTATACGCACGTGTGTGCGATTAGAAAAATCAGGCTGTGGGTGTACAGTATGTGCATACTGTAATGATAGGAAATTTGCGTCATGTACACTGTACACGGACCCTAGCATACATGCAAAAAGGGCTTAAGCTTACACACTGCTTATGTATGAGGTGCGAAACAGGCCTCAGAGTAAATTAAGCCTTACATTAAGCTCATCCCAAATACAATTGAAGTGATGTTGCCTCTGTGTGGTGTGTTCTTTATATCCATGACACCTGTAATGAAAAATGCAATGTAAACTAAATTGTTTTAAGTCTAAAACACATTATCTTCATGAATAAGAACATCTGATATCTAGTGGTTTATCAGTATTTTATGGCCGGTAGCGGAAAATTATACCCATGGTGCCGCCTCTCTGCTGATCCGAGTCTGCGCTGTACTGCTTCCCCGGCTTCATGTGTTCCTGTAGGGTGCGACTGTAGGTTCTTCGTCTCCTGCGCAAAGCACCCGTCTTCCCAGCATCTCCGCTTCCTTGAGTCAACTCTGCCTCCTCTTCAAGCAGCTCTGCCTCTAGGATGTGCATTGTGAGGTAAAGATCATTGTAATTGCATTAATATGAGCGCCCAGAGGTCACTGGATTGATTAGGGATCTGGCTTTTGGACTCCCTGTAGTTTTGCAATTAAATGCAGAAAATGGCCTTGCAATGGATCCAACTGATGCATTTCACCAATAGGAAACACACACATCCATGCTGCTAATAGCCCTCCCAAGACACCAAGATCACTAATTTTCATTACTCTTTTGACTCCCTAATCCAACATCCCATGACAGAAAAGCTATTAGCCAGCTTTCTTTTCCCAGTCGATAAGAAAAATATTGTGCAGTCTGCGGTTCTGCTTACTTCAACAGTAGTTTGGGCTGTAGCTTTATGTCATTATTATGTGTTAAGCGTTTTATATGCCCTTATGTTTTGATTTGTTCAGTAGTGGAAAACATATAAGCACTGGCTTTAAAGACTGGACCTATGAAGAAGTCTTATTTTAGTATCATTGAGATACTATTATTGTTTTTATTAATATTCTGAATTTGATTTTATTTGTATATCTGTTTTATCTGTTTTTATTTTTAATTAAAGTTCTCAATGGCCATGAACATGATTGTCAAGTCGGCCGAGGTGGAATGCAGAGGGCCCAAGTCAAAATCTGGGACCAGTCAGCCCCCCATAAGAGCCTTCATGGACGACTTAACAGTGATGACAACATCTGTTCCAGGGTGCAGGTGGCTCCTCCAGGGGCTTGAACGGCTCATCTCCTGGGCAAGGTTGAGCTTCAAGCCTGTTAAGTCCAGGTCTCTGGTCCTAAAGAAGGGTTAAGTGTCCGATCATTTCCGCTTTGCCCTGGGAGAGACCATGATTCCATCAGTGACCGAAAAACCAGTCAAGAGCTTGGGGAAGTTCTTTGATAGCTCCCTGAAGGACTCAGCTGCCATAAAACAAACCAAGTGCAACCTGATCACCTGGCTCACAGCGATTGATAGATCTGGCCTCCCCGGAAAATTCAAAACCTGGATCTACCAGCACGGAGTCTTGCCAAGAATACTCTGGCCCCTGTTAGTCTACGAGGTACCAACATCAACAGTCGAGGTTCTAGAGAAGTCTATCAGCCAGTTCCTCAGAAAATGGCTGGGGCTCCCTCGGTCCTTGAGCAGCATTGCCCTTTACGGCCATTCCACCAAGTTGCATCTTCCTTTGAGAGGAGTTCAAATTCACCCGCTCCAGAGAGGTATCGATGTACAGGGACTCCAAAGATAAAAAGTCGCAGCAGCAGGAATCCTCATGAAGACCGGGAGAAAGTGGCAGGCGCAAGAAGCCGTCACTAAAGCTGAGGCACGACTAAGGCACAAAACGCTTGTGGGCTCCGTGGCAATGGGAAGAGCAGGTCTTGGTTGTTTTCCCAAACCACGTTACGATCTGGCTCGTGGAAAAGAGAGGCGCAGACTGATTCAGGACGAGATACGAGCAGAGGTGGAGGAAGAACGCTACACCAAAATGGCCAGCATGTCCAAACAAGGAGCGTGGACCAGGTGGGAACATGCAGATCCACGCAGAATAACCTGGGAAGAGCTCTGGAAAGCAGAGCCATTTCGGATCAAGTTTCTTGTCCAATCCGTCTATGACGTCCTACCAAGCCCAGCCAACCTGCACACCTGGGGCCTGGCAGACACTCCTGAGTGCAAGCTGTGCCAGAAGAGGGGCACACTGGAGCACATTTTGAGCAGCTGCTCAAGAGCGCTAGGAAGGGCGCCAGGTGCTAAAGGCTTTGGCGGACTCCATCTGCACAGCAATCCAGCTCAGCAAGACCCAGGCAGCCCCCAAACAAACAATCACCTTCATTAGAGCTTGGCAGAAGGAACAATTCCACCGGCATAGCTCTGCGGGGGGGCTCCTCTCTACTGCTCGTGATTGGCAGCTTCAGGTTGACCTTGGAAGACAGCTTAAGTTCCCAGGCAACATCACAGCCACTTCTCTCTGCCCAGACATGGTGCTAACATCTGAGTCTACCAAGCAAGTGGTTATCCTGGAACTAACTGTCCCCTGGGAAGACCGTATTGAAGAGGCCCACGAGCGCAAGAGGGCTAAGTATGCAGGGCTCAGCTCGGAGTGCCGGAACAACGGCTGGAAAACTCGCTGCGAGCCAGTCGAGGTCGGGGGCCTAGGCTTCGCTGGCCACTCACTGCTGCGAACCCTCAAACTCCTTGGAGTGAAAGGACTGCAATTGAAAAAAGCCACCGCAAACATCTTAGAGGCCGCAGAGAGGGCTTCTCGGTGGCTGTGGATCCATAGGGGGGATCCGTGGAGCAACATGCCACTTGGACACAAGCCGGGGACTGATCACCCCCAGTTAGGTCGCCCAGGTGAGGGTGTATGAAGATTAAAGACCCGAAACACCCTATGACCCCGGGTTTTTCACTGATGACATGTCCAAGTAGCACCAGAAGGTGTATTCAAACTTTAGTAATTAAGTTGTCGTCATTATTTTTAAAATATGTCTATATATAGTTTTTTTTTATTATTTCATTTCAGTGTTAGTTATTTTAGTACATCAAGAAAAAAATGATTTACTGAAAAATTTCAGTTAACATCTATTTCAAGTAACAGTGAAAGGTTTTTATGGCTTTAGTTTTAAAGTGCCCCTATTATGCTATTTTAAAGTTTCCTTATTTGTATTGAGGTCTCCAACAACAGGTTAACATGCATCAAAGGTCAAATTGTTTTTTAATTTTCTCATAATATACATTGCACATCACCACAATGTTCAATGATTCTCAGACTCGATGGATGAATCAGTCTCTCTAAATCCCTCCTTTCCATGACCCTACTCTGCTCTGATTGGTCAGATGGCACAGTCTGTTGTGATTGGTCTACTGCGTACAGTGCATATTTCAGAAGCTAAACGTCAATTACCATAACTGAACTACAGCTCCATCAGGAGGTTTCTTAAAGGGATAGTTCACCCAAAAACGTAAATGTTATGTTTATCTGCTTACCCCCAGTGCATCCAAGATGTAGGTGTCTTTGTTTCTTCAGTAGAACACAAATGAAGATTTTTTAACTCTAACCGTTGCAGTCTGCCAGTCATAATGCATGTGAATGGATAGCAATTCTATAAGAGTAAAAAAAAAAAAACATGCTTAGACAACATGCACAAAAACCCTGCTGCTCGTGACAACACATTGATGTCTCAAGACACGAACCGATTGGTTTCTGTGAGAAACCGAACAGTATTTATGTTATTTTTTTACCTCATATCCAAACGAATCTCATCTAGTGTAATTACTTCCGTCTAGTAAGGTCAAACCAGCGCGATCATAGATATATATAAAAGAGAGAGAGAGAGAGAGAGATTCCTCATTAGTGGATCGGTCGAATGAGGCATCTACATAATATATGTAGCCGGTTTGACCTTACTAGACGGAAGTAATGACACTAGATGAGATTCGTCTGGATATGAGGTAAAAAAATAACAAATACTGTTCGGTTCGTGTCTTAAGACATCAATGTGTTGTCAGGAGCAGCAGGGTTTTTGTGCATGTTGTCTAAGCATGTTTGTTTTTTTTACTCTAATAGAATTGTTATCCATTCACATGCATTATGACTGGCAGACTGCAACGTTTAGAGTTAAAAATCTTCATTTGTGTTCTACTGAAGAAACAAAGACACCTGCATCTTGGATGCACTGGGGGTAAGCAGATAAACATCAAATTTTCATTTTTGAATGAACTATCCCTTTAAAGCTCAGCAATTGTACACACTGTAAAGAAAGTAAGGATGACGTAATTTTTACATCAATGCCAGCGCGAGTCTGAATCGATGATGAAACAACGGAAGAACTAGTTATTCAATCCGAACCTTGAGCAGGACCCATCAACAAACCTCTGTCTGTGTGTGTGTGTGTGTTTACGATGCACATGCAAGAACTGTATTGTTAAAAGTTCATGCAACGTTAGCCCAGTACTAATGTGATTGACTGATGAAACATTAAAGTTTGCAAAACAAATCTTGCTCCATTCTTTCTCTTTACTCAAAGTAGTAAGAATCAGACATCTGCATTATTAGACACCGTTTTAGGTAATAGTGCAGCTCACAACTGATTTACAGTTGTATTTCAGTAAGACAGTAATAACATCAGTTAGCCGATTAGCCAGATTCTTACACAATATGAAACACAATAAACACATCGTAGTGCACAGCATCTTCTCGACATGATGCTATCCAGTATCTGCTGCAGTGGGTTCAAGTTCTCCCTGGTGTCTATGCGCGCAATAAGTGGACGGGCAATATGCTAATGTTTCGTCTTGACGTCACAACAAAACAGCTTGTGATTCGTTTAATTGACTCATAGTCGACTCTTACTTTTGAGAGACAATAACTTTATATACGATGCAATTTCAGATTTAAAACCTTGCGGATGTTTTCATTCACTTAAAACTATGTTACACACTACATGAATGGTAATTTTCAAAAGTACATAATAGGGCTCTTTACTAAAATAGTAATATAATAGAGTGATGAAATTACACAAAGTTTGTCTTAAAGCATACTAAAAACACCACATAGACATATAAAGAACAATAAAAATGTATTGTTCTTTCGATAGATTTTTTGAAATAGGGAAAATAGAGGGTTAGGGAGAGTTTTAAAAAAAAATCATTATACCAACCAAGATGTCTAAAGTAGTCTTCAAGGCCACTCCAGGAGTTTTTGGAGATGAAAGATTTAACAAGACCCCAGGGCTGCTTTTTGTATTTGACATCAGTGTAAATCCTGCACAGAGAGATCAAGAGTTCAATTATTTACTAAATGGCTCTCACATCAAGAGATTTCAGTGCCGTAGTCAAAACAAAATATTTAGACATACAGATATTAAGACCAGCTCACCTGAGTCTGCACTTGTGCTTGGAGTTACGGATGATACAGTAGCGATTCTGAGTGTAAAAGTAGTCATGGTAAGGAACATCATGTGTGTAGACCTCCGCATCTATCATGTAGTACTGACCCTCCCGTGACTCTTTATATAGTGTCTAGAATGCAAAGAGAACAGAAATCAGAAAATATTCCACATACACACAGAGGCTGCATTCACACAGCAGCACAATACAGCTGTCAGTCCTGTTTGGATTGCTGAATATGGTTCTGTACATTCACGCTTTAGCAAGGCCTGAAATACAAATGTCTCTTTTAAATTTTGGATCAAGTGATTTATGACTTGCAAATAAATATTTATATTAAATATAAAAATCAAATCCTAAAAAAATGTAAGTCTACATATTTACTAGCACTATTTGTTTCAAGAATTACTAAACATTCATTTTATGAATGTAGTCATAGGCCACTCACCATTATTGTATTAAAACCGGATTGTGATTATTCGATCTAATTGACTGCAATCAGCTAGATCAAATAATTGGAAAGTGTTTTTTTTTAATTGCAGCACACCTAGTCATTTTATTATGCAGTAAATATTAATTGTTGCCAAAAGCTGTCTATTGCCTAATTAACTGTCTAACACAGTTAAAAACACTTTCATGTCATTATTATGCCATTATTCTATGCATCACAGAACAAGAGATGAAAACTCTTTGCAGTTAAAATGGCTCTGGCAAACTACTCTATAGTTTTAAGTGGAAAACTGACAAAGCACTTCAACTAACTTGGATGTGGCGATTTGTCAGATTTACAAGATATACAAGATAAAAGTGACAGGTGCTAATAACAGAACTTAACCACAGCTGCAGCTCCTTCCTGCCATCTGTCTAAATATAAATGCGGCATAACCATGTTAACTGACAGTACAACCAAAGAAACGCAGGTTTTCAATAAGGTTGTTAAACCATTTTTACTATTTGTTTGACACACAAATCAGTCACTTTTGAGGCTCCCATGTAGGCAGTAAATAGTGGTACAGCTCACTACGTTTTGTAACAGAGCCATACGGTGGCAGATCTGACCTGGTTCTCTGTGGCAGTGGAGAACTTGCCGACAAGGGGGTTAGAAATGGTGATGGTGTAGTTCAAAGTCCTTTTCATACCGCCAGAGGCATCCCTTTGCCAAGAGGTAGAGCTTGGACCTGTCAGGTGATATGCTTTTGTTACTATAAACAGTATGCCAAAGCAATATGTGCAAATTCCAGTATTGTTATCATGAAAGGAGCACTATGCAGGATTTATAGACTAATACAAAAATAATGCCTCTCAATCATTACTTATGACACCCTAGAAGTGTGTGGTGGTGTTCGTATTGATAGAGGTATTGTCCTGTATTTTCATATTTTCTTCTTGAATCTGGGCTCCAACCTTTGGCCAGTGGGTGTGAAGCTCCAACTAATAACGATGCGCAGATGAGGGCGGGACTGTAACATCAGTTTCTAAAGCTCGGAAAGATCGGTTAAGTTCTTGTGTCTCAACACAAAAACAGTTTGCTAATGTTGCTACTGACTACTATCTGTAATTTGACAGATTACTAGGCATTGTAATTACTGAAGGCGGCTAAATTTGCTCGCAAATTACCATCAGTCATCTAACTATTAGCATAACTGTTCTTTCATTTATAAACAAAAAAAATTATGCATAAGCATTTAACTTTCTTGAGTCGGTTGGGCTATGCGTGCAACTGATAAGAGGGGAAAGGGCTTGCGCTTTTGGTGGATTTGAGCCCAACCGCGAGGAGGGGCCAAGTGTGAATGTTGTGTTTACAAACAGTAATAGAAAATCCTGCATAGTGCACCTTTACCTAAAACTAAAACCATTAAACATTTTCGCTAACTAATCTTAAAAAAATATTTATATAAATATTAGTTTAAAAACTTGTGATAAAAGCACATGACACAATAACTAAAATGTAGACAAAATTTAAAATGAAGTACCTGTGATCTTCCTGACTTCCATAAACCTCCGCATGAAATTAGAATCAGTGAAAAGCATGTCAAACATCTTCTCAGCACTGATGTGAAAGACGCGGTTCACATACAGCCTTCCCTGAGGCACCGTCTCACATTCTTCCACTACAAGAAATCAATACTGACGTAAACAAAATGCATCAACATAGCCAAGGAATAAGACACAGTCAACACACACACACGCATCTCACCCTCCTCCATGCTGTCAGATCTGCTGTTATCAGAGAGTTGGTCTTCATTGGCATTTAGATCCAGAGAGAGAGAGGAACGTTTAGACACTCGTTCAGACCCTGAGCGGTTTAATGACAGATTTGGACTGCGCTGATGGGACGGGGTACTGAGAGTGTCATCCTATTGAGGGTTTAACACAAATATCAAAAACCATACATGAGCTCTACTTTAAAAGACTTTCCTATAAAATGTGCTTTCTTTAAAAGCAAATCAAATACAGACTACACAGATTTATATTCAACAATTAACAGGTTGACCATTTGGTAGGATCAGGTAACATATTGAATGTTGACAATTAGCGGTGTAACAATACCCTCATGTCACAATTCGATACATATCTTGATACGATATTATTGCTATACTTCAAGACATATGGTAAAAGGTTACAAAAAATGTACTGTTGATTAAAATGCTAAATTTGGTATTACGTCGGGGGTGGGAATGAGTAGGCTTGGACTTAGTGCTGGTAACTCAATGCATATTCAATGCCGAAAATACAAAATGATTTTAGAGTAGACGAACATGCTTGCACTTTGTCACTGGCTAGATGCATTTAAAATAACGTAGGGCACTTTTTACTGGTAACGCAAGACATTTTGCATTATCAGGACCTACACATATTCCTCTATTTCACTATTATACATTATATTTAACATTATAGTAGTTTACTGTAGAACTGACACTAAAACTCTATAAACTTGAATTTCTCCAGCCACAGTAATTTTCATTTTTGAGTGAACTAAACAATACATATTGTTGCATTTTTCTATTGATATATTTTGACAATATATTGTTACACACCTATTGATGATATATTCACAATGACTTTGCTGCCAATATCAAATTAAGCATTTTTTATGTGTCTTTTATTAGGATATTATGTTATTACGTTTCATTAGACAAATTTACACTTAAAAGCATGAGCATGTCACGAGTTCAAGTACAATTCATTTCCGTGAATCTGTCCAAAATGACTGTTTAACTCAAAACTCTGATTCATTTATGTTCACATATAAAGTAAAATATCTAATTTTACTCAAGAAAAACAGTTAAATATATTTAGGTACGGTAGGTAGGTAATTAAGCAGCAAAGGCTGTTCTCATGGCAGAAGCTGTGATCATTTTCAAAAAATTACATAAAAATAGTTTAATATTAATTAAATACTATATACTCAATATTATATTAAAATTACACAATATTCTTCTTTGTGCTTTTTTTCTTTGTGGAGACATGCTTTGATTATTTTGAACCAAATTTCTGTATTTTACCATATTTTGAACCAGTTAAACTGTTTAGTTGAAAAACAAAACACCATTAATCCATTCCAGAGCAAATAAATGTGTGTATATATCACCCTAGCCATACAGGTCATTAGACAAAGCATTTTAGGAAAAATTATACTGTCAAGGAAACTATATTTATCGACGTACCCCTCCATTTGCTGAGAGCATGCTTTGCAGTCCGACTGAAGACTGTGTGTCGTCTCCCTGTGGTGTGGTGGCCTCATAAGAATTCATCTCCCCTTGAGGAAGACGAAGCGATGTGGGCCTTTCTGGCCTCCCGGTGTGATCTTCTCCACGCATATTCAGACTGCAACAGAGAGATGGGACCTGAAAACCAAGTAACTGATCGCTCAGTTGTCTAAACAGCTGTTGACGTGAAGATGTGAATGGGTGTGTGAGCATGTATGCATGCATGTAGTTAACCTGGGCAGGGTAGGTGTGACAGTATCTATTGATGTTTGAAAGCTTTCCATTTCATCATGACTCAATCCTAAGTCGTTGCCATAATGCAGCTTAACCATCTGCAACAGCTCCAACTTGGTCAGTTTCTGTGAGAGAGAAAAGTTACATTGAGCAACATACACTTACATGTTTACGGCACTTTTGTTTCGGTTCTATAACAACTGAAACAATTCACTTAAGACTTTTCTCTTTAAGATCCTGTGCTGATATTCATCTACACCAGCAGATAAAACAGCCCTAACCTGCTCCACACCTCACTGACCAAGGATCAAATCTGTTGGGAGGGCAAATGATAAGCA
Organism: Gobiocypris rarus; assembly: GCA_023029165.1. Lineage (NCBI taxonomy): Eukaryota > Metazoa > Chordata > Actinopteri > Cypriniformes > Gobionidae > Gobiocypris > Gobiocypris rarus. The sequence continues at coordinate 14,090,624 of CM040924.1, read as the reverse complement.
ACAGTGACGTGAAAGATAAAGATTTATGAAGAATATTTCATGATAATTTGTGGTTTCGAAGTAGCAACGATAACTATAGCAACATAAGTTTGCCGAAAACTACGGTTACCATGGACATAAGGCGTAACGTTAGAGAGGTTTCAGCGACACATGTAAATAGACTGTATCAGCAGACTTAAGCAAGAGTTTGTTCGACAAAAAGCGACAGAAAAACTTCAAAAGCCACATGAAAAAGATTTTTATATTAAAAAAGCCTTATATTATCTGCCGCGTCGTGTGAAAAAAGTTCAAACGAAATTCAAAACACTGTTTAAAGGCCGTATGTCACGGACACATTTACACAACAAACCGAAGAGAAAACATTATACGGATTTATAAACCTCCAAAACGTCCCCGCCTACTTAGAATTACATCACGTGTCCAAAGAAACAGCTAACAAAATTTTGTATTTTTACACTCTAAATTATACGGATAGTAAAGGCTATCCGTAGGGTCACCTACCTGGTGAACGCCAGTAACCTGTGCGCTTCCAGCGAACGACTCATGCTGAAATCAGGAAGCCACGACAGGCCACAACTGCGCCGCCTAGTGATGTGCTATTCATTGACTTTAGTTTTAACAGTAGGCCTATATCTGCTTTTAGTCGTTTGTCATATCGCCATACTAATTTTCCTATCATTTCAGCACTACAGTTCGGCGTGTATGAGAGGAATGAGGCAGTGTTTACAGGTAAAGAGAGCCACGCCTCAATGGGGGTCAATGAACTACATGTTCATACGCTGCCTTTGTTCTGTACCCTACTGGTTTAGGTTGTTTACACTGGAGCATATCCCTGAACGTAGGTCCATAGGGTATTGTTCTGTCTGTTTTCCTCACATGGTATTAATATGCCACATTATTAACCCTAGGCTACTAAACACAAATAAATAGTTTGTGTTGCTATGAGGACTCACTGAACGCTAAAATTGAGGGTTTTTGAGAATGTGTTCTTCATTTTTTTTAAACCCCAGTCCTATTTTGTATGTTTCAGATCATTTTTGATAATAGGTAAAATGGTTTTGTAGAGTAAACACGTACAGTAATTTACAACCAAAATTAAAGGAATTGTTAGCTAAATAATCTGTCACAGCAAACCATTTTTGAGCAATGATAGTAAGGTTCAAAAGTTTTAAAAAGAAAGAAATTACCTTCTCCATTAGAATATTCTGCCAAAGCCGAAATACACTTTGGTAACTTTTCTCCCTTCCTGAGAATGAGCTGAAAAACAGCTGTGGAAAATTAAAAAAAAAAATTCATCATCAAAAAAAAGAACAAAAAAAGAACTTGTATCTTCATAAACAAGACAAAATCAAGATTTAAAAACTTTGATCGTTGATCTTCACCTTCTCTGAAATAGTACTGATCTGGATAGCATTTGGTATCCATTTCGCTGTCTTCTCTCTTGACATTGAGGTGATATCCTTCATATTTACCATAATCTAAGTCAAAATCAGGTTTATTGTCATTTTTCATAGAGCAACGGAATCTATAAAAGAAATTCCTAAAGCGTCTCAGATATGCTCACTATATGTATAGGTAATAGCATGAAAACTATGAATCTTCCTGCCCAACTCACTTTTGTGCCACGAAAAACATGACTGTAGAAACAAAAACAATTCTCTGTAAGATAGATGCGGCCTTGTAACAAGATATCCTTCTGGAGAGCACATGTGTAGTCTAGGGGAGAGATGGATAATTCAAACAACATTTAATATGGTTAAACAAATATTGTGGCTCTTTCAACAAACATTTTGAGTTGATTATTTAAATTTTTTGTCTCTCTGTCTCCCTCTATCTGTCTTACCTGCAATTAGTTTCTCAGACTCGGGCACCTCTCTGAATAGTTTCCGAAACTCATCACTCCTCTGTTTATAACTAGTGTAAAGCAAAGCTTCAGGTGACTGAGGTGCTGCTATGCACTGCCCACTGACCTCTGGTCCCTGTGAGGTAAAATCATAGCAATCAAGTAAATAAATAAAACAATTAAAATAATAATAATATTGTAATATTATTATAATAATATTTGTGAATCTGTGTAATACATACAATAAAAGCAGCAGACCCCAATATAGTTAACTAATATCTCACAACATTTAGCAATCAATGCCATTTGCGTTATCTCATTGTGATACAGTGTCTTTAATCTTTTGCAAGACAAAGTACAGCAAACTGTACAGTATAATTCAGCTAATGTCATATCTATAAATTGAAGTTAATACCGTGCTGCCATGGGACTTTTACCAATGTAACAGCAGCATGTTCAATCTCACCTCTTTCTCTTCTACGGTCCATCTGACTTCCCCAGATTGATTGCTGTCCTGTGGGAGCTCATTTCCTGTCCCTTGTTTTGGTATTTCGGTCATGCCTTTCGCCTGGTGTAAAGTAAATCCTGAAGGTAATGATGTTTTACCAAACTACTTTTTGAATAATAATGGTCTAATAAATACCAATAAGCTTGCTATAATATTTTATTTGACTGCATTACAAATGATTTAATACTTTAAAACTTCTTTCTAAAATTAAAAAAAAAAAAAAACAACAAAAAACAGTCTATTGGGAGAAATTTGTTTGTAGAGATTCTTCAGTAAAAATAAAGGTTCCAAAGGGAGCTGGAAATCCATTTTAGGTTCCCCTAAGTTAACACTTCTTAAAATAACCATTTAAATAAGCTGACTCTTTTTTTCTACTATAAAGAACCTTTTGTGCAGTGGAAAGTACATGTTCTGGGAATATTGAAGCCAATAAATAACCTTTATTTTTAAAAGTGCTGACAGAAACATTACAGAATATTTAATGTATAAATAAAAGACTTCACTTCAAATATCAAAGGCTTGTTCTCATATACAAAATACATACCTGAGAAGGTCGTGTTCAGGGTAAATCCAGGTTACATTCAGGTGTTTATAATGGGGTTGTAAGAGTGTTACCATAAGCTTCAATCGTCGCCGATATTCCAAATTCATAAACTCCCCTAAGCAATGATTAGTGTCGTTGGCGTGTTGCGGTGTTGTCGGTCTCGTTGTTGCGACCGTCCTACTCACACCTGGCAACAGGTGTACAGTCCGATTCTACCCGCTCATGAAGCAACGTGCAAGCACAAGCACACTTCTGTATTTGCATATTTTACGTATGACACCATGGAGCCTCCTTTTTTGTTTGAAGAGAAATTATTTTTAAAATTTAAATTAAGCATAACGCTTAAACTGGGACTCTATAAAATTGAATTGACAAAATATTTAATTTACTGTTGATATTTTATTTCTTTATAGATTAATAAAAATTCAAATGTAGCCTATCCATTTTTATAAGTATCTGTTTAGTTTAAAATGGCATATTTTCAGATAAAAGTATGTATGTTTCTGTTCTATTTTTCTAAAATTGTTCTATTGTTCTTTTTAATTGGAATTTTAACAAAAGCTCACATTTTGACCGCACTTTGTAAGCAAAGTATCATGTTCGGAAAATCGTAAAAATCAATCTGAAATGACAGAAATTGGCGTAACATATTTACGATTGTAAACTAACATAGTGTGTTGTAACATTTTATAGCACTTAGTTTTGCACCGGCCGAACAGGCAACATAAGGTCATAGTGGGCGTATCAGTTTAATACGATTAGATTTACCTATGACATTTGTTGTGGCTGTTTATTTAACACGTGGAGATAAGACTAGAAAGTGTTAGAAGTATATTTAGGCAAGAACTCAGGGCAGGGAACTTGAGTAGCCACATTTCATTTTCAATGTGAGAAAATGCAGTAAGACCAGATATACAAACCGACATTATTCATGAGCACATATACTAAAGTAAATATGGCATACAAGCAGACACCTCTGCTTAAACACAATATGTTCAACCTGGGAAAACATCAACAGCTACCAAACTTGAAGGGTAAGAAATAGCAGATGTAACATTTCCATGAAAACTGACCCATCCTGACCCAGTATTTGGATGTATTGTACAGCCCATTAAGTAATGGCCACGTTTGTAATTTGTAATTTAGACGTTAAAATTGAGTTTATTGGAGTAAACGGTTTATTTAACCCTTTATGGCATTTCGTACCACACCATATGAAAATGGTAAGAAGCACGTAGTTATTGGCTGCACAGCGACTTGTACAAAGCTAGAAATACTTGAGGAACTACTCCCTACAGAGTGATGCAAACACCACCCAATTTATTTTTAAAGTACTATTTACATGGTACATACCTCAAAACAGGCATAAAATGATGACCTAAACCTTCCATGAGTAAGACAAGGGTGGCAGTGGCAAGGAAAACTCCATTAGGAGAAATAGGGCAACCAGTTTTACAGTTTCACCCCATTATTTCCACTTATTATCACTTCTAGTATGATTATCTAAAGTTTTGCAAAATGGCTAAAAGGTTTAATTTTTATTAAAAGAAATATACTAAAAGCATTCTATTTGAACATGCACGACCCCAAAAGGCATCCAGAAATCCACAATACTTGTAAATTCATTCATATTTATTTATATTTTTCCAGGACTCAAACACATTTTCATGTGAGCAATGAAGAGGAAGTGTACTGCATCCTCAAAGAAATATACAGGACAATACTGCAATAAACAGCCATACCAAATTTTGTAAACCATTAAAATTGTAAATATACCAGCTTTAAATATAGTGAACCTCTGAAGTAATCTCTTTCAATCTTCTGTACAGATAAAAATAGAACAATAATTACATCAAATTATTTAATAACATCTATATCTATGGAGAGGGTGTTAAAATATAAAGAAGAATTCGGGCAGAGCAGAGGATTTAAAGAGGAAAATACAGATGCACATATACACAAATGCACACACACATACACACACACACACAAATAAAGGTATTTGGCGACACTTCAAGAACAATAGGGCATCTATAACACCACCAGATGAACAAAGCAGTGGAATGTATTACACAGAGAAAAGGGACACTGACTGTGGGTGTGTTATGCTTATGGGGTGGGGTGGGGATAGGTGGTTTCTGCCACCCTGCCCTGAGAATGATGGCTAAGACAAGACTCTTTTTATTCTTCCAGTGTACGGAAGGAGTTCTGCATGTCTTCATGGAGCTGGGCGTAATCAGCTTTGATCTTCTCCTCACCCTCTTTCACAGGGTCCTGAAATGCAGTTACAGACTTTAGAAAACATCTTGAAAATGGAATATAATGACAACTTTTTAAACAAAAATAAAAAGATTTATTTTCGATGTTACTAAATGGAACTGCAAAAATTCCCTTTTCCAAAGTTGTTTGCAATTTTTTTTCCTCATTCACTTCAGCTTAAAAAAAAAAATACTAACAGATAATATTCAACCTCTGGCAGTGTAATATTGTTAAATTGCAATGGCTTGTTCCTGATACTTGTAAATAATCAGCATAAAAGAGGAACCAAACTATTGACAAACCAAGATAATGGAAGTTCTAATAAATCAAGTGGTACAGCCTATTTGGATACAATTATGGCATGATTCATTTAATCTAGGATGACTCAAACACAATCAGTGTTAACATCATATACCTTAAATTTCATGGCACTGATCCTGTAGAGAATTTCTCCCATGTGCTCCCGGATCATGGACCAGGTGATCTTATTGTCGCTCTGTGCAGTGGTCTCTACAGCATGACGTGCCATATCATAGAATGCAATCATGTTGGACAAGATACCTACTGTCTTATAGAACGGACAGAACCTGAAAATTAAAAAGAATGTTTAGTTCCACTTCCACACTATCCCATTCCACTGACTGGGACAAAGCTGAATAATTATCAGCTTATACACACTACAACCATGTGTTCACTACCTGTCATAAGGTGTGTATCCATTTTGCTGCAGGAAATCATCCTTGATTAATTTGGCAACTTCCAGTGTGATTTTATCTGTTTCAGCCAATGATGCCTAAAGTATAAATAACATGTGTTGCACTGAGTGAAGAATACCCATAATAATGCTACAATATCAATTAAGTATAAGCGATGTATACAGGCAGTAAACACACATGAACCCACAAACTCACCTTCCCCACAAGCTGCACAATCTCAGCCAAGTCCTCCTCTTCCTGCAGGATCTCTTTGGCTTTGGTACGCAGTGGCACAAATTCAGGGAAGTGCTTGTCGTAGTATTCATCCAGAGCTCTTGTGTACTTACTGTAACTAATAAGCCAGTTCACTGAGGGGAAGTGCTTTCTCTGAGCCAGCTTTTTATCCAGACCCCAAAACACCTGAAAGACAGAAAAAGAGATAATATGAACTTTGAGACCTCTAGAAGAAAATTCCCCCGCCATAAGCAAGCGTGTTAAGACCACAATGAGAAGAAAATCTAGAATCTTCTCTTACTTGTACAATACCAAGCGTAGCAGAAGTCACAGGATCTGAGAAATCTCCACCAGGGGGAGACACACTGCAATTAAAACAAAAGCTTCACTGAGTCAGCAGATGACATTAGCAGTAACAACTGTCATATGTTGTAAGGATAATTAAAAATACACAGATCAGGCATAACATTTTGACCTAATCCTATTATCCTAATATTGTGTTGGTCCTCCTTTTGCTGCCAAAACAGCCCTGACCTGTGAGGGCATGGACTCCACTAGACCCCTGAAGGGGTCCTGTGGTATCTTGTACCAAGATGTTAGCAGAAGATCTTTTAAGTCCTGTAAGTTGCGAGGTGGGGCCTCCATGGATCAGACTTGTTTGTTCAGCACATCCCACCAGGGAATACCCTTTCTGCAACAATGCTTAGGTACTGTAGGTGGTATGCGTCAAAAGTAACATCCACATGGATGGCAGGACCCAAGGTTTCCCAGCAGAACATTGCCCAAAGCATCACACGTGATGTAAAAGAAACTGTTGGTGCTTTCGACGGTGGACAGGGGTCAGCATAGGCATCCTGACTGGTCTTCAGCTATGCAGCCCCATATGCAACAAACTGCGATGCACTGTGTATTCTGACACCTTTTTATCAGAATCAGCATTAACTTCTTGAGCAATCTGAGCTACAGTAGCTTGACTGTGTGATTGGACCACATGGGCCAGCCTTCCCTCCACACGTACATCAATGAGCTTTGGCCGCCCATGACCCTGTCGCCGGTTCATCACTGTTCCTTCCTTGGACCACTTTTGATAGATACTGACCACTGCAGACTGGGAACACCCCATAAGAGCTGCAGTTTTGGAGTCTAGCCATCACTATTAGGCCCTTGTCAAACTCGCTCAAATCTTTACGCTTGCCTTTTTTTCCTGCTTCTAACACATCAAAATGTTAACCTCCTGCCTAATGTATCCCACCCACTAACAGGAGCTGTGATGAAGAGATAATCAGTTTTATTCACTGTCATGACGTTATGCCTGATTGGTGTATATCAAATATAAGCGAAAAATAAAAACTTTTCTAATGCAAAAAAGCAACTGGCATATGAAGAAGAAGAAGCATGGAATCAAGTCTGACAGTTCTACTTACGCTCCCACAATGCTCACACTGCCCTCTCTCTCTGGGTTACCAAGACATTTAACTCGGCCGGCACGCTCATAAAACGAGGCCAGACGTGCTCCGAGATAGGCAGGATAACCGCTATCTGTGAATGCGAGCACACACAAAACACAATTTAGTTTAGAATTCATAGTTTATTATGTTTCCCGTGGTAGCTAAGATGGTCACAGCACACGTACCAGCAGGCATCTCAGCCAGACGACCAGAGATCTCCCTCAGAGCCTCTGCCCATCGAGACGTTGAGTCCGCCATCATGCTCACATTGTAGCCCATGTCTCTGAAATACTCAGACAGCGTGATTCCTATATGGAATAAACACCCATAAATGATGATAACACAGCCGCTAGATTTGAAGTGAACACATTATTTCTGTATCAAATGTTCTACAAACCTGTGTAAATAGAAGCTTCTCTGGCAGCCACAGGCATGTTGGATGTGTTGGCAACCAAGCCCGTTCTCTTCATGATGCTCTCCACCTTACCGTCAACCTCCATGGTTAGCTACAGGACAAGAGAACTGTCCATCACCCTACTGAACCTTCTATTACAGTTTATGTGCCGTTGGTTCCATGATAACTGATGCTACTCACCTCAGGGAAATCTCGGAGTACTTCAGACATTTCATTACCACGCTCTCCACAGCCCACGTAGATGATGACATCACTGTTGGAGTACTTAGACAGGGACTGAGAGATCACAGTTTTACCACAACCGAAAGCACCAGGGATGGCTGTGGTTCCTCCCTGCACACACCTGCCGAATCAATCAGTGAAAACTAAAAGATCTGTTGAACTACCAGACATTTACACTACCAAACTTCTACTGTATTTAAATTTTTTAATAATCATTTAATCCAATTTAACCACTCCAATTTCCGTTGATTGACATTAATGAATAGTCTTCTATTATTATGAACAAATTATTTTGAGTAATTTGGGTTTTAGAAATCCATGATCTGTCCATTATTTGTCATTTGAAAATAGAGACTATTATATATGAAAATATTAACATTTATTATTTTATACAACATGACTCACGGAAAAAGAGCGTCCAGTACTCTCTGACCAGTCAGCAGAGGGTGATTTGCAGGAAGCTTCTCGGTGACAGGCCTGACCTGACGCACGGGCCAGACCTGCACCATGGTGAACTTCTCTTTCACCCCCTCAAACTCCAATTCCAACACCACATCCTGACAAACACACACATTCACTTTGACTTCCATATCCAAATAATTCACATTTTATGGTTCTTCACAAATGTAAACTGTTACTAAGCTCACCGAGACATCATAGTTTCCAGGTGGAGCCACATACGAGACAGTTCCTCTGCTTCTTGGTGGTAACATTATTTTGTGTTTAATGAGAGAGTTTTCATACACCATACCATAGATATCACCTCCTGTGATGTGACTGCCAACCTGTAATGGACAAACATTTGACTTGTTTGATCACCTGACACCATCTGTTATGTTGGAGCACTTTTAAAGTGGTCATATCATGCATTCTTTATTATTAATGTAATTATTTTATTTGAGGTCCACTAATAATGTTAGTAAAGTATATTTGTTTTTCATATTGCACATCATAATGTTGTGGTGCCTCTATAATTCAGTACTTTAAAGGTATAGTTGAAAATGAAAATTAGCCTTTGATTTACTTACCCTCAAGCCATCCTAGGTGTATATGACTTTCTTCTTTCAGAAGAACACAGAGTTACATTAATACATTATTAATCTGTATGTCTGTATGATATTAATCTGCATGTCATTCAGATTAATAACTATGGTGGCTCTTCCAAGCATTATAATGGCTGCCCAAAATTTGAAGCCAACAAAAATAAAAAAACGTACGAAAAAAGGATAGAGAAGGCTGTCTGCCAGGAGCTAGAAATTTTACTTTATAACCTGTTAAATATGGATATTTACTTCAGAAGGCCTTTATTAACCCCCCGGAGCCGTGTGGATTACTTTTATAATGGATGGATGCACTTTTTTGGGCTTCAAATTTTGGGCAGCCATTTACTGCTAATATAATGCTTGGAAGAGCCAGTATATTTATTAATATAGCTCTGTCTGTATTCGTCTGATAGAAGAATGTCATACACCTAGAATGGCTTGAGGGTGAGTAAATAATTTTTGAGTGAACTATCCCTTTAACTTAAAACTAATCATTCACTTACACGCAAGCTCTTGGATGGAGTGAACTCCCATTTCAGATCACGGTTAAGGGCACCAATGTTGACTCCTCTGGGAATGTAGATACTTTGAGTGAGGTCATTAATGTCTTTAAGGGGACGCTGAATACCATCAAAGATTGAACCCATGATTCCTGGTCCTAACTCCACAGAAAGAGGTTTCCCTGTGCGCAGGACAGGGTCACCAACGGACACACCAGCTGATGAAAGTTCAGGAAAACTACAAAACTATTTAATAGATTCTACACACTGCATAACAGCAACTGGATAAAGTGTGGTAAGAATAGGATACATGTCTCTTCATAGACCTGAATGGTGGCCATGTCACCCTCCAGCCTGATGATCTCTCCCACAAGCTCACAGTGACCCACCCGCACCAGCTCGTACATGGCAGCTCCTGCCATACAGGTAGCCGTCACCACTACAACACAATTAGTGAGTCAGTAACAATAAATGGAACCTTTAAAATGACTTATGAACAGTTTAACAAAAGCTGGGTGACATAATAATTAAAAAATAAAACACATTAGAATAAACACACAAAACGCTCCAGTAAATAGTGACATAAAATTTTTAAATCAAAATAATAATAATATTTAAAACAAAATTAAATTCAAGAATTTATACAAACCAGGTCCAGATACACCATGAACATATCCAAATTGTCCCTCCTGTTCCACATCTTGGATCTTGGGCAGCTTGGAAAAATCCATTTTGAATTTGTCTGACACACACACAAAAAAAATACAATAAATATTTTTAAAACAAATCAGTGTCATAATAGAAATTAAGTCAAGTTTTTGACTTGAAACAGATTGTTTCAAAGCAGCTTTACAATGATAATAGGAAATGTATGGAAGAATTTTTTTTTTACATGCTGGCCGTTCATTTGCATGGCAACAGTGTTTGGTTGCTTGAGAACGCAAACTTTAAAATATGTTTTGAAACAATACCATTATCATCTTCGTGTAAACAAAAAATGTGAAATGACTTATTACTTTAATTTTTTTCATTCTTTTTACATATTTATATCAGAATAATTTGCAGTATTTATGGTATACAGGACTGTGAAAAAATTGTGTAAAGCCCATTTATATTTATACAAGCAACATTTATATAGGCACATTTGTGAGACAAAACATGGAACAGCATCACATGACCAAGGGCACATGACACTGACTGTAAAAAAGAAACCATGAGAGGAAGTGGGGGAAATAGACAGTTGAGCAAATCTGGAAAAATTGTGTTTAGTGGACTAGTTATCAAATTAAAAAGGATGTGTTCAAAAATTGCCAGTACAAAAAAACACCCAAAATGGTCCATAAAAACAATACATCACACGGACACATTTATTCACAGAAATATCCATCTATTCTTGATATTTAAAGGTACCAGTCGAACTTCCAGGGTTTTTTTAATTGATAAAACATGATGCTCTTATGACATCTTGGATTTTTGGGGACTGTTCTCTACATCATTCATAGCATATCCGCCATGTATAGCCATACATTGAGGGCTCAGCTGGAGCCGACTATAATAATAATAATAACAGTGTATAATAAATGTTCAGAAAATTCCTTAAGGACATGTGGTCTGCAGGCCTAGCATGATTTTGATGACTGGAGAGAGAACAGCAGACAGTGGTTGTGTCTCAGTACGGACATCACATTTCATTGTGCTCAAATACAAAAATCTGTGCAGATGAAGATTAAAAGATTAAATATTATAGGATATTCTATAAAACTTGTCATGTTTGTAGCTGACGAATTTTGCACAGGAAATCGAGCTGCGAAGAGATGCTGCATGATCACATGATCACGATGCTGCTGAATTTGACCTTTGCTGAAAATCGAAGCTATATTTTTTCTCCCAAAACGGTACAAAATCTTGATATTCAGAATCTCATGTGTTCGTGAACACCTAAAATCTTTATACAGATTATATTGAAAATCTCCAGCAATCTGTTTATCATCCGAGGGGGCTATTCCCAGTGCTGCAGGGAAAATAAACATGTAACGTTAACGAGACAGGATGCGCAGCGTACAATGATTCAGCGACACAGTGTAGCTTACACAACACTACAATAAGCTCTTATGTGATGATTATTAAAAAAATAAATCAACTACAAAGAAAATCTAAGAAAAAAAATCGTATAATCATATTTTCTGCTTGAAAATAAGACTTCATAAGACCGTTATAATGCAGTCTCAGCACGAAAAAACTATATGATAATAATTTTCAAAAAGTACCTCAGATAATGAGACGGTCCTATGTCCAGATCCTTTGGTGAGAGAAGAGACGTGAGGAACGAGAACAGTCAGCTGACTTCATTCAGTTGCGAGCTGACGTCACAGCCCGTTCTTATTCTGCAGAGTGAAAGAGTATTTGCAGCTAATGTCATATCGCCCCCTAGTGTGTGCAGCGTTCTCTGGCCCTGGGTCACAAAATATACATATTTTGATCCAGCAATCCAAGTAAACAATCTCTTCTTAATCAACTCTGACAGATTATCACTGTTTATAGTGATCTTTATAGTGTTAAAAAGCAAAATGTTTACTTGAAAGAGTTTTGCTCCAACACTAATCTTACACAGTGCTGGGTAATTAGCATACATGATCAAATGTGTAGCCTATAACATACAGTAATCTATTACATGACACATTTTAGGTAATAATATATGGTTGTTTTTTTAGTTACTTTTGAACTAACTCATTTATAATATTGTTTTGAATAGAATAATCATGTAGCATATTGATATAAAAATGCAAAGGGAAAGAAAATGTATTCGAAATTAAGTGCATTAAACATAATGTCAGGCTTCTCAAATAAGGGTTTGTGTAGGAACAGCAAAGGGTTCGTAAACTGGTGAAAAACTAATAATTAAATCTTTAAAAAAAAAAAAAAAATTTTAAAATAAAAACAATAAAAATAAAACTCTTACTAAAAAAGATTTTGCTTGTTTATGCTGTTTATTAATTTTTTTGCTCTGTTTTGTTTTGTCTAGACCTCGAATTTCATTATTTGAAAATAATTGAATTATTTTCATATATATATGAAATCTGATTGTTAATTTATTAAGTTATTACATATACAGGGCGTTGCGACAGTATTCGTACCCCTTCAATTTTTCTCCCCCAAATTTTGTTATGTTGCAGTCTTATGCTGAACTGCTTTAAATGACTTATTCCACATAAATCTACACTCCACACCCTATAATGAAAAAGCAAAAAACTGATTTGTGATAACTGCACATTTATTGAAAATACAAAACATTGCATAAGTATTCAATATCTGTGTAAAGATCAACAATATTTTCTTATAAAGCAGCTCTGTGGAAAACAGTGATGTCATTGCTAAGAAAGGCAAAATTCGACAGTGGCAAGGAACCCAAACTCCATCGGTGACAGAATGGAGAAACTTGGGAGAAACCAGGCTCAGTCAGAGGACCAGTTGTCCATTGCCAAATGAACCAACATGGTGTGGTTATGATTCCAGGCTGCATCACAAGTCTAACTGGGAATTGGTATTATTCAGAATATATAATCCAGTTCCTTCTGCTTGAAGATTGGAATACATCACGCCGGCATATGATGGGGAGGAGTCGAAGCTGGCCATAGGGTTCTGTGCAGAGGACTCGTTTGGTTCTGGTTCTTGTGTCTTTCCTGATGAAGATCTGTGTTTGAATCATATTGCTACATAACAAACTAATATACTTGCAGTTGCTTTCAGTGTGGTTATGCTGTGGTATAGGTTGACCCAGTCTGCTTTCATCTGGAAATAAAGTTTGTTTCAACAATAAATTATTCATATTATGACCACTTTATTGACCATGTATTGAAAGCAATAACAGACCACACTGAAGACAATAACAGTAGGAAGCTACCATAAGGTGCTATTAAAGTCACACACTCCAACACTTTTAAAGTTTTCAGTCTGCGACTACTGTGCAAAAAGAAACGGCAGTGCCTGGTTAACCTTCATCTCGCTTAAAGACATTTTAAACAAAACACTAAGCTAAAGTTTAAAAAAATACCTATGTGATGTGCAAATCTATATGAATCACAGTCCCAAGCCCTTTACTCGCAACTATCCTCCTGATGGCCATCAATAGAAAAGGATGTGCTCTTTCTGTGCAACCAGATGATGTAATGGCATCTAACAGCAGGGCTAACAGGACCCGTCAAACCTTGACCCCTTGGATGTAGGCCTATACTTTTGAGGTAGTTTTCGCCTACACAAGTAACACTGTGGCTACTGTGTAAAATTGTATACAATATAGAAATTATTTAAAATGTAAAAGTCACTTGACTAGAGCTCTAAAATATAAACAGTAAAATGTTTCCTTCAATTTAATTTTTATTAACTCATAATAGTATTAATTCGTGTATCTTATTAGACCGTGTACAGTGTTTTTTCCTCAATCATGACATCAAGGCGGCTTGTCGATTTACATAATAATTTTTTTTTTTAAATCTTGTTAAGATACATTTTATTTCTTCGATACATTATTTTATTTGGATAAAAATAATAGGGCGGGACTTGTATTTTCAAAGCACAAAAATTCCTAAACGTAATTTCCCGTTTTTCTGTTTCCTGTTGCATGTTGTCAGTGGTGAAGGTTGACAGCAGCAGCCTCCCAGAACCAGCGTTGCCAAATCCTCTGTTTTCGCCTAGTGACTGATGTGAGATTGTTAGTGAATTTCCTAGGATTAAATGCGTTCTCATATTTATCTAAATTATAAGATATATTATAGTAAATTATCCTTATTTCAAAACAACTATAAAATCATTTAATTTGTTTTCCGACCTGACTTCAGTTATTTGCGGGGATTTAATCGAAAAGATTTGGCAACCTTCGGCCACAGCACAGAGGCAAATGCGGACTGCTTAGCTAGTGTGCTAGCAGCATACATGTGGAGGGGATCACATCCCAAACTCTGCCCAAATTCCCCTTTAGACTGCCAAATACCGCCAACTGCCCCTGTATCCCTTACAACAAACGTGTTTTCTTCAACATGAAAGGGTGAGTAAACAATCAAGAAGAGTATTCATTTCAAGTAAAGTTTTCCCCTCTCTATTCTCTCTTTTTTCCAGTAGGGGGGCAGTGGAGTTGGTTTAATGCTAGCTGCTAGCTCTCTGCGCGCTTAATGTGGAGGAGAAACATTTGCGCCGCATTTTCACACCCAGTCTTTAGTCATTGCCTTACCTTTTTTCACCAGTTGTCCGAAAACGCCTTAAAAATCCCTTATATAATCTATCGGCAGATTAAACCAAATTCCAGCACAAATGGCACGGGTTAAATCCGTGCCAAACTGGATCGTGTGTCGAATCTAAATTCGAAAATGTTGAGTCAGTCTTCAAGTTGCTATCTTGGTTAGCCAGCCACGCTTATATTCCTCTGAAATGACTTCTCATGGATCCCGAGGCCGTTATTTTGACATTAAAGCTTGTTGCTGTCATGTTGATTTTTTCATTTATGTGAATATTTTGATGTAAAATTTGAAATGTGACACACGTGATGGAGTGAGCTTAGCCGCATAGCATATCCTCTTTGAAAATGACAGATCAAGTTGATGGGGGTTTAAGACACTTAATGAAGGTTGTTACTTGAAGTTTAGTAGATTCAATTATTTTAATAAATATAATATATAAAGTATAATGTGAAGTGATTATGCTTTGATCATGTATAAAGAAAAAATTGTGAGATTGCCTTTCTAATTTTCTCAAAATACCTTTCATCTTCAGTGTCATATTATTAAAATTTTTAAATGCACATCTACAACACAGTGGTACCCAACCCTGTTCTTGGAGAGCCTCCAACAGTCCACACATATATGACACACCCATTACAGGTCTGCGATGGAGCTGATGAGTATCAGGTGTGTTTAATTAGAGAACCCTCCACCGCCCCAAAAAAAAAAAATTTTTAGGGGGGCATGGTTGGGGTGGTTTGATGGTAGCTGTATGAACTGTCATTATTGCATTATGTCAAAATTGGAGACTTAATCTTCACTGAAACTTATTTGAAACTGGTGCAATTGTATGTGATTTTTGGGAATCACAAGGTTTTATGTGATAGTAATGGTCATCCACCATTATGAGGTGAAAGGATATAAACATGGACACTAAATATGGATTACATATTTAGTGTCCATGTTTTTCTCCTGTTACTTCATACTGGTTGTTCAAGTGGCAGTGGTAAGCATGTGACCAGCAGCTGTTGTGTTGGTCCTGTGCTTCAGCATGCTGCCCTCCTATAAATACCTGCTTTACACACTGCTGGTCATACTGCTGGTTTACTGTGATCATACATTGACCCAATACATTTTTTGGTGGGTGCATTCAGTTTGGATGGAAAATTAATAATAATAATTAAATGGGGACACTGGTACTTGGGGTTTACACTGGCAGTTTGGTTCAAAACAGGGCATGGTCCACATGAAAAATTGGTGACAGCTGTCATGTGAACCCGGAAGCGAACCTGAGACTACCTGTTGGATGTGATCTCGGTTCGGTTCGACTGGAACTGTGACATGATTTGCATGAATGTGAAAGCAATTCAGAGTTGTTCTATAATTTTTAATAATTAAAACACTGGGAAAAAGTTTCTTTAGGTGACATGATAGAGCATGTAAAGTGCATATTCATATTTTGAGATTTGTTTATTACATTTAACACTATTATTGGTGGCTCAGTGGGTAGCACTGTCGCCACACAGCAAGTGGTTCCCCGGCTGAGCCAGGAGTCCTTTCTGTGTGGAGTTTGCATGTTCTTCCCATGTCAGTGTGGGTTTCCTCCAGGTGCTCCGGTTTCCCCACACAGTCCAAAGACATGCAGGTTAGGTGGTTTGGATATGTCAAATCCACAATGTGTGTGTGGATAATTCCAACAAAGCAGACCCTGCAAATAAGCAGGACTAACACTAGGAACAAAAATGTCTTTTCGTTACATGACAAAACAGTACAAATCTCTTTTTTTTGGTGTACAGCTAGTTGACCATTCTGCTTTTGTTCTAGTAGCCGGATCGAGTTGGGGGATGTTACACCCCACAACATTAAACAGTTGAAGCGTCTGAACCAAGTGATCTTCCCTGTCAGCTACAATGACAAGTTCTACAAAGATGTTCTTGAAGTAGGAGAGCTCGCCAAGCTAGGTAAGAAACAAAGTTTCTGTGACTTCCTAATGATGCTCATCATATGTAAACTACCATTCTAAAGTTTATGATGCTTTTATTTTATGTTTTTGGAAGAAGTTTCTGTTGCTCACCAAGGCTGTAATTATTTTATTAAAATTAATTAACGTTAATATTGGCTATATTATCATTTAAAAACTTTTTTTCTATTTGAATACTGAATTTTCAGCATCATTACGCCAGTCTTCAGTGTCACATGATCCTTCAGAAATCATTCTAATATGATGATTTGCTGCTCAACAAACAGCTGTACAGCTTAATATTTTCTTGGGAACCGTGACAGTTTTTCAAGATTCTATGATGAAGAGAAAGTTCAAATCAAAAGAACAGAATTTATTGGAAATAGATTTATGTTACATTTATAAATGTCTTTACCACCACATTCAATGCATCCTTGCTAAATACAATTATTAATTTCTAAAATCTTATTGATTCAATCTTTTAAACCGTAGAGTGGCTAACCATTTGAACCTTTTCCAGCATATTTCAATGACATCGCAGTTGGTGCCGTATGCTGTAGAGTGGATCACTCTCAGAACCAGAAGCGACTCTACATCATGACACTGGGTTGTCTAGCTCCTTACCGCAGACTTGGCATAGGTAAGATTAGTTTTCTGACCGTTTTTAGGTGCTTTTTTGTCCTCATTTATTTCAAAGGCGTATTCAGGGGTCAGATTCCCTGGGATTGAATACATGTTTGCATAATCAGATTATTTCCATTGCACAATGCTTGACATGAAGACTTGTGTAAACCGCTAGAGAAGTGATGTTTAAATGTTGTTATTTGCACATTTTCCAGTTACTGATATTTATCTTGCCATGTCTGTTTGAAGGAACAAAAATGCTGAACCATGTGTTGAACATTTGTGAGAAGGATGGCACTTTTGACAACATTTACCTGTGAGTCTGAAGACAGTCTTGTGCTTTATTTGTTGTGAAACATCCATCTGTCTCATTCATATAATGTTTAATGTTGATACTTGAGTACTTCAGTAAAATGAATCACTGAATATTTAAGGAGTCTTTCACATGCTAAATTAACACTGTTTCGGATTCTGTTTCATGTCTTCACAGTCACGTGCAGATCAGCAATGAGTCTGCAATTGACTTCTACCAGAAATTTGGCTTTGAGATCATTGAGACAAAAAAGAACTATTACAAGAGGATAGAGCCAGCAGATGCCCACGTTCTTCAGAAAAGCCTGCGCAGTCCATGTGCGCCCCCAGCAGGCGAGCTGCAGAAAGCCGACTAGGGGTTGAAGCACGACACCAGATTGGTTTCTTCCCCAAATGGAACTGTAACAGATGCCCCAGGGTTGACACACTCACCACTTTCTTCAGAGGACATTTTAGACAGAAAAAAAAATCAATGACGTATTTGCTGCATTTATTGTGCAAAAACTTTAGTCCCCCCCTCAATTGTTTTTTTTTGTTTTGTTTTTTTGCTCATCGTTTAGTTGAAATTACATGGAGGTTTTCAAGCAGAATCCATAAGTGCTCCAAAAAGCTGCTGACTTCTTATTGATCTGACATGGTGAAGGTTGTTTTCAAAGCATACTGTTTGCATTTTTTTTTTTTTTTTAAGGTAAGGGGACATCGCTTTGCTTGGACAAAACAATAGAACAAAAGAGGTAAAGTCTTTTAAAAATATGACTCGATACGCCCCAGCTGGCAACCTTGGAGGGATTGTTTAAATCGTCTTAGGGGCACTTGGAATCCGCAGAACTCCATCACCCCTCCATCTGAGCACTCGGACACGCGGCATGGGAATCTACTGGTAGCTGAGACCTCCTGTTTCACCATACAGGCAATATGCAATGTTGGAGGGTTGCATGCGATGCAATGTCTCCTTGTGATGTCAGCCGCATCAGTCTGTGTTGAGGCTAACCCAGTGAGGAAATGGAGCGTAGAGCCCCCTCGAACAAGAGTGGTACAACTGTTTTAGTATGGGGGAGGTTGAGAGGAGTAAACTCCACTTGTTTGTGAATGTTTTGTTTTTCAGCCAATTATTTAATATGCCCATCTTTTTTCTTTCTTTTTAAAAAATTTGTGGATTGAGTCTGGGCTTTTTCTGAGGTTTGCAGTAATGCTGCTGGTGAGATGTTAAGGCTTCAGATAGCAAGATTTGGCTTTTTATGGGCCTTTGCGATTGCGTTGTTTATGGTGGATGTGGTTCTCAAATTATTTTTTGTCCACCAGGACTTAAGTTAGAGTTTAGTTGTTCTTTTATTTTTTGATGTGAAAGTTGTTTCATTTTCCCCCACCCATTACCTGACTGACTGTTTCTACATTTGAATTCAAACTTCTCACTTGTTAACGCAGCAGAAATAAATCCTCCCACAATGCAACAGTTACATTTCAGTGATGTTCACTGACCACCACCTATTTCCCATATACAATGTGGGGGTGTAAATGGTTAGTTCTACAAGTTATTGTATTGGACTTGCAGAACCAGATCCCAGGAAAAGCCTTGACTCAGTGCATGCCAAGGGAGACATGCCCTCTTCATTGTAGTAAAAGCATGTTTTTGTTCCTCCTTTCTTTGGAAAATTTTATCTTTTTCTGGAGCTCTATATTGTATGACTTTTAAACCTCTAAATAAAAAAAAATACTATTTGCATTATTTTTTGTTTTTCATTATTTTTGTGAACAACTGGATATAACATTAATGTTATTCTGTATGCCATATTTCATGTAAAAATACTTTTTTTACTTTAATTTTTAGAATCTTTTTTTTTTTAAAGCTTTACTTGTTTATTTTCTTTTCCAAGGTTTTAAAGTCCACAAGACTTGGACAACAAACATTCACGTCTCCGTTGCGTGCGTTTTCAAATGACCTCATCAACAACAACGCCCCTTCAGCACGGACTCGTGATCTGATTGGATGCAATCTCATTCGTCTATACTGTGATTGGGCAAAACGGAAATCCCGCCTCACTGTTTTGTGACTGCCAGTTTTATGCTAGGTCAGAGATGGAGTAAATTGTTCAGGATTAACAAAGTTTTGACGGGGATATCGTCAGCTCAAAGAATGGACAAGCAATCGGTAGGTCCTTGACAGGTGACAGAACCGCTGACATGTTGCGTTAAAGAGATTAGTGATGCAGTTAGTAATCGAAAACCATGGTGATGTGTTAGCTGTCGTGTTAGCTCACTGCCAGTTAACCACTCAAGCCATCTTTGTGCCTTTAGGGCATACAGAATAAGACACTTAGAATAGTTGCACCGTAATGTGTGTACAGCAAGCTATATTTTCATCAGTCTGTGTCTTTGTTTATTTTAGTTGTTCAGGCTCAGAGCTCAATACAGATTGTTTAGGTTTCAAAGCTAACAAGCTAAGTCTGTTAGCCAAGTGTTAAAGAGCTTCACATGCTAGTAGTGACAGGCGAGTCAAACGGGCTTTCTTGTACTGTATTTACATTGCAATTTATATTTAATACACAAACTCAGTTGGCTGCAATCTGTAGTTGATGTCTGTATTGCTGACCTCTGACATGAGTCAGATTCCTCCTTACTGCTTTGAAGACTTGCAAGTAAATAATGTCCATTTCATTTAATCTTAATGCGACTAACCTTTCTGAAATGTCAGTGAAACTCTGTACGTAATATAGAGAATAAGAAGCCCAATAGTGTAATAGTGTTTGATGTAAAGGTATATCATGTCATAATATAGCATTTCAAATATTTATTTCCCCTCTTTTTCACTTCAGTTTTTTATGGAACACAGAGGTGCCTGGATCTATGGTCTTCATTGTTGAGCTCACACACACACGATAGCTGCATGCTTAGTGCTGAAAGGTAATACTGCATTTGTCTCCAACCATAGCATATCCCCTTACATATCATACCACGGGTTGCATTCTTTTCAAATAAGATTGTTTTGGTATTCACAGGCTGTACAGTGTGCCAGGATGCCGGAGATAGTACAGAATCAAACAAATAACCCAAAACCACCACGGTACTGATCAATCCCTGCTTGAAGAGTATATTGAATGTCATAGTAGTTCTGACTGAACCCAATTGTTCTTTCGTTAAATGTATAATTTTTGGGCTATGTTTGTTTTATAGTTGACACTTTACAATAAGGTTCTATATTTTAAGATCAATTAATGCAATGCGTAACCATGAACAATACTTGCCATGAACCAAAACATTCCTAATTCTAGTTTAATATTATTGCTGTATAAATTTAATGTAGTAAATGCATTACTAATGAACAGTGAACAAATGTGTACATTAAAATTAACCTAGATTAATAAATACTGGAATAAAAATAGCTGTTTATTGTTAGTTCATGATACCTAGTGCATTGTAAACAAATGTACCCTTATAGGAAAGTATTACCATTTTATGTTTAATATACTTTGATTCAATTATTAGTATTTGCTAATTAATAAACTTTGTGTAATGCAGTCAGATTTTTTTAATTAGCTAGGTAGAAGTGTGCTAATGTGGACTGTTATTTCTTATTCACTTATGAGCTTAAGTTGTTTACCATTTAATTATTTTCTGTGAAATGTTAGGCGGAAGAAAAACAAGGAGATTCATAATGCAGGTGAGAATGTATTATGGTAAAAACAAAGAATGAGTTAAAGTGTTTTAATCTTTATTTTAATATGTAATAAATATTTTATAACTAATATATTTGTATGCTATTCTTTATTTCCATTATACATCAGTGGAAAGACATCGTAAAGAGAAAATCAATGCTGGTATAAATCGTATTGGAGAGCTTTTGCCTTGCTCTCAGGCCTTGAAACAGGTAAACGTGTAATAAAAGTATAAACTAAGCACAGTTTTAAAAGCAGTGTTTTATTGTTGTTCCTACAGAGTTCTCAGTCTGTAATATTTTGCTTTTCCTTATAGAGTAAAAATATGATTCTGGGAGAGGCTTTTCGTTACATCACTGATCTAAAGCGACAAAATGATGAAATGCTGCTTAATGGAGGAGACAAAGTCCAAGGTGAGTCATGATCTCATTACAAAATTTACTTGAATAACTTTCGTGCATTTACATATGATGCATTAATATTTTACTTGCTCCTTATGGGACAGTTTTATTAAGATAAGTATTGAATAAATTTTCTGCCGATGCATTCTTTGTAGGTTTATGTGCAGTCATTAATTTTGACATCTATGTTAAATATGCTTCTGCAGCCGAGGAGATAAAGCGCTTACGGCTCCAGCTGGAGGACCTACGCAAGGAAAGCGCTCATTATATTGAACTCCTCAAAGCTAATGGCATCAATTTCCTCGATGACCCCACTATACACTGGAAAGGGAAGCAGCGCTGTGCAAAAGTAGCCAAAGTCACTCCGACGCACTTAATGTCAAAGGGAATAATCGTCTACTCCAATGGCAACAACTCCTGTCCCACAAGCAAAATCTCTATTCCACAAAATCCAGTTTCTCATCTTGATAAACAACCGGCAAATGCTGTAACAGTCCAACCATCATGTGATATTACATTAGGCACAGGCCAGACTGTTGGTATTATGAATGGGGCACCAGTCAACAAAGTTGTAGTCACCTCTGCATCTTCCCACATACCTGTAGCAACTCTTATTCCTGCTGTATCCAAGCCATGTCTTACAGTCGTGGAACAATATTCTCCTCTGGCACCTACTACTCCATTAAATCCTCCTATGAATTATATTACGGTTCAAGGTTTATGTCCCCAGTCTGCTGTCAGCACCCCACTCCCTCCACAACTTCAACCAGATAACCCAACCCCCAGTCTCACTTCTGCTACCTGTCCGGCAACGCCTCTCAGACTTCAGCATATGCTTAACCTATCTTCTCTGCCTCAAGTTGTGATCAGTAACTCAGTGGTTCCTGTTGCTGCAGCCCCCACCATGCTCTCACAGAATTCTGAAATCCAATCTGTTAGCACTATATTACCAGCAAGCTCTACCCTTCTTAGAACCAGTCCAACTAGTAGCACACAGACTACATGGACAACACTACAACTTGCTGGAAATACAGTGCAACCTGTCTCCCAGGCACTCATCACAGATGGTGCCAACATTTCACATAACCCTCAGCAACTTTCTGTATGTTCAGTGGGGACAAAACACCTTGAGGAACCCACTTCTATCCATTTGCAACCACAGGCTCCTGTTCATCTGCAAGCCCCAACATCAACATGCATTCCTGTTCAGCCATCTGAGCCAAGACCTCCACAGATATATTCAGCAGTTGTGCCATGCCCTCAGACAGCCATAGCACAACAGTCTTCAATTTTATCGGTGCCAGCCATTGTATCCCAAGCTGTAGTGGTCCATCAGCCATCTGTTGAAACACAGACAGCACAGTTGACCCATCCACAATCATCTGTTCGGATGCAACCTGCATTATTACCAAAACCTCAACTCGGCTCCACTCTAATGACCACCTGCAACCCCACGCTACAACCTAAAACTCCAGTTCAATCTGCTCTGCCATGCCAGCCTCATTCCCAACCGACAGTGGTGCCCCAAGCCCAGTCTGCCGTTGTGCCTCAACTGCATCTCAGTGTGGTGCCTCAAGCTCAACCAATCATAAATCCACCAACTCAGCCTGCCCTTGTGCCTCAACCACAAGCTGCCACACTGCCAGTGTTACAGACAATGCAGTTGTTGCAGGTGAACTCTGATGAAACACCAGTTGCTGTGACCTCCTCTCCTCCAAGTAACTCACATGTTGTTATTCTGCAACAGGGAAGTTCATGTTCAGCACCACAGGTTCTCAGAGAAGATGTCACTAGTCAGACACCCTGCCAGCACATCGTCATAATTCAGGCACCTACTTTGACTCCTGCACCACAGAGTCATCACACTGCCATTGTGTCAGCTGCAACCCCAGCTTTATCCAGTCAAACTACCACTTCGAACCCTACCTTTACAGCTAGCATGCAGGCCGCTGGTACTAAGCAGTTGGTACATATTCTTCCACGTCCCTCAACCCAATTGCAAGCACAAGCACCTCAGACTATCACTGTGAATGGACAAGTGTATGTTTTGCAGCCTGCAACATCACCAGATAAGGGAGACTCTCAGTCTGGACAAAGTGTAACTCAGATCCTTCAGCCCACCTGTGAGGAACCCACCGCCAATGTTGCCATGAATTGTTTAGGTGCTTTAACTAGTCTTAGTCAGAGCATTTCAAAGGTCTCAAGTCAAAGCAATGTGCAGATATACACCATTACTCCACCTTCACTCAGTACTGTGCAACCTCTTCCAACGTGTGGTTCAGAAGTCAGCACTCCTACTGAAAATGTTCTTTCCTCCTCTGTTCCTGTACCATCAACTGCTGCTGGCAGTGCAGTTAAAATTCTGCCAAAGAAAGGTTGTGGGACCTCTGGAAATCAAACCAGACAAAACTCAGTCAGGAGATCCAGACTGGTTAAACGAAAGGAACCTAAACCTGGGCGAGGTTTGCGTAGAATTGCTGTCAAGAGTAAGGCTCTTGTTGCAGATGATACTAGTTCTGAGTTATCAACTGCAGCAACAGGTGCTAATTCTGTAAATTCTTTAAATAAAGATATGGTTAGTCATGATGTTAATACGCAGAGTACACCTGCCTCCAGTAGTGTTATTTCCACATGCAGTAGTCCTGCAATCATTAGTGTCAGTTCCTCCAGTGACAAATCAGCAGAAAGTTCTGTCGAGGCTTCAGTGAATGGATCCATTGTCAAGTCCCCATTGGCTGGTGAAGAAATTTCAAAGAATAAAGCAAAATCTAATGATGATGTCAGCATGCATAACAATGTAACTGTTAGCAGTGTCAGTTCAGTAAGTTCCACTCAGGGTAACGTGGTTGTTTCTACAAATTGTGGCAGGTTGAGTAAAGAAATCTTTACTCCAGATATTGGTCCCCAGCTTAACTGTTCAGCGGTTAGTGCTGATCTCTCGTCACAGTGTAGCTCTGTGGATAGTGTCGTAACTTTGTCAGTTGCATCATCAGAAGTTGTTAACTCGTCATGCAGTGTGACATTTTGTAGTGAAGCTACTGTTCAGAACAAGGCGAGTAGCAGTGATGTTTGCACCAGTAATATAGGCAGATTAACAGAATCAAGACCCAGTTTTACAGAGAGTTCCACTCCGCTGACCACTGTAACCTCTATCCAAAATTCAAAAGTTAAATCTGTTAATTCGCCCCCAGTACCAAGTCACATATCCACACTAAGTCGACCGTTGGGCATCAATGCTAATTCAGTAGAGAGTGGGCCTATGGTTTCCATCATGCCAAGTCGGGCCATTTCACAAACACAAGATAAGTTTGCTAGAAGAGAAGAGTTGACCAACTCTCCTCAAATTCAGGCATCATTTAGTGTGCCCTCAACATCAACTCCTAGCTCAGACACCTCTATGTCAACTCAACCAGATACTTCCAGGATTTCAGACCCATTCAAGTCCCTAAAACGACCATCCTCAATGAATTTATCAATGGCAACCAATAACCAAGGGAATTGTACAGACTTCAAACTGCCTGAATCAAATATGAACACACAACCTGGCAAGGATGGACAGTCTGCTGGTGCCACAGAAAAAAGTGTGACAGAAGTAGCTGCTTTTGCTCAGAAAGAAACCGTTCCTCCACAACAAGTATGTACATTGGAAAATGATTCTTTTGACCATCCACTGGGAACTAATAGACAAACTGATTCACCTATGGCAGGAGGTTCAGGCGGGAGAGGGTTTTCTGTTGCATCATTGCTTCCAGCAGGCCACAACATCAGTGCATCTTCAAGTACATTTGGTGCATTCACCTTTACTTCCGAACAGGCAGAAATATTAGCAATGGCTGCAAGAGCCATATTTGAACAGGACAGCCCAGGCAAGAGGGCTGCTGGATGCAGTGTTGACAACCCAACAAGTACTGCTGCCACAGGGTGGGACCTTCCAAAAATGCAGCCAACTCCTTCTAACAAGGAAAGTGTTACTGACCAGTTGGTGAAACTAACAAAGCAGGCTGATTTACCCATGTCAAAACCTTCATCTCAGGTCTCTACTCGAGGTCCTCCAGGTGAGCCTTTAGCCAGTAGCACTGCTGGCATCAGACTTCCTCAGAGCATAGCTTACTCACAGTCTCAGCCTAGTTCTGTCACCAGCCTTAATGTTAATAACCTCATCAGACCAAGCTCCAACCAACCTTATCCAGGATCGCCCAATCTTGCACAGCAGGTCTCCGCTCCCTCATCAGGAGTTGCTGCCGTTATGGTGTCTCAGTCTTCCTCACAAGTTCCCCCAACCTGTTCTGGCCCTGCTCAGCCTAATGAATATGCACCTTTAAAGAATGCCCTGATGCGAACCCAAATTGGTGTTGGAATGGTTGAGCGTCATCAGAAGGATATGCCAAAAAGGTCTGCCCAAGATGACCTTATACTTCCAAATAAGCGTTCAAAACCGTGCCCGGCAGGGAATGTTTCAAGAGTAGACCTTAAGGCTACAGATCACGTGCAAATGATGGTTAATCAGATGCCCTCAAGTACTTCTGCAGTTATGCCAAGGAATCACTCTGATGGTGTTGGGGCTCTGTTTTCTGGTAATACATTCATGAGCACTGTGCTCCGCCCTACAGAAGGACACTGCTCTACTCAGGTGCCAACACATGAACAAACTCAGCCAAGTGTGGTGCACCTGCAGCAAGGACACATACAACATAATGCTCCACAGCCTGGGCAGAATTTGGGTGGAAACCCCTACCTCAAGCATCAACAACAGCAAGAACAAAGACACCTTTACCAACTTCAGCATCACTTAACACAAACTGAATCTCAGATTCACGGCATTCATCAGAGGAACCTGCTACAAGACCAGCATGTGCAAAAAAAGAGAGGAGTGGTGCGTGGGGGGCAGACAGGACCAAATGTTGGTTTGCAGAAGCAACATCATTTGGAAAAGAGTGGTGTGCAGCATCAGCAACAACAGCCTCCTCAACAACACCAACAGCAACAGCAGCATCCACAACAATCCCAGCAGCATCAACAACAACAACAGCAGCACCATCAACAGCAGCAATCACAACAACAGCAGCAAAAAGCACAACAGATTCAACAGCAGCAACAGTCACACCAACAACAACAACAGCAGCAGATGCCACCACAGAATTCCCATTCACGTCATCAGCATCTTCAGCAGCAGATTCAACAGCAGCACTTTGGGGCTAGACAGGACAAAAACTGTGAGGCTCAACAGGCAGGTCAGAGGGTGCATCAAAACAATCATTTGGGTCAGCCGGAGCGTCCACCTGGACAGGATCATGGGGCTATGCAAAGACTAATGGGGTCTCGTTCAATGGAGCAGCAGTTGACCTCTCAGGCTAGCAATTCTGTTTCTCGTTCCTCAGATCTGGCATGCACTTCATCACGTCAGGAGCGCCACCGTCTCTCTAGTTACTCAGCAGAGGCTCTGATAGGGAAGACTCCTGCTACTGGTGAACAACGTATGGGTGTGCACCTGCAAGCACCTCGAAACAATGCACAGGACCAGTCAGACTTAAGAGGATATGTAGACTCCTCACGTGGCAAAGGTAACATTGTGCATAATTCTCAGAGCAGGCTACCACCTGACCATTCTAATACCACGGACACCCAAAGAATGCCAGATTGTGGACCCTTCAAGGCTTTGGTTAGTGGGCATCAGCTAAGTAACTTTGAAGTGCAAGTGTCTCGAAGTGGTGACATGTCCAGTAAGTCTGTACCTCAAATCCAGAGAGGTCCTCAGCAGCAAACAGGATTCAGAATGGGTGCAGGGCCTACCGGGGATGTGCGTTCACGTGGGACATATTCAAGTCCACATGCTGTTGCTCAAGGCATGCACATTGGAGCAGGATTGACAAGAGAACAGGAGGGATGTCACCAGAGCTTTATGCAAAGTCTTTTGGCACCTCATATTCCTGAACAAAATGGGCACCAAAGGGCAGCCCAGGGCTGTCCCCCAGTGAGTATAGAATACAACTGTGTTCCCGGGACCTCTGCTGGAGAACTTCAAGCTAAATCTTCTAGTCCTAATTTGCACCCTGCACAGAAAGCTGCTCCCATACGTCAAGGGGACAGCAACAAAGGCCATATTTCTCAGGTCACTGCAAATTTGCATGGTCCACCTGTGAGAACAGGTCAACCCCATCCCCCAACACCACACAGCAGTTCAGACACAGGACGCACTCAAGGCTCAACCAGGTCACTCTCTGTTAGTCAACGACCCCATCATATTGGACCAGATCCACACAGTACAAAGATTCGACCAGGAGATCGACCACGATCAGGCAACTTGAGACCTGGAAATCCCTTCGAACCGGAAAGCTCTTTGCCGCTCCCATCAGGTGGAGGAGTGATACTTGGCCGTTCACAAACAGGAAGTGAATCTAGACGAAGTAGCATTGTGCGTTTCATGGCAGATGGTGCACAGGTCAGCAGTGACAACAATTTGGTGTCTGATCGCTGTGCTGTGTCCGATCTCAGCCAGAACTTTGGCTTTACTTTCATTGCTGACGGAGGAATGAACCCACCACCTCCCATTAATGCCAATGCATCCTTCATCCCACCGGTTTCACAGCCCAGTTCATCTCGTACCCCAGCCCTCCTTCCTGTGGAACCTCAGAACACTCTGCCTTCCTTTTACTCCTCATATTCCCCTGCAACTCATCCTAGCCTTCCAAGTGATATTCCTTTACAGTATTTCCCTAATCAGATGTTTACAAGTCCAAGCACTGACAAAAGTGGCAGTGCACCACTGAACAATCGTTTCGGTTCTATTCTTTCTCCCCCTCGACCTGTGGGTTTTGCACAGGCCAGCTTCCCGCTTCTCACAGATATGCCAATGCCAATTGCAAACTCTTCAGGCATCACACCTCATTTATCCAACTTCAACCTGACCTCTTTGTTCCCTGAAATTGCCACAGCAATGCCTCCAGATGGCTCCTCTATGCCAATGTCACCTTTATTGTCTCTTGCCAACACTACTTCCTCAGACTCAAATAAACAATCTAATCGTCCAGCTCACAACATCAGTCATATCCTGGGACATGATGGGACCTCTGCTGTTTAAGATGACATAAATTAAACATTTTGAGTATTTCTGAGAATTTTATTGTCCATGCCATTGGCGCAGATTTAGTACGGGATGGCCATGGCGTTAAGGTTTTTAATTCAAAAGAAAAATAAAGCGTGGAATGTTCTCAGGTCCCAAGTCAGGATCACTCTGGAACTATGGGAGGAAAGTAAAATATTGCATTATGTCTGTTAGCGGTTCGGTAGGTTTCCTTTGCTAGGGTTTTTTGCTGATAGTTTGGGCTGTCATGGTTCTACATGATGTATAACTTGTCTTTTATTTTTCTTAAGAACAGCTCCCATTGTTTAATAGTTTTTACTCTGTAGCAACAATAATACAATGTTACAGTAAAAAAAAAGTGTATAATTTTGCATTTAATGCAACAGTTGATATATCTGAGCTGGTTTGTAAAGTATCAGTTGTTTTTCAAATGTTTATAAATATTTTTCCTTCTTTAAAATAATTCTCCTGCAAAGTATCATTCCAGAAGAATTTTTGCTTATTTATGAAAATGGATGTGTGGTCTGTAGATATTTGTACAAATGAAAAGCTATTAAAGTTTCTATCTAATCTAAGAAATACAGATGTTTTTGTTCTGGTCGACTTTTGTGATTGTCATTTATTTGGAGGTATTTTTTCTCTTGTTTTAGCGTGGTAAGTCCACCAGATGTCAGCGCGCTTCATAGATTTTGTCATTACCTTTGATTTTAGGCTCAAATAAATATTCCTTTGTGTCAGTTAGATTTAAACTGCTACTTTTAAATGCTAGCCAATGCTAAAAGTTAACAAAACCAAAAATAGATTATTTTTCTGCACAGTTGACATCAAAATGAAATTTTGTCAGTTTCTATAACTATATAGCCTACTGTGGCTCCAAAAAAAGGCTCTTGACACTTAACCTACTTTATGCATTGTTAATATGATGAAATACATTTTTTAGTTATTCTACTTATGTCAATTTAAAAGGCGCATAACCTTGAGACCAGCTGATTTTTTAAAAAAGTGATGAACTAATGAAAAATACCTTTACAGTTTATTAATGTTAATTTCAACATTTACTAATTCATTATTGAGATGAAAAAGTTGTATTTCTTAACATTAGTTTATGCACTGTAAATTATCTTGAACAAACTAAATTTTATTAACTAACTTTAACAAAGATTAATAAATATTACAACAAATGTACTGCTCATTGTTAGTTAATAATACATTAGGTAATGTTAATAAATGAGACCTTATTGTAAAGTGTTACTTATAGTTATAATATCAATGCAGTTCAGAAATTACATGCCTTTCTAGCTTTTGGACTAGCCTTTGATATTTAGGAACGAGCAGCATATGTCATGTTTAATGTTCACTGCGCCTGACTAAAAATATGCAATTTGGCATCACATTACATTAGAAATATCACCATATAAAAGCAAGCACCAACATCTACACCATGCTCAAACAGTATGCCTTCAAATATGCTAGTTCTTAGACGCACAAACATAAAATATGAAAACGACAACAGGAAATATGATTTCTTTAGCTTTATTTACAGGCAATAGTGCTCAATCCATGTAACCATGCAGCTACACTTCTAGAATATGTTAGAGATTGATAGTTTCCTTCATGTGTCATTTTTATAAAGTGGGAAGAAGCTAATACTGATGCAGGAGAACTGCAGGTCTCCAAAAGTAAAAGCACAACTATACAAGCTGACTACATCAAACCAGTTTAGAATATAAAAATCAGCATATTCCATGTAGGCGTGTTCATCGTAAGAATGTCTCGCATCCAGGCTACTGAAAAAAATAAATACCTACAATATATGGTCTCTTTTCCGTAGTCAATATTACTACACACAGAAAGCATACACTTTGCATATATTCGTTAACATTTTTGTTAATGGTGAAAATAGATAAATCTTAGTAACATATGTACAAAGCTGTAACACACTGTACCGCCATTCAAAAAACCTTACAACTGAGGACGCATCTGGAACAAGTTACAATCAAGAAGTTCTTAAACCGTTGAGTGTTAAAACCTCACTGTAGCATCTATATGCCATAAAGCTATTAAATGATCGTGGATACAACATACTGTGCATAAAATATGTATGCATATAGGAGTACACATACTACAAATATTTTTGATGCAAAGTGTTTTTAAACAGTCAATTGTCCCAAAGCACTGCTCATTACATCATTCTTAATGAATGGATCATTATCATAATGCCCTAAAAGCATTACATTTCCCACCGGCTGTACTTCAAACATCGAGAGATGCTTGCCAGTAGAAAATCTGGAGCTTATTACTGATACTGTATGTATGGTGTTGAGGTGTCAGGTTGTTCCTATCTCACATGAGGATCATTTATAAAGCAAACTTGTAAAAACGTCTTGGTGGTAACAGACAAACATACCAAAATATGTCTAACATCTGATATAAACAACCTATATACACACACACACATTCTAAAAAAAATGTACTATTTACAAATACATAAATATATAAATATAGCATCTGTTATACAAAAATAAATATTTTCTCTTTTTTTCTCCATTTTTTCTACGGTTTCATCCATCTTTTGGATCATCCCTTGTTCCTTGTTCCTCAACCTGCTTCATGTTCTGTGTTGTTCCCACTTCCTGTTGCTCAGCATATTGGAGCAACCGGTTTATGCTCTCATCAACTGTTGTTAACAGGGTCAAGTCTGTGTGGGGGGGGAAATGCATTCAGATTACTCAACTACATATTACAATTTTATAAAAAAAAATAATAATAATATATATATATATTTTTGGGATTAGAATTTTAGGTAAATATTAGGTACATTTGATCATGTTTGACCACTTTTACCCCTGCATAATTATAAATTATTTAAAGTGAATTAATTCAATAATTAATGTGCAACAATTTTTCTATAATAATTTAAAAGAAGAGAGTGGTGAACGTGTAGCTGCAGGGTGCACCGCCCCCGGGCCAGATAGTATTAAGCCACCTTTATTCATTTAGTCTAATTTTGAAATTGCAGTTATTTTTGACATTGCATTTGTCTTAACACAAAATAACTGAACGCACCGGCAGTGACGTCCCCTTCCAAATCAACTGCTTCAGTGAGGGAGTAATCGGTCTGCATGGAGCCAGGACTCTGAGATGGATGCGTAGGTCCCGATAAGCTGAGGACCTGCAAGAAGGAATCATCAGGCACACAGCATCCCTCTTCAGGACAGCCAGACAACCTAAAAGTAAGACCAAAAAGTTAACATTTCATTTCTGGGTTTCCATAACAAACAAGTTTGCAGCAAATATTTACATATTCATCTAAACGCACTCTCAGCAGGCTGGGCGGATTTGAATGTTTGCTAACAGTATATCGCTGCTCATGTATTTTGAACTTACCCAAAACAAAAAAGAACTTCGCTATGAGTATATCAGGGCCTTTACACATTTGCATACTGTCTGCCAACAATTGGCTGATTTCACCTTGTTGAGGAGATGCTTTAATTTTCGGAATCATACAACAATACGGTCGCCATAGATACTATAGATATAATATGGTATACAGCTGTTCATAGAGCCTCAGGAACTGAAACCTGATTATGGTAAGGGGCGTAATATTCCCGACAGATGCTCTAATTGGTTGACCAATCACAACAGTCTGGGCCAGCTGACCAATCAGAGCAGACTGGGCTTTTCGGAAAGATGTGATC
The DNA here is from genome assembly GCA_023029165.1 of Gobiocypris rarus. Taxonomy (NCBI): domain Eukaryota; kingdom Metazoa; phylum Chordata; class Actinopteri; order Cypriniformes; family Gobionidae; genus Gobiocypris; species Gobiocypris rarus. The sequence continues at coordinate 14,057,974 of CM040924.1, read as the reverse complement.
TGCAGTATTTCAGGAAGAGGGTTGAAAGAGGTTCTGCAGCAATGTACAGTATGAGACAAATAATAATCTTTTAAACTTTAAGGGCCAGATATACTAAATTGCGTGAGAGCGCAAATATTAGAACACAGATGCAGCCGGATAATTTCCATAATGACCAATGCAATTTACCAGTTAAAGAAGATATTTTGAAGAATGTTTGTAACCAAGAAGATAGAGCAACCATTGACTACCACAGTATTTTTTTCCCTACTATGGTAGTCAATGGTTGCTCTATCTTCTTGGTTACAAACATTCTTCAAAATATCTTCTTTTGTGTTCAGCAGAACAAAGAAACTCATACAGGTTTGGAACAACTTGAGGAAGAGTAAATAATGACAGAATTTTCATTTTTGGGTGAACTATCCCTTCAAGACATATGCTTTTTTAGGGCGGTAAATAATAGCGCAAATCCCAGTTAATTGACGAGTGCAAACCTTTGTAAATCAACTTGCGTGATTCATTTAAATACTCTCCTCCCATTCATTTTGTATCTGAAAGGGAAACTCCTACAAATGCATATTGCAATGAGGTCAGCCACAATAACTGTCCACGCCTTTTCAGTGCTCATTTTTCACTATGTGTCTATAGTAAATTCTGACAGTAGTTTAACGCCAAAAGATGGTTTGCTCTGGCGAAGCTGTTAGTAAATCAGGCCCTATATCATTTAAATGTATTCAAACAGACCCCAAAAATGTTTTAAAAGAGCACAACATGGGCACTTCAAAAAGGTGTTTTCTATAACTAAATGAAGCAATAGTAGAATTCTTACCCGTTACAGTAATTGTGGAGATGTGGTTGTGGATTGGGAAGTTTCTGAGGTAACAATGCATCACACTCCAACTCATTCTCAGCATCCTCCTACAAGACAGACAAGAGATTGAACATCGACGCAATACAATATCTTCCTTTGCTGGAAGAAGTTTATTAATGTGCTGAATATCACAAAACATTAAACGTCAATCAAAGTGCAAACTTACCCGGTGTCCAGGAAGGCGCTGTGTAGTGTGTTTCCCATTGGGAATATATTCTCCTTTAGGAGCATAGACAGTGTGGGCAGGTGTCAGGTGGGGGTCTACCGGACAAGGCCGACCCAGAGCCAATCCTTGCAGAGGTACCATGGTGTACTGGCATGGAGAAACTGTAGCTGCCAACGCTGGAAAGCGCATGTCTAAAGTTTGTTCTGAAACACAAAATTCATCCAGGGTTTATGAAGGTCCCAATTTTGAATCCCTAGTGAAGATCTTTGACTGTTTTAATGTTTCTAAAACTGCACTCACTTTGTTTGGCCCAAACTCTCCACAGACAGATTGGGATGAAGGCTACGATGAGGAAAACGAACGCTCCGAGTACCACACCCACAATGAGGTAAGGCAGATCACCAGGCCGGGGAACAGGGTTTCCTGGATGGTCGGGTCTGGACGATGATGTCTCTGGAGGTGTGGTCCTCTGGTGAGGGCGAGCTGTAAGTACACACAGATGTTCACACTTAAGGTCTGTGTTGTCAGAAGAGATCTTTGTTCTAGAAATTGCCTGAGGTGTGGTTCGGAATGTGAGTGTTAGGAAAAGGAAACAAACCTTTAGTTTCTAAAATGACGACATTCCCAAACTCGCTCTCGCCCCCTTCGTTGAAACACTGCATCTTAATGTCGTAAGCCGTCTCAGGCTGTAGGTCTGTGATCGAGTGCCAATAGCGGTCACCTAAAAAGAGCGCCAGACCGTTACATTTTATATTTCTTTAATATATTGTTAAGAAATTAAAAAACAAAGGAAGTACATGACTTACCTTCCACTATATCCTTTTTGTAGTCACTGTCATTGTCGCTATCGGTGGGTCGGTAGAAGATGTAGAAGCCATAAATGGGGGTGTTATTGACTGGTGTGTACTGCAGAGAGAACAGAAATATTTATTTCAAGGTCTGATAATTCTTGGATTTTACAATGTAAAAGTGTTAGGGTAAGTGCTTACCGTCCATTTCAGGATGACCGTGGTCTCATTGATGGCTTCATTGTAGGTGATGTAGGGTCCGTCGATGGGACGTCGGTTTGGAGGACCACTGCCCACCACTGTGTAGGCTTTAGAGGGAGCGCTTGCTGGACTCTCTCCCAACACATTAACGGCCAAAACTCTGAACTTGTATGATGTTCCTACGATGCAATGGAAAGAACAAGGAATAAGTCAACTGCTAGTGAATCTCAATGGGTTTTTAAGATCATGTGTCGAACATTCATTGGTTGCTCCCATGTGTGAACTGCCCAATGGCAAAATAATTCGGAAAAACTATTTGCAAAAGCTTTGTTTTTAAAATGAGATTTTGTTACATTTAACCTATATTAAAAAAGTGAATCATATTTTAGTTTGTTTTAATTTTCAATTTAAAAAAGGGATTTATTAACTTTTTTGTTGTTACATTAAACTACATTTTAAGCATTTATTACAATTTTAAATATGTATATTTCAAATTTGATTTTTTGATGTGCATTTTATATTTTTGAATTAATAAAAATAAAATGAAGGATGCAACTTTGCATGCAGTTAACGATTTAGTGTGACACTCCTGATTCACTATCAGCATCCGCCACTGAAAACCTTATATCAACTGATCACTTATGTAAAGAGGATCTAAATCTCACCTTTCTCCAGGCCTGTTATCTCCACTGAGAGGCGAGAGGGAGGGATATTGTTTACAGCCACTTCCCACTCTCCACTGCCTTTCTTCAATTTCTTATACTCCACACGGAATGACTGGATGGGGAATCCACGGTTCCCACGAGGGATCCACGTCACATAGGCTGAGGTCTCGGTGGCCATGGAAACTGTGGGTCTGTCTGGAGCTTCTGGAGCTGGAAAGACAAAAAAAGACTGTCACTAAAATAACAATAATGTTAGCATAATTAACAATCATTCATTATTAATCAAACATTTGGTGACTAATTAGTGCTTTTTAGCTGTATTTAATGTTACAGTTTCTCAGTACTTTACTGCAGCCTTACAGAAATACAGCAAACTCTTAATATAATTATCATAGGGGCAAACATGTACTCACGTGTGAGACGAGGTGTCGCATCTGGTGGTTTTGGAGGCCCAGGGGGTCCTCCTCTTCGCCCTGCAGACCAAAAAAGAGACACTTTAATTCATCACTTCACTCTTTTTGTAATACTACTGCTCAGAAGTGTCATTTGTTACACAACTCTCGGAATACTTGGTTCTCATTGGTCAATCATTCGAAGGCAAAATAAATGACCAATAAATTGTTAATGATTATTATAATTGTCCACCTTTGTAAATTGTGTAAGTGACTACCTTTTTTTAACAAAAATTAAATAAACAGTTTTAAAAATGCATATTTATTTGTCAATTTTAACGTTACATTTAACACCATTTTAATCAATTTTAATTTTTTTGCATTTTATATATTTTTCTAAAAATTATAATTGCTCTCTTTCATCTCTGGAATACTCAATTCTGATTGGTCAATCATGGGATTAGTTGGTCAAATATTTTAGGCGTGAAAGTTTTAATTTCAAACCCATATGTCTTGTTAATTTATTTAGTTATAATTTAAGTAGACAAGAAATATGTGTGATGAAATGGGTCATTACAGAACAATTAACTGCTTCAAGAAGATGCAGAACCCTCCTCTAAACATTGGGATCTTGATCTTGAGTTTATTTAACATTAGAAACACACATTTTACAATGTTGATGCAGAAAGGTAATCTTGAACTAGTTGTATGGCTATACATTTGCCTGTTCTAAAAGTCATCATCGCGGGCTGCCCAAGTCCAGCGCAGTTCCTAGCGGCCATCTCCACTTCATAGAGGCTGGCAGGAAGCAGTTTAGTAAGAGTCAGTTTGTGCTGGGACCCTGAAATGGTGTTAGTGGTCCACTCTCCGGGAGATTCTCCAGCCTGCCATACAGAAAGTACACACAATGTATCACAGGAGTGGAATAACATGACAAACATACTGTAGAGTGAAACAAGGTAGATCACACAATATAAACGAACTGGGCTGTGTTGTACCTTTCTGTACTTGACGACATACTCCAGCACAGGTGCTCCTCCATCATGACGGGGTTTCCAGGTAAGTTCATAGTAATCGGCCTTTCCTGTGCGTGGCTGACTCAGGATGACTGGCGCTTCGGCGAGGGAGACTCTGATCTCAGAGCAGTCGAAAGGCAGCACTGCACTGGTGGCCACAGGCTTCAAAGGTGGCTGTTCCCGCAGCACTTTATCTGGGCTCATCGGTCGAATCATGGGCAGCTTACCTGATCGTGAGGGCACTGAAATAAATAGAAATTAATTAATTAATTAAAATGTGTAAAACACAAACTTCTTTAACTTTATTCAGTTCTTGCCTTCCCTGGAATCAAATAATAAAATAATACTAACTTTGATAATTTTTAATCAAGTGTTTTATACCTGTTGGGACAGTGATAAGTCTTGTGGCTGCCTGTGAGCTGCCCACGCCATTCTCCGCCATGCACTGGTACATGCCATCGTCCTGCGGCCCGACGTGGAGCACGCGCAGCACCTGTGAGGACATCCGATGGCGTGGTGACGGGCTCAGGGGCTGAGCGTTGTGGAGCCACACCACAGTGGGAGTGGGCTTGCCCCTCACCTGACAGCTGAAACGCACCGTGTCGCCCCATGCAACGTCTTGCTGCTGCAGCTCGACACGCACCTGAGGAGGCTCTGAAAGACAAAAGAAAGGGAATTTCAGAAAGATGTGTCAAAACATCAGAAGAAATGCTGAAAAGCATAAACCAACAAGCATTTGGATGGTTTAACAGCACAAAACATGGGTGCTGTTTGTGATGGCATGCTGTGGAGGAGGAGTCTGGGATAGACTGGGTTCTCTCACCCTCTCCAAAAACTTGATGGTTGGATGCTAGTGAATCAGCTCGAGCTCATTAGAGCAACAGCAAGAGTGGCTTAATTAATCACAGCTGCCGTGAGACGAGCCCACAAAAACAACCTCATCAATGTCTCAGAAACTCAATCCTTCTCACACTCACACACACACACTATTTCAGTTCAGTAAATGTACTGTGGGTTCTTTTAGATGCTTATTATTACATTTTTTTACTGAGCCCTCTGGTTCTGATACACGCTTATTACCTTAAAGCAGCATTAAATGATTGGAAATTGAAATTGTGCCACCACACACATAAAATGTTCCATCACTGCTCTGGTTTCTGCTTTTTATACCCCACTACATTTGAACAAATTATAATCAAATAAATAACCTCAGGGCCACTAGCCAGTTGATGTTCTGCCAGTTGAACAGTTATAACAAGTACAAATGTTTTTTTATACCATGAATTTTAACAATATACAGTTATTAGAGCATAGAGGATTTTCTTTTTAATAAAAATATGACTTTCTTTTAATAATCAAATGTGACTGTATAGACATTCATTATGCTAAAAAAGATTTCTATTTTAAATAAATGATATTCTTTTGAGCTGCCTATTCATCGAATAATCCTGAAAAAAAAAAAAAAAAAGTATAAAGGGCCAAACAAAAAACTATTGCGGCCCCATAATGTGAGACTCTTTGCCTAGAAATCATACTCACCAAACACCTGCACGTCGTACAGCACCCTAGCAGAACTCACAGAGCCAATGCCGTTATCAGCGTGACACACGTAAGTGCCCGAGTCGCTCTCGCTTGCCGCATCAATCAACAAGTTGCTAAGTAAGAAGCGGGTGTTGTTATGGTTTCGCAAGTCCAGACCGTCCTTAGCCCATGTGACCTGTGGAGTGGGAATGCCACTGGCCACACACTCAAGCACAAGCCGCTGGCCTTTGTTCACCATAATGGACCGAGATGCAGGTGGATAGATGATACGTGCGGCCTCAGATGTTGAACCTAAACAAGATAACACGTCAATTTTAATGACAACAAAATGGACAGAATGTGTTCATTTTATGCTTTGTGTCCACTTACGTCGTATTCTAAGACGATCGGTAGAGGTGGAGGTTTTTACTTCCTGGGTGACAGGGTTATAAGCAGCACATATATAGGGACCCTCATCATCCTGTGTAGCATTAGCTATTTGAAGGTTTCCTGATGGCATGATCAGATAATTCCCTAGGAGAAAAATCAAAGAACCAGTGATTAGCATCTATAGGACAGGCTAGTATAAACATGTGTCAACAGAATCTAATTTAAGAATCTAGAACATTCCTTAAGGTCATTTCCTTAAATCTAAGCTGTGATCTTCACCATCATTAAACTGAATAGTTGAACAGCTACAGTAATTGCAAGAAAGACAATCATGCTAACAGGCAGTGCTTTGTTGAGTGGACAAGACCAGACAACACACAAAGACTTGATGACTCTCAGCGAGACAAGAGCTGTCAAACAACCAAATACCAGAATCAGCTAGTGTGCATTTCCAAAATTGCAATTAAAATAAGACAAAACATGTTTAGAAGTTTGCTGAGGCCCACCAGTTCTTGGTTGAGAACCACTGGCATAGAGTATGTTGTAAAACGCACCTTTAGATGTCTCCAGCCACTCCTGTTTGACACTGTAGCGGACCTGAGCTTTAGGTTGACTCTCAGGCAGATGGCACTCGATCACCGCCGTGTTCCCTTCGTCCACCTCAATCTCCTGCTGGTCATCTGGCTCAAAATCTCGCAGTTCTGCACAGAAACACACAAGAGTTACCATACAACGTCTCAAACATATAGCATATTTAACAAAATAGGAAAAGCAATGGAAATCCCAAACGTCCAAATGCTGGTTGAGCGTTTCAAAGTTGAAAGCCTCTTTGTATTCCATTCAGGAAACCGAGAAGCTTTAGAGTGCATATGCTTAGGACTTTTACTGGGATATCAAATGGGCAGACACCCAATAGCTCTAAAAAACAGAGACAGAAAGTCTAGCTTCCTTAAGCTCAAGACAGCCCTGGCTAAAATGAGGTCAAAGGCTAAAGGGCACCCATCTCTTGAGTTTCAAGAGAGGAAAAGCCGTTTGGATTGCAATAAAACAGAATAACTCTGCCTAAGCGAGTCTGTGTGTCATTCTGTGAAGGGAATATTTTCCAAAGGCAGACAGGGAAAATTGCTCAGCGCTGTCCTGAAAACCCCCAAACTTAATCAAATATCTCCCCAACTGTTCATTACTCCTCTCACAAATCAAATTGTTTCATTGTTCTCCAGAGTTTAGTTATATTCCTTGGCGTCTGAAATGTCTCTAAGTTATGTACAACAGAGCCAAAAGATCCGTGAGGTAAAGATTAAAAAAGCTCTTTGTTGAGTGTTCCTGGAAGCAAAGACATAAAATGATGGATGAGAAGAGCACTTAAATAATCAGCATCTGATAAACTCTCTGACACCAGCTGCATCTGCACTCTGAAAAAAATATTGTCTGGTTTTTGAAGTGAAATGGTTTTTGAAATCATTTTTTGGGTGATGAGAATTCCAGGATATGAGCAGGGTGGAGAATGTTTTTTGGGGAAAACGATCCATTTGCTAAATCAATCAGGGACTTTTTACAGCCCACCCCTGCCAGCATCCCGCACCGCCCCACACTTCTCCCAAATTCTTCAGTGCACACCTTTAACCCCTCCTCTGATTGACTCCCCCTTCACCTCCCTCTCCTCAAAACATTCCTCCTCCCTTCAGGTGTGTGAGGGGGGGAAAGAGGGGCGGAAAAAAGATCACTTGATAAAAGTTTTTAATGTAATAAAAATAAAATAAGACATATACACTTTGGGGTCAGTAAGTTTTTTTAATGAATACTTTTATTCAGCAAGGATGCATTAAAATGATCAAAAGTTACTGTAAAAGACATTTATAATGTTACAAAACTATTCATCTAAGAATCCAAAAAAATCTGTATCACGGTTCCTTGAGCACAATATCAGCATGATTTCTGAAGGATCATGTGACACTGAAGACAGGACTAATGATGCTGAAAATTCAGTTTGTCATCACAGGAATATATATTTTTTAAATATTTTAATTATTACCATTTTTACTATATTTTTGATCAAATAAATGCAGCCTTGGGTGAGCATAAGCATTTTACTGACCCCAAACTTTTGAATGGCAATGTGTAAAATACACATGTGACCCTGGACCACAAAACCAGTCATAAGTAGTAATTCGCACTGGTATATTTGTGGAAATAGCCACAATTATAAAGTTATTTTTCTTTTATGCCAAAAATCATTAGGACATTAAGTAAAGATCATGTTTCATGGAGATATTTTGTAAATTTCCAACTGTAAATATATTTTAAAAAATCTATTATCATTAGTAATATGCATTGCTTAAGGACTTTTATTTGCATCAGGGTCACATATGTAATTATTTATTTGTTGTTATTATTATTCTTAACAGGAAAAGGTCATTCAAATTTAAATATCCTATTATTTTTCTGTAAAAAAACAAAACTGTTATGCGGCTCTAACTATTCAATAACACTTCATAGTGACCAGGTGCTCTTAAGCTCCAAAAAAACAAATCATTTGCACAAAAGCACCATGATTTACCATAAAAAGTTGTCTATAAAATGTCATGTTCCATGTTTCAAATCTTCTAAAGTCCTACAATAACTTGCATGAGAATATAGAGAATTATTGCAAGCATATAAATACTTAATTTCATTTTTTTCCCCACACAAAGTTCTCATATAACATCAGAAGACTTGGAATAAAGCACAAAAGTCATTTAGACTACTTTTACGCTGTTTAATGGTGAACGAATGAAAGAACTCATTGAAAAAAACAACAGTGCTACAAGTAAAAACTGTGAAACAAATGTTTCTAATATGTTTGTATTTATGTGAGGAGGTAAAGGGTGAATGTGTGATTTGTTTGCGTATGTGTGGTACATTCTAAGTCTCCTTGAGGCCTGGAGAGCAGGGACTGCTGGGAGCCGTGCAGAATTAATAGTATTTATAAAATAGATCAGACAAGTTTCCAACTCCACTTGGCAATGCTTTCATACATGCTCCACGGTTACTTAGCATTCATCATTTTTATGTCTGGGGCCACAGAGCCTGTGCGTATGAGTGCTCATGTTTATATGACGTTTAAGACTCATACTGAGATGATACAGTAACTATTGTGTGGAATATGGTTGGCCAGACTACACGTAGCCCTAAAAGACGATAAAGAAAAACAGGTTCGCCCAAGAGTTTATTGAGAATTTGTTACGCCATGTATTAAAAACATATGTGAAGAGATGTGCTTTTTGTGTGAGCGAGAGAGAGAAAGAAAGAAAAAAAGGGCGAGAGAGTGCCGAAGGAATGTTTCTTGGCTCGAAGGACACGGGAGGCTCGCTTGTCTTCGGAGGAATTCAAGAGGAGAGTTTGAAATAATGCTCAGGCAGGCAACGGCCTCCCCGGTGGGATACGCTTCAGACAAGATTCCTGCAGAGACGGATACCAGGGAGAGCCAAGCTCTTTCACAGAGCAAAAACAAATGGGCAGAGCTTTGAAATATGGAGACATGAGACAACTTCAGGCTCGCGATCACACGCAGCGCCCTCCCCGAGGAACCGTCCAACCCCTGGCAGACTAAGGGAGGAGGTCTTTATTAAATTAAGAGTGAGGGGCCTACGTGATCATCAGAGACAGGGGGCCCCAGCTAAGAGCTCGCATCTGCGCGCCCCTAGCTCTCGACTCCCAATTCATAGACCTTATCAATTACATCTCGCACATGTACAAGAGTCAAAGTAAAACAAGGCTGAAAGTTAGAAAAAACATGAGCAGAGAGAGGACTGAAATCCAATGCACCATTAAATGCCATGAGTAGAAACGCAGATAGTTTGAGAGAGTTAAGTCAGGGGGGTGAATGATGTAAAGCATGCCTGCTTTGTGAGGTGAAAATGGTGTCAAGAATCTCATGTCGCGTCTCATCTTGACAGAATATCCTGCCTCGACTAGTCCCGCCAAACCTGCGCTCCTCACACTATCACACAAACAAGCATGCATCCACAGAGTTCTTTAGAAACTCGTATGTGGCACATATTCACAAACTGAAAAAAAAAAACTAGATAGATTTCAAGTTTCAGGTTTTTGAGAAATCTATTATGATTAGCAAGAAATATAAAAAGTTCAGCCTTTTTTATGTCACAAATAAAAAAAGACAGATGGTTCTCGCTTCCATTGACAAAACTTTTAAAAAATTTGCTCGCTGTTTCTTTTTCTCTTTCTTTCTTTTTCCGTTCTGACTCTGACAGAAGCAGTGGAGAACAGGGAGCAGGCCCTTAGTTAATGGGGCCCGTGGTTTCACCCGTACACACACACACAGGCATTATGGCGGGTCACATTACACACCCCTTCCCGTGCCCCAACACTGACTTAGTTAGGACAAATACCCACAAAAATCACACACACACACACATACACCAGCAGTAGAGCTTGGCCTGGAACATAACCACACACTGTAGAGCCCTTTGAATTTAGCACAGAACATTTTTAAAAGTTCACACTAAGTGACTGGCGTTTGCAAAAGTTTATGTACTCACTAGCTGCAGTAACGTTGGCCGGCACACTAGTGCAGGACCCGACGCTGGTGGTGGCCACACACTGGTATCTGCCTACGGTGAGGTTTGTAAGGGAGGGGATGTAGAGAGAACCGGGCTGCACCAGGACTCCCAGCTCCTCATCGCCCCCAGCTGGCAGCTCTCGGCTGTTCAGACGCCAGCTGATGTTGACATGGTTAGGCAGGGCGCTGCAGCGCAGGGTCACGCTGCCCCCCAGTTTCTGCACCACAGAAAAAGGCTCCTCAGTAAAGACTGGGACATCATCTAGAAGAGAAAGTGGGACACAAGATTGGTGAATAAATATTTACATTTTACATTACATTTAATACTTTATCAGAGGATTTTATCCAAAGCGACTAACAAATGAGGAGAACAATAGCACCAATCAAATAAAAAATAGGGCAATAAAATGCAGTTAGTCTTGCACAGTGCATGTAGCAATATTTTTTTAAATAAAAAAATTGATGGATGGAATGTGTTGAAGAAAAAGATGCCTCTTTAGCTGTCTCTTGAAAATTGCTAAAGACTCAGCAGCTCGGGTTGAGTTAGACAGGTCATTACACCAGCATAGAACAGTCAAGGTTAATGTCCATGAAAGTGATTTTCAGAACACAAGCTTTTGAAGAGCACACTGAAGTCTGAAGTAGTAGTTTTAGATATAGGGGTGCAGAGCCAGTGGTTGTTCTGTAGGCAAACATCAGTGCCTACAGAACAAATATATCAGTTATCCAAAAAAGTTGCCGGATCTGAGTCCAGCTTGTTCCGGCTCAAATGAAGCTTTATGATGTTTTAGTGGAGTAGAACCAAGGTGTCGGAGACCCACCTCTAACAGCAGCACTATCCCGCAGGCAGCACAGCAGAGCACCCAGGGCAAACAGCGCTCGAAACTTCCGCTTTCTTTCCCAGGGTATCCAGTCCAATATCCCAGACATCTTCCATGCACTACCCCTGTGAGAGAGAGCGAGAAAGAGGTTATCAGCTGAAAATGTAATTAACCTGACATTCAATTGCGCATATGGAGAGAATAGTAGTGAGCCAACACATACACATTCATAAAGTTGACAAAACAAGACTAAATTCAGAGCAAAAGCCATTTATCCTATGCACTACTTACTTCAAACAGTAAAGCATTAAAGTGAGCACTTTTCAGGGGAGCATATTTGGAGCACTCTACATAAAGACATACACTACCCATTCAAATATTTGGGGTCAGCAAGGTTTTTCTTTTTTTAAGGAAATTAGTACTTTTATCCAGCAAGGACACATTCAGTTGATCAAAAGTGACAGTAAACATTTTAAATGTTACAAAAATGTCTAGTTCAAATAAATTTTATTATTTTAAACGTTTTATTACAAATAATTCTGGGAGGGAGATTTTCCACAAAAATATTAAGCAACACAACATTGATAATAATAAGAAATGTTTCATGAGTAGTAAATCTTATTAGAATGATTTCTGAAGGATCATGTGACACTGAAGGCAGGAGTAATGATGCTAAAAATTCAGCTTTGCCATCCCAGGAATAAATTACATTTTAAAATATATTAAAATATAAAACAGTTATTTCTAAATTGTAATCATAATTCATAAAATTACTGTTTTTACTGTATTTTGATCAAATAAAGGCAGACTTGTTGAGCATAAGAAACAAAAACATTAAAAATATTTTTACCAACCCCAAACTATTGAATGGAAGTTACTGATCATGAGTCACGACACTAATGAATTAAATGCAGATGACTCTGAACAGAAAAGTTTAAGTTTATAGTTGTTAAGATCGTTGTGAAAAATATTTGCAAAAATGATTTCAAATCATCTCAGTCTCAAACCAAAAATTAAAATGTCAAATAGGAATCTTTTCCAGGGTTTTAAAATCCTAGGTCAGGTTTTACGGTTTAAATGAATATAACTCAAGATCATAATATGATCATAAACTGCAAAATTACTTTCTCAACATGACGGCCTGTACACTTAAAGAAGGGCACCTTGTGAAGGGATTCTCCTGCTCACTCTCATTTGGAACGACTCTACGAGTAGCTTTCCAATTGCGCCTCCAAGGAAAGAAAAATGGCGTTCTGCTACTCCTGAATCAATCTTTCCTTACAAGTTCACAGAACTCACATCCGCTTGAACCCACCAGTGGTGGAGGAAGTACTGAATCTCAGTACTTAAGTAAAAGTACAAATACCCAGAGATATATTTACTTTTGTAAAAGTAGAAGTACCACAATGACAACCCTACTTAAGTAAAAAGTGCCTGATTTTAAATGTACTTTAAGTATTAAAAGTAAAAGTACTTGCATGACAATTTATTCTCTTAATGTCCATATTCTAATAATTAAAAACATTATTTATTTAAACATTATGGGCTTAAATAAGTTAAATAAGTTTTGGGTTAATGTAATTGTGCTTACCATCTTTGGCCCAGTTTACATTCTGTCTTACAATTCTGGCTGTCGGATAATCTGCAGAGTTAAATATCATTATTCTGAAGCAATATTCTCACTATAGTGTTCAGTGAACAGCTTTGACGTATTTAAATCTGCATATTTATGCTATTTTTACCTTTTATAAAGGGCATTTTCCCCCTAATCTTATTAAATATATGATATGCTTCAGCTTTCCTTTTATATTCTTAAATTGTATCAATACATTAAATTAGAATAAGACCATATAGGGCTGTTATATCAAATTAAATAATTTAAACTGAAAATTACAACTTAATTAAATGACATTATGAGATTGCTTTAAATATTTTTATGAATACAAATAAGAAATGTTGGAAAGAATGTTTTAACATGAAATTAAACTGCCAGTAGGGGGCGGCAGCAGGTATTAATAAGTGAATCATTGAGTCAATTTGTTCAATCGGCTGATTTGTTCAAGAATGAGGCAGTCGTTTGTGAACAGGTCATTGAATCTTTGATTCAAACGATTCATTCAAAACACCAAATCATTTATTAACGCTCTGTTCCTGCTTTGTTTGGAAACATTTTCGCTGCTGAAATAGAACAATAAACAGTCAATATTTTGCATCTAAAATGTAAGTAACTGTTTCAAAATTAATTGTTTATGGAACTCTGTGTCATATTAAATCAGTGACACATTTTCAGTCGGGATGACATTCAGGAAAACAGCACTCTTGGTCGTTTGATGTTTTTAACTGTATTATATGTTATAAATATAAAAACTCCACATTTTAAATCATTACTGCAGTATGTGACTGAGTTTCTCTTTGTGAGCGGCGCTTATTTGTTTCCATTTCTCCTCACGAAGCTGCGCGAGCCTCAACAGCGCAACCCTAATTTCATTACAAGAGTACAAGCGTTAATGTCGAGCCCTGAAACTGATCACTGAAACTGAAATGTAACGAAAATGTAACAAAACGTTGTAGAAATGTAGTAAAGTAGAAAGTATAATAATTGCTGCAAAATGTAACAAAGTAAAAGTAAAAAGTATGCACTATTTATTCTACTTAAGTAAAGTACAGATACGTGAAAATTGTACTTAAGTAAAGTAACAAAGTATTTGTACTTAGTTACATTCCACCACTGGAACCCACATACAGCAGGTCGAACTGTTTAGACGGGTGCCCGGATAAGAAGAGGGGGAAATCTGAGTGCCCTCACTCAGGTGTAACCGATACAGGCGGGTTCAAAAGAAAAAGAACGGCACACAAAGAACAATGGGGTGGGGGTGATATCATTTATATTTTCTGGAAATATTGAGTAGTGTAATGTGTTCTCTACAAAGACGCAAACGGAGGGAGAAGGAGAGCGAGTGGAGAGGGAGAAAAAGAGTAATGGTTAGTGTATTAACAGTTAATGCAGGAAAGGGAGCATTTCTCTCCCTTGGCTCTCATTGCCAAGTTTCCCGAATTCTTTCCTGTCAGGTTAAACTAACAACTTCCCGTCAGGAGGAGGAGGGTGGTCCATTGCTCCCAGACTGCAAATCTCTCCCTCTCTCTCTCACATACACAAACACACACACACAACTCTACTCCCATCAATTGTAAGTAATGATTAATGAAGGCTCACAGAAAGATTGAGAGCTCAAACATGAGAGGGAACCACGACGCAACTCTAAAAAAAAAAAAGAAAAGAAAAAACTCTACAAAAATAAATGAAGTCTACGTCTTGGGATTCGGAGTTGTTTTTCTGGAGCTGGTAGGTACATAGCCATTAGCTATTAGCCAAACTCTGCTGACGGAATAGAATGTATGCCATTTACAGACTTTGGGGTTGGCCCTAAATAAATGTTTTTCCGTTTCCAACACCAGAAATAAACAAGTCATGCTGTCTGCATAATGCTGCAGAAAGATGTTATTTAGCCTGACTGATCTGGAAATGTTGGACTAATCATTTTAATTACCATATGTGTTAAAACACTGATGGATTTTGCTGGCCGATACAACATTAGGTTGTTTGTTTCTCATCTCTGAAGTGGAAAGGGCATGACGCTGATTCCAGGCACACCAGCAAACCTCACTGCGTAGCTAAGATCATGCTGACCTAAGCAAACACTCAACTTGACAAGAAGCCCAACAACAACTAGTTTCTACCACATTAAGGGCCAGATTTACTATTAGCTTGCACCAGTGCAAACCCTCTTTTGGCGTTAAAAAACTACAGTCAGGATTTACTAAAGACACGCAGTGAAAAAAAGGTGTGGACAGGGTTATTTTTGCGGCTGACCTTATTGCATATGCATTTGAACGAGTATTACCTTTCAGACGCAACATTTACGGGAGGAGAGTATTTAAATCAACCATGCAAGGTGATTTACGAATGTTTGCACTCGTCAATTTACTGGGATTTGCACCATTATTCTCCCAATTCCAACCCCCTAAAAACCATGTCTTAAACCAGACGCTAATTTACTTGGTAGATTGTGTTGGTCATTATGGAAATGATCCAGCTGCATCTGTGTTCAAGTTGTACGTCATCAGAAGATTACATGTAAAACTTTTCTCTCCCATTTTTTGGTTTTGTGTTTTTATGATAATTTGCCCAGTTTAGTAAATCTGTCCCTAAGTGAGCATTTAGTCTCTATGTTAAGTTAAGGCTCTGTGATTCGTCACTTTTAATAAGGTCAGTGATTGGCTCATGCCACTGCTGCTTTTAATAAGATTAGTAATACTACAAATGGTGAGATTGCTATTAATACTACAGCTACACCCATTACAACTATTGTAGGTGCAGATGCTTGTTTCAGTTGTGTTGTGACCACAGCCTGTGAGGAATGGAAGTACAGTCAGTTGCTGAACATCTTGGTGTCAATCATTCAGCCAATGCAATATTGAAAATATGTCTTTCTACAAACTTCTAATAGACAAAACCCCATAACCCAAAAAATCTAATTAATAGAACTCATCCTTCTTCAGAAATATTCAGATTTGTACTTGAACATTTCAATCAAAGAGTGTTGACCATGAACATTATTCTCACAATATTTGAAAAATCTCATATAACATTTCCTTGGCCACACATTTAAATCAAGTCAAGTTCTGTACCTGGGTATCAATCATTCAGCCAATGAATCACTGAAAATAAATCTTTCAACAAAGGCATAACACACACACACATACAACCACAGAACTAACTCAATTAAGAAAGTGACAGCACTGTCAACCAACAAGCTCTGAGCCATCCTTTTTGATGAGGTCTACTGAATTGTGGAAATTAGATGATGTTTGCATCAAATAAAACACTGCACTTACTCAGACTATCAGGCTCTTTGCAGCCAACAAAGCTGTGCTGTCAAAAGGAACAGGACAGCTGCCCTATAGGTTTGGAAAAGGCGGCAATATTCTCTCTTGGCTGTCAAGCCACCTGTCTCAGGCGTCAGAAGTTATCCCCTTAAACACACACGCCTTATTCAGACACACATGCGCAATCCAAATCATGTCATCGCCTTTGAGACAAACACTTCACATTCATATCAAGTCGCAACAGTAATGGAAAATAATTTATAGCACTGCCATTTTTTTCCATTCTTCAGCAAAGGGCACAGGGGGAGTCAAATTATACTGTAATTGAAAAATGTGGTACGGTGTAAGTACGTGACCCCTTTAGAGAGGTGTAATCGCATTGATCTGAGCATCTGGATAAGGGCTGTACAAAGGCATGTGCATTTAGACTCTGTTTATAGGAGAAAGAAAGAGACAAAAAGCATAATACTGAAGTGACTTCATAATGCCTCTTTGTCACTAAATGGAGTCCTTTCTTCTAGGGCCACTCTGGTCACTATTGTCCTCCAGCCTGTGTGAAATTCATTTTGACAACCCTACTAATTGGATAAAACTGCTCTCTGCCGCCTGTGGGCCTCCCTCATACCGTTCACATTCCATCTGCTTTCCACACAGAGGGAGGAGAAGAGTAACGAGGAGGTGAGGAGGTGGGGTTTAGCTCCTTCTGAATATTTATCACCCCGCTCCCTTCACCCTATTTATGTCCTTCAGAACCCCCACGACCCATCCTCGATTCTCCAAACATCACAATACCCCCCCTTTAGATAAACACATGCGGTGTCAAGTGTGAGGAGTGCTGGGTTCAACTGCCCGCGCGGGCCCATGGCCCACAATGCCGCAGCACATATCTACCATGCGGGAGGCCCGTTGCTCTGGGCGACGGTAACAGGCAGAACGCACCTTAATAGAGTGGAGAGTCATTGTAAAGCAGTGAGCCGGCGCACGGACAATAACCCTATGGCCCCCTGTGAAAGGAGAGACGTTTCTCAGAAGGGCCAGAGGAAGAGCTGATGGGGGCTTGCTCAATGGACAAGGGCTGAAGTTTTGGGCTGGAGGTGGTGGGGGTTGGATGGCCAAAAGTGGTTAGTGGATATGGGGGTCTAAGCTTTAGTGATCCAAATTAGAGAGTGGATGTCAACTGGTGATTGACCGGGTTTGGGGGGGATTTGAGATGGTGGATCATTGAAGTTTGCTGGCCATTTGGCTAATGGAGCCAAAATGGAGAAAGTACCGTTCAGAGGAAGAGTTCACAGAAATTACAGCTTCCCAACAGACTTACAACACACTTAGCACTAGGACTAAGCTAAAAAAAAAATAATCCTTCACTATTTTTCATCCTTTTATATTTTATATTCAGAACATCTCAAGGTGTATGCTCTGAATTGGCAGATTATATATTTTTACAATCAGAGGAACCACCATTTTGACCAAACTCCCACTGATGTACAAGAGTTCAAAAGTTTGGGGTCGGCTCTATTTTTTATGGGGTTTTTTTCCTGCTCATCAAGGCTGCATTAACTTGATAAAAATACAATAAAACATCAATATTGTGAAATATTATTACATTTTAAAATAACTGATTAAATGTAATTTATTCCTGTGATGGCAAAGCTGAATAACTTCAGTCTTCAGTGACATATGATCCTTCAGAAATCATTCTAATATGCTGACCGGTTGTTCAAGAAACATTTTTATTAATATTAATGTTGAAAACAGTGTGCTGCTTAAAATATTGTAGAAACAGTGATAGTGATAGAAACAGTGCATCTTAAAGGATTAGTTAACTTTAAAAAAACTTTTGTTGATAATTTACCCACCCCCATGTCATCCAAGATGTCCATGTCTTTCTTTCTTCAGTCGGAAATAAATTAAGGTTTTTGATGCAAACATTTCTCCTTAAAATGGAGTAAATGGACCCCAAACGGTTCAAGGTCCGAATGACAGTTTCAGTGCAGCCTCAAAGGGCTTTAAACCATACCAGACGATGAATAAGGGTCTTATCTAACGAAAAGGCTGAAATACTGAGTCAGTGTTTTCAAATGAGCGGAAGGAGGATTCAAAATCGTCCGACATCGTTGTTTTACCTTTTTACTCCCTTTTTTGTAAACACCGTTTGACTGAGTACGTGCACATTCAACAACGACTCGGTACTTCCACCTACGGCAAGGGTGACCTTTTCAACGTTGACACGCGGACGCCACGCATACATATCACAGAAAGGAGCAAGGCGAAAATTTGTGCTTATAAAACTTAAACGTTTGATTTTTTTTTTTTAAATGACCGATCGTTTCATTAGATAAGACCCTTATTCATCGTCTGGTATGGTTTAAAGCCCTTTGAGGCTGCACTGAAACTGTCATTGGGAACTTGAACCGTTTGGGGTCCATTTACTCCATTATAAGGAGAAAATAATTATTTAATTTAATTTCAAATGAAGAAAGAAAGACATGGACATCTTGGATGACATGGGGGTGAGTAAATTATCAGCAAAAGTTTTTTAAATGTGAACAAATCCTTAAACTGTCACTTTTGATCAATTTATTGCACCTTTGTAGAATAAAAGTGCTCATTTCTTCTCTTTCTTTTTTTTTAAACTTACTGACCCTAAACTTTTGTTCTGTAAATTTAAACATTGAAATATTACCAAATAGTCCTATTTACCAACATATTTTTAAACCACTGTTATAAATGAAAATGCAGTGCAGAATATTCAGTAAACTTTTGATTGATTACGCAAACAAATTATTATAATCAGAGTTCTGATTTGATTCACTGAATCAATCGAACTGATTCACAGAAATGAATAAAATTTGAAATAAATGACTGTGAAACTAATCTAACAGCATGGTCTTTAGGAACTTAACAGCCAAATAAAATGTGAACTGAAACCACTGAAGTATTTTAATGTACTGAATCATTGTATAACACCAGCAGATTCATCATGAATATTCTAAATATCACCCCGAGTAAACTCAGGGCACAGTTCACCTGCTGCCAAAGCCATGACTTTACCTTCAGGGCTCTTCACCATTACTAATCTTCTGGAACATTCTCATGGCTCTCAAACAGATTAGCAGAATCTTTTCCAGTACTGCCTTGACTCCAACAATACACCGGACAGACATCAGTCGTTCCCATGCCGGAAAATTAAACATCAAAAGCACCACTAACAAGGCCAATACCCCCGCCATCACCGTACCCTTTAGTGTATTAATGAGCAGCATCCACCCCTGCCCAAAAAATACAATAATGAGACCCACTCAACGGATTAACGAGCAAAAGATCGAGCCAAGTCCAGGGGCTCTAATCAATTAAGCACCCTGATATTTGCATAATTCATATAACAAGGCAGAATTAACCAGCACACGCTAATTATGGAGTTCGGGCACTTTGAGTAGGATGGTCACATGACCGCATACCTCCGTTTGGCCAGACGATGGGAACTGTCAGTTAGGATTAGACTGACTCTGTTTTCATGCTGCTCCCCACCAAGGCAGGTATTATAAGAGGTTCAGTTCACAAAAAATCCATTACAAAATGCCTTGGTGATGCTTATTAGGAAAATATTGTCAAGTCAGACAATCAGTAAACAGGTTCAATGAACTTCGATCACTTCACACACACAAAGAAAACTGGCTCAAGAAAACAATTTTAACAAAATAGCTAAAAGTTGATTGTGCCTTTACAGATAAACTCCTGGGTGACGGAAAATATGGCATGAGAATATATCAGAAGAAAAGATAAAAAGGATATATCAGAAGAAAAGTGCTATTGCATTTTTTTTCCAGAGAGTGATCATAGGTGTTAGGATTTTACAAGGACCTAAAAGCTGCTCTAAGTTAATAACTTTCATATCATAACCAATAGCTTAAATACAGACCAAGCTACAACATATTAAACAAATCTAGCATATAACTTCAGACTTCAAATCGGGACCAAAAACTTCACAGGGGAAAACAAATGCTCTCGCTCCACAAACACTATATAAAGTTCTTTACAAAATAAAGAACAGCTATTAATACAGAACATATTTTCTTGTAAAATCAGATGGAGCTTATAGCTGTGCAGATGAGCGGTCTGAAGGAGAAGTTGAGCAGAGAGACAGAGAGGGAGGGAAGAACTGAGGGGCCCCTGCTGCTCTGGCAGCTTTTCCATCATAGTGAATGGAACCAATTATAAATCTAAAGCAATTTCTCCACATTATTCAACAGGAACTCAGTGAGCTTAGACTGCCTGCGTGCTCGCCAGAGCCAAAGATCGGGAAAACCAGGCAGAAAGGGAGAGGAAATTAAAATATTTAATAAAAAACAAACATAGTAAAATTGTTTGTTAAGTACTCGTGCAATAATGCTCTGTTGCTTGAGTGAATGGCTGTAAACAGCACTGATACAAGCAAAACAGGCGAAAAGCAAACAAAATAGGACATTTGAAGCTGGAAAGTGTCTAAAATGTCTTTTAAAAGGTTTATTATGGTTAGGGTCAAATGACTAGGTTTTTCAGAGTCATAGGTCTGGGTTTGGCTGAGGAAGCCCCTGTCAACTGTAAACACCTGCAACATCCATGACCACACAGTTTACGGACACATCAAAGAAACACCAACCACATAATAAACAAACCCTAACCTGCAAAACAATACAGTAGCCTTTGGTTTTTGAGCATGCCATGGTGTCCAAAAACCCTATTTTAACAACTCTTGTTACAAAACAAAACTGCTGTGCTGATGGACTGGGGTTTGATACACAAGAGTTTGGTGTTTTGCTTTTGAAAGAAATTAATACTTTTATTCAGCAATTCAGTTGCTACCACTAGAAGAAATTACATTTTAAAATATTTTCAAAGACTAAACAGTTATTTTACTCTGTTTTTGACCAAATAATTGCAGCCTTTGTCAGCACTAGAAGAATGTTACCAACCTTTTTGAATGAAAGCGTACAATATATTGAAGGGCGAAAATCATAAAGCACAAGCATACATCTCTTTTAAGGCCTCCGTATGTTTAACAGAGACAATTTTGCTTTAGTATTTTGAAAGTGTTTTTTCAGATTAGCATTTTCCTTCGAAAGTGATTTTGACAAATGAATTAGCATTATTTAGAACATGAAAGTAGTGTATAATCTATACTCGACTGATACTGAAGACAACTAGCGGAGTCTGTGTGTGTGTGTGTGTGTGTGTGTGTGTGTGTGTGTGTGTGTGTGTGTGTGTGTGTGTGTGTGTGTGTGTGTGTATGTGTGTGTGTGTGTGTGTGCGAGAACGTTTCAGAGCATGTGTGTGACTGACAGTGAGCTATAGCTCTCTGAAGGCGAGTTATCGAGAGAGTGTGAACAGTCTTGTGAGAGCGTCTCCATTACTCTGCGCTTGTCAAACGATCCTTAATCTTTGTACAAATATCAGCTTTACACACACTGAGCTGTTTGTCTGCAAACAGTCGCTGCTTACTTACCAGGGTCTGGAGTTTATCAATGATCTCACCGCCTTGCAACAGACACACACTGACACAAACAGCAACGTGCCGCTATGTTTGTGCATTTCCTTGATGTCAGAGACAACTCTGGTCAAATACGCGCTTGGCGCGATACAGTCATCACAATGACTAGTGAATTGATACGAGATCTCATGGGTTTTAAAGTAAAATTAAACATACGACATGCTCAGGTTTTCCAAAGAAACAAGCAACCAAACATTAGAAAGTGAGAAAGCCAGCCACCTGGATGTCCAGGTGTTATCATGGGCCTAATGAAATGGAGAAAGCTCTGAAACTAAATTACCTCGGCCAGGTGCGGTCCCAACAGAGACTTTATACTTTAGAAGCAATTATTCTTCACTGCGGGCTAAAAATTGCCTCTTGACAGCTGCCATACTTTTGAGCTTTGGATAATTCAGAGCGCGTTTGGAAATAGCAGACTGACACACCGTGCATTCCACTATGAGAAGATAATCCTGATTGGAGAGCATCTTTTACCCGCACACACACACAAACCCGCAGATTGTTGCCTTCGGGCTGTTATGACTGCATGAATATACCCGCTGAAACAGACATGAAAGCGGACCTGAAGGAGTTTTTTTATTACGCAGCCTTCTTCTGCAAATTAACAGAAAAGTTACACCCTTTAAGCAAACAATAAGTCGGTCCAAAAACCTCTGAAGCAACAAACTTCCACGTCCAACAAGACTAATCAGTTCTCATTTGTTCACACACTAGAAATCAGAACATTATGCTGATGCCTACAGCCTCGTAGTATTTTTTCTTTGAAAACAAGAGCCTTTACAGACATATGTCACATCCCTGACATCTCTACCACGCTGATACCCGATCAGCATCATCCATCCCATCTATTATGCATTTATGAACCTTTCCAAATCCCCAGACGGGCCTCTCTGGCTCAGCTATGGGATACCTGTTACACTGAAAGAATGTGGAGCAGTGAGGACATGTCATCTGAAATCTGTGCATCCATCTGTGCATAGCTAATAGGCCTTCCCAGCATTATAACCAAATAAGGTCAGAGCACTATGAAAGCCAAAAAGATAATCAGACTGGAATCAATTATGGAACGACTTTGATCCACCCGACCACCAATCATCTTGAGCAAAAACCAGCTACCACAGTTTTTCCTCAGATTGAATTCTTGGCATCCGAGCAGAGCGATCTGGCTCACAAGAATCTATCAACTAGTTTGAAACAAACGCAAGGTCAGCCAGCATTCCTCTCAGTTGGCCTGTTTTCCTTCTTTTTCGAGAACAATGCAGCACCTGGGCTCGAACAAACCTTATTACCAGCTTTGTAACGGTATTGTCTTGTTATGACTCTATAACAACCATGACGGCCTGCATGAAGTTTTCCACACAGAAGACGTGCTCAAATAAATCAGAAATCAAACCAATTATGTTTGGTTTCATCCCCACACTTAAGCATATACAATGAGCAAATTACAACTTAGACCAATGTTATAGTTTTTTCATGGCCTATATTGATAATTTTACATAATGGCTAAATCATTAGACTACTAGAATAAAACATAATATGCATTAGGAATATTTTGTTGATTATTTATGCATTGCCGTTTATTTATTATGCATTACATTATATTGTTTAGCAATCTAAATAGTGACAAATTTGTGAGTGTGTGAATATCAGTAGAAAATGTGTGAATATCGGTAAAGAATATTGGTTAAAAAAAGCAAACAACGCTATTTTAGCCCTTATGGAGTTTATAAATAATTCTATGTAACTGCTACAACTCTGATTTTTAATTGTTTACATACAAAAAACTTTGATACATAGGGTACAATTTCATAATTAGATTTTTTACATAAAAACCATTTGTTCTGAAAATATGATATGCAGGCGTTCAAGTATTAAAAGAATAACTAAATATATTAAGAAAAAACTAAACTTTTAGTGTAAAATTGTGTTGAGCATAGTAATGTCAACTACTATTCAGCTGAATGAGGCCTGTAAAACTATGCCAAAAGTCTTATGTAGGTTTTTTTTAGAGA
Source organism: Gobiocypris rarus (assembly GCA_023029165.1). Taxonomy (NCBI): domain Eukaryota; kingdom Metazoa; phylum Chordata; class Actinopteri; order Cypriniformes; family Gobionidae; genus Gobiocypris; species Gobiocypris rarus. The sequence continues at coordinate 14,034,180 of CM040924.1, read as the reverse complement.
TGATCATAATACTGACACAACATCAATAATACATAGGTAGAAGTTAAGCATACAAGATTATCTCACAAATACAAATACATAATTTTGCCTATGATTAGCGTTGAGGAACAATGAACATTACACCCGCAGGCAAAGCGCATTTAACTAACTTTTTAAATAAAATACCGTAACAAATACGATAGCTAAAATGTTTTCATAGAAGAAAAAATATCAAACGTAACCTTAAATAGTGACGAATCTATTACAGCAATCTGATAAGAGAACGTCGAAACAAAATAGCTAGTTTGCTAACACCCGCATGATTTTACAGGGGGAAAAATTAAAAGCATCTTGAGATTAACAACACGCGATCATTTTTATGGGGTGAGTGTTCGCAAAAGTACAACAATATAGGAAATATTATGAAAAGTGAAGGAAACTCGAGAAAGCTTTTCGAATAGCATGGTGGGGTTCCTAAAAACAAGAGATGTTTTGGGGGGAGGAGAGAGAGACTTACCAAAAACGTGCAGTAGTTTGGAGTTGAATCCACTAGTTTTTCGTTGGTCGATTTTTTCCCAGCGTTTCTCGCTGTTTAATCCAAGAAAACTGCAATACTTCTCCTTTTCTCAGCAAACCGCTACTGCTTCAGTAATTTACTGCTGCAGCAGCACCGACATTTTCTTCGGCTCCCCAACTTCTTGCATTGAAAGGACGTTTTTGGATGACTGAGTCCTGGAACAATTCTCCCTTTTGCGAGGAACTTTTCGGGTCCTCCCACTTCCCAAGAAGGAGGAGGGATCTGAACAATAAAGATTCCTTCCCAAATCTTAGCGCAGTTCACGCTTGTCTCGCCTAAAGAAATACGCTTTAAAGCTGGGGTGGAACGGTCGGAACGAGAATTTTGCCTTATCTTGCGTGCGAAACCTAAACGTTCACAAAGTTACGTGCGCGCAGGATGAGGAGCCCCTCCCCCTCTCGCTGCCTCTCTGTTCTCCCTGATTTGGTATGCGCTCGTACCCGCAGGGCTCTCATTGACCCCCGTCTATTGAAGCTACAGTCCCGCAGGCGCAGCTGTGCCGTGTTGTGCGGGAAAACCTCACCGTGAAGACCCCCGCATGAGTCTCTCGGAGCCACTGGGTTCATTAATAACCGGTCATTCCTACACACATCGCACGATTACAGACGTGGCAAAGACCTCCCACACAATTTACCTGAACGGTTATTTCAGCATCGAAAACTATGGCTAACAGTTTTAGTCGGCTATTTATTTCTTAAATATATTACAAATATTCAACTTTTATATGAAATTATTAGTTTTTAAAATGATTACTATCTTATTAAATCTCACTAGTTTATTAGATTGTAGTTATTTTTGGATGTTTATTTATTTTTATGATGTTAGGCTACTAACCATTCCAATATAGTCTATACTTCGTACTGCTACTATTGTTTTCCTGCTCTTCCCCTTGTTTCCTGCTGTACTATTACTACTTTTTATTAGTTTCCTGTACCACTTTATTCTGTTTCCTATACTATTATTACTTCCTTTGCTTACTGTACTAATACTATTCCTATAGTTCTAGGTCCTATTATTGAGGCACAAGTTGACTATCTATCTCATATTTTACTTGTAGCCTAAAATAACTTTACACCAACCAAGTTACAATAGTTTTTTCTAATCTAATATCTTAAAAATCACAGTTAAATTGCCTTTTACTTAATTTTTCATCCTATATATCTATATATATATATATATATATATATATATATATATATATATATATATATATATATATATAGATATATATATATATAGATAGATGATGATAGATAGATAGATAGATAGATAGATAGATAGATAGATAGATAGATAGATAGAAAGATAGATAGATACCATAGCCAAGTACTGCAAAAAAATTATATGAACAATAAGTTATGACAACATGTTTTTACATTGCTTTAACTCATCGAAATAAGTTAAGCAATTTTCAACTTTTTGCAACTTTTTTTGTTATACAAGTTTCCAGCCGATACAAGATAACTCATTTTTTAAATTCAGTTTAAGTTGAAAAGACATCCAAGTTGATTGTACATAAAGTGTACAAGTATGTAATGCATAATTATAGTTTCAGTGAAACTGAAAAAGATACTTCTGTATTACTTACTAGTAATCTAGTAACAAGATACTAGTAAGTAATTAAGTCTAAAAAACAACCTAAATTCCTTGTTTGCATGTCACCTGTTGCTCCTCAGGTGAAGGTTGACGTGCATGAGCCTGTTATATGGCGATGTGTGTGGTTGGTCTTGCCTGGATTTTGCATGCCATGTCAAAGCCACATGTTTTTCTTTTTGGTTTGCTTGGCATGAGAGCTGATGTTATAGCAGAGGATGAATTAGACTTGCATGCTTATTAGCTGTGCAGGCTCTCTGCCCATGTGGACACAGCTGCAGTTGACACACCAACAATCAGACCCTCTCCAATTTACACACACACTGCTGGCATGCACACATGATGTAATTGCTCCAGTAATTAGAGTAACCTCAATACTGCTCATTGTTCTAATCATGTCATCGGTCTTAGTATGCAGGTGGGTCTAAGCTATTACCACTAATTTAAAAAAAATTAAGGATTGTGTAATATACTCTGCCATAACACAGAAAATATCTAAAAATAGTTTTTAAATTCAAGTTACTGACAGAGAGCAGTTTCATTTATAGCCTCACAAGTCATCGCTTGATTAAATGTATGTTTAATATACAGCTATGAGGAGTTGTATTTTAGACTAATGACATGTCATGGTGGGCGGGGCTACCCTCAGGCAAAAATGTAAATCAAGCCATCAAAAGATGTCCTGTAGTTTAAATACAGACCTACAAACTCCAAGATAATGGGCTTAATTCCCAGGGAATGCAAAGACTGATTAAATACAAAACAAATATATGTCACTTTGGTTAAAGTGTCTGCCAAATGCATAAATGTACATTGTTACAAAGTTGTTATGTTGTTTTTCATCTTCAAATAAAGCAAAGAAAATTCAGTGAAAAGATGATAACATGAATCACATATCTAAACACACTATATTGCCAAAAGTTTTGGGACGTCTGCCTTTACATGCACATGAACTTTAATGACATCCCATTCTTAATCAGTAGGGTTTAATATGGAGTTGGCCCATCCTTTGCAACTATAACAGCTTCAACTCTTCTGGGAAGGCTTTCCACAAAGTTGTTTATGGGAATTTTTGACCATTTTTCTAGAAGCGCATTTGTGAGGTCAGGCACTGATTTTTGGACGAGAAGGCCTGGCTCACAGTCTCTGCTCTAATTCATCCCAAAGGTGTTTTATTGGGTTGAGGTCAGGACTCTTTGCAGGCTAGTCAAGTTCCTCCAAATCAAACTCGCTCATCCATGTCTTTGTGGACCTTGCTTTGTGCACTGGTGCGCAGTCATGTTGGAACAGGAAGGGGCCATCCCCAAACTGTTCCCACAAAGTTGGGAGCATGAAATTGTCCAAAATGTCTTAGTATGCTGAAGCATTAAGAGTTCCTTTCATTGGGCCAAAACCAACCCCTGAAAAACAACCTCACACCATAATCTCTCTTCCACCAAACTTTACACGTGGCACAATGCAGTCGGGTTCCTCTGGCAACCGCCAAACCCAGACTCAACCATCGGATTGCCAGACAGAGAAACGTGATTCGTCACTCCAGAGAACATTTCTCCACTGCTCTAGAGTCCAGTGAAGGCATGCTTTACACCACTGCATCCGACGCTTTGCACTGCACTATAGTTGTATGATTTTATACGCCTGTGGCCATGGAAGTGATTGGAACACCTGAATTCAATGATTTGAGGGATGTCCCAATACTTTTGGCAAAATAGTGTATGTTTTCAACAAAATTTGCTTTGCAAATTCTTCTACATGTAAAATAAATATGCAGATAATGAGTAATGGCATGGGTTCCCACAACAATTTTGAAACATTTATATACATTTTTGTATTTTTTATAATTTATTTATTTTATTTTAATACTGGTTCCCTCTGAGAGTGTTGGTATAATTTGAGTAATGTTAGCAATCAAAAGTTCAAAAGAATCATATTAATACGCATTATTACATAGGTATTACATAGTGATGACACGCTTGCTGTCCTGTTCTGCTAATTAGATTTGTCTCAGGTTACTTTTAATGTGAGATATCTGATGTTATATGTAGCCTATGATAGTGTATAACGTTTGCTGTTTTTACACAAATAATTCCACAACTGAGAGGCAGCAATAAAAGGGATGGCTGTGGCTTGTCTTTTGTGGTTTTTTGTGAAGTTTATAGGTGATGTACACGGCTTGGCTCTCTGACGCTGGAGATGCGGATGTTTGGAAGTGTGTACGTTACACTGCAATTTATGGTTCACGTTCAGCACGTGCAGATTCATTTGGCACAGTCGCAGAGCAAATACATGTGGGTGCATCTGTGGTCTGAGGTTGTTTATGCAGAAGATTACAGCATTTGTATGTATGCTGCTGTGTACACAAATCCTATGTATTTATTAGTAAAATGCAATGTATTTATTATTTTCTTCTGTATTATATAAATTACATTAGCAAAGTGTTAGTTTTAACATGGCTGAAATATTAACGTTTTTAAAAGACCTCTTTTAAAAGGTTCCTCATCCCAGAGAGCAAAAGAGAGAGAGGTGCAGAGAGGATTTTAGGCTCTGCCACTTTCCCTCCTTGCCCTGTGCACCATTGGCTGAATTAGGCACAGACAAAAGCCTTTGTGGCCCAGCCATGAAAGGGCCATTAACCATGCTGCTGTTTCAGAGGCCAAGCCTGCAGGGGAGCTGCCTCCCAGAATGCCTCTTGCCCAGCATGCATCATTCCCAGCATGCACTGCTCCCTCTCACCAATACCTCCATCATCTTCACAGCTTCATAATAAAGACCAACAGATTGATATGTAGATGATTGCAGTGATTATAGAAGATATGTTTAAAATAGCAGGGCTCTTGCGGCCTAAGGCTTTTCACACTTGTTGCTCAAAGAATTGGCATGTAAGGCAGTTGTGTCTAATAAATGTGAGTGTGTGTGTGTCTTCTATTTAGCCCCATTTGATTGTGTGTATTTGGGAAGTGTGCATGTGTGTGCACGTGCGCCTTTGAAGGAATGCTAAGAGTCTCAGGGTCTAACCTTATTACGCGACACGGGCGCCATGACAACGACCCCCGGGCACCGTGTCTACGGCTGACCTTAGCAGCTGTGTCACTTCCTCAGTGTGACAAAACTAAGAATGAGTCGCTGTCACTGCCTACATTTAGCGCTTAAACAACACTGTTTACTAGCACACCACATTTAAACTCACAAGACACCCTGAACGACTTGATCACGTTTAATTAATTCATTAATATTTAATCAAATAATAAATTAATTAACAAAATAAACCATGAATTAGCATTTATTCATGGCTAAATGCCACACTGCACTTAAAATAGTGGGTCTCATCACTAACTGCGCATATGCACGAATTTATGCATGAAATCTGTATTTTAATGTTTTCACAAACAAATCATGATTAACTTACGTACAAAATTACATTCGAAATATACAAAATAATGTACTGAAACTTTGTGTGCTCAAAAAAATCACATTTGGGTGGCCTTATAAATGTGCTAAGATGAAAAATCATCTTTATAGTTTTTATTTCATCATCTGAAAGCGTTTGAAAGTAATGGCTGCTTTTCCATCACAGGAATATTTTACATTTTAAAATATATTCAGATAGAAAACAGTTGTTTTAAATTGTAATCATTTTTCACAATATTAGTTATTACAGTATTTTTTTATTAAAATAAATGCAGCCTTGGTGAGCATAAGAGACTTCTTTTAAAAAAATATTTAAAAATCTCAATTATTCCAAACTTTTGATAGGTAGTGTACAAAAGAGCAAAATATGCATTATCGTAGAGATGTTCTTTGCCTGAATAAGCTGCAATGAGGACTAGACTTGATGCCAAAAGTGTAAGTAAATCCACATCTATTAGTCGAAATAGCTCAACAAATATATTGTATTTGTATTATTAAAGCTTGGAAAAGTTTATGTAAACAAACAAATTGTGCAAATGTTCATACACGCACACTACTAAAACATATAAATCACAATCCTCTCAGCGAAACATGTCACAAAGCCGCATTTCATGCTGGTGCATACACAGTACGGCCTGCACAAAGCTCTGTGATCCTGTGCCCTGGCCTCTGTGACTCTTCATTTCCTGCTGTATTATTGCTGTTATTATTTTTCTGGATGGGAGAGTTTATGTGTGTGTGTGTGCAATATGCTTTTATTGTTATTATTCCTTGTGTCGTCAAAACTGGGGCGTGTGTTGCCGTGGCGCGGTTGGATTGGATCGGCCTCTTAACTTGCTCCAGATGCGGCTGACTGCAGTAATTGGACCTGGAGCCGATCAAATCCTAGTGTCGCTCCACTAGACTCGGAGCAGAGGAATTGAGGTGTGGGGGGGGGGGCATTTCAGAATGGCTGACCCGGTCTGCCCTGGACTTAACCTGGGCTAATGACCTCTAGAATTTTTCATGAAAAGGTGGTATTTTCATTTGCAGCCTAGTTGCACAAAATAATGATGTGGTTTTAGTTTTTTTTTATGTTGCGTTCATCAAGCGGTACTTATTTGTTATTGAGTCTCCTACTGTGTTTTATGGGTTATTTTTATTATGAGCAACAAGGGCTTGATTTTTTTAGACAGAAATCATTAAAAAAACACTTTGATATGTACTTCAGAGATTTCAAATTTTATTCTGTCAACGCAAACATTTAGAAGAACTATTAACTAATTAAAAGTTTTCAAAAGTAATTGAAATTTTTAAAAGCATAAAAATGACAAAAGCACATAAAATTACTCAAACTTTTATTTTAATTAAAAGAAAAAAAGCTAAAAGCTAATTAAAATATGACTACATTTTATAATAGTATAAAAATAATACAAAAAAATAAATGAATAAATAAAAAAATTAAAAAGATAATAAAAAAAACTGTAACTGTCGTTTTGGATCCCATTGACTTTTATTATGTAGACAAAATCAGAAACATTCTTTCATAGAAGAACCTGTTACAGTTTTAAGGTTTAAAATGAGGTTGAGTAAAAAAAAATTTTTTTGTGTGTGAACTATCCCTGTAGCATTTAATATTCAATATCGCTGTTCAATTAATAAAAAAAATTATAAAAAAATGTTTATCTTTCATCAATAAATGATGGTGTCAGGGTCAAGGGGCTTTGATAGGAGAATAATGTTTCGTCCTTGATGGAAGAAGTCTGGTTTCCAGGTTGGATGTCTGAGGTTGCAGTCAGGAAGATTTAAGGTGGACTGCAGAAGGTATTATAGGGGAGTAAAGACGACATATGTGGGAGATTTAAGGTGTCTTTTACCCTTTTCCATTGACGCACCTGGTTTTATCATCTACATTCCCTGCCCTCCTACACAGAGCTCTCTATCTTGATTCCTGTCTCTCCTGTGCCGCCCCTCCCTGTCTTACCCTCACTCTTTCTCCATTCCTCCCCCCTTCACACTTCCTGGACCCTGGGCTTGCCAGACGGTCATAATTAACGAGGAAAACGATAGTCCCCACGGTCCTCTGGTTCTCCACTACACTGACGGTCCACTCCCAGTGTGTGTGCGTCCTCCTCTGTGAATAAATGTAGCCCTGTGTCTGTGTGTATGGTTGTGTACCTGAACGAGTGTGTGCGCAGACCTCTGTAAATCTACCTCTCTTCGTACGTGTGTGCACCTCTACTCTTGGACTAGGTTTCTTTTTACTCAATGCCTCTTTATGTTCAGTGTCAGCAACGGAGCATGATCTCATCCGCTACAAATAACAGGCTCGGAAAATGACTTCTCACAGAGTCTCACACACAACCTGGGAGCAATGGCTCACACGCAAGCAAAATTACCTTCTTGACAAAGCATTCAATCTAAGTGCCGGCCATATGCACCCAGGGAGCTCGTAGACTGTTTATTTTACAAATGTGCGCCCGATGCTTTAGCCTGTAACAGAATATGCACAAGTTTCAATGTTGTTTTTTCAGGCATGGAGTTACAGTTTGTAGGTAATCTGCATATTTAGAATCTGTTTTGAATATTTATGAATTGTGAATGTTCCTTTGTGTTGAGATATTTAAGTCTTGGCACGGAACTCTGTGAAATACCATCATAATAACATCTCGGCACGACTTCCCGAGGCCCTGCATTGTAGAACAGTCTGACCATTCCAGAGCAACTTGACTGATAAGAGCCCCTCTGATCTCTATCTGTCACTCATAGCCAGAGGCAGGGTTACACAGGCCAGCACAGAGTCACCATCGTAAATAAACAGCTGGAAACAAACTCCCATTTCTCTTACATTCCCTATTTATGACTTTCGCTCTCTTTTTGCAGTGCACACACACTAAAAGCATTTAGGCGAACATACAGAGACAATTAGAGAGAGGAAGACTGCATGGCTGAATAGTCTGAAACACTTCCTAGACAAACATTTTGACTGATTACATTGTCACCAGAATTATTTGTTTCTCATCAATTCTCTTAACTTGTGGGGTCCCACAGGGCTCAATCTTAGTACCAATTTTGTTCTGCTATCCACACGCCCCTTTTAGAAAATTTTATAGATAATTAAAATATCTTTGCTATCATTCTCACTGATTATGTTTACATTTACAATGGTGGTCTTGGTGGTTTTTTCCTTAATAAAGCTCTTAAACTAACACACACATTTTATTATATTGCCAAATACCATAGTGGATAATGTGAAATAGCAGCATTAGCGGCGAAAAAATTAGCTTTAGTTAATTACTCCTTTTTAATGCATTGTAGTAATGGGAATCATTAGTAATTTTGTGATTTTGGTTCCTTAATGGTTTCAATAATAATTTTAGTGCTTTTTAAAGATAAATATTTGGGGGAAAAAATCAAATCCATTGTCAAATTATAAGACAGGCTATTCAATAATTTAGAACATTTCTTGAGTTTTTGATGACTATTCATTGTCCTTTCAAAGGCAGCATAAATGCATTCCTATAACGAAACAACAATTCTAAATGAACAAAAACGTCTGTTTGATTCACTAAAAAGAACCACATTATTTGTTCATAAATCAGACTACCTGCATTCCAAAAGCATCATAAGCCAAAGTAGATCGTAGAAAACATTGGCACCAATAGTATCTACGACCTTCTTATGCTTATATACTTTTGGTAAAGGCAGCCTTGGTTTCTTTGTATGGATTTGATTCACTAAAAAGAACTGGCTCATACGAGTCATTCATTCGTGAGTCAGACTACCCTGATTGCTCTGTGTGGATTTGATTAATAAAGCTGCAGTCTGTAACTTTTTTTTGGGATAAAAATGACGAAAATCAATTTTTGAGCAAGTACATAACCAGCTATAGTGTTCAAATCTATCTCCTTACCTTAGCCTGATTCACAGTGGTAAGCTTGTAATAATGTATTAAAATTTGAGTGGTACCGGTAGCTTTCCATGGAAAATTTGAGCATGTCTTTGCGACATTACATCACGTCTGTATACATAAAGAAGGAGTCCGGCTAGTAGTAGTATCGCATGTGAGGATGCTGCAGGTGGCGGATCATTTATAGACTTTTCTCACAGCAGCTGGAATAATTACACTTATCATTTTGATGGCAGAAAGGTCCAAACGACAGAAATTGAAATCTACAGGTAACACTAAAATACACTAAATGCATATAGTCACGCAATGCTCATGTTCTTAACATTAACAATTTGAGAACAAAGCATAGCAATAATAATAATTTGCACGGTTTGATGTGATATGAACTAAGCGATCGTAAAGATAATAATTCCACAAAAAATGCAATTGCAGGTTTCAAGCAGAGATGGTGACAAAGAGGCAAAACTTACGGACTGCAGCTTTTAAAAGAATTGGCTCATTCATTTGTGAATCATAGCTGTCTTTTTTAAAGCCGACAATTCCACATGTGAGAACCGTTAATAGTACTGAACAACATTCCATAACATTCCAATTCCCAAACCTACTTTATTAAAGTTGATCAAACAGTGCTTGTTTTAATAAACCACTTTTTTCAAACAACGCCTGTCTTCCCTGATAAATCTACATTAACCAACTCAGTCACACACACGTAGAGGTTAAATTAGATGTGAAACAGCATTTGCAACACATTTTGTTGATTTTATGTTGACTTTAAATATTGATATGTGACTAAATGAATTTGCAAACGAATGCATTACATGCAGTTCTTCTTCATCTTGGCCACAGTTAGAGATAGAAAACCGAGAACGAGAGAAAGAAAGAGAGAGATCACTGCAAGTGAGAGAAAGAGAGAGGGGTGTGTAATATGATGTAAACTGTGATGTAAATATTGTGTTGTGCTCTAGTAACAGCTCCTTCCTGAAGGCTGAGCAACAAACCGCTCAACTGTTTATTTTCCTTCCAGACGGACGAGTTCTTATCAAATAAGCAGACAGAGTTACAATGCGCTGTCCAACAACAGGCTTCACACACGCTCCGGTTTTGTCCCGGACTCCACCTCAGTGACACAAATCAGAGCTGCTCCCCAAAACCACAAAAAACCAAACAAACACATGCACTTACACACTACCAATTCTGGTACAATGGAGCCAAATGCACACGAGAATAAGTGTCCATGCAGCATAAAGTCACTAGTTTTAAACAGCGACTTAAATTATACTTAAATGTAAAAATTGGAGGTAAAATATAGAAATTAACTGTTCCACCGTGGTCCATAAAATGAAGTATAATTTATTAAATATAAATATATATAAATACATACATTTCTATAGTAGGATTTTCAAATATTGTATGTTTTTGGGAGAACACAATGTGTTGTACAATCTAAAAAAAGTCCAATTGCTATAGGGTCCAATTGTACTGTGTTAATATAAACATTTTCCATATTGATTTTTCACATATGTTTTCCCCATATTTTAAATTGCCAATTGTATTGTGTCGTGTTTTATAGTGTTAATGGAAATGTCCGTGAACTTGAATTTTATTCCATTTTACATCCTTAAATTCAAATTAAGTTCTGCATCCTGTTTTTTATCTCAATTCACATACATTACATTATATTAATAATCAATGTTTGAAAATATAATTTGCTATGTAGGAAACTATAATTGTGGTTTAAAGGTGTAGCTTACATGATAAATTATAGTCAGACATTCTTGTTATTTAAGATCAAGTGTAGGTTAGTTAATATTAGAGAACATTAGAACATTATTAGTTATGAATAACTGTTTATACCAGTCAAATTCATTAACCACTGAACTCTAAAAATGAATCACCGTCATGCAGTTCATATTTGTCACCTAATTAAGGGACAAGGATTACTGAACACAACGTTTAAAAATGACACAATCGACCCAGAACTCTGTAACTCAACCATCATGTTCCTCACACACACTGTGGTTCATTAAACCCTCTCCCAAAAACACACACACAATGTGGAGGATATGCGTCAGTGCTGTCACAGTGTGACACATATCAGGCCTTTTCCATGTAACCACTGCAATCAGTGTAGAAATAACAGTGTGATAAGGGATGAGAGCTTGGAGGAGGTATTTATGAGCCTATCAGGGGAGCTGGCTGGAGTTTGATCTATGGGCTACAAAGTTAAAAGCGAGAGTTTTGGACTCCTTTCCACAATTACTCCCCCCTTCTCTTGTCTTTTTCTGATAGGGGTCCTAATCAGAAACACCTGGCACACAGTTTCCCTTCTTACAGGCTTGTAAAGGAACTCACACACATTGAATTGTTTTTTCTTCAGTTGCAATAAGGTCTAAGGTTTTAATTTTAATGCAATTCTCAAATACTTGCAAAATAAATGGGCAACAGTGCCCATCCACTTTTTCAACAGCCTTATGCTGCTTTCGGGATGTCGGAGCTGGGAATGATGTAACACCCAAGCTGACCTCATTCCAGTACAGGTCGAAAAATGCTGTAAACCTTTGTTATGCTTGCTCTTTCAGACAAACAGAAGTGCTAATAATCAATATATTACCAAAGACTTTATATATAGGAAGACGGTGCACTCCGATTACTTATGAATGGGAGAAAGTGCTACGCCCAAAATGGTGAATAAGCCTCGCCTTCTAAATGAAAGAGCCAATCGTTGATTAGTAAAGTCATCACGTCACTGCAGCTGCTGTTAGAAGCTCCGTTTGCTATAGAAACAGGCAGTGTTCTGAGATGCGCGTTTAAGATTGCGCATGCGTATTAGCTTTGTCCAGGCTGGAAAATGCATGTAGAAACAAAATTTAAGTGACCTATTTATGTTCATTTATGTTTCCCTATTCAAAGAGATAGGAGCTGCACTTGCATGCCCGAGAGGCATTTCAAAGATGGCCGCCGAGGGACATTACTTGTCTTAATGGGACTTTGATATTACTACTGTTTCACAACGGTTGATGCACTAAGCAGCCATATTGGATTATGAAGTCACGGTTGTTGCGGTTCCTCCGAGTTTACCAGTCACAACTCTGATTTGAGGGGCATTCCAGTTAAAAGTACCTACTGGGAAGTAGGAATTTCCCACTTTCAAGGATAAATGGGATGCACCATTACTTCCGGAAGTGTTATCATTGAAGAGTTATTAGCGGTGAACGAAACCAACCACAAGCAAAAACGCATTTGAAAGTCTGACAAAAAGAAAAAGATACACAATTGTGTACTTAAAGGTTTCAAAGTTGTATTGCTAAAAAATAAATTCCCCAATGGAGAAAATAAATCAAAGTTTTATTTCTGCAACCCCGATGGTGGTACTCGATATAACTGACTTTTGTGCTATCTGGTGTCATGTCTCTTGTATCACTCTTTTTTTTCTCACATAATAAAAAAAATCAATTTAAATCTATATTTAATGAACATTAATTAATTTATTTGGTAACCACCCATTAAATACACAAGTCTTTATCATAAAATATACCTCTACTGTATATTACCCCCTAACTGATATGTGTGGATGTATGAATGAAAAGCAACAACGCATTTTTAATTAAGGTAAAAGTGTGTATGTGTAGGTAATAGGGGCCGTGACACGACATGTGTGTGTTTGTATAATCGTGTTCAGTGTGCGTTTGTATATTAACATACACACACTAAGTTGTGAGAATAAACAAACACGCCACAGCCATGGCTCACGTGGCTGTATTATCTCAGAAAAGACAAACTGTTTTTTTCCACTGGTTTGATTCATACTCCAGCTCACTACGACCCACCACAGCAACATCCCCCCTATCAAATCCACACATGGCTCCAATAAGAAATGTTATTTTTAGCAGTTTGCAATTTATTCCGGAATCTGATTACAGGTTTTGCATCTGATATGCAATCTGGATTTATTTGGATGGAACATGTATCCACAAACACAAAGCAACAACTTTATGGACTAACACAGTTTACTCAAACACCTCGTCATCCAAACTGGCCTTCTGTGAGCGAGTGTGGGTTTTATGTGTGTACGCACACACTCATGCGTGTCGGTCGGGTTGCTTTTTTACTGTGGAAGCGAGATTGCCGTCATGTCCACAACAGCCCTGTGATTGCGAATGTTTCAAAATGGCGAGCGAGCAAGGCAAACACAGGCACTTTGTGGATACAGTGACTTTGAAGATAAAAAACCCTCACAAAAATAATGTGCGGTCTCTGGAAAGCCAAAAGAGAACCACACACTCACATACACACTGACTCAAACTCTCTCTCTCTCTCGTTCCTTCATTCTCTCCCACTCTTTTTTTTTGTGAACACACACACACACTCATTAATCTAGGCAGACTCAGGAAACCGCTCCACTGAGCTCAGTAGAGGCCCACAAATGGGGGTGGGGATCAAAGCCAAGACAAGAGCAGCAGACTCACTGAAAAGAAACAGCACAAGGAGAAAATAAGAAGAAAAGAAGGTTTGGAAAAGGAAGAAAAGAGAAAAGAAAATTTTCCTTTGCTCCTCGACTCGAACACAACGAGAGAGGATCTTAACCATCAAAACCTAATGAACTAACAGTATGTGCGTGTGTTAGAGAGGAAGCAAGTGTGTTTTTACATCCATAAGGTATGAATGAAATGCAGGCGAGTGTGCATCCTTTTGGAAGTATGACTAAGCTCCATGCGCCCTCAATAAGTTTGGATTTGTACGAGACTGACTTTAGTTAAAAGCACACGTTTTGCAAGTACATATTCATACACATCTCTTTTTCCCCTCTCCTTCCACCAGACACACACCCTCTCCTGGGAGACTTTAGGGAGGGTCGACAGTCCTTAAGAAAATATTCCCCAAAGCTCTAATTAGAAAAACGATGGTGCTCGTTAATAGCGCCCCCCACCTCCCCTTTCCCCCCTCCAACCTGGAAAAAAACACAAAACAAAACCCAGAAAATCCTGTGGAGCAGAAGGCCTGCTGTTCCAATGACTGGGCCTGGGTCAGAACTCTATTTACCTACCGCAGAACTACCCACCCGTTTCCCGCTCCCTCTCTCCTGATTTCTCTCTCTCTCGCTCTCTACTTCTCACTTTTAACACACAAATACGCACACATTCTTTCTTAATCTTCTTCGCTTGTCTCCCTCTGTATTACCCTGTCTCTCTCCCCCTCTCTCACTCGACGTTTTAGTGCACCCCTGGTAACCTGAGCCCTCGGGCCCAGGAGCTGCATATGTTCCTGCTTAAGAGGCTTGGGCCCAAAAAGTGAAACTCAACCCGTGCTGCTATGCCTCCCATTTCTCAAGACTTCATTAAAAATGAGAATAAAAAATGCTGGCGTCTTTTTTCCTACTCCCCTTTTCTTTCCCCCTTGCTCTCTCTGGGCCTAAAGAAGTTGTAGAGCACAAAAAAAGGAAAAAGAAATAGAGAGCCCAGCCAGGAGATTCTTGTGGCTTGTTTTATTTTCTTCCTGGTCCTGTGCCTGGATCCGTTGGAAAACAGAGAGTGAATGATCACAGCCAGACTGAATCAGACTGTGTCAGCTTATCTGTGGAGAGATATCTCAATGAATTAACATAGCGAGTCACTCCTTCCTTTCCTCTAAACCGATGCCTCCTTCTAGTGCCGTACCCCATAACCCAACCAACCATTACTTTGCCACAGAGGCTCTCATTAAATGTATATATAGTTATAGTACCAGTGCCGGAGATAGTTCAAGCTGTTTCTCACACACAAAGAACGTGTAACACTCCGATAGGAAGTAAGAACAGCCTTAGTTTGCTGAGGTGGATGAACTGTGCCCAGCAGGGATGTTTCCGATTTCCCATGAGCCAAAGCACGAGTGGATAAACATAGTTGACAGAGCACAGAGTCATGAACATTGTGGCTCAAACATGAGCATATGTACAATACAAATAGCTCCCAACTGTTCAGCACAATGATGCTTTAAAAAGATTAGTCAGATCATATGTTTGAATGAGTTAGAGCTAAAACTTTGGCTATATCAGAGATGGTATAAGGACGTGACATGCCATTTGTTGAAAAATAAAAGGAAGTTCAATTCTCAGCATAACTGCTAAAAGAAAGGAAATCCTGCTTTAGATCAAAAGAGAAAAACGCCATATTGGAAAAGGCATTTGCATCCCATATGGAATTTTCTTTTTCTTTTTGGCCTAAATGTATTTCATATATGCTAAATATATGTTGTGTGCAAACTTGATTTTTCGAACTAAAATACATTTTAATTAAACCTTCAAATATTTAATAGATTAATCTTGATTGACCTGCATTTTATGTTGGATGCGATTAATCGCGAATAATCGATTTGACAGCACTAATTATACTTGAAGGTGCAAGAAAATACATTTCCAATCATGAGTAAATGCAAATTTATTTTTTTGGGGGGGATTTTGGATAATGATAGACATGTCTGTCTTTTTCAAATAAATTATTTTGAATCTTCTTTTCTAGTTTCCACACAAACTAAAAGTAGCACAACTGTTTTTAACTTTGATAATAATAAGATTTCTTAAGCAGGAAATCAGCATATATGAATTCTGAAGGATCATGTGACACTGGAGACTTGAGTAATGATGCAGAAAAATTCAGTTTTGCATCATTGTTATTTTAAATTGTAATAATATTCAATAATATTAAAATGTTTCTGTACATTTGATCAAATAAATGCAGCCTTGCTGAGTATAAGATATTTAGGATGCACTTTATTTTACAGTTTGTTTACTAATGTGTAATATAAGGGGTTAAGGTTAGGTTTAGGGGTAGGTTCAGGGTTAGTACCTAGTTATTATTATACAGTTATTATAATAACTAGTTTAATAAGTACATAGTATGTACATGGGGAACATGACTGTAAAATAAAGTGCTACCAATATATAAAAAAAACCTTTTGAATGGGAATATATCTAGAAAGGAAATAAATAAAAATAGCTGAAATATAAGCAAGTGCAAGTATATGTCGAAAAATATCAACTAGGGGACTGACTTTTCCATTAGTTAAACCATGTATTGAAAAAGTACCTAATTTTAACTACACAGTATGAATGATCCAAATCCGGCCTTAATTCGGTAGGTGGATCTCCATGGTACTTGAAATCGCACCTCAGTAGATCCAGAGCGGTCATCGTGGTTAACACTATTCTGCATGTGTATCGTTTTTTCTCACAGCGCACCCTCCGCCTGCTTCTCTGTGGTGATGGCTCATTAGAATGTCTCACTTAGGCTGACAGTGTTATTTCTGTGTTTGTAGGCAGTCGTGAGAGACTCTTTCTGTGGTGTTCGTCTTGTCGGCTGCATGAGGAAGCAAGAGAGAGATGGAGAGGGGGAAAGGAGTAGAGTAACTTTCCAGATGTGCTTTTATGGGCCTGTTAAGGGTGGGGGTTAGGGGTTAGGGGGTGTAGAGTCGGAGCCGGTATGGGAGTAGGAGCCAATTATGGTGCCATGTGTGTACATGTTTGTGTGTATGTGGAGTCGTTCAACAGAAATTACTGGCATAACGCACTTTGTTTTATAGGTTCAGGTGTATGGAGCATCTGGAAGCAAAACTAGTAAAGAATGAGACATGCAAGCTCCTGCAAAGGTGTGCCATTGCCTTCATTAGTAGCACCTCAGATGTGTATGCTTGATGGTTAACTCGACTATTTTGTTTTAACCTTAATTGAACCAGCTTTAGTGAATCTACAGAATTAAATGAAGACTAAGTTTGACTATGATCAAGCCCACTTGGAATCTGCGCCCGAAGATTTCCGCACAATCGGAATGCCTGCCATTCCCAAAGTTCCAGACATTCCATTGCATGTTTGCTTATAAAATATGTTGCATTTCAGAGACCAATACAAGTGTAGTAATCTCAGCTCCTTTTAAAGCTGAAGTGTTTTATTCATTGTTAAAAACGTTTTCTTATCATGTTATAAGTAAGCCATTAGAATGATTTCCTCAAAATGTGAGAACTGTGTCACTGTGGTGTTTTAAAAGATTACTCTGTTTGTTTGTGCATCACAGACAGTACTGCCCCAAACTCACGTCAATGGTTGAGCCCAATGCCAGTCTGCCTAACGGCAAGTTGTCAATTGGATTGGCATCTGGTTTAACCAATGACATGAGTTTGGGGCAGGACTATTATGTCTGGCTGACCAATGGCGGATGGATGGATGGATGGATGGATGGATGGATGGATGGATGGATGGATGGATGGATGGATGGATGGATGGATGGATGGATGGATGGATGGATGGATGGATGGATGGATGGATGGATGGATGGATGGATGGATGGATGGATGGATGGATGGATGGATGGATGGATGGATGGATGGATGGATGGATGGATGGATGGATGGATGGATGGATGGATGGATGGATGGATGGATGGATGGATGGATGGATGGATGGATGGATGGATGGATGGATGGATGGATGGATGGATGGATGGATGGATGGATGGATGGATGGATGGATGGATGGATGGATGGATGGATGGATGGATGGATGGATGGATGGATGGATGGATGGATGGATGGATGGATGGATGGATGGATGGATGGATGGATGGATGGATGGATGGATGGATGGATGGATGGATGGATGGATGGATGGATGGATGGATGGATGGATGGATGGATGGATGGATGGATGGATGGATGGATGGATGGATGGATGGATGGATGGATGGATGGATGGATGGATGGATGGATGGATGGATGGATGGATGGATGGATGGATGGATGGATGGATGGATGGATGGATGGATGGATGGATGGATGGATGGATGGATGGATGGATGGATGGATGGATGGATGGATGGATGGATGGATGGATGGATGGATGGATGGATGGATGGATGGATGGATGGATGGATGGATGGATGGATGGATGGATGGATGGATGGATGGATGGATGGATGGATGGATGGATGGATGGATGGATGGATGGATGGATGGATGGATGGATGGATGGATGGATGGATGGATGGATGGATGGATGGATGGATGGATGGATGGATGGATGGATGGATGGATGGATGGATGGATGGATGGATGGATGGATGGATGGATGGATGGATGGATGGATGGATGGATGGATGGATGGATGGATGGATGGATGGATGGATGGATGGATGGATGGATGGATGGATGGATGGATGGATGGATGGATGGATGGATGGATGGATGGATGGATGGATGGATGGATGGATGGATGGATGGATGGATGGATGGATGGATGGATGGATGGATGGATGGATGGATGGATGGATGGATGGATGGATGGATGGATGGATGGATGGATGGATGGATGGATGGATGGATGGATGGATGGATGGATGGATGGATGGATGGATGGATGGATGGATGGATGGATGGATGGATGGATGGATGGATGGATGGATGGATGGATGGATGGATGGATGGATGGATGGATGGATGGATGGATGGATGGATGGATGGATGGATGGATGGATGGATGGATGGATGGATGGATGGATGGATGGATGGATGGATGGATGGATGGATGGATGGATGGATGGATGGATGGATGGATGGATGGATGGATGGATGGATGGATGGATGGATGGATGGATGGATGGATGGATGGATGGATGGATGGATGGATGGATGGATGGATGGATGGATGGATGGATGGATGGATGGATGGATGGATGGATGGATGGATGGATGGATGGATGGATGGATGGATGGATGGATGGATGGATGGATGGATGGATGGATGGATGGATGGATGGATGGATGGATGGATGGATGGATGGATGGATGGATGGATGGATGGATGGATGGATGGATGGATGGATGGATGGATGGATGGATGGATGGATGGATGGATGGATGGATGGATGGATGGATGGATGGATGGATGGATGGATGGATGGATGGATGGATGGATGGATGGATGGATGGATGGATGGATGGATGGATGGATGGATGGATGGATGGATGGATGGATGGATGGATGGATGGATGGATGGATGGATGGATGGATGGATGGATGGATGGATGGATGGATGGATGGATGGATGGATGGATGGATGGATGGATGGATGGATGGATGGATGGATGGATGGATGGATGGATGGATGGATGGATGGATGGATGGATGGATGGATGGATGGATGGATGGATGGATGGATGGATGGATGGATGGATGGATGGATGGATGGATGGATGGATGGATGGATGGATGGATGGATGGATGGATGGATGGATGGATGGATGGATGGATGGATGGATGGATGGATGGATAGTTAGCATATTGTGATAAAAGTTCATTATTTTCCATAATGTAATGATAAAAATTTAACTTTAATATATTTTAGATTCATTGCACACTATCTGAAATATTTCAGGTCTTTTATTGTTTTAATACTGATGATTTTGGCATACAGCTCATGAAAACCCAAAATTCCTATGTCAAAAAATTAGCATATCATGAAAAGGTTCTCTAAACGAGCTATTAACCTAATCATCTGAATCAACTAATTAACTTTTAACACCTGCAAAAGATTCCTGAGGCTTTTAAAAACTCCCAGCCTGGTTCATTACTCAAAACCGCAATCATGGGTAAGACTGCCGACCTGACTGCTGTCCAGAAGGCCATCATTGACACCCTCAAGCGAGAGGGTAAGACACAGAAAGAAATTTCTGAACGAATAGGCTGTTCCCAGAGTGCTGTATCAAGGCACCTCAGTGGGAAGTCTGTGGGAAGGAAAAAGTGTGGCAAAAACGCTGCACAAGAAGAGGTGACCGGACCCTGAGGAAGATTGTGGAGAAGGACCGATTCCAAACCTTGGGGGACCTGCGGAAGCAGTGGACTGAGTCTGGAGTAGAAACATCCAGAGCCACCGTGCACAGGCGTGTGCAGGAAATGGGCTACAGGTGCCGCATTCCCCAGGTCAAGCCACTTTTAAACCAGAAACAGCGGCAGAAGCGCCTGACCTGGGCTACAGAGAAGCAGCACTGGACTGTCGCTCAAATTTTGCACGTAATTGGGAAATCAAGGTGCCAGAGTCTGGAGGAAGACTGGGGAGAAGGAAATGCCAAAATGCCTGAAGTCCAGTGTCAAGTACCCACAGTCAGTGATGGTCTGGGGTGCCATGTCAGCTGCTGGTGTTGGTCCACTGTGTTTTATCAAGGGCAGGGTCAATGCAGCTAGCTATCAGGAGATTTTGGAGCACTTCATGCTTCCATCTGCCAAAAGCTTTATGGAGATGAAGATTTAGTTTTTCAGCACGACCTGGCACCTGCTCACAGTGCCAAAACCACTGGTAAATGGTTTACTGACCATAGTATTACTGTGCTCAATTGGCCTGCCAACTCTCCTGACCTGAACCCCATAGAGAATCTGAGGGATATTGTGAAGAGAAAGTTGAGAGACGCAAGACCCAACACTTGATGAGCTTAAGGCCGCTATCGAAGCATCCTGGGCCTCCATAACACCTCAGCAGTGCCACAGGCTGATTGCCTCCACGCCACGCCGCATTGAAGCCGCATTGTCATTCTGCAAAAGGATTCCCCACCAAGTATTGAGTGCATAACTGAACATAATTATTTGAAGGTTGACTTTTTTGTATTAAAAATACTTTTCTTTTATTTGTCGTATGAAATATGCTAATTTTTTAGATAGGAATCTTGGGTTTTCATGAGCTGTATGCCAAAATCATCAGTATTAAAACAATAAAAGACCTGAAATTATTCAGTTGGTGTGCAATGAATCTAAAATATATGAAATTTAATTTTTATCATTACATTATGGAAAATAATTAACTTTTATCACAATATGCTATTTTTTTTAGAAGGACCTGTAGATAGATAGATAGATTCAAACAAGATTTGTTTGTCAAGCCACCATTCAAAATTTCCAGTTAAATTACAAGTTACCGCAATTATATGAAGTTCTTTGAATATGAATATGGAATGGACATTATTTAACTCTGAATGGCACACAACACTGATGACCATGTATGAACGCATTATCGCATAAATCAATCACATCATGCCTGTATATGCATGTCTGATCCTTTACAAACCTGCATATGTTTACCGTATGTGTGCAGGTACATTAATGTTTGATCTTCAGATCTGTGAGGGGGTATGAAATAGTGCTTTGGTCTGTGAAGTATTAGCTTTAGGCATCCATGAAAGAGCACACACACATGGCAATAGACAAGCATTAAACAACCATGAGAATGTGCATCAGCGAGGCCTGCAGCTTGTTAGTTACGATCGTTAATAGTTGCGCGTTTTACTGGCAATGCCTTCAAAGCGCTGCCACGTCGATTTATCCAGATCTCACCTGCTCTCGGCTCCGACCGACAAGCAAGAGGAGAAAGATCAAGGAATTCCCCGCGAGCACATGCCACCTTCGGCCCTGACTTTGACACTGAGAGGTATGTGACCCTTTCCCTTTCTCCCCTAAACCCTGAGAGCCGGCTGAGTGTTGCATCAGAACCAGATGTGTCCCCATGAGTGTAAGTATGCGTCTGTGGATTAGACCGTTGGGCCGGAGCCCACTGGTGCGATGGGGCCAGAGTGACCCCTCGTGACCTCAGAGCCTGCAGCCATGCCGACAGGAAGGGCTCGCAATTGGCTTCAGCTGTGACCCGCCTCCTCAGAGCTCATTAAGACAAACTGTTTTTAAAGTCTATATGGCTTACGCTATCATCAGCACTAACACTCTGCAGCTGAGAGGTCGGGGTGGAGGGGGAGGAAGACAGAACTGAAGTAGTGAAAGGCGAGAAACAGCAATGAAGAAAAAACTAAAAGTGTAAAGGAGGAAGAACTTGGCTAAAATAGAGAAAGAATAAGGGAGGAAAGTCACTGTCAATTCAATCTCAAAACGTAGTACTGTGTCTAACCATATCTAGATGGAGATAAACATAAATCATTAGTTTATAGGGAGCAATACTGCAATAATTGTTACCTGATCAAGAAAGAAACATCAAAACAGTTTATTTTCAAGTGCATTCTGGTTAACCACAAATGCCACAGTATGCTATTTGTATGCTGTAAATGCCTGGGTTGTACACTATTTTTGGTGCATTTTCAAGTATGCATCTGTATATGACTGTTCAGCTTTTTCAAAAGTCTCTTATGCTCACCATGACTGCATTTATTCAAAAATGCACATAAATATGAATATGTGAATATTACAATTTAAAACTCTTTTCTATTTTAATATCATGTATTCCTGTGATGGCAACTCCAGTCTTCAGTGTCACATGATCCTTCAGAAATCGTTCTAATATACTGATTTGCTGCTCAAGAAACATTTCTTATTATTATCAATCTTGAAAACGGTTGTGCTGCTTAACATTTTTGTGGAAACCTTAATAACTTTTTCTAGGATTCTTTGATGAACAGAAAGCTCAAATGAACAGCATTTATTTGAAATAGAAATGTTTTGTAACTTTAGAAATGCGTATATACTTCCTCGCATCCTCCATAAAAGCAGCCACAGTGTCCAGCGCTAACATTATTAAACATACGTTAAACATAAGTTACATATTTAAGAAAACAAGTTTTGGTTTTCATTGGAACATTGTTCAGAGTCTGGTTGTGAGGAATCAACGAGCGCGAGTATGTGTACTCCTGCCATCGCTCCTTTTCTGCTCTGCCATCACTGGTTTTTACCACAAGTTCTCTCTTTCATATGCCTGTCCGTTCATTTTTCCATCCTTTCCACTCGTCCTTCTCTTTCTCTTTCATCCAGGATGAGAAGCAGCTCCCCCCTGAGCTTATAGAGTGTGTTTTTGGCAGTTGTGTCCAATTTGTGTATGCGAGTGTGTGCGTGTTTGTGAAAGCAAAAAAGAAAGGGAGAAAAAGAAAGAAAGACAGAGAGTTCTGAGTAGAAGAGCCTGCTGTGCTAGATTAATACTGGACGCTCGGAGGGGGGCTTCCCCCATTCATTACTGACTGATGCCCATACCAAATTGATTTATGGAAGCGGCCCTTAATCAATTATGTGTGGAGAGAGAGAAAAGAGAGAAGAATGCAGGGAGAGGGCAATAAGAGAGCACAGAGAGGTAAGATAAAATAAGAGAGGTGAGGAAAATGGGCCAGGGAGGTGTTGATGTAGTTTGCCCCTGGAGTGCACCATGGTGGGATGTTGAACTAAGCGGTGTGGTTTAGAGCTGGTTAGCTACATTGTGCGGTTGCGACGTGTTGCTGTTTGTGAGGGGATGTTATTTTTCAGAGGAGGTTTGGAGTGTTGTGTTGAGTTTGCTCTGTATAGTGGTTTGCAGTAACTGGCTATATAAACAGTGCTGAGGATCACACGTATCCCTCCTGAACTGTGTTTTTGTGCATCAAGTGCTCAAGGAAGCCAGCGTTGGGATGTCACAGGAAGCACTTGAAGCTACAGGTTTGAATGGTGCATCGGATGAAGCTCTGTTTACAATTCAACAATTTCACAACGTAAACTAAGCTTTCACATCTTTTGAAGGAAACGCGAGTGACTCACCTCACAATTCTGGGGTGTGTTCTGTTGCTATGCTGTGTTCTCAGAAGTTTCTAGGGTGAGTCAAGAGCTGATGATCAGAAAGGGCACACAGATGTGCTCTGTAGAAGAAAAGAAGAAAAAGTCTTGTACATTCATAAGAAAGTTTGCAACAAAAGTGTTTGCTTTACAAAAGTTGCTAGATTTTATTGCCATGAAGGGTTATGAGTGATTTGTAGCGCAATACTAGTGCTGGGTAGAAACGGATTACATGAAATCTGGATTATGTAATCATCAGATTCCAAAAAATAGGTACTTGTAATTAAATTGTTAGTTTTTAGAATACTACAGACTACAGTTACTTTTTAATTGATTACATTATTCTCACAATGGCATTGAATTATAATTCATTGATTCTCCCTACTATTACTTTTTTATCTTTAAAATGTTTTATTAGTTCAGTAGGTCTTCCAGGTTTGTGGAATTGCACACAAACCAGCAACTAGTCATGTGACCCACATATGATCACTGCACTCTAAAAAATGCTGGGTTGTTTTAACCCAATGTTGGGTCAAAAATGGACTAACCCAGCATTGTTGTTTTAACCCAGCAGTTGGGTTGTTTTAACCATGCGGTTGGGTTAAATGTTTGCTTAAGAAAACCCAATCGCTGGGTCAAATCAACCCAATGTTGGGTTAAAACAACACAACTGATGGGTTAGTCCATATTTGACCCAACATTGGGTTGTTTTTTATCAAGCATTTTTTAGAGTGTCCATTCACTTTTAAGAAGTGTTTTTTTCAACAGTGAATATCTAAACACGGCCTCTTTGGAGCCGATGCAAAAACATTTTTATTTCTCTCATTTTTGACTTGGCTCCTTCATTCAATGTAAGGATCTTTTTCACCTGTTTTTTCCTTCTTAAGTCTAACCACTTATTGCACTTATTGCAAACAATAATTGCACACCTCGTGCACACAACAAGCGGCATAATTTTAGCAATCGTTCCTGTCTATAATGCATGAGCATGACGAGGTATGCTTAAGTTGAATACTTATGGGTTATGAGTTTGTTAAAATCCCCCACCCTAAGTATGTTTAATTGTAATAGTGATGCTCACAATCACTTTACAAAGCACTTGTCAAGCTAGCTGTGTTGTGCATAATATGATATAGTTATAGGGTGTGTGTGTGTGTCCACATTTGTGTGACAGACAGAGGAGTGGAGTGTATGGAGTGTTTTAAAAAGCTCTTGTCATGCTGCTTCTATTGTTTGCTGGAGAGGGCAAGGGGGTGCGTGAGGAGGGGGCCGTTCACGCTGTGAGCCTGTTTCTCCGGCCTGTCAGAACTCTATCTGAGACTCAGCCGGAACTAATCAACTCCAATAGGCCTCCCCACTACCCACAATGCACCGTGCCTCGCTGGGGGCCGGTCGGTGGGAACAGGAGGAATGAGCATAAAAACCCCTCCTTCCTCTCACACACTCCTGGTCTACACCCCCTTTTCGCTGGCCCGCACGGCACACAACACTCTCAGTGTCTCTCAGTGCTGTAATAATAAACACTTGCAATAATATTTTCACAGCAAGCAAAAGCCGGCCTCAGATCACAGATCCGCACAGCTGCGGCGGACACTTGCCTGGACACACACGCAAATTCATGCACTCCTCACACACACACACAATCAGATATGTGTGAGTAAACTGTAGGCCTACGACATATGCTTCTGGGTACAAACATTATACAATTCAAGCGTCTCTGTTGGGTTCATGAAATCTACACAACTGAA
This sequence comes from Gobiocypris rarus, assembly GCA_023029165.1. NCBI lineage: Eukaryota > Metazoa > Chordata > Actinopteri > Cypriniformes > Gobionidae > Gobiocypris > Gobiocypris rarus. Next base: position 14,008,462 of record CM040924.1, on the reverse strand, counting down.
AACAATTTGTTTGTTCATTCACTAAGATGGTTTACAAGGCTTATTAATATTACATACAAACTCTATAAAACAGATTACACAAGACCACAGTTCACTTTGCGACTTCTGATTGGTCAATGGTCAACACGGAGTATTAGTACTACTAACATGTTTTATATTGCATACAACCACCATCAACCTCTACTCAAAACTTCACATACAAACAAGAGAAAAAAAGTACAATTATAAATAAACATGATTTAAAAAAATATATAAATGTATCAGTACTACCGATAAACCTGAAAATATAGCAACAAAACTATGAATTGAAACACTATTATTCAAAAGTTTGGGGTAAGTAATTTTTTAAAGAAATTAATGCTTTCATTCAGCAAGGATGCCTTCAGTTGACCAAAAGTGACCCTCATGAGATGTGCATAATATTAAAATATTTCTGTATAAGCAAAATCCTAATTAAAAACGTATCACAGTTTCCACGCAAATATTAACAAATTCTAGCATATTAGAATCGATTCAACATATTAGAATGATTTCTTACGGATCATGTGACACTGAAGACTGGAGTAATGATGCTGAAAATCCAGCTTTGCCATCACAGGAATAGCTAAATTACATTTTAAAATATATATTCTAATAGAAAATTTTTTTTTTACATTGTAATAATACTTATATTACTTATAATAACACAATATTACTGTTTTCACTGTAGTTTTATATAAATGCAGCCTTTGTAAACATAAACATCTATTAATAACATTTAAAACCTTAATGATTGCAAGCTTTTGAACAGTACAGTTAGCTAAATGCTTTTTTAAAAAAGTTGAACACTAAATAAAGCATAATACTTTCCGAAAGTATTTTTACATTTGGAAGACCATTCATTCAAGGAATTCATGCGACTTTGACGTTGCTAGCGCCATCCTCTACTGTTTGAGATCAAGGAATGCGAATATGATACCAACTACACAAATAGAAACGATAAAAGTTATTCAGGAACTTATAAAACAAACTCTTCGAGGTGTGAGCATGAAAAATGAACAACATTTCCCGAATAACTTACATGCACAGCGGTGAATGTCCGCTCAACAGAGTTTCTACTGCCCTCTTCTGGGGACTGACATTAACTCATGATATTCAGACGGTCACCATTATGATGGGAATGGGAGAATTGACAGAAAGACGGAAGGAAGTGAAAGTGGAAGAGACAAAATTCTATTAAATATGAATTACTCACTAACTATAGCCAAGTCTTTAAATGTTTACATGTGTAGTGTTTAGTTGTGCAGCACATTAGCATTACAATGGAATATGTTGACAAATCAGGCAAATATCAAAAGACATCTGCTGCTCCAAACCTTCCATCAGAGTTTCCTGTGTGTCACTCTTGCCTCAGAGGATATTGCGTCAAGTGCTGATGAAAGAGAACATGTAAGTGGATGTGCTTCATTGGGAAGTGAGAGGGTGTTGTGGCTCTTCATGAAGGTGAAGTGGGTGTAGATTTAAATGTGTTAAAGAACCAGTCAACATCAACCCTCCCATCCCCCCTACTCATTATAAGACCTCCTCATTGTTTTAAACAAGTGTGCCAATGAATAAGTGTGTATTTAACCCTGCATGGATTTGAGTGTTTGAATATGGGAGGTGAAGAGTGTTACTGAGGGTGCAAGTTTAGGAATTCATGCGTTTTCAAAGTTTCAAGGGTGAGAAATGATAAAGACTATGTGTGTTGACCTTCTGTTACCATTTCATTAGGAGCTCACTTGTTTTTAGGATTAATACAAATTATTTAATATTGTTAATAATAATTGACCAGTTATTATAATGAAATGTAAACACACTTACGTGTGCATATGTTCACTGTGATGTTTTTTTAGTGTTCGTGAGTGTATGTGTGTGTGTGAGTGGAGGGTTGGGGGTGTAGCAGACCTATTGACTCCTGAATGGATGAAATAAAGACCAGCACATGGGAATGAGCTCTTGGCTCTTAGTGGGGACGGAGCATTGAGATGCACTGGTGTGGGATTAATCCTCCATTCATCCTCTCCTCCACTCGGCCGTTCTTGCCACAAAGGGCCCCACCCTGTGTATGAAGGGTTTCCGTGACGACCCCTAACCTGGCATTTTGCACTGCTATTCCCAACCACTTTATGAGAGCACACAGTTACTTTGTTCAATATTTACTCCTCTTCATATCCCTCAGATACCCCCTCCCTTCCAAAAACACTTGGACATATTACATAGGGTGGTGATCAGTGAAGTGCCCCCCTGGTATAAACTGTGGGATATTAAGCTGGAAGAGGAATTAGATCAGTTTCAAAAATAAATCTGTATAACCATTACCTAACTGTTCCATTTAGAGAACTCCTCTCAATCACCACAAGGAGCCTGTTTAATGTCTCATTCCATGGATGCTGCTTTTTTTCTTTTCACACAGTGTCTCCATCACAACACTGATGCATTATAAGAACCACATAGACCACATGGTGAGCGACCGCCTGATGGCCCTATTGCTAACACCTGTTCCTTCACCGGTAGGTCTCAGCTAGCAGGTTTAGCACTGCTTAGCTTCAGTAACCAATCGAGAGCAGTAGGCAGTGTTGTTGTAGTATCATTTACTATTATAGCATTTATTAATGTTTTGAATTGGCTTTTATATTACATTTTCAGTTTAAGTTTACATTAGTAATTTTGTCAACTAGCTTTTGGGGTTTTTATATTTATATTTAGCTTTAAAGGCCCACCGAAGTGCCTTGAAATGCGCAGCATTACTCAATGTGGTGATGTAATTTCCACTGAAACAGAAAGATGGGGTGGGACATATCGAACAGCCCCTCCCCTTTTTTAAAACAGCCAATAGTGTTTAGTTTATATCACAATCAGACCAGGACCATTAAGCTCAGTAATCTCTAACAGTTTCTTCATATCGCTTTAATATAAAGCATTCCGTGCAGAATTCCACTGAGATGCATTTCATATGACTCGCGCATATGATCTGCGATCGCATATGATCTGCGATTGTGTCTCTGGACTCGAACTTTGGTGGTTCGCGCGACACTAACGTGAAACCAGACTTTATCAGCCCCAATGGAAAGCATATTAACACTGTCTGAATCATTCCCTATCCCTATAAAAATATGGATGCAGTGTCCATGATGTCACCCATAGGATTCTGAAGAGCAGTTCTGAAGCGTAAAGTAGGGTCGAGCTGGCTGTTGCCATCTTAGCAGCGCGTCATCGCGCGTCACTCACAGATAACTGACAAAGGGCAAATAGGCGGGACTTGGGCGGAGCTGAGGTGACACGATGACTAATAGACAGCAGATAAATGGCTATCCCCCTGTCACTCAAAGTGGCCACGCCCTTAATTATGCAGAACTTTAAGGCTTTATATAATGTAAAAAAATTCACCCCCTAACAGTTGTCATGAAGGGCAAAATTACCTGTATAGACCTAAACCACAATTTGTACCAGGCTGTAAACATGTTTTTTTTTTTCTGCTGTAAAGTTGGGCATTTCAATGAGATTCTGCTCCCTTCTGTGGCCCTAGAGGCCAGTCGATGAACTGCAGTTTAATTCACTTCCATGTTGGCTTCAAGAGAAATTGGGGGAGGTTGCCGCTTGATTTTGATATGCATTTTGATATTTGATTTCAGCTTTATTTAAATTTAAATAGTTTTAGTTAATAAATGATGCAAGGTGATAGCTGCTGACTAAAAAGCAAAAATAAATATTGTTTAAAATTGCCTAGTGTGATAAAGGTGTGTGTGCGCTTAATTGTGACTTTAGCTCCGCCCACTGCACGCGATCGTCACGCCCATATAATTAAATATTTAAAGTGTATTCTTTAATCACAAAATCAGACTCTCCACTTAAAAATCCCACGTTCATTGAAGATTAATTTTGAAAACGAGCTGAGATATTATCCTTCGATTATGAATAATGAAACTTGTTGACTCAGACTTGAAGCTGTCTCTGGCTGCTCACCACTTCCAGGAAGTGGTACACTGAGGAACTGCTCGAGACACTTTATGAGAAACTTCGGCATTTAGCCGATGTGTTAAACTATTCTCAACTCTTTTACACAGACATTTAAATGACAATGACAAACGTCATTCGCTTTCTCTCTCAGTACGTCGGGATTTCCAAGAACTGAACTGACATGGATAAATCGCGTGGAATATGAAAGTTAAACATTTGAATGAACTTATTGAAGATGAGTTTGAATGCCCATAGAACATTGTGATGGCTTCCTCACCCGAGAGACCCCATAAATCGGGTAAGTTTCTTGTGCTACTCACTCTATCTATCTATCTAGTTTTAAATATGGATATATTTTGGGTAAACTAACCCTTCAAGGCAATGGGGAGACAGGAGGCATATAGAGGAGTTTAAAGACGAGTGCCTTTTACAATTGTAATCTATCTAACTGTCTGTCTGTCTGTCAGATATATTATATAGATCTACTGGCCCTGGAGAACTTTTAAACTTATATGTCTGAGTCTGTCTAATCATTTGAATTTATATGAAACACTTTGGCTCATCTTACCCTGCTCTACCTATATAAAGGACCAGCGGAGAAGCCAACTGTGAAGGCCTGGCTCCTGTCTTCACAGATGCTTCTGGTGGACGCCCTCTATCACCTGGGTCCTCTGCTAGATTGTGTTATATCTGTAGGGCTGCTCTCTAGAGAAAACTGTTACGAAATTGAGGCTGAGCGAACGCCACCCAACAAAGCCCGAAAACTTCTAGAGATTGTTGACGCTCAGATGGACGAAAGCGGTGCCTCTAGATTCATGGAGTGTCTGAGAAAATGCAAGAGACATTACCCGCGTCTAAGAACCTGGTTGACCGAAGAAGGTATGCTATATCATGTATAAAGTTGCATTCTGTCTTAAAGCATGAATGCAGCAGCACGATGTAAATACAAAAAAGTTGTGCTCTTATTTTAGATCAGTACCAAACAACATGTGTTCAGCAAGGTCCAACAGGTAGGACATTACATATTCTCAGCATTTCCACTTTTCCTAAATCAATGTAAACATCTCCCAGCCCTCACCATTGTCATGTCTCCATGCAGAACGTCATCTACAGGCTCGGCTTAGTGTTCTGAGCTCACGCTTGGGCTGTGCTGTTCTCCCGGTCTCCTACGATCTCTTCTCTAAAGGCATTCTGACTCAGTTGGAGTTGGAGAATATCGAAGCCATACTTATCCCAACCCAGCAAGCAAAAACCCTGCTGTCCATCTGCCTGAAGAAAGGAGAAAAAGCATGCAAGAGCTTTTACACAGTGCTACAAAATGAAGACAAAGAGCTAGCTGAGGAACTTAACGGTCAGCAGCAATATTATAATCTAAATGCACGCAATTAATTATTATGCCATAAAAAAAATCAACTAAAAAAGCCTAAAAAAATTGTCTTTGTTTTTCAGTGAATAGTTTGGTGGAAGACCTTAATAAAGAGCCTGGAGGCAGTTGCGTGCAGATAGCAGTGGAGGAAACCAGGGGTCACTTGAGGGCAGCTTTACCTTTATCAGGTGATTCATATTTCAACATGTTGTTGAAAAATATGTGAGAGACTGCCTTGTGGTTAGAAATATACTGTATATGGCTAGTAAATTTGGTCCCCCCCAGTTGAAATCACATTCTGGGGGGACACCACTGTCCAAATATTAATCTAAGATCTAAGTTTTCCGAACTGATGTTGTCCATGTCTGGTGTTGTTTCCATCAGGAGGCCTGCAGCAGGTCATGGCTCAGTTAGGCTTGACTGTGGGGGATGAGATTAGGTTTAATGTCTGTGAGGTTGGTGTGGCAGTGGGTTTGCCGCGTCGGACGGTCAGGGAATACCTTCTCGAAGGCGTCGCAATAGAAGACTCAGCCCAGCTGGAGGCTCTAGTGTCCCTTTATATGGAGAAGACGCAAGACGCAGACAGACTACTGAGCAGAGTGGCGGAACTCAGCCCTCAGTGTAAGTCATGGCCAATCAGGGGAAATCCATCTTGGGCTTGACCTCAGATTCTGTTTGATCAGTTCCATAAAGCTAATATTTGTGTTAATATTTAAATGATTATTAATTTAATATTTTTTAAACGTGTATTTCACCTAAAATGTATTTCACTCCTCATGTTCCAAACCTGTATGATTTTTTCTTCTGTGAATCATAAAAGATGATATATTTTAGAAATGTCTGTTTTTTGTCCATATCATGGAAGTCAATGGTCACCAACGTTCTTCAGAATATTTTCTTTTGTGTTTGGAAAGTTTGGAACCACATGAGGATGTGAAAATTATGACAGAACTTAAGCAGAATGCATCTTTTACCAAACCGTTTTGATTTCTTTTTCCTTTTTTTTTTTTAAGATTTGATATTTAGATAGGTCTAGTGATTATGGTTCAATGACATGACACATTTTTTGAGTCTGGATCAAAAATGCAATACAAAGATTTGCAATAAAGATATGAAATATGCCTCTTATTATTAATTTCTTAAAATTCATAAAATTACAAATGTCAGAGTGTAACAACTGTCCTGATTTAATGAAGAAAAAAAGACTTAAAAAAAATTACTTTTCTTGTAAATGGCATAGGTTTTACAAAACTATATGAAACCAACATGAATGCCTCTGGTTGTCATCTGTAGGGGTCCAGCTCTCTGAGAGGGGGTGTCTGCTGTTGAGGCTGCTGCAAAAGGCTGAGACTCTCCTCCGCAGTGGGATCCACAGTCACCTGCACAGCTGGGACCACCTGCACGATCAGGACCACTTACGCAGCTGGGACCATCTGTGTCCTGGTGACTGCACGGATCAGCGCACCGTGTGGGCCATCTTCAGTTTTCTGGTGTGGGACTGCATGGCAGAGGTTCTGGAGGAGCCAGAGGCGAAGCCTAGCGGAGGCTTACTAGGTATGATCGAGCAGCTGAGCGCCAGCGGCAGAGTGGAGGCTGCTTTGCTGCAGGAAGTGGAGCAGTGCTGGACTGAAGGGGATGCTGAGAGCCTGCTGCAAAGCGTGAGAGTCCTCGCTCAGGTGCTACGAGACCTGCATCCCCTCCAGGAAGGCCTACAGCTGTCCTCTTCAGTGGAGGGGTTGTTTTCATGCAGGCCCAGCAGGCTACACCGGGTCACTTCCTTCCAGGGCGTTTCTGCACGGGTCATCCGTAAAGCTCTGAGCAGCATGGTACCATCCTCTTCAGACCAAGATGCAACCCTTCTAGCTAGACAGCATGTGGAGGCTTGTGTTCGTATCGCACGTCTCCTAGATGTGGTGCAGCCCACGCGAACCACCATTGACTTTTCAAACGTGTCCATTGCTATGGTCTCTCAACACGTGAGGTCTGTCTTGTCAAATCCTGCTTTTAACTCCGAAGCCTTTGACGCTGGAGTCCGACATCGCTTACTTTCTGTGTTAGAGTTCAATCCTGAGCAGCTGGGTTTGGGCTCTCTCATGCAGCTGCACCAGGAGACCCTATCCGAATTGCAGAGCTATTTACAACTCGGCGAGCACCACAACTTCCAGTTCATACTGGAATCGGTACGGATAATCGGTCCTGCAAAGCTGTTTTCCGTCAACAGGGTTCACGGGCCTGTCGCCATCGATAATGGGGTGGAGGAGGTCCTGCGTTTTATCACATCAGAACCCACGTCTTTCCTGGTACGGCTGCATTGCCTTTGCTATGAAGAGGAAAGGGGGCGCTTTAAGGTGTGCGAACCACGCTGCGCATGCATGTATCTGCTCAAAGCAGAGGGGCTGCGTGACATGCAGTGGTGCGGCGGCAACGTTCTGGTCGAGGTAGGTGGGAAAGTGTGGGTCAGAGAGGGAGAAAGTAGCAGCTGGGATGAGCTACAGGCACTGGCTCAGAGACACTCCGCTCAGCTCAGGGATGAAGGCTGCTGCTTTAAAGTCAAGACCGCCGGTTTAGAGTGCGAGGTCAAATTTATATATAGGAGTGGAAGGCTGTGGGCTGTGCCACATAGGGACTGTGATGTAGATTAAGATACTGGTAGTTGACATGTACTTCATTAAAAGTATTTGAAAGAATATTTTTCAACATTTATAGATGCATTTTATGACCTTGTATTAAAGATTACATGGAATATTTGTACTTTTAAAAATGAATCTGTTGCTATTTAATTGCAAAAACATAAAAGGTGCATTTTAAACTAAAATCAGAAAAATCATACTGTTTAAAGCATATTAAAAGGTACTGTTTAAATCATATTACTGCATATTCCCATTGTTAGCTGGTTTATATGGTGCTATGCTAATATAATAAATAGTATAATAAATAATACAAATAATTTAAAGAAAACTTTAATGGTTTTGTTGGTTTAATACCGGTGTTACAAACTGAAAGTTGCTTGAATATTTAATGAAATTATGAAATGTCAATTCCTACTGTTTTTGTTACATTTTTGACTGCTTTGCTTTTTTTAGTGTTCTCACATTAGAAAACATTGCCTATACAAAACATACACAATAAAGATTTTATTATCTAACATTTATTGTGGTGTTGTGCACTTCTTAAAACAACAAAAAAACAATACAAACAAAGTTGAACAGTCAGTCAAGATTGTCTACATGCATACTGATATTTAAAATACTTCATATGAGGATTTCACACTAGGTAAACGGTCTCCAAGCAAGACTGAAGTCATCTAGTGTTTATTTATCAATCTGATGATGCAAACACCTGTTACCTTGAGTGAGTTCCTATGCATAGGCAGGCCCACAAGGCGTCATGAGCATTACACGGGTGCAGTCAGGATGTCATGTTGTGATTAAAACCAAACTAGGGATGTCAAGTATATTTGGAATGCTATCGTGCATGGAAATATGGTATTATGCATAGTCACTTGACATGAGCTGACAATGCAAACCACCCCTCTCTATTCAACTTTTCCACCTGTCAGAAATAAAACACAAGTTTGCAAGCATGAATATGTAAAATGAATAACAAGTTATTGATAGAATACTACATATAGATGGTTATACAGGTCCTTCTAAAAATTAGCATATTGTGATAAAAGTTCATTATTTTCCATAATGTAATGATAAAATTTAAATTTCATATATTTTAGATTCATTGCACACCAACTGAAATATTTCAGGTCTTTTATTGTTTTAATATTGATGATTTTGGCATACAGCTCATGAAAACCCAAAAATAAATTCTAATTCTAAATAAATTAGCATATTTCATACAACCAATAAAAGAAAAGTGTTTTTAATACAAAAAAGTCAACCTTCAAATAATTATGTTCAGTTATGCACTCAATACTTGGTCGAGAATCCTTTTGCAGAATGACAATGCGGCTTCAATGCGGCGTGGCATGGAGGCAATCAGCCTGTGGCACTGCTGAGGTGTTATGGAGGCCCAGGATGCTTCGATAGCGGCCTTAAGCTCATCCAGAGTGTTGGGTTTTGCGTCTCTCAACTTTCTCTTCACAATATCCCACAGATTCTCTATGGGGTTCAGGTCAGGAGAGTTGGCAGGCCAATTGAGCACAGTAATACCATGGTCAGTAAACCATTTACCACTGTGAGCAGGTGCCACGTGCTGAAAAACGAAATCTTCATCTCCATAAAGCTTTTCAGCAGATGGAAGCATGAAGTGCTCCAAAATCTCCTGATAGCTAGCTTCATTGACCCTGCCCTTGATAAAATACAGTGGACCAACACCAGCAGCTGACATGGCACCCAAGACCATCACTGACTGTGGGTACTTGACACTGGACTTCAGGCATTTTCGCATTTCCTTCTCCCCAGTCTTCCTCCAGACTCTGGCACCTTGATTTCCAAATGACATGCAAAATTTGAGCGACAGTCCAGTGCTGCTTCTCTGTAGCCCAGGTCAGGCGATTCTGCCGCTGTTTCTGGTTCAAAAGTGGCTTGACCTGGGGAATGCGGCACCTGTAGCCCATTTCCTGCACACGCCTGTGCACGGTTGCTCTGGATGTTTCTACTCCAGACTCAGTCCACTGCTTCCGCAGGTCCCCCAAGGTCTGGAATCGGTCCTTCTCCACAATCTTCCTCAGGGTCCGGTCACCTCTTCTCGTTGTGCAGCGTTTTTTGCCACACTTTTTCCTTCCCACTGACTTCCCACTGAGGTGCCTTGATACAGCACTCTGGGAACAGCCTATTCGTTCAGAAATTTCTTTCTGTGTCTTACCCTCTCGCTTGAGGGTGTCAATGATGGCCTTCTGGACAGCAGTCAGGTCGGCAGTCTTACCCATGATTGCGGTTTTGAGTAATGAACCAGGCTGGGAGTTTTTAAAAGCCTCAGGAATCTTTTGCAGGTGTTTAGAGTTAATTAGTTGATTCAGATGATTAGGTTAATAGCTCGTTTAGAGAACCTTTTCATGATATGCAATTTTTTTGACATAGGAATTTTGGGTTTTCATGAGCTGTATGCCAAAATCATCAGTATTAAAACAATAAAAGACCTGACATATTTCAGTTGGTGTGCAATGAATCTGAAATATTTGAAATTTTAATTGTATCATTACATTATGGAAAATAATGAACTTTTATCACAATATGCTAATTTTTTTAGAAGTATATGCATTAAAAATGATATCTCATACTTGATTCTCCATGCTCTGGATTTCCACACTATCTAAACTTTGTGGTGAGACTCTTTCTGCTGACCTAAGAAAAGAGAATTAAAAGTGTCACTTGTTTTAATTATACTGGCACAGTTAAGCCGCTTTTCCAAGTCCAAGTCAAATATATCATATCTTACAAGCAAATCTGTTCTTGGCTTTTCATAACTCACCTTCGACTGCTTGCACTGGGTTGTGGTGAATGGCTTCTCTCAGGAAGTGTTAAAAACTGCTCTGACTTAAATCCTCTAAAACCTGTAAAACATAAATAGTCATCATATATATCTCATTTTGAAGGTTGAGAGAGGATGTAAGCATCATTTAAAGACACCCACCCACACCCACACACCTGTATGGGTGCTGCTGGAGTGAGGAGGTACTGGGGAAATGGCAGGGGAAACTCTGAGGGAGGTGCTCTGCTTCTGTTTTTCAATGAGCTCTAGTAGTTTAGCTCTTGCTTCTGCACTTTGACGGTTCAACTCCTGCAGTTTTTGTTCCATCTCCTTTGTTGAGGATCTCTCTACACACACAGACTGAACAAAAAAGCTGTAAATGTAAGAAACTACCACATCCAGACTCACTGTGTACTATGGAAGCCTGTTTCCACCTCAGATTAATTGTGGAAAAGTTTAAAATAAGGCAAAAATCCCCAGGAATATTACTTTTATAAAATGGTTACTACACATACATGACAATATTTCATAAAATAGACACAGCAACAACAAAAAAAAGTATAATAATTCTACCTCTAAGCAATGTGGTTCTTCAGCAATGTTAAACAGAATGAGATCACGGCTGTGTGCTTATAGAGTATTTCACAATGTCTTCAAACACAGCTTGGCCAATCATAATCAACGATCAGAACCCTTAGATTTACAGGGTTCCTACACAATTTTCATTTCAAAATTCCATACTTTTTTCAGACTCAAATTTCCAGACTTCCCTATAGATTTTTCCAACTATATTTAACTTGTTCTGATAAATTGTTTTAAAATTCAACTGCTAACAAGTATGTTACACTCCAAAGATTTAGTATTGGCGTTTTTGCCTTTTATTAGGATAGGAAAGTAGCTAGACAGGAAGTAAGGTGGGAGAGAGAGGGGGGCGGGATTGGGAAAAGTGCATGAGGCAGGACTCAAACTCGGGTCTCCCGAAGCGCAACAGCACTACATGGCGATGCACTTACCCAATGCTATAAACAAGTATGTTACACACTGAGTCAAAACCTCTATGTAGGCTATCATGTTAAATTTGTAAATTTAAAAATTGTAGCTACTGTTGCTTGTACAAGTCAATTTACCACCAAACCCAGTCAAGTTCAAAGCACAGAATTGTATTAAAACTGCAATGCTAACTCAGTGCAATGCTATTCATATTTGTAATTTTGTACATTTAAATAACTTTAAACCCCTACAGAAACAGAAGGGACGTTCATGTACAATTAACCAGAAAATTATAAGTTTAGAAAATTAAAAGACGATGCTTAATTGGCTGTTAGGTACAGCAAACTTGTAAAGACTGTTTAACCAATAGGCTAATTATAAATAAATAATATTTAGAAATCCTAAAATATTGCCTTTTGTGACCTTAATTATCAAAATGCGAAATCATTCAAGGGTTATTAATTTACCCCAAAATTAAATTTCTATCATCATTTACTTACCCTCATGTCATTCTAAACTAATAAGACTACATCAATGTTTTTGCCTCTTTTGAACAGTTGACTTCTCAGTTCAATATTTCCAAAAAACATTTTTTCAGATATTTACAAATTCAAGATTTTGTGCAGGAAAAAATGGTCAACTTTGGTCAACAAAATGCGCCTCTCCCTTCAGATTTGGACACCATTCTGGGTGTGGATCCTTGTACTAAAGGGTCAAATTGTAAATTAGTGAATGTAATTACTCATTTGCAATCCTCCTCTGATAATTTGCGCTTTGTCTGGTCCCAGGACATCGGTACTGAGATTACCGAGGAGACATGGAGGGCAATCTTGAACAGGGTTTACTCCTCATCTCTCTGTGCACGTCACAGGCTCATACAATGCAAGGTGGTTCATAGAGCCCATTGGTTAGCACGCGTTAACCCCTCTATTGACTCAAAATGTGACAGATGTCATTCTGGTTCAGCCACATTAATTCACATGTTCTGTTCCTGCCCTGCCCTGTCTTCCTTTTGGAGGCAAATATTTGTCTCATTGTCAGCCATAACCTCTGCGGATATTCCACTCTGTCCAGTTACAGCTTTATTTGGGCTTCTCCTACCTGGCCATTCTTTGCCTTCTCCCTTTTCAGATTTTGTAGCCTTTCTGACTCTTTTAGCTAGGCGTTTAATTCTGTTGAACTGGAAAAGCCCTCATCCTCCATCTTACACTTGTTGGATAAGAGATGTTCTTTATTTTATGAAACTGGAGAAAATTAGGTACTCTCTCCACCGACTTAGCAGAATCTTTATAAAGCTTTGGCAGCCCCTTCGTGAACATATCAAAACTCTCCAGCTTGACCCTGCTTTTTGTATGTGATCCCCCTTCCCCCTCCCCACACTTATCACCAGTCTAGTTGTTGATACTAATCCTATATTGCCTGGCCATTACACTGCTGTATTTACTGTATGCATGATTGTACTGTAGGTGTTTGTTTTTTTTGTGTTTTTTTTTTTGAGGGGAAGGAATTTTCTGTATTTCATCTTACTGTAATGCTATTTTCATCTTACCTGTTGCTGTTTTTATATATATATGTATATATTTTTTTAATGTTTAAAATGTATAAATAAATCATTAAAAAATAAAAATAAGTTGAGAGATATAAAGTTGCAATTGTGACGTTGTGATTATAGCTCTTAATTTTGCCTTCATTGTCGCCACAATTATGGAAAAGGTCAAAATTGTGAGATAAAATGGTACAATTATGAGAAATCTTGGCAAATTTGAGAAAAGGGTTTAAAAGTTTGGTGTCAGTAAAAAGTTAAAGTTACAGTAAATAACTTATTCAGCATGGACATTTTAAATTATTTAAAGTGACAGTTAAAGACATTTATAATATTACAAAAGATTTACATTTTTAAATAAATGCTTTTTTTACTTAATATTTATTAAAGAATCCTTGATGAATGAAAGCATCACTGTTTCCACAAAAATACAGTTGTGTCACAATTGTGAGATACTGTGTGGCACAGTTATGAGAAAAAGTTGTGCAATATAAGATCTGAAAAACAGACTACCTTGCACCAATTCCACAATATGCAACTAACCTGCTGTGTGCGCTGTGGCTCTGTAGAGGGCGACACTTGTCTAACTAGAGAATTTGTTGAGGACAGCCGGTCTGCGCTCTGCTCCCTCGATACTGAAGCTCCAGTTGGAGACGGTCGGTGCTGCCCCAACTGGGCCCGAATCGCTGCATTCTGACGGGTCAGTTCGGCGATCTCCCCTAGCATGGCGTCCTGTGAGAGATCGTCCAGCAGATGAGTGGGCCGTGGTAGGCTGGCAAAGGAGGAAGGAGAGATGGAGATGTCGAAGTCCTCCAGTGAACCTTGGCTTCCTGTTGCTGAATAGGAGCCACTGTAGGGAACTGGTGGTGCGTGTGAATGTGGACAACACACTGGGAGAAGGAAGAGAAATACTGGTGAGTCATACATTCATGAGTCATTTAAACTTCAACTTTCAACAGAGGGAAATACAGACTTTTTTAACCTTAAAACTCTGCTATTCCTTAACAATCATTCAAATTTAATTGTTGTTATAGTTACAGAAAGTAGACCTGCACAACACACCTGTCAGTTTTTTTGCTCACGCAAACCCACCACCATCATGCTAAGGCG